>CM057723.1:15348767-15948767 GCA_030064385.1 Melaleuca quinquenervia
TGGCTCCATCATGAGTACTTTTCATTTTGCACTTGTAATTGGTGATGGGTGGTGTCAGAAGCACATTATGAAGATGTTGATGCATACCTTTTGCAAATGATATAGTGCTAATAGATGGAAAAACCAAACTGGAGTTATTGAGAAACTCTATCTCTGGAGGGAAATGTTGGTTTTCGAGGGTTTTTGTATAAGTTGGCCATAAATAAGAGTATGTAGAGTGAATGTTCAATAAAACATGGAAGTTACAGGATGGTGGCACTTGGAGACCAGGAAGTCATAGAAACTTCCAAAGTTGTAATATCTTTATTTAATTCTGCAAAATGATGGATTATGATGAGAACTTCCATATGGAATACAAGCAGGATGGATGAAGTGGCGAAGTGCATCTAATGTCTTGTGCAATGAATTGACTCATATTGAAGGGAAAATCCTAGGAATAAGCACACTAGAAGTTCTTACACTTATACTCAAATGATATCTGGTTTTAAAACTTTCAGTTATGCAATTAAGTCCTAATACTTTGTTGATTTATGCAATCAAGTATCTTCCTTAGGTCCATTAGTTTTAAGTAAATGGAAAATTTGTCATGGCATTCTTTTTTATTACTTTTTATCCTTTGTGGCTGTGAAAATCTATTGATGGCTTCTAACAGACCAAAATGACATCATGGCATCCCTTGTGCTCTCCTGAACGACTCCTTATGTCACTACCTAGTCTTCTGTAGAGTGCCAATTCATCTTGGAAATCTACTGTACAAATCATTCCTTGTGGGTGCTACACAAAACTGATCTCATCTCCCAAGCTTTAACTTTTCATAGAGCACTTGGAGATTTTGAAAAGGGAGAAAAAACAAAGTTGATGAATTGTGATGCTTTTGCAGCATCCATGCTTGTTAAAGTATCTCATAATGCTTTTCTATTGGCGTTTTGATGAATATTTAACATGTACTTGTTCACATCATGTCCCTGAAATTGATGGAATGAGAAAGTGTCAAATGTCCTTTTATCTAAATTAGCAATTTTCACGGTGGCTTTCTAGTGAAGAAATTTAATGGAATGATTAACAATCTGCTTTTAAAAAGTACAAGGAATATCTTCAACCAAATGAAAGTAGATGGACAATTTTGAATTAAGAGCCAGAGTGCAGGTTTTGCTTATGCCATTTTCCTTAATCTCTTTCACGGTCACCGGTTCACACCCTGGTTCTTCTTTTTCCCTGATTAACAATGTGTTAATCCTTTTGTTTTATCTATCCCCTGGATTTTCATTTTTGATATGTTGTTTTTGTTGCTGGTACTTTCTTCATGTAATAATATGGTCATAGCATCCTGTTTCAATAAGGTTTCTTCTATGATATACCCATTTTGTTTTTTCAGATGGCATGTGTGGAAAAATTTGAGCCCCCAACGAGAGCCAACTTTCTTAAATTATATATATGATGTCTTAGGTCTCTGAGAAGATACTTGAAGGAAGGCATTTGGAATTCTGCCAATGGGAGGGAGATGTGCATGAATCACTGAAAGGTGTTCGAGATAAGCTTAACATGCTTGGAGAGGTAAATGCCTAGGCAGCCCCATTTTCTTTTAATCAACGTCAGTAGCCTCTCAATAATATATCGTGTGTTTTTTCTGATACTGATGCAGCACTGGTCTCGTGATGAGAAAAACAAATGCTTGAGAGAAGCAACAAAAGCCTTTCGTTATATGGGCCAAATTGTGAGGTTGATCATCTTGTAAAGAGAAAGATCATCCCAAATTTCAGCCTTTTGGTGTTCACCAAGAATTGTTACTGAGGTAAGAACTCTTTGTTTTCGTTATAATATCAATTCATTTCATATGGCACAGCCGTCAGCTGTTGCTCACTGCTTCAATATTTGTTGTGGCCGAGGAAAGTTCAATCAAGTTAAAAAGAGAATGGTCATATAAAGTTCTGCAACTTTCTCATATCGTGACACAACTGAGTAGCACATGCTTATGCATCACTGGATTGAAAAGGTATATGATTCGAAAATATAATGCTTTTATTTCTATTTTTTTTCTCTTGGGCTAGTCAATTTCTTCATGTCCCCATCAGATGTATTACTCTATTGCTGCCTTCTCTTGGAGCAGTTAGTTAGTTCTTCTGCGGATATCATTTGTTGACCTATCTTCCCTAAATAGCATTTCGCTTTTGAGGCTTTAAGTATGGGAGTTCTCTCTCATTTACACAATTAACCAGAAGATCCTGTGACTAAATACAATTTGTGGAGCAGGTGTAATGAAGGGTCAGAGAAGTTCTCACTATTTATTCTTGAATACTTTGTAATTTTGTTTGTTCCAAATTTCGAGCTATGATTTAGGCCAAAAAAGAAAAGAAAGAGATCCTTCATAGTCGAGACGGGCTAGTTGACCCAACTTCATCCTGTAAATTGTATGAGCATCGTTAGAGATATTAGAATTGTCTAGGAAATGAGTATACTGGCTGATGTGGCAATTTAGAAATAGCAATTTGAGCTATTATATTCATAAAATACCCAAAATGAATCTTTCAAGTTACTTACCAAGCAAATTTAGTAGACATTGAGCATTATTGAAAAAAAAAAACTTAATTCACCTGTTTAGTATGGGAAATCATACGAATTATTTGTTTGTTTAGGATATTGCATGTTCCTTGGCTTATAAATTGAATATATTGTCTAGTTCAGATTGTTTCACATTTCCAAGTATGATTCAAACACGAGGAAAAGGCAAAGAAATCCTCATATGGCATGTCAAACAAGGTTTATGATTTATGGGATTCGGGTTGCTAGTCCCATCGGATGAAGACTTCAATACAGTAATTCAAAGATCAAGCTAGGATGGGTGCGATGCTGTTCAACTAAGTAAATGGCGGTATCCATTGTTTGTTAAGAGTTGCAAAATGCACGAGCTGTCGTGATGGTTAGCGACATTGAGCTAATTTTCAAAGTGTAATCTGAGCTGTTGCAACCGATGTGTAATTCATTTGAGGTTGACTGAAATGTTCATGATAGTTCATGAAAAATCCTAGCGAGGCTTCGTTCTTGCTTCTTCCCTGCCTTCTCTTTCTGTCCCTTGTTTTCTTTCTGTCTTTCCCGGCAAGGAATCACCTTGCAATAGTTTATCTGACCCAGTCCAAAATGCTTCCAGGTCGTGGTCCAGTCGATCGATTTTTGGCAGCATGAGAAAAGGCTCACCATTCATTATCTTTCATAGAGGGTCGGAGCGGGGCATCAGATCCAAGTTCATTCCTACAGGATCTAAATTTCGGTGTGAAAGTCACCGTTTTTTATTAAGAGTGCACAGCCCCACCATCATGGGTCAACCATTGACCTAATTTTGCCTTCTTCGGTTTAGTTTGTTCAACGACTGTGCTACCCAACTGGTTCTACTAGGAAATTAAATCGGACAAACTGAAAAATAGGTCTGGGAACTGATTGGAACCGGCTCGGTTCTAGTTTCTAGTTCCCAGTTTCGAGTGAAGGCCCACGCAAGAACCGATTTGATCCTAAAAGACCAACCCCCTAATTTCTTAGGCTTGATCTCAAAAGAGCTACTCGATCTGTCACATCCTCTAATTTTCCAAGGCTTGACCTCAAAAGAGCTACTTGATCCGTCCCATCCTTTAATTTTGTAAATCGTCTTTGACTCTTTCCTCACACGATGCTGTAGGAATCGTCGCCAGTTGCCAGTCGCCATAGGCCTAGTGTTGTTGCTCGTTAGTCTCTGACTCTCCCTCTCCCTTGCACCGCGCCTGCATTACACTTGATTCGAGATTCGTCACAGGAATTGGTTCTCAGTTGTAGGAATTTTATGTATAATGCTCCAATTCTCTAACCTTTTGTTGAGAGCTATTAGTTCCCGCCCTAATTTTTGCGGTTAGAATTTTAATTTTAGCTATCGATTTTTGTATGTTTCAACAACTGTCACTGGCATGCTCTATCTAGCATTCCCAACCCGTGTGGCTTTAGGAATAGCTTCCCAAGTTAGTCTTCCCTTGTGGCCGAAGATTATGAGAGAGAGAAAGAGAGGCCGAAGATTATGAGAGAGAGAAAGAGAGAGGGTCCGAGAAGAATTTTAACATTCATTCATTAAGCCAATTGTACAACTGAAAGGGAGGGGTTCTCTAATATACAAAGCTTGATAACTAGCTATAGCCGCTTGCTCCCTCTATTTTCCTAGCCAACCATTCCACCTAATATGGGACTAGGGTTGTCCGTCCAGCCTGCTCCCTCATAGCCACCTATTAGACACCTGTTATGTCCGGGCAATGAGCCGTTGGGGGACTGACAGTGTAAAGGCCGTGTCTCAGGTTTCTTGGGATCTCGTCCAGTGACCGTGCCATGTCTTGGGCAAACGGGCACCCAGTCCATGTCAATCTCCCCCACTATTCGAGCGACGCCCTTATCACACCTTCAATATGGAATTCATCGAATTACGCATTGAATTGCTAAAGGGCTTTTTTGGGTTCCTAACTTGCTTCATTTTCCAGAAGACCTTTCCATTGGATCAAGTTCTCCCATTTGACGGATGATACTTCTTTCGTATTGACCGATCCATCATGATGTAGTTGACATCTCGGTCATATAAGGTTTTGCCTCAAGCGGTGGAAGATTCATCCCGTCCCAATGAAAGGGCTTGAACATGCTCACATGGAATAAGAGGTGCACCTTCAATTTCGATGGAGCTCTAACTTGTAGGCAGACCTTTCAACTCATCACACTATTAAGAAAGATCTTTCACATCAATAAATCAAGGCATTGTGGACCTCCATATATCGAAGGACCGTGTGGAACTCTAGGTAACGCCGCATACTATTGGCCCATTTCTTGATGCGTTATGCAGCTTTGTGTAGGCACACTCGAGCTAGGTTAGCCTATTATTGCCAATCCCTAGCAAATTTATATGTGGAGGGACAGATTCCATGGTATCTTATGGTAATCGTGCTTGGAGTGAGGAGTTGTTGCTCGATCACTGTCTCAAACGGGCTCTAACTTGTGGACTTGCTCCGTTATAAGTTATAGGGAATTGGTCCTAACCTAGTTCACTTGACTCCTGCTCACATAGCATTGGAGGTATAATTCAAGAAGCGTATTCACCAGCTCTATTTGCTCGTCAATTTTATGGATACAAGCTCGTAGAGAAGTTGAGCTTTGTTCGTAGTAACTTGAAGAGCTCCATTCACAATTGCCCCATGAAGCAAGGGTCCTGATCACTCATGATCGTGTGGATCACTCCTCAATACTTGACATACTTCATAAATTGCTTGGTTGCTTCCTCAACTAGGCAATCCTTAGTTGTCGATATGAAGGTCATGTACTTAGAGAATCAATCGACGATGACCATGAAAGTTGATACCCTTTGGACTTTGGTAGGCTCATGATTAAGGCCATGAAGATACTTTCTCATGGATGCTCGGGGACTGAGAGCAACTTTTAGGAGCCTTACTAGAAATTTTTGCTCTAGCTTGTTATCATATTATTGCTAATGCCTATCAAATTTATATGTGGAGGGACAGATCCACAGTATCCTATGGTAATCGTGCTTGGAGTGAGGAGTGGTTACTTGATCACTATCTCAAACAGGCTCTAACTTGTGGACTCGCTCTGCTATAAATTATAGGGAACTGGGTAACATCGATCAGATTGGCCTAGTTCACTTGACTCATGGGGAAATTTTCCATTTAAGTTCTAAACATTTTGTAACTTTGCCGATTCAATCATAACCTTTTTTTTATACCAATTCAGTTATAAACCTTTTAAGACTTTGCCATTTAAGTCCTTTCAAGAGGCTAGCCATGGACCTCTTTTTCACATGATTTTCCTTCACCATCGGCCACCATCTAATGCCATTGTTGGTTCCCTCACCCTCTCTGCAACTCTATCTACCCGTCCCGAGTCATCACTGCATCTGTCGTCACCTAAGAAGTCGTCGGGAGCTGCTAGAAATTGTTCTTCTGATAAGCTATCGCTGCACCCTTCCTCTGCTCACGCGATTAGGCTGGCCGCGGACCTCTTGTTCGGGTGATTTTCCATCGCCTCCGGCCACTATCTGACACTGTCGTTAGTTCTCTAGCCCTCTCTAAAACTCCATCTACCCGTCCCGAGTGGTCGTTGTCGTTGTCATCTCCTAAAGAGTCATCGAGAGCTGCTCGAATTTGCCTTTGCGGTAAGGCCCTCCCCTATTCACCTGAGTTGTTGTGGCCACACGTTGCACGCAACCCTGCGGCTACCCATCCCAAAAAACCAGCTCTAGAACCTCCATGGAACCTCCTTAGTCACTCTACAGTTGCTCGCCGCCATCAATTTTGCACCAATATCTCGACTTCAGTCGTGACCCATCCTCTCCTGTTTTCAGGCTCCTCGAGTCGCAGCTAGGGAAACAACTGCGGCATCATATGGTGGCCAAAGGCGATGAAAAATCACACAAACAGGAGATTCGCGGCCAACCTAATCATGTAAACAAGGGAGGGGTGCAGCAATGGCTTATCGGGAGAGCAACACTCGGAAGCTCACAGTGACTCCTCAGGCGACGACAGCAGCATCGATGGCTTAGGACAAGTAGATGGAGTTGCATAGAGGGTGAGGGAACTAACGATGGCGTTAGATGGTGGCCAGAGGCGAAGGAAAAGGACGCGAAAAGGAGGTCCACAGCCAACCTCTCAGAATGACTTAAATGGCAAAGTTTTATGGATACAAGCTCGTAGAGAAGTTGAGCTTCGTTTGTAGTAACTTGAAGAGCTCCATTCACAATTGCCCCATGAAGCAAGGGTCATGATTGCTCATGATCGTGTGGAGCACTCCTCAGTACTTCAAAACATACTTCATAAATAGCTTGGTTGCTTCCTCAACTAGGCAATCCCTAGTTGTCAATATGAAGGCCGTATACTTGGAGAATAAATCGACCATAACCATGAAAATTAACACCCTTTTGACTTTGGTGGGTTCATGATTAAGTCCATGGAGATACTTTCTCATGGATGCTTGGGGACTAAGAGCAACTCTATGAGCCTTACTAGAAATGTTTGCTCTAACTTGTCTTCTTGGCATACAAAACTTGTTCACATATATATATATATATATATATATATATATATATATCCACATCATTACACATGTGAGGCCAAAAGTACTAGTCCTTGATGAGTGCCACTGTATGGTGGATTTCGGGGTGGCTAGCCCATTTGGAATAGTGGCACTATTGTAAGATCTCCCTTTGTAACTTGATGTGGAGAGGTACGTACACCTGGCAGCTTTTGGTGTAGAGCAGATCATTTTTGTATTGAAACAACCACATTTTTCCCTCCTGAGCATGTTCGAGAAGGGCCTTGGCATTTAGATTGCGCTCCATGCCTTTTTTAGTCTATTTCAGCCATAGGCACTTTGGTTGGTTGATGGAAGCCAACCTTATTTTTGGCTTAGTACATCGACCATGGATGGCCTTCCCAGGTTAGTATTCCAGCACATAGTCGGATTTTGTAAGGAAGTCTTGTCACCGAGCTTGTTTATGGCTCAACTTCTTTTGAGTTTGGAAGTAACTTGTGACAATATTGTCCGTACTTACAACAGGCTGAGAGCCCAAGAGATAGTGCCTTCACATACGAAGGCATTTCACTATTGTGGTAATCTATTCTCTTGGAACTTGTATTGGCGCTCGATCTCATTCAATTTTCCGGACTAAAAGGCCATTGAATGCCCGTCGTACATGAGGACTCCACTAATGGCATGGTTGGAGGCATTCATCTCTACTTCACAGTGACTAGCATGGTTAAGCAGCATGAGCACAAGTTCCTCAACCATTGCCTGTTTCAGCCGTCTGAATGCATGTTAGAATTTTCCTGTTCGATTCCACGGCTTCTCTTTCTTTAGCAAGTTCGCGAGGGGCATGATAATGACGAAGTACCTCTAGATGAACCATCTATAGTAATTAATGACACCAAGGAACAACCTTAGCTTCGTCATCCCAGTCGGCGGTTTCCATTCCTTAGTAGCTTGGACCTTGGCGAGATCCATTCGCATCCGTGCACCCCCGACAATGTGCTTAAGGAAGGAGACTTCCCTCTTGACAAAGTCACACTTCTCCCTCTTGATGTATATGTCATTGTCTCATAAGACCCGAAACACTTTCCTTAGGGGTCTGATGTGATCCTCGAGAGTTCGACTATATATTACAATGTCATCAAGGTAAACCATGATAAATCTACTAAGGAATGGATATAGTGTCTTGTTCATTAGGATGCAAAATGTGGTCAGGGCATTGGCAAGCCGAAAGGCATCACCAAGAATTCAGATGATCCCTATCGAGTCACGCGTGTAGTCTTTGAGCGATCTGAACTTGATCGTATCCCAACCGAAGATGAAGTTAGTGAATCAACGAGCTTCTCCAAGTTAATCAAACAAGTCGATAATGAGTAGAATATGGTACTTGTTCTTGACAGTCAACTTGTTCAATACTCAGTAGTTGATTTACATCTAGAGGGAACCATCATGTTTTCTTTGGGATAGGATGTGGATGTCGAATAATGTTTTGGATGGTCGGGTGTACCCTATATTGAGCAACCCCTTTAATTGCTTATATGGATCCTCTAGTTTGGAAGGGGCCACGATATATTGTGCCGTGACAAGTGGCCAAGAATTCGATTCCAGCTTAATTTGGTGGTCTATCTCCCTTCTATGGGCCAATTTTTTTTTTGTAGCTAATAGGGCATCACGTCCTTGAAGGAGTTAAGAACTTGGCATCACCTCATTCGAGGGCCTCTTCTTCCTCATCAATGAGGTGCTTAGCTCTTAGATTGGCTAGGAAGGTCTCCTCTCTGTACTTCATTCCCTTAGAAAGGTGGATGGTCGAGATCACTTTACGATTTCGATTTGGATCACGGCTAATAGGGACTAAGCATTTGCAATGCCGATTAGAATGCGTAAGCAATTCGCAAAGGAAATTATCAAGGCATCATCCAGTTTAGGAATCCGAAGACAATGACAAAGTTATACTCGTTGAGGGGAACTACTTCAATTGTCTCCTGCTCGTTCACTACCCAAGTTGGATTCCCATGTCCCTTGCCAAGACAAGAGTAGGGACTTGTTTCGAGTTCACGGTCTTGATCCATCCGATTCCTTTCTCAATTCGGAGGTTGAGTTTTTTCATGCCCTCTTTTGAAATGAAGAAGTTGGATGCTTCGGTATTCATAGAGGCACTCATCACGATCTCCTTAACTTTTATGTCTGCCAACATGAGTCTTTGGGGCTTATGCTCCTTCTTGGACTGAATCGTACTTAGAATCCGCAATGATCCTAACCGTGACTCTTCTCCCCCTTCATGCTCTTGAGTCTAAATGAGGGTTGTCGGCTTACCCCTCATTGGATAGTCGTGGGCCATGTACACTGT
Source organism: Melaleuca quinquenervia (assembly GCA_030064385.1). NCBI lineage: Eukaryota > Viridiplantae > Streptophyta > Magnoliopsida > Myrtales > Myrtaceae > Melaleuca > Melaleuca quinquenervia. Next base: position 15,358,147 of record CM057723.1, read on the forward strand.
ATCACACAAAAAACACTTTATGGCAAATAGACTTTTTCTTGAGCTCCCATCACTTGATTCTATTTTAGACTTAATATAGGCCATTCATGGTTGACTACTCCCGCTAGAGCGGATAAGTCAACTACTCTCACAAGAGCGGCTACGGTCTCCCCTACCGATAGCCTTATCCAAGAAAGCCAGTACGGGGAACTCCAAGAATATCAACAATGTTATCGACGCTAATAGTATACTCCTTGTCAAAAACAAAGAACCTAAGTGTATGTTAATCAGGAAAAGACAAGTTAGAATAAAAATAGGCAGTCAATTCCGCATAACTTAGAGCAGTAGTTAAGCAGAACTTTTCGATACCAAGGCGGGCAAAGTGGACCCCTAGACTGATGTTGATAGATGCAAGGTAGGCAAAGTCAACAGACCGAGGATTCATCACTCCTCATTTCAACAAACCTTTATAAACTTTTTTATGATCTTTTGAACAAAAAAGAGAATCACTTGCCATTGATTGATTGGCATCAAACTCCTGAATCGGCTTAAACTGTAAAAACAATTTCTCATCCTCATCCCTAGGTTCATGAGAATAAGAAGAGCTGAAACAAGGGTCTTATGGAAAATTTCACCTTGCTTCATCCGCTGTGCTAGGCGGAGCAATCGAAAGTCTCTTTATTTCTCTCAGAAAAACTTGCTCATTACCAAAACCACTATCTCAGAAAACTCATCAATAGTGGTCATAGCACTACCACCTTTCTTCAATTTCTGGTAAGGCTTGTAAATAAACTTAGGATTACGTTTTTTTTGTGGGGAAACACCACTTACTCGTTCATCAAAAGACCCCTGTCGTGTGCTCTAAGTAGTTTCCATTGAGAAAAGAGAAGACATGACCTGTAATCCTTCGTCTTTTGTGAGATCGAAGTGTGTAAGACCACAACTTGTGCCAAAACTCTTGTTAGCAAGATGAGAAGAGTTTTTTGGAGCAGACATTGTGCAATATGGAGAAAAATTTTCTGCCTCTCTTGAAACGAAGAAAAAAACGAAACCTTGGAGGAGAAAAGCGATGCTAGGGTTTTTCTTGAAGAGTCACGATTCTTTTAAAAGAAAACCACAAGAAGAAATAAACGGAAATTTCAAAAACTGTAAGCTTATTTTAAAAGGAAGAAAATAAGCAAAAAGGTAATAATTCATAAATCGTATCTTTTCGATAACTTACCAAAAGTGTCCTTAGGCAGGAAACATAAGATCTGAAGATATAAAAGTTATATTTTGTATGATCTGAACATTTATCAAGTTTGATTTATCTGAGTTTGAGTCTGAGTCTGAGTCTAAGAAGAGAGAATATTCAACACAATGTTTCCTAATTTCAAAATCTTGCAATTGTTGACTCATCCATAAAATTTGTGAACAACAACTCTCAAGAGCTACACACTCAGATTCTGCTGTTGACAGTGCGACAGTATGTTGCTTCATTGACAACCAAGAAACTAACATATTTCCAAGAAGTTGGCAGTTTTCAGTAGTGATTTTTCTATTAACCCGACAACCTGTCATGTCTGCATCAGAGTAACCTAAAAGTATGAAATTGCTTTCATTTGGATACCAAATACCAAACTTTGTAGTTGTTGATATATACTTGATAATACGTTTGACAACAGATAAGTGTGATTCTCTAGGATCCAACTGAAATCTTGCACATAAGTATACACTAAAAAGAATATCGGGTCTAGAAGCAGTGAGATATAATAAGGATCCAATCATACTTTTATATAATTTCTGATCAACTTTTTCTCCTTCTGAATCCTTTTCAAGCTTTGAAGTTACTGCTATAGGAGTCAACCTTCTTGCAATTCTCCATTCCAAACTTTTTGACAAGATCCTTCGCATATTTTTCTTGATGAACAAAAGTACCTTCAGGAGTTTGTTTCACTTGTAATCTAAGGAAAAAGATTAGTTCACCCATCATGCTCATCTCAAATTCCTTCTGCATATCCTTAGCAAAGTTCTTACAAAGAGTGTCATCAGGAGAACCAAAAATAATATCATCAACATATATTTGTACAAACAAAAAGTTGTTGCCAGTCTTTTTGATGAAGAGAGTAGTATCTACTTTTCCTTTCTCAAAACCAGTTTGAATGAGAAAAGAACTTAATCTTTCATACCAAGCTCAAGGAGCTTGTTTTAAACCATAGAGAGGCTTCTTCAACGTATAAACATAATGAGGATTCTTAGGGTCTTCAAAACTAGGGGGTTGATTAACATAAATTTCTCCCTGGATAACTTCATTTAGAAATGCACTTTTGACATCCATCTGACATAACTTGAAATCATGGAAACAAGTAAAGGCAAATAATAATCTGATGGCTTCTAACCTGGTAACAGGAGTATATGTTTCATCATAATCAATTCCCTCCTCTTGAGTATATCCTTTGGCTACCAATCGAGCATTGTTCCTCATTATCAACCATTCTTCATCTAATTTATTCTTGAAAATCCATTTCGTTCCAATCAGAGACTTTCCTTTGGGTTTGGAACTAACTTCCAAACATCATTTATAGCAAATTGTCTTAATTCATCCTACATTGTTTCTATCCAACTATCATCTGTTAAAACTTCTTCAGCTTTTTTGGGCTTAATCTTTGAAATTAAAGCTATGTCACTTGACTCCTCTGGCTCTTCAGGAATAATAGGAATTCGAACTTTTGATCTGGTCTGCAAACCATCCTCAATGTTACCAATAACATTATCCAAAGAATGACTTGTCTTGTGTTTCCAGTTTCTTTGAACCTTTAAGTTTGAGACTTCACCACTCAAATCTTGTACTTGAACATCATTACCTTCAGTAGATTCAATAACTTTTGAAGAGACGTTATAATCCTCAAAATCAACTTGTTGTGAAGGCTCCAAGTCTGTTTCATGAAATTTAACATGTATGGATTCTTTCGCTATTTGAGTTCTCTTGTTGTAAACTCTATAAGCCTTACCTGATGAAAAGTATCCTAGAAAAATTCCTTCATCAGATATACTATCAAATTTTCCAACATGGTCAGCAAAATTCTTGAGAATAAAGCATTTGCAACCAAAAACATGAAAGTAAAAAACATTTGGCTTCTTATCTTTGTAGATCTCATAGGATGTTTTCTCCATCAAGGGTCTTAGAAACACCCTGTTAATAATGTAATAGGCAGTGGAAACTACTCAGTCCAAAATCTAGAGCTCACTTTGCTATCAATTATTAGAGTTCTAGCCATTTCTTGTAAAGATATATTTTTTCTTTCTACTACTTCATTTTGTTGTGAAGTATATGGAGAAGAAAACATATGCCGTATTCCAAAATCATCACAAAATTTAGCAAAACCTGCATTCTTAAATTTACCACAATGATCTTATTGTATACTTAAGATCACATATCTCATTTTGTACATTCTTAGCAAACTTGGTAAAATATGAAAAAGCATCAGACTTATTTGCTAAGAATAATACCTAAGTATATCTTGAAAAATCATCAACAATCACCAGACAATAACTTTTACCACAAATACTTGTTGTTCGGTTTGGTCCAAACAAGTCTATATGAAGAAGTGATAGAACTCTTACAGTAGAGACTTGATTGATAGACTTGAAAGAATCATTGATATGTTTTTCTAGAGTACAAGGTATGCAATCCTCATCCTCACGAAATGTCATTCTAAGTAGTACTCGAACAAGCTATTTTGTAGAAATCTTTGCAATTTGCTTCAAATGTGTATGACCAAGTTTCATGTGTCATAAGTCTGCTTCTTTCTGTACAAAGATAAGACATTTAGGATTTTCAACATTCATATCTAATAAATAGATATTACCATGTCTTCGTCCAGTAAAAGTCTTAGAACTGTTTTTACTTGAAGCAAGACAAACTCCTTCCTAAAATTGAATTTTATAACCCGTATCACAAAGTTGACTGATACTAAGCAGATTATACTTTAATCCATTAACCAGAGAAATATTATTAATGGATAGCTTTCCAATCTTCACAATTCCACAACCAATAATTTTCCCTTTGCTGTCTCCTCCAAAAGCCACTTTCCCTCCATCAAAACTTTCTAAGCTAACAAAGCAACTTGGATCTCCAGTCATGTGCCTCGAACATCCACTGTGATTTGTTTTTGGACATTCCCTACAAAACAAGAGACTTATTTCTTTTTAGGTACCCAAATCATCTTGGGTCCTTTTGTGTTAGAGCAAAATAAGGATGTTTCCCATCTCTTGTTAATTGGTTTTCTGAACTTTTGACAATCTTTTTCAAGATGACTGGAGCAATTGCAAACAGAGCACTTAAGAAAATCTCTCCCAACAGGTTTTATAAACATATTTCGAAAATGGTTTTCGCAAATCCTTTTTGAAGGCATTTTCTTCAATCTCTCTTTGACTTTAGGAAAATCTATTAGAGGAACTATCTCATGAGACATTCCCAAACATTTTTTTTTAAATAAGGCCTTTGAACTGAAAGAATTTTCTCTAATTTTTCAGAACAGAGAAAAAACTTCTATGAAATACAAGAAATTTCTATTTTTAAACAGACATTCTCTTTTTCAAGAGAACCAGATTTTTCTTTTGAGATCAACAAATTATTATTTAAACAATCAAAATTTTCTTTCAAAGAAACCTCATGTTATTTGAGTATTAAGTTTTCTTTTTTTAACTCATAAATCTTCTTGAAAGAGGAGTCCAACTTAGAACGTAAATCATTTATATATCTAGCTATTTAATAGGAACCCTGTAGTTGTTTACCTGATTGTCAAGTTCCTCTAAGTCTGAATCTTTGTTCGAATCAGAATCAGAATGAGCCATTAAACAGATATTTGCAAACTCTTCATCACTGTTTTCACATTCTATATCACTCCAAGTTTTAGCCTTCAGTGCATTTTTGTTCTTCTCGTACCTTCCACTCTTTTCTTTGAGAAGATGACAATCTAGTTTGATATGCTCTTTCTTTTGACAGTTGTAATAAGTAAATTCAGCATAAATATTTCTTTCATCAAATTGTCTCTTCCGAGAGTTTGAATTCTTCCATGAGTTGGAGCCCTTCCAGTTTGATTACATTCCATTCCTATTAAACTTCTTGAACTTCTTAATGTAAAGAGCCATTTCTTTTTCATCAAGATATTCATCTGAACCTGCATCATCAAAAACAATGTTAGATTTTAAAGCAATTGATTTTTTTACCTTTGGGCTCTTAATCTTGATTAAGGCATTCCACTTCGTAGGATTAAAGTGTTCCAACAAACTCATCCACTGATAAAGGCTGAATCCTTTGAGTTTCTCTAATTGAAGTCTTGATATGATTCCATTCCTGTGATAATCCTCGTGAAAGCTTGTTGACTTTCATAAGTCCAATAATTGGTTGTCTTTGATTTACAAGGCCATTAACAATCTCTGTGAACCTGCTAAACATGTCAGCTATTGATTCGCGATGTCTCATTTTGAAAGCTTCATATTAACCAAGCAAGATATTCAGTCTTGTCTCTTTAACAAGATCAGTTCCTTCATAAGTGACATTGAGTCTATCCCAGATTTCTTTTGCTGATTCACAAGAAGAAATTATGTTATACTCAGTAAGAGATAAAGCACAATAAAGAGAGTGAGTAGCCCTGGAATCAATGTGTTGTCTCTTAGAGATCTCTGCTTGAGGTAGCACTCTAGTTTCACCAGAGTTGGTAGTAGGAATAACTCACTGTTCAATTATCTCCCATTCCATAGGATCTTTTGATTTCAAAAAGATCTTCATTTTGTTTTTCCAGACATAATAGTAATTTCCATCAAAATAAGAACGTCTAAGGAAATGTTGTCTTTCCACAACACTTGAACCACTTGCACTAGCCCTAGATCATTAATTTAGAAATAAAAACACTTCAAAAACAAGTAACCTAGCTCTGATACCAATTGAAAAAACTAGTGCTTACAATTAATGCAGAAATATAAACAGAGTAACGGAGTAAAAAGAATTGAATACAAGATGTATAGTGGTTCGGCTTAAATCAAGCCTACATTCTCTCCCACGATGATAGCCTATTGGCTGGAATCCACTATGAATCAAAAGAGTAGCTTCTTAGCTTTACACTCACGAAGCTTGTGTGTCACACTCTTCTTAGTACAATTAAAGCTCTAACAGTTTCAGACTTTAAGAAATACTCTCTAATGTTCTTACCACACAACTCAAGACATCTCCCTTAAATACTCCTTCATGCCTTCATGACCGTTGGCACTCTCCAAATGAATTCTTCCAATATACCCATTGGACATAATCAATCAGGAGATCTCAAGCTATAGATAGAAACATACAGAGAATCTGTTAGTCCCAATCGCCCATTTAATCAGGATCTTCAGTTTCCATAGTAAACTCTTGCTCCAAGTGATTGATTGTTTCCATATAATAATCAAATCCAATCAATCAATAAGCTGTCAAAGATCCATATATATTAACCAAGATAAGATTATTATCTCACTCATACTTTATGTTTCAGATCTTTGTGAGAAAATGATAAGATCAACAAAGTCTGTAACCATTCAGACTTAATAAGAACCTGAGTTTGACTTCCCCAAACTTTGACAGAAACTGACTATCTCAAATTTTGGTAAAATCTGACCTCCTCAGATTTTCGCCAAGTTTTGTCATCGTCAAAATAATATAAAGAATCTTAAACAAATTGAAGATCCATCATGCTTTGGACTAACTAGGCTTTTATATCACTTATCACGAGTGTACTCTATCTAGTGTTCCCAAGTCAACCTTCCTTCGTGATTCGATAGTATGGCCGAGACAGAGACAGAGATAGAGAGAGTCTAAGAAGAATTTGATCTTCCATTCATCAATCTAACATTATAAGTGAAGAGGATGAGTTCCTTTATATATGAAGCTGAGCCACTAGTTATAGACACCTGCCCCCTATTTTCCTAGCTAACCATTTTACCTCATATAAGACTAGGGTTTGTCTGTCCAATGGATCGGGGTTCCCTGATCTCATATCGGAGAGATCCCACGGTGAAGGGGGTGCCCCTTTACATAGGGGGAGGGAAGGTTTAATAGAAATGGAGGGTTGAGGAGAGAGATCACCTGACCATCCTTTTCCCTGTCCAGTTTACTCGCCCGTAGTGGCCCATTAGCTGCCCAATTTCTCTCAGCAGTGAACCATTATGGGATTGACAATGTATAGGTTGTGTCCTAGGGTTCCCGAGACCATGTTTATGATTGTCCAGGGATCGTGCCCTAGACGTGGCTTGGGTGAACATGCACTTGGTCCATGTCAGATGTAATATTGAGAGGCATTCTTGTTCATCGTGGACCGCAACGTAGCTATGTCCAAGTAGATGATTTTGATAAGGTGGATAGCGTTGTATTTCTCCTCCCTCTTTATAATTGATTGTGCTCAATTATCATCTTTTCGAGAAGTATGGTTTAAAAATACCATTTTGTGTTTCTCCCTATGTGTAAATTTTGTTTCCACGGCGAAGATGCATTGCATTTGCCATAACAAGCCTAACCGATATGATTTCATCGATTGGCAGTTCTAGTTCTAAAAGAAACAACATACTTAAGTTGGATCGGTGATCAATTTGAGTTGTTTAGTTACTGTATTTGGTATATGCTCACAGGGGAAAAACCAAGTTGTTGGATATATTATGAAATTGTACCGAGAAAGCAGGATAGGTTGTAGAATCGGTTCCAATCAATAGATGGATTCTAGGATTCAAAAATTTTAAATCGGTTATAACATGGTGGGTTCTAAACTTCAATTTCGGAACCTATCTACCCTAAAACCAATCACATACGCTTATTTCATGAAAGCCATTCTCCGAGAAAATATTTTCCGAATTTTTTATGATTGGTTCATGAAAAATAAACTAGTCAACTAAAAATATTCATTTCAGTTAAAAAAACCTTCAAAGTGGGGAAATTGATTTTTCTTTTTCTTTTGAAAAGAGAAAATCATATTCCAGCATCTTTCTTTTACCTAGACCAAGCACGTTGTCCTCTCATGCACTCATTTTGATTAATTTTTTCTTTTTTAAAAATAAAATATTAATTTTTGTTCTTTCTTTTTTTTGTTTCTTTTTACTCCTTCCTTGGCTGATCACCAGCCACAGCTGGCGACTGGGCATAGGCAAACTTATTTTAATTTTTAATTTGAAAATTTTTTACCAAATCATTTAAATATTAAATCATACAAGAAAACAATCAATTAAGTGACTATACAAGAAATTCCACCTAAAATAATTACGTGGCTTTGTACATTTTTCTCCTCCTCTCCCTCCACTAATTGTTTTCTATTTTTTTTTTCTCTTTCCTCCCTTTTGCGCCCTCGCTGCACAACATTGTTTATGTGATGGACTACTCTCACTAGCAAAGTGATTGATGAAATTACAATTTATATTTAGGCAAATGATGATGTTTGGGACTATTAATGCTGATATGGCACACTGGCGAGGCACATGGATCGGAAAATTTGATTAAAAAATTGCTGCGTCAAATTTTCGACAATCTAATTTCAAAGTTGATATTTAAAATGGCGCTTAGATTATCAAACTTTTGGTATTAAAGCGAGTGTTATACATATAACACTTCTAGTATTCAGAAATTAGAAAGATCTTGCTGAAATTACGAGAGAGAGAAGATCTTGCTCCTTAGGGTACATCGTGGGATGTTGCCTAAACACAAGGATGAATCCCAACCCTGAAAATTGCAAGTGCGCCTCAATGTCCTCCGGTGGCTGAGGGACTCCCCTGGAAGATTCCCTCATGATATCAAAGGCCTTTTGCGGTTTGGCAGCATCCAACTTCTTTCCAATTTCCACTGCCGCGATTTGACGGCTCTAAAGAACACGCTCCACGCTTCTCGTCGAATGCATTCCGGCGATCATTTTGCACCGCCCATTGTGTGTTTTCTTCTGGGCATCATCCACCGCCAAAGCATGAAGGGCTTTCAACATTGCCTCCACTTTGCGATCGCCGGCTGGATGGTGACATGCACTGAAACTTCCCCAAATCCTAAGGAGCCAACCATTCCCCGGCAGCTATCCCCCACCATGCCTTTTGGAAAGGACTGCCCCGGCTTTGCCGCCATCGCCGGTTGGATGGTCACATGCACTGAAACTTCCCCAATTCTGAGGACAGCCAATCGCAAGCTGCCATTGTATTTTGACCGTTCAACAGTTGAGCCTGCCTTATTTTGCAGATCTCTTTCTCCACCCCGCAAGGGCTTCTTTGTTTTTCAGTAGGCACTGTGGCTGTTCAGGACCCTGGATTGTACCATCTCAAAAAGATCACTTGGCTGGTGGGTCGCCGACTGTGATGCACATTCACCCAATGGACAATGATAAGACATCGGCTCAGTAGCCCTGTGTTGATTTTGTCCCACATTGGTTATATAATGCATTGATGGACAATTCATAAGTGTGAGGGAAACTCCTGTCCTTTAAGCTAGTTTTTGGGATGAGAGAGCCAAAAACCACCCAATATCCTAAACATTCTTTTACGAGGTGTGAGACCATTATGGTAAGCCTGAAGTAGACAGCTATGCTAGCCGCCTCCTCTCACTCTTTTTCTCAATACCAATAGAATTCCTTTTGCTTTTGCCGATGGCTTGATGTGATCCATAAATTTCTCTCATTTAATGTCAAAGTCAACAAGAGGGCAACACACATTAAAGTCAACAAGATATCAAAACGGTTCTCTCCCCCAACAGCCATCCCCCACCATCTCCATTCGGTCATAGCAACAATTTGCATCTTTTCAAAGATCTGTCCGAAAGATCTGTCCCCACTTCCTCAATTAAAGACCAACAAACATTATTCGCGACGCTCATTAGAATATTCGCGTTTGTATTGCCATCGCTTCAACATGGCTATTATGAGTCGTTATGATTACACCAAGATTCCTGCATCTTTCATGATTCTTCATGAATGTTTCTGATGATGATGTTCAATTTGGAATTGAACACTCACAATCTGGTCAAGAGATCACTGCTACTGCACGTGGAGGAACTCCATGGCCTCCGACTGGTTAAAAAGTGAGCTGTCGTTGAAAGGGCCGTGTTCTCTAGATCTGGGGGAACCATTGAAGCATCATTCTGAGGATTGAATTACACATTCTGGACATCAAACACATCTAGATTTAATTATAATTGCATGAGCATGATGTCCGGAACTTATGAACAATAATCAGAGGCCTGGTTAGAGAATATTTTGTTCAATTAGGAAAGGAGGAAAATAAAGATCAGATCAAAATTACATCTCGACTTTAGAGTTTGAGAACAGTAGTACAATGCTAAATATCAGTTCACCACAAATCGTGAATCGATATGATTTGATGCTTTTCAGGATTACGGGAAAGCGCCTTTTGTTTACGAAGAACTACACATGAAGGACTAGAACTCTCTCTCTCTCTCTCTCTCTCTCTCTCTCTCTCTCTCTCTCTCTCTCTCTCTCTCTCATAGATTGAATTGGGGTCACGTCGGAGAGCACATGGCAACGAATGACAGAGGTGGTGGTGATGGAGGTGTGAAGCTACTGGTGTATTGATTTCTTCTCCCTTAAGGGAAGTCCATAAAGACTCATCCGTCCATTAGAGAATCCCTATCCTTAAACATATCATGTGATGATACTTATACAGATAGCATTAATTTTGTCACCACACCTATAAGCTTTTGAAGACTTCCCCCTATGCCCTTGTGCATTTGTTTGTGAGATAATTGCAATAAGAATACTGAAAAGCCTTTAACACTAGCGGCTCATGCAGTATTGTTGATATTGACGTGGACAATTTTCACAAGTATTTTTAAAATTTTTGATTTTTTCTTTTTTCTTTTCGTTTATTTCCACTCGCTCATGGTGCATGAGGCCGCCTTCACCCAAATCTAGGGGAGGCAGCCCTCACCTAGTGGTTGGTGAGGCTTGCCGGCCATAGTGGAAAAAAGGAAGAAGCAAATATAAATTTAAAAATTTAAAAATTTTAAAAAAAAATACAAAATTTGTCATTTTAGCACCTATTATGTTACATAGAATGGCATGTGTTTATACTAGTAATTTTTAGTCAAAATCGATAAAATGATTATATAGATAATTTATCAAAAAATTATAAGACTTAAATGACCTATTGAAAGATTTAGAAATAAATTGACATGAATACTATATATATATATATATATATATATATATATTGGTAATTTCAATTTTCTATGTTGGAAAAACATATTTGTGGCCGCCTCAAAGTGCTCAAGCACGACTAGTAATAATGTTCGAGGAAAGATTTTTCTCAATGACCCACAAAATCTTGCTACAATAATCACCCTTGGAATCCTTCCAGCCTCCTAACTTACTGTCTAGAAGAATGTACCATGCTTCTATTTGGCACCCACCAATAATGACCCACAAAATCTTGCTGCCATAATCACTCTCGGAATCCTTCTATGCCCCTAGCCATTGCCTAGAAGAATGTACAACGCTTCCTCTTGATTTGACATATGGCAACCATCGATTGTGAGAATACAAAAAGTCAAAGTTCAACTATGCATGCTTCCTTGAGTCCACAGGTTTCCTAAAACAACCTGTCATTTTAATGTCTAACGAGAGAGAGAGAGAGAGAGAGAGAGAGAGAGAGAGAGAGAGAGAGAGAGAGAATTTGTTAATTAGTGCGTAAAGCTTGCTCCTTTACGTTCCAAGATGTCATCATTTGGACTTGGTTTGATGGTCTCGACCATGGTAGATATAATGCATGATATAATATTCCATCGCATATGCCGAAGGATTAGACATCACCCAATTATGAGGCTTAGGTATGTCATGAGACTCTAGGTAATTGATAATTCTACACTTGTATAAAATATTGAAATTCACGAAACGAACATGTAAACATAGGGCATGGAATACCGTCAGAGAATTTGACAACCGACATTCAAATATGTTCCTTTAACCTTTTTTGGTCCAAAAAATCTGTCCTTCAAAGAGTCATGTATATAACTTAAAATTTGCCGCGTTTACTGTAAAAAGATTGTTGAGCCTGCACAATTGTCTGAGCTAGCTTCTTGGTACCACGAATTAATTTCAATTATCATCTTATATTCCTAGTTACATGTCCCACTATGCAATTTTTAACTGGAGATTTGAGTCCCTATGTCAATCGCTTGCAAATCTAAAGTCGGCAGAATAAAATAGTGTTTGTGCATAAAGCAAATGAGTATGCCAACATTTTTTTTTCCCACGCGATGTTCACGTTTCTAACCTACCAACTGGTCGTAAGATTGGAGGAAATTTCCTCCAACTAAAGCAAGAAGAAAATATAATCCTTTCAACAGTTTGCATCAGTGGTGTTGAATTGCAAAATTAGCTCTCAGAGGAAAGCAAAGTCCTTACAACATCAATTTGAATTGCCAATACCAAAGGCAAGACCATCAGAGTCATAATGGAAAATAAAGACACTTACGAGAAATATCATGTAAATTTTAATTATATGAAGGTCATACTTTCCTCCATCTATCTTTAGTAGGTTATACTTATTGGACATCTTCAATATTCATTTTATATCAAATTCTGTACGTGGGCGGTTCATCTCCTGAATTTAATGCATTTTTGGGTATTAAACTTTTTTTCTTGGACCTCATCTGAGAATTCGGGATTCTTGTCGGTATCGGAGATGAATTGCATGGCACATGCACATAAGAGAGAGATCCTGAAGAAATAGAGAAACATATAAAATTCGAACAGTTTTTTCAAAAATTTCAAAAGAGAATCTCAGCAGACATAATCATGACTAAAATCACAGATTTTCATTATTATTAATAATTTAAGGGCAAAGCACCGAACAACGCCAACTAGCTCGATCTATATAAACCCTAGAAGATCCCAACTTCACAGCATCCTCAGTCAGCCGCTCATCCTTTTCTTTGTCTCGTTCTTAAAGGGAAATCGCTCTGTTATTCCAGTCTTATTGTCAAGTTCATCATATCAATGGCAAAGTTCATGCCTATCTGCACTACTTTTCTTCTTCTTCTTATGGTTCTTTCTCATGAAATCATCACTTCAGAGGGAAGGCCACTTAACCCAGAGAGTCAGAGATCAAGCGAGCAACTTGTAAGGGAAGATCATGAGAAGACAAACAACTCCTTCCACTCTGTTCACCATGTTTCAAGGATAGAAACAAGTCTAGACTCAACAGAGTTGGGTCACAGTCCAGGTGTTGGGCATGCTGCTACGCAAATTATAATCAACAGTTGAAAAAGATTCGAAGATTGCATATGATTTAGCTGCGCGGAAGTGTTAGAGACAATTCATTGTCTATTAGTAGTAAGTCTGAATCTAGTATAGATGTGTTGGTTTTTAGACAATATTGAAATGATCATCTACGTATGCATGTTAGTGGTTTGGAATGTTTAGTTAGTCGCTATTTCAGTTTAGATGTTTACATTAAGACGTGTATTATATAGGGTCATTAATTGTCTATCAGATGTAGTTTGTTCATGTCGATCTCCCGTGAAAAGATGTTAGTCAGCTTGTCGTATAACTTCCCTCTTGTTCCTGCAATGGTGAAGCATCCCTAGTCGTAATCTTACCATCAATAAAATACCGTGTGTTTCTACGCTACGTAATATTCTATCGTCGATACAAAGTATCTTTGTGCACATTGCCACGGTGGTGTTTTTTCTCCTTCATATTTTAGAGAATCTTTGTGGACTTTCCTCATTATACAGAACTGTCTAGCTGAAGAAATACTTTTAGCGACGTCTAACAAGCTAATGGATAGCGACAACCTCCAATATGAGGTCATCAGCCTCCGTCATCTCTGAGAGAGAGAGAGAGAGAGATGGCAAAGATCATCTGTGAATAGTTGTCAAGACATATTCGACATCAACAATGGTAATCGACAACCACTGGAGAAAGAGCAGAGAAAAAGGAGTGAAAAATGTTAAAAAGAGGTGTCAGATAACCTTTATGTGTGATCGTCGCCTGAGTACAGTAATGTTTGCTTAGCCCATCGACCCAAATTAAGTAGCAACATCAATGCTACGAGTTGGTGGCACCAAACCCAGCCCTCAAGTATTCCACTTCCAAGGATCGTATGGGGAAAGTCGAATACATCTTTTGGCTCGCAAGAAGGTACTGAAACCGAGAAAAGTATAGTAAAGGTTCTAATCTTCCGTGCAATGCGCAATTTAGTATCATGTCTTTTCGATTGCTCATTTAAATCCCTTAACTTCAAATTTCATTGGTTTAAGTTACGTTAGTCACTTTCTCACAAAAAAAAAAATCGATTTGACGTTATTCAAAGAAGCGACGTGGTAGCAATCTTAGCACTAGCATTAAAACAATCCCACATAACCATTTCCGGCAACCTGGATTGCCCAAGTAACTTAACTATAAAATGAGAAAATAAAAAAACTTAAATGAGCGATCCAAAAACTGTGACACTATATTGAGTGTCATACGATGATTTAAATTTCTGTTAAAATCTTTTCCTCAAAAGTCTTAACTTAAGTGGAGAAGGGCCCCAATAGGAAGAAATGTAATGGGAATCCAATCAATCTGTCTAGGGGAGACTGCACTAATATGTTTGAATCAAAATTGAGAACATAAAGAAGCCAAATATGTTTCCCTTTCATTTGTGGTAGCTAAGCCGATACAATCTCACGGGTCGGTTGAGTAGCATTGGAGGCCAAGGAGGAGTGAAATAGTGTGAGGGCAAAATGGTATTGTTTTAAGGTATCATTCCCACTCACTGTTACCACTCCCTTCAATGTTGGATTTGTTAACCTAACAAAACAAACCGTGAGAAAACATCCTAGTCATTTATTCCGTCTCCCGCTCTCTCCACACCTCTCTTCCAATCCTCTGCCATGCCTTAGTCATGCCACTACCCTCCAAATCCTGATCTCCTGATCGAGTGGGAATCCAATTAGGGGATCCTGCCTCCTCTTTTAATAGGGGAGGATTTTTTTTTCTTTTTTTGAAAAATATGGGCCGTCCGATTAACAAGTCACCTGATAGCTAGTCAAATCCATCCCTTATCCTGCAGCCCACCTCTGAGCTCGACGGCGACCCTTATCCTGCAGCCCACCTCCGAGCTCGATGGCAACCACGAGACGGCTGAGATCCGCCCAATGCAGGCCTTAATATCTTTCCCATATTCCCACTGGCTGCCGATGCCACTGCAGATGTGTTGATGATGCAGGAGTATGTGGCTCTACTGGTCAACTTGCAAGCTTAACTCAAACATTGTCAATTAATCCAGCTCAGTTCTTATTACTTGAAGCAAAAGGCCCATTTCGAGAATAGTTTGATTTGATGGGTCCAAGTTTGAAGATGTCGATTCTACATGCTAGCTACCAATATGCAAAAATGGTTGCTGATTAACTACCATCTTATCGATGAAGGGAATTGACTATTCTTCCCTTGCCAATTAAGTTCCAGTTCAGTAAACTAGATGCCGATTTCAAAGTTAATCAACAACATATCGATGATGCGCAATTCAAAGTAATTTCCTTGAATATTTGTTGATCTTCCGAGATGGCTATTTTTGAGTCTAGGCTAGTGGACGAACTTCAAAAAATGAACCATAAAGTTTAAATGTCAAGATTTCAAGTTTCCATGTCATTAATGCATTTCTTATGTCTTAGGGCATTATTGTATTTTCTAGTTTGCATGTCTTTAATATTTAGATTAGTCCCTATGTCTCTAATGCTAGTTTATTTCCTATGTATCATTCTTCTATAAATAAAAAGAGAGTTCTCGAGTGTAAGGCAGAGTTGATGAATAAATATTTATTCTTCCATAGGAGTAAATATTTATCTTATTCTTTATCCAAATGTCTTGGCGAAGAGAACAATTGTCGAAAAAATCATAAACATTTTGCAACTTTGTTGATTCAGTCATAAATATTTTTTCCTTGCCAATTCAGTCCTAAACTTTTTGCAACTTTGCCGATCCAGTCTTAAACTTTTTTTTTATCAATTCCGTTATAAATCTTTTGAAATATTGCTAATTTAACTTTGAAAATTTCAATATTCAGGATTGAATTTACAAGATTTTAAGAGGTTTAAGATTGATTTGGCAAAAAAAAAAAAGGTTTAAAACTGAAACGGCAAAGTTGCAAAATGTTTAAAACTCTTTCGACGATTATCCAATTGGGGGTGAATCAAACAGTTCTTTATCTTTAGTCGGTGTAGCAATCCTTTATGTCTTAGCGATAAGTTCTCATTATCCCGCTTTTACTCTTGATTGGTAGCTTGTGCCTTTATGCTTCGGTGATCACCCTTCCGTATTTGTCGTTTTTTATGCATCCTTTCATGATCACTAAACACACCCATCCATACACATAACCCAGAAAATCCTTATTTCCGGAATCACTCATTCCCACACATGCATCAAATTAGTATCATAACTCAATGTTGAACTCATTTTAATTGATTCCTTTATGTTATCCATCTCATTTCAAAATGGATGACTTACTTCCTAGAGGTTCTACTTTGGAGCAAACACACAATGAAAGGCAAGAACGTGCTAGAAAGAAACTCCAAAGACAAATGAAGCAATCAGCCACCTAGAGAACTCGATGAGATAGGAACGACGAGATTGATCTCCTATCACTCAACCTCGACATGATGATCTAATTCTAGCAATGAATCCTACAACATTGGAGGTGACTTTGGCGATTCAGATTATCAAATCCGGTGGAAAAGGAGAAGGCGCGAGGAAAACAATCATGAAATAGAAGTCAAGGCACGTGAATTTAAGGATAATATGACTTTATTGATTGGTTGCATACCATCGTATGAGTTTTTGATTTCAAGTCGTACTTAGATGAAAAGAAATACATGGCTGTTGTCCTGAAATTGATGACATATGCTTCCCTTTGGTGAGAGAACTTGAAGCATCAACAACCAGGTAAAGAAAACTTAAAATCAGTCTCGAGAAAAACTCAAGAAACTGATGAAGCCGAAGAGATCCGCCCCCAAAAACTGCAAGCAAGACTTGTTCCTCAAGATGAATTCCTTTAATCAATGCAAAATGGATGTCGAAGAATACATCAGTGAATTTGAGCAACTCCTTGTGAGGTGCGATGTTATAGAATTATAAGAGCAAACCATTGCCCGTTTCTTGGGTAGTTTGAAAACATAGATTGTTGACTTAATCATACTTCAGCCAAATTGGTCATTTGAAGATGTTCGCAAGTAGGCCACAAAAGTCGAGAAACAACTAAAACGTAGCAAGGATGCTTTGGCCAAGCCTCCAATTTAAAGTACATGTTTTTGGAAAATCCTTGCTCTAACCAAGCCAATGATGACGTTTTGAAGTAGGAGAAAGGAAAGGAGAAACTTACGTAGTACGTTAAAGAGCTTCAAATAAAATCATATGGAAGAGGTAGGAAATGTTTGAAGTGCCACGGCTATGAACATTTGATTGCCGATTTTCCTAACTTGAGAGTTATGACCCTTCAAGATAGCATAAGTTTAGAGATGCTACTTAGAAAGAGATCCAAATTCGCATTCCCAAAAGACTTCAAACGTATTGTCTAATTGTAATGCAAGTTAGTTCATCAATTATAGGCACGGTTTCTTCCAAGCCTATATCTCACGTAACCTTTGAACGTTTTTATTTTGAAATTATTTAATAACTCACATATTTATAGGATTTGCCACTAGCTTATTGAGATTGGCTAAAAACCAATCGAGACGACTGACGAGGGAGTGTCATTTCGATTCCTGTGGAAACATAAAATCTAAGGTATAGGGATTACTTAAGCTAAAATTTATATTTGTGCATTTTTGGCACATAATTAGTTGGTTGATTAGTCTAAGATAGTTATGCACTTTTGCTTATCATTTGAAGATATAAAAGGTCATTCAAAGTCCCTAATATATCCGTGCGTTTGTTTTTTTAGGGTTATTTTCAAGCAAATCTAAGCTAAAACTAGACTGATCCAAAAAGAAATTAACACACAATTATTGAAAGATAATGTAAAAATAAACACTCAAAATATCGAAATGTTTAGTAAATAAATACTCAAGTAATTGAATGTGACATCTATGTATAAGAATATAAAATTCTCAATTCCTAGGCTAATGAATAATACATGGTCACATTATGAGCCTAAGACATGATCTATCAGAGTCTTATTATTGAAAATAAAGGTGAGTCTAATTATAATGAATTAATTCACGTGAAGCCTAAGTTAGACTACATTAATTATTTATTGAAGGAAGTGATGCTAAGTTTAGATGGATTTTATTAAGTAAAGCATGTGCTAATTAACCCAAACATATATATGAACTGGTATAATCCTAATGAAATTCAAACTAATTGTTTAAAAATTAAGACTATAAAACACCATCAACATCATTAGGCCACCTCCTTAATTGCCATCACAGGTCATTATCTAATGGGTGTCAGTTTTGATATTCAAACATTTTGTTAAGGGCGCGTTTGGTGACCATTCTCATCCAATAAACATATTTTTTTAGAATGTGTTTTTTTTAAATGGTTCTCAGATGAGTTTTTTGGAAAAGAAACGTGTTTTGTAATTGTACAAAATTTATGTCCCTAGAATAGAAAAAATAATAAAAATGTGTTTGGTAGTTACACAGGATTTATGTTTCTAAAATAGAAAAATAAAAGAAATGTGGCAGCTATCGAGGATGATCGATAGCAACTGAAGACCGGCGGCGACCGGAGACCCATGGCAGCGACCGGCGCACGGGCAATGATGATCGACACACGACCGGCAGCGACAACAGGCAACTGGTGTGCGAGCGGCAGCGACCAAATTCAATGACTGGTGCATAATCGGATTTGGCGGTAGGCGACCAATGGCGATGACCGGAGAATGGCGGCAATGACCAGCGGCAACAACTGGTGATGACCAATGCGTGACTGACAATCGACGGCGGCAAGCGACCAACAACTGGCGACGACGGGTGACTGGGGACCAGCGGGGGCCAACGACCAAAGGTAGCAATAGATAAGAACAAAATAAAAAAATAGTTTATTTTTTGATATTGTTTATTCTCGTCTCAGAAATAGAAAAACAAAAATTTTTGAGTATTCATTTCTCGTCCCAAATCCATCTCTAACCACTTTTTCATCCCATGAACAAAATGATAATAAAAATTTGCCAAACAGGTTTCTCGTCCGGGGACAAGAAATTGAGAATGAAAATGGTTACCAAACGCACCCTAAGCAACCCCATGGTATGTATTCAATCAAAGTACAACATCTGTAACATTCATGAGAATTTAATCAAATTGCCTCAAAGTTGGGTTTAAACTTAATCATACCATTTGGTTACCACCAGCCCTTGTAGTAAGTTGCCCATTAATTCATACATCGAGTCTAATTATAATCTAAGCATCCATAGGCAAAGCCAAATAAAACATGTGATTAAGCTAAGAAACATTGGAAATTATGAAACACTTAGTCTGTATTTAGTTATTCGGATTTCTAAACGATATATGATTGCATAGGGTATGATAATAAATCTATAGATTTCTTCATATCACATCCATTGTTTGATGAACTTCGAATTTAAAGTCGGATATCCTCATATCCTATCCAGTCTACTATTTGGTAAACTACGGATTTTAAGTGGATACTCTCATATCTTATCAAATTTATCGTTTGGTAAACTATAAATTTAAATTTAAATATTTTAAAATAATAACATTAGGTAAGTACAAATTTGCAAGTTTAATATTCAAAATCATGATTACGCATTGGTTTTTTCCGTTCTTTTGAAATAATTTTTTGGTTATCCTGTTCAAAATCAAATGTTTTTAGAATAATCTCAATTTCAATATATTCACTTTGAAACATGAATTATTTCTCTCTCTTATAAGTTTTTCATTTATTTCCATTTTGTTACGGGTCCAATATCAAATCAAAATAAATGCCCAATTAGAACAAAGAATAAAGTCTAATGTTCATTCTTTTTTTTCCAGCTGTTACGAGGATGTAATAATAATTAATCACATTAATGAACAATTTTTAAATAATTTGCACTTATAAAGTACATTATAGTTCGTCACTTTCATAAAATTTCTATGTGAATTAGAAAGTTATTGAGGACAAGGCTTTGACGTTGATACTTTTGATAAGATTTTATTTAATTGAGTCTAAAACTTTATAAGGGTTTTCTCATTTTTTTATGCTAAACTAAAAATGTTTATTCAAAATGAAAAATCTAAAATTGCTTCAAGACTTATAAAATTAATACTTTATAAAATAAATTATGGTCAAATACCTAGAATTTTTTAACAAAAATGAAAAATTAATTTTTTTTAAAATTTTTATGAATTTTTTATGGTATTATTATTTAGTATTTTTTAATTCAAAAAATAAATTGCGGATCAACTCGAGAAAACTCGGCCCGACTCTCTAAACTAGACCTAACAAAGGAGTTTGAGTAGTTTATGGGTGAATGACAGAAAAAGCAAAAAAAAAAAGTGGAGTTTTACGTTTCAGATAAAATAAATCATATCTAATCTTATCATATCCTCCCTCTCTGATTTATTTATCCGTTCTATATTTTTATATCCAACCTTATATGATCTTAGATAACTACCAAACACGAGATTCCTAATTTTTATGTGATCAACCAAACACAGCCTTAGTTGACCAACAATGACAACTTTTTCAATTTTTCCAAAAATCAAGTGTTTATTAATTTTTAAATTTGGTCAATTCTAATGATAGAACCTAATGTTCAAACAAGGCAAATTCTGTTTCTTAAGTTTCCGGAAATGTTCTAATATGTATAATTATTTATCAAAATAAAAATTTTAAAATTTATTAAAATGGGAACCAAGTCGGGGTCTAAGACCCGGTTGGGTTTGGGCCTGACCGGAACTTGCGGACCCAACTTGTTGTCTAAACCCACGGCTTGTTGTCTAAACCCACGGCTTGGGCTTCCCAAGCCTGGGCTTGGTCCAAAATGGCCTTCGGATTGGGCTCCACGAATGAGCCCAATTCGGCATTTGCCACTTTGAAAACTACTTCTCCCAGCCCGACGGGATCCGCTCCTCGATCGAGCTAGCCCTTATTGAAGCCCACTAAATCAGCCGCATCTGCTCGGTCCGACGAGCTTTGCTCACCAACCGACCCAACTCCACCTAGACTAGCTCAGGTCACGACCCTCCACCCCTTCACGGCACCCTCGCCGCGACAGAGACGAGTGAGGAGACAGCTACGGCGAGGGACACCGCTTGTCGCTATCCGGTCGAAGGTACGCTGCAGCATCACCTCAATCAAGCCGAGCCTAGTTCTCATTCAGGCATTATATCGAACATTTGGCTATGCTATAAAAACAAGGGATTTTCAGCTTAAATGAGACTCATATCTGTGTTGAAGCTCTTCACAGATGACCTACGAACATGGTGGGGACAAGACATGGGGACGACGAGGGCCAGAGTTTGCACGAGACAGATGACCGCGAGCTCGGCCTAGCATGCCCGAAGACGGGGCAAAACAAGGGACAGAAAAACAGAGGGGTCGGTCGGTACTTATTTGGCTCCGGATGAGTCGTGATGTCGGATCAGCGAACGGAGCTCGAGCGTGATTGGCCTGTTGGAGGCCCCCTTGCTTGCTTTTGGATCCTCACACTCCCAAACTCCCCCCTTCTTCCTCTTTTGGCCCCTTGCCTGCTGGTCCTCTACTCCCTTTTCCTATTTTCGTGTTCCCTTCTTTTGTCCTTCTCACTGAACCCCTGTTCTGGCCGAAGATCCTTGCCCCATCCGCCACATCCCTTTTCCTTGTCTCCGTTATCCCTCCATTGTCTACTTGGTCTTAGTTGCGTGTTGTGTGTGCTGATGTCATGGACTCCCGTGTGCCGTGGAAGAAGGAAGAGGGAAGAAGGAGATGGGGATGGGGGGTCGGGCTTTAAAGTGAGAGGAGATGGGGCCTGTCGGGGTGCTTGGGCCAATCAGGACGCGGGGTCAGTGAGGGCGCAAGTCGGGTTGATCCTAACCCAATTTGCGCCTCTTCTCTCTTTTTATCTTTTCAATTTCATTTAAATTTTAATTGATTATATATATTTTAAATTTAGCTAATGACGAATTTCTTAAAACTAAACATTGAAACCGTAATTAATCTAGGGAACATAATGAGTTCGAGGAAGACGCTAATTAAGGAAACTCATTCATTCTCGATGCTTTAAACATTGTAGTTGTCCCAAAGGAAGAGGAATAAAGGGATAACATCATTCAAAACCATTGGATAATCTATGTGAATATGTGTAAGTAAATCATTGATGGAGGAAACTACACTAATATAGCCTCCACGATCTTGATAAAGAAATTAAAGGTACCAACATCTAAGCATTCTCAACTATACAAGTTTCAATGGCTCAATGAGGGCATTTTCTTTAATGATCGAAAAATCCACCACATGCCCACCGTGCCTAGACGACACCAAAGGACCAAATCCCTATACTTCAAGAGAGACTAGAATAGGACCTCATGTCCTAAATTTAAGATGTTAACAATTGTAGGTTTCAAACTCAACACAGTTACCCACTATTGAGTGGTTCAATGAGGAAATTGATCTTAAGGTAACCAAAGAAACTCTCATATCATTTTCATTTGGGAAAAAGAACGAGATTAAGTTATATGTGATATCATTTCCATGGATGCTTGTCACCATTATTGGAAAGGCCTTGCCAATGTGATGGGAAAGCAATGCATAATGGCTACAAGAACACCTACTCATTTAACAAGGATTATAAACATATCAACCTTGTCCCTTGCAATCTGTCCATAATCCACAAAAACGACATGGGGAGGGAAACATAAGTAAGGAAAACTTTTTCTTGAGTGAAATACAGGTTGAGAGAGTCCTTCACAAACGAAAGTTTAATTTTTTCTTGCCTATGGTTGAAAGCAAAACAAATGATAAAAAGAATTCCCAATGCTTTGAAATGCATTATTTTAAGAAAAAGCTTGAAAATGTGTTTTCAGCATTGAAGAATTTCATAGGGTTCAAGCAAATGTCTTATCTAATTTGTTAGAAAAGCCATCTGATAAATTTACCAAAATCAAGTTCCTTAAGTAAAATTGGCTACTTTCAATTTTGGAGATTAAGCAATCATAAGATTTGTGTGGGAACATCAAGTTTTATCATTCAACTTGCAAGATTAACTTAGACCTCATCGATTAATTAAACCCCATTCTTATTGATCTAAGCAAAGGGCCTATTTAGACTACAGTCTTATTTGACAGGTGTAAGTTTGAAGAGTCAAGATTTCCAATATCCATGTCATTAATGCATTTTTTTAGTTCCTAGCTCTTTATTGTGTTTTCTAGTTCCCATGCTAAGATATTTCGAGTAAACCTCATATCTTAAATATTTTGGTAGTTTTCATGTCTTTAATGCTTAGTCTATTTCTTGTATTAGTTCCTCTATAAATAGGGAGAGCTCTCAGACGAAAGGAAAAGTTTATAAATACATGAGAGTTCCTCTATGTAGTGAATATAATTCGATTCTTTATCCGAGTTCCTTGATAGTGAATTATTGATCCCTGGTTGGTGGACCAATCTTTTACGCCTTGATGATGAGCTGCCATCATATTCATTCTTAATTCTTGGTCAGAGGCTTGTGCGCTTTTGCTTTGGTGGCAAACCGCTCATATCCTTTGTTCTTTATACATCCTTTCATTATCACTTAACACACCTATCGATAATGACTCATCCCCCGCACGCATCAATTGAGCTAGGGGTCGACAATGGCTGCCAGTGTCACCTAGGCTAAGGCCGCTAGAGACCTTGATGAAGGGTCAATTCAAGAAGATTGATCCTTATGAAACAATTCATGCAAACATGCTTGAACGTTACGTTCGTCTTTTGAATTAGAATTTTTATAACTATTTCAAACAGTCTCCGCGGTCTAATCTAGTCTCATAATTAAGGTTGGAAAGCCCATTGTGTCTAGTTTCTTATAAATCAAGTTTCATGCAATTTGAACTCTTTTAGAGAAACCTTAAGTACTCAATGCTAGTAAGGAAATTAGAGAATGAGGCTGAGTATTTTTATGTACTTGTTCAGTCCAATGCACAGTTTGTTTCTAGCATCGGGTCGAGAGCCAATGTTTTTATTTATGATTTATCTAGAGATTGTCGGTCTTATCTTGGTAAATAAAAGGTTAGGAATCTTGAGATTTGCATATACTTGGAGGTTTGCTCCAAATTAAGTCTACAGATGCATTTATTTCCGGAAAAAACTCCATAATTAAAGAAAATGCCTTGCGAAATACTTGTCAACAAAATTTTTAGTTTTTGTTTTTTGTTTGGTGATGTGTGAACAAAAACGTTTGTTGTTAAGAATATTATTTCAATTTTATAACTTTATCTCAAGCCTAAAAAAATTCAAATTCTTAGCTGTCTTTATTTGTTTTATTATTTTATTTTTCCTTCTACCTCTAGTAACCACTAGGCCTAGCAATGGCTGGTGAATTACCACGAGCACCAGCTAGTGTCATGCAAGATCAACCTCTCCTAAGGCTACCTCACTTAAATATGGTTTGATTGACCTTGCCTAAGGCTAGCATTGCTAGAACCTAAGGGTGTCAAAATGGGCGGGTTGGGTCGGGTAAAAAATGGTCCGACCCGTATTGACACATTTAACCCATTTTGATACATTTTCATACAATACAATTTTAGTAACTTATACCCAACCCAACACATATCCAATTCATATCCGATTAGACCCATATTGTTAAAAAACTTCCATATTTTTTAACCAAGTTAAGGAAAATTTGCTTCATGATTTTTAAAAAAATGTATTGTTAAAGTAATTTTACGCAGTATATATATATTTTTTTCATTTTTTTTCCTTTTCCTCTTCTAGTCACCAAATTCTAGTGAGTTCATCCCTCCTTTTGGTAGGCGACCAACTTAGAAAGAGGGAAAAATGAGATAAAAAAGAAAATAAAAGGAAAATAAAAAATAATCAAATTTTTACTTTTAAAAAATTAAATTATTAGAATTTTCATAGTTTAAAAATGACTTATTAATAAAATTTAAGATGATTAATGAATAACATTTAAAATTAATTAAATAAGCCATTTAAGACATATTTAAAACACATTTAAGACCCATTAAGTTATTAAGTAATCTATTTAACATTTTAAACTGAACATTTAGGATTAGGGGTGTGCATGGTCTAGGTTGGGCCGGTCCCATGCTCAACCAGAGGACCAACCCGTACTATGTCGATTCTCAATTTTTGGGATCGTGGATTGATCCGTCAAGTTTGGGACTGATGACCAAACCAACCCTATCGGTCAAGTACAGTCCTAGGTACATATTTTTGTACGAGCATTAGCTTATGACCATAATAGCTCCAAATATTAATCTATGCAAGGAGAAAGTTCATGATGCTCCTAATAGAGAAACTTATACTATACACATTTCAAGAAAAATGGAATCAATGTCATAACGTAGAGATGATAACTTTTTTTCCACTAATATGTTCTGCAACATTAAGCTAAGTGTACTTACTAATGCTTAAAGCTGTGCACAAGAAATGCATACACTAAATTTTATCAATCCAAATCCAAGTATCATTCACAAGTGTTAACTAACTGTAACTAATTTATCATTTTTTACACCAAAATACGTCTACAAAAAGAAGTTGAGTAGAATGAGAATCTCAAGAAGGAATGGCCAAAACTCGCTCACACCACAGACGAATTCCAAACTCGCCGAACTTTTCGACACTTGAAAATAAAAGAAACAACATACATAATCAATACTAAATATGGAATTATTACTAACACAATTAATTGAACATCTTACCACTTCTTTTCATTTAATTCCAATGCGTAAACTCTATTTAGTGGTGATAATATCTTTAGTAAGACCATCCATATCTATGGAAAAAAACGTATTTATTATATACACAAATGAATTAACAAGGAAAAAGAAACACATATGATTTAAGCTTACCCAATTCAAAATTTTCAGTATTTTCAATACACTCTTCAACATGATAGGCATGCGATAAACTCTCAATTAGTCTTGGGTACAAATCAAAACTTCTACCATTGTAGGAGTTAAAGAACTTAGAAAGCCATCAATCACACAATTTAATGTACTAAAAACTAACTCTGAAGCAACAGTAGTCATAAGAATAGACAAAACATTCCGAACTATAAAAGATAGTATTTTATATTTTGATCCAATACTCTTCCACCACATCAAAATATCAATATCAAAAACATCTTCACATTCCTCTTCAAGACACCAATCAAGCTCTGATTTGTTCTCGTCCTCTTTGCTTAAGCTTTGATGTTAACTTCGTTGTTATCATCATTTTCATCAGCATTGGAAGCATTACTACTATTGGTAGTCATAGTTTGATTGCCCAAATACCGATAATTATTATGATCATGAAAAAATTGTTCATAAAATAAATATAAACGCTCCAACATATGCTTTACATAGCCATGCATTTCATCAACTTTTGCTTCTTCATCATAAATTTGCTCATAGTAAAACTTCACATAATGCAACTTTTTGGTAGGACCTAACGCCACATAAATCAACACCATCATGTTTATTTTATCCAAACCTCCATAATATATCAAACTTATCTTTTATCTTCGTACCCATAACTCTAAGTTTAGGATCCAACGCATGACTTGTATCTTTCAAATATTTATACAAAAAAGCTATCCCCTCAAAATAATCATTCGAAGTAGTATATAAACTCCTTAATATCTAATTGGTAGCATCATAGAACTGTTTTAGAAATTTGGAAAGAATAATGGCGTTTTCCCAATATTCATTTTTAGGAGATTATAGTTAAACTCAGTTTCGAAAGATAAATCATCTTCCGACATCCTTTCAAAAGCTTTTCTAAAATTTATGGCTATATTCAACATAAGGTAAGTGAAGTTCCATCAAGTGGCAATATCTAAACAAACCGAACTCTTGTAGATGATTCTTTCAACATTAATACATGTTTGGAATGCCTTAAGTCTCATGGGAGAACTTCTCACATATCTAACAACATTTCAGATACGTACCATAGAATACGTACCTCAAAATCAACTTCAATGTATCAGCAGTGCACCTCATGTGTAGAACTTCACCAACTAAGACCAATGAACCATATCTTGAAATTTTATCTTTCAAATAGTCAATGTCAATATCATTCAAATTTGCATTATCCATCATGATTGTAGACACATTTTTTTTTTTATATTCCCCACTCATAAATGCATTTTTCAACTAGTTTCCTAATCTCCCTACCATTGTGACTATGTATCCACAAAATTGATGATCATTTTATGCAATCTCCAATCTTCATCAATGAAATGTGTAGTAAGACAAAAATAGTTCAAGTTTTGAACGGAAGTCCATGTATCGATCATGAGTGCAATAATTGATCTAATTTTACCAAAGTAAACCTTCAAGCATATTCTTTCACTAATATATAACTTTAGGCAATCTCTAATCATTGTAAATCATGACACATGTGTGAAAAGATGTTGCAACTCAGTAGCAAAATTACAAAACCCGACACATTCAACCATAGAAAATGGTTGTCCATTGACTATAATAATCCGAGTAAGCATATATCTATATTTATCTTGATCAAATCTCTACGTCGATAAGATATTATCACTATTAGCAACAACATTGGTATCTTTTCCAGCCTTACCAACCGCATTCGCATTATCTAGTGAAAGTAATATCTTCTTATCTATATTGGTAGGATACTTCTTATACTTTTTCAAATGCTTTAACATTGTTGAATTATCATTATCAACCGAATGCATTTCACCATGCATGTTTTTTTCGTCTTCTCATTTATAATTTTCAAAAAATTATTCCACGCAACATACTTATCCACTTTTTGCTTCTTAAAAAAAGGATGTTGATTAGTGGATACCTTGGTCACCTCTTATAATTCTTCTTCACGTCCATGACTTGGTGACTCCATCTTCAAACACATCTAATCATATTCCTCTATTTCAATCGACATATCACCTGAATATATCAAATTCACATAACTTCATAAAATCAAAATGGCCCAAAAAAATTGTGCTGCAGTAACTAATCAAACGTTACTTCTGTTCACGAAATCAATTAGTTAAACCATCAGCCATGGACATAATGGTCATCAGTTACATGAAATTACTTGTTGGATCTTCCAAAGCTAAAAGGATGGCCAAAAGGTAATCAATTAAAATGTCAAGACACTTGTGTTCAAATTTATCTAGAACTTTACTTTATCACAGTAGAGCAAATAAAAAACTTCCAAGTTTTGATAAACATCTTTTGATAAATAGACCAAAAATGCAGCAAGAAAGGACCACATCGATGAGGAGGATACATTACAGCTTTCACAGTTTTACCCTGTGATAAAGGTATGGCCAGAATATCAAGAAGTCAAAGTTGGATCATAAATTTTCTTCTACTGCTTGAGATTAATGTTGACATTATCTATTGTGTCATATATATTTCAAGAATAAGTCATTAGGCTTCCTGTCATATTCACACCACAAGTAATCCTTTGTGAAGACTTTCTTCACTATTGGCTATTTAGGTTCATTCGAGAACCATTTACTTGCACAAAACTCAACACAAATTGGGCAAATAATTAACCGTGGCAAAGAACAAGACACCACTCAGCATATGCAGACTATATTGTTATTAAGCATTACTCATACCTCCAATTAAGGTGATAGATGAGGGCCAATGAAGAGCGAGTCAGTGAGGGACAGGTAGGCAAGCGATGGACAAGCGACGAGCGAACAGCAGGCGACGGGGAACGATGGGCGAGGGCGAGCTGCTTGTGAGTGAGGAGTAGGCGAGTGACGGCTAAGCGAGCAGTAGGGGTGGAGTGAACTGGCGAGCAATAGCAATTGAAGGCCAATGAGAGTCGGGAGTCGAGACCTCAAGAAATTAGGATTTACTGATTTAGGGTTGGAAGAATGAATAAGAAGTCTAAAGAAGACATGGGCTTGTGGGTTTCGTTTGACGTTTGGGCTTGGGTTAAATAAAATTGAACAAAGACTTAAGGATATGAAGGTTGAGTTGAGCTGCTATTTAGTATCCACTGTCCACTTAAAAATTTTGCAATATTTTTGTAATAATATATTGTCGGATTGGTCCGGGTTGGACCAACCCAACATCTTAGGACTGATGGGCAACCCGTTTGTCTTAAAAACCCGACTAGAACTGGCCGAGTTGAGTCAGTCCAGGGTTGACCCTAGACCATTGTTCACCCATATTTATGACCCACATTATTCGATATGAGTTAAAATATGAGTCTTTTGCTCATTTTGCCACATTCACTATAACTGAATCAATTCTAGCTAGGTTGGAGCTCAGCCAAGAGGGAGAGGATGTGGTGGCGATGTAGTGCTACATAGGAGGAACAAGCAACTGAGGTGGAGAGGTAGGCATGAGTAATAAAAAGAAAGAAAAATAAAATAAAATTTGACAAAAAAAATTTAAAAAATAGGGTTTACGATTGACAAGTCATCTTTTATGAACCTAACTGGTAAAAGTCTGAAAAAATATTTCTCCAAAAACATTTTCACTCTAACAAATACAACCTACATAAAAACCTCCTAAGGCTTCCTTTTGAGGGTTAGAGTGATTGTACTAATGACTTTATATCGAAATTCTAGGATTAGAGTTTTACCTGAACTTTGTATCTTTGTGATAAATTCCATTTAGTGGGGAGTCACATGTCATGCATCCATATTACATGTCATGTACACTTAGGTGGACTCCTCAGCTAGTAAACATTTACCTTGTCATGCTCGTATAATCTTCTAAAGCTCTAGCCCCTCTGCTATCAAACACACTTGACCTCAGATAGGAGTTGATATGACCAGACCCAAAGCTAAGCCTAGATATATGGCTCAACCAGTCTCCTCTTGAGCTAAGACTCGAGGCTCTTGCTCAAGCTGAGCTTGGACCACTTGAGCCTTACCTCTTGTCTTCATCAACATTGACGACGACAAAGGAGGAGCCATGGAGATGGAGGACGAACGAGCTGGGGGAGGGAGTTCATGGAGATGGCCATGGGACGAGACAAAGGGACCGACGACAACATTTGACTTATGGAGGAAAGCTAGTGCAACAAGCTGTGATGGCGAATGGCTTGAGGTGGCGACGCACTAGCAACAACGACAATGAAGTGCCTAAGTCCGTCAAAGTAAGAACATATTTCGAGCAAGTCCAGTGATGATGCATGTGTTAGACCATATATTGCTTTCATACGAACGCAAATGCAAAGTGAGTGTAACAGAGATGAGAAAGGTTTTACTAGATTTTTTAGAGCATGCCTGCACAAATAAAACTCTGTGTCGGTTGAGAGTTTCTACCTTATCGCGCGAGGTCGATGGTTTGAAACCCGCAGTTCCTAGCGTCTTAAGTGAGGTGTCAAGGTGTTTGGATCATGTGTTAGTCTCTCCCGCAATATAGGGGATCGGCCCTTTGGTGCCGTTCGGCCACAAGGGCCCAGTGGTGGATTCTTCAGTTATAAAAAGAAGAAGAAGCAAAACTAGATATGAATATAACCACAGAGAATGATGTGTGGCTCTAATGCATAATAAGATGAGGGAAATTTCATCAAGATGAAAGATATGGAATCGATAGAGCTTACAAAGGATTTAATGTAAAAAAAAAAAAAGCATGGGAGTAAACTTTGAACAAGTGTTGACAATTCTATCAAGTTTCAAACACCTAATTGAGACACAATAAGTTCGAAGCAATCCGATAGAGTTCTTTAAGGAGTGCCATACAACTTTTCCTCAACTTCAATTGTGAAAAGAGGGGAAGATATTTGACAAATGCCTCCAGACCTGCAATAGTTTTCAGAAGCATGTATCTCTTCACTTTAAGCTATTACAGCTTTTAAAAATATGTTTAGTTAGCATAACAATTTTTGTATCAATGTGAGAGTAGCCACATGTTGTGAGCCACAAATTCTTAAAAGAATGGACCCTATGATGATTTATAATTGATTTTTATTTGCGTTTCTGTAACTCAGAACATACCGTTAATCTTACAGAGAAGCGAATGAATAACAATCACACAAGCATTTCTCTTAGAAAATCAGCCACACTAATGTTTTTTCATTTTCCACTTCCAACTCAAAGGTGTTATTCAAGCATCAATTTCTCATTCACCCATCAAATTATCTCATATTTCCAACACTTACAAAGGATTTAATGCAAAATCAAATGCATGGGAGTAAATTTTGGACAAGTATTGATAGTTCTGTCCAGCTTTGGACACCAAATTGAGACATAATAAGTTTGAGGTAATTTTCATAGAGTTCTTTTAAGGAGTGTCATACAACTTTTCCTTAACCTCAATAGTGAAAAGCGGGCTACAGCTTCTGCAATATGTTTGACAAATGCCTCCAAAGCTGCAACAATTTAGGGAAGCTTGTATCGCTCTGCTTTAATCTATTATAGTTTTATAAATTTAGTTTAGTTAGCATAATAATCTTTAGGTCAATATGAGAGTAACTGTACATTGTGAGCCATAAATTCTTGAAAGAATGGACTGTACAATAATATTTAATTGATTATTATTTGCTTTTATGTAACTCAAAACATACTGTTAATCTTACAAAGCATTTCCCTTAGAAAATCAATCACACGACTCACCAGCACTACACAGCACAT
The DNA here is from genome assembly GCA_030064385.1 of Melaleuca quinquenervia. Taxonomy (NCBI): domain Eukaryota; kingdom Viridiplantae; phylum Streptophyta; class Magnoliopsida; order Myrtales; family Myrtaceae; genus Melaleuca; species Melaleuca quinquenervia. The sequence goes on from CM057723.1 coordinate 15,389,799, forward strand.
TTAAGACATTTTACATCTGCACTTCAGCTACAACTACTCCAAATGGGCCTGTCAAGGCAAATTTCAAATTCGTACTTTGCTAAGCCAACGAGCTTACTTCATTTGGGCTTTGGATCGGGCCGTAAAATTGAGTGAGAGCTTGCTTCTGTGGGACAGGCATGATGCCACGTGCACTCCTTGACTTCTATGATTCACTACTAATGCTGTTTCAAAGCTAGCAAATTACAAATCACTAGATGATGAATACATGGCCATAGCAAATAAAACTATGCATTTCCCAAAAAAAATCATTTTTCATATGCGATTAAGAAATTACTCGAGACTCATTAACATGTGACCTATTCACAAACACACAAACAAGAATATTACACAATACAAATAATCCTTAAACTTGGACTTAATATGTAATATAATTCTAAAACTTTAACCCGATGAGTCATACCGCACTTGAACTTTTAATTTATTTAGTATTATTTTCGGGATTCTTGATACATATTCAACTTAATATATGAATTATGTAAAAATGCTCAATGTTATTTTTGAATTTGAATTAAATGAAACACAATATTGTACATTTTCACATAAATCACAAACTAAATTAAATACATACAAAAAGTTCAAAGATCATATTGAATAAAACCAAAAACCCAATGACCAATATTGCACGTTAGGCTAAAGTATATGAATCGCATTGCATATTTAATTAAATTTCATTAATCATTTACATCATTACTTAAAAAGAAGTTCCTGGGCAGGTTCTTACACAATAAATGTTTCTTCTAAGCAGGGTCAATACCTAATACACACGATCATTAATTACATGATTAAGCTTAACCAGCTTACCGTATTATCTCCCCAATTATGGAGATCGTCATTAATTCAACAACGGGCTTCGAAATATTACCCGTAATCCAAGCTTCTGCTGCTCCACAGCATTTCCTCTGCAAATGACAGGCAGCCGCCAGCGTACCGATGACGAGGGGGCACTTACGCATGACGTCACGTGTCGCGAAAAGGAAAAGAAAAGAAGAAAAGGGGGAAATTCGTAAGTTTTCTTTTTTTGTTGGGTCGAATAGAAGAGTTGGGGAAACATCAGACATGGCGAGAAATGGAAAATGCTGGGAGTTGGAGGACGAAGGTGGGAAAAAAAAACAAAAAGGAGGAGGGAGAGGAGGAGAAGGGCGAAATCTAATCTGGCGGCGGATCCTGAAGGGAAAACGAACACATGCAGGATCCCTCGTGGATCCGACGGCCCACGTCGGCCTCCAACCCCAGGATCCAACGGCCTCAGCGTCAACCGCGTTCGCCGAAGCCGAACCCCATCATGTTTGTTGTGTCTATCCCCACCCCCATCGTCTTCGCTCCCCCTCACTTCGAAGTGTTTACCCTAATCTCTCTCTTCGCTCCTCTCTCTCTCTCTCTCTCTCTCTCTCTCTCTCTCTGTATCTGGGAAGCTCAGATTCACGGGCTCCGACCTCGCGCGCGGCGGTGTGGAATCGGCCCACAAGCGGATTCGTTTGTTCTTTGTTTTTTGGTTTCTCTCGCGTTTCGTTTCGCATTCTTTGATTGGTTTATACGAGGAGGGATAGTAGGTAGATTCAAGATTTTGAGGATGCAGTCGAGCGAGGATTCGAAGCAGGCGCAGCCGCCGCAGCAGGCGGAGCAGGGCGGAGGGAACCAGCAGCGGCCGCCGAAGGGCGGTGGCAACAGCAACCCCCCGCCGCAGCCGCTCGCGCAGCAGCCGTGGGTGGCGATGCAGTACCCGCCGTCGGCGGCGATGCTAATGCAGCACCCGCAGATGCTGCCGCCCCCGCCCCCGCCGCCGCACCACCACCAGCATTACGCAGCGCCGCACTACGTGGCGTACCACCAGTACGCGCCGCCGCACCAGCGCGTGCACCACCAGCCGCAGCAGCAGCAGCAGAACGGCGAGAACAGGACGGTCTGGGTCGGCGATTTGCACCACTGGATGGATGAGAATTATCTCCATAGCTGCTTCGCTTCCACTGGCGAGGTAACGAGGAGTTTTAAACTCGTTTTGCACTTTTTGATTTTTTGTTTTCCCTGTTCGTGTTTGTAAATGACCCTGAAGATGGTGACTTTCTTTATTCCTTTTTGTTTGTGGCGCTGGAGAGGTCAAGATTTGTGTTCTCTCGAAGCTATGTCGAGCGTTATAGTTTGATGTTCGTTTTCCGTTTCTATATGTCGCTGTATATATTAGGAAGTTGGTCACTTCTGGTAAGATCTTAGGATTGTAGCTGAAACTGGTGGATTTTCTTAACACGTGTTTGGAAATGGACGTCAAGTAGATCTCAAATAGGCAAGTTCTGTTCTGGCTCGCAGGCAAATGGTGACAGTTCATACTGCCTCTTAGGGAGGAGGTTTCGATATTGCCACAAATGAGCTGAAAATGAACATACGGAAATGTGTCAGAGAGTAAGGTTTTGTATTGTATTGGGGATCGGCTTTTTTGATGCAAGGTATCGTGTGAATTGTTGGAAAGGCCTGGCCAGTTGTCTCTAATCTTTTCGAACAGCGTTTGCCTGCTTTTTACATGGCTTTTCCGTACCTAAAAGCTGAGCTTGGATGTTTCTCATAACTCATCTTGAAATCTCTTATATTGTCTAGCTAATTATTGGTAAAATAGCCTGGAACTTGCTGATACTGCGCAATCCATTTGTGGGTTTATGGTGAATATCATAAATAAGTTTTAAACTCTTGAGTGAAATATGTGCTTCTTTTAGCGAAAATATATCAATACAAGTGGTTCAGTTTCTCTGCTTAGAGCAGATGAATAACCATAAGAACATGCTCACTTCTCCTTGCCATAGTTTTCGCAGTGAGCTGGCTGCAAGATGGAGAAAATAAAAAGGAAAATAAGAACTGAAGAAATGAAATTTCTTGGCATTTGTGTTGATGCATTTTCCTTTTCCCTTCTACCACTAGAAATGGGCGTTCTGGGAAAATAAATTTTTTCTTATTCTTCTCTCACATGTTTGTCAGACATTTGGCAAACGATCATCTGCTTAAACTGTTGGCTCGAGGAGTTCAGTATAATTGCAACCTAGTTTATGGTTTGTCTTTGCAGAAGTTTAGCATTACTATTGCTTTCAAATTGCGGAACTATTGTTATCTTGCCAAAGTCAGGCAATAGATTCTTTGATTATGTTGTGTTTCTAGCATTCCCACTGTTGCTTGTTAACATGGTCTTTTACGTGATGCAGATTGCTTCTATCAAAGTTATACGCAATAAGCAGACAGGTTTGTCTGAAGGATATGGATTTGTTGAATTCTTTTCACATGGTACAGCTGAGAAAGTTCTACAAAACTATTCGGGAATTGCGATGCCTAATACTGAACAGCCATTCCGTCTGAATTGGGCAACATTTAGCACGGGTGACAAGCGTTCAGAAAATGCTCCTGATCTGTCTATTTTTGTAGGAGACTTAGCTGCAGATGTTACTGATAGCATATTGCATGAGACATTTGCTAATAAATACCCGTCTGTTAAAGCCGCCAAAGTTGTTTTTGATGTCAACACTGGCCGTTCAAAAGGCTATGGATTTGTGAGGTTTGGGGATGAAAGTGAAAGGTCGCAGGCCATGTCTGAAATGAATGGTGTATATTGTTCTAGCAGGCCTATGCGCATTGGTGCTGCAACACCCAGAAAGTCGTCAGGATATCAATCACAGTATTCTTCACAAGGTACTTTTTCCTAAATTAAAAAAATATTGTTTAGACAGGGTCAGAATGTATCTCACCTGTTGTTGATCTTCACAAGGTACTTGATGGGATAATAGTGCAGAAATCTTATACTTGATAGTAGCAGTATGCACCTATTTGAGTGGTCTTATGATGCTGAGAGTTATAATTGGGCACTTGGAGGTGCAAGGACTAACTTAAGCCCCTTCGGCTGTCATTTGTCATGTCAGACCTGTGAGTTTTAATGAGGCTTCTGAAGAACTTTTTTGTCTCTTTCATCATTGACTTTGAATTGAATCGGTGAAGGTGAAAAGTAAGCAACCGAATTGGTTACCTTTTTTGTGTAAGTTATGAAATAAATGCTTCTCCTCAAGAATCAATAGTATAAAATAGGAAGATATGTAATTTTAATGCTTCTCAATCAACTTTAGCTCGATTTAGGTTATGTGTTGCAATGTTCAGATCCTTTTATGCATAAATGGTGCTAGATGCACCTACAAACTTATACTGGATTGATGCTCTTTCTTGTGTATCACTAAAAAAATTCATCTTCCTATTGGTTTTCGGTTTCATAGGTGGATATTCGTCAAATGGTGCCTCATCTCAAAGCTTTCAGTCTGATGGGGACTCCGCAAACACAACAGTGAGAATTCCTACTTTGTGTTTGTTTAAACATTGGCAGCCTTACCATTTTTGTTTTTTTGTGCTCTCCTTTTACTTGTTTGGTTAATTTTCATTTCATCATAGATATTTGTTGGAGGCCTTGATCCTAGTGTTAATGATGAAGACCTCAGGCAACAATTTTCTCAGTATGGTGAGATAGTATCTGTTAAAATACCATCTGGGAAAGGCTGTGGGTTTGTACAATTTGCCAACAGGTAAATTTTCCATCTTCTTTTAGCATCTTTAGCATTTCTGGTATCTCATACAGCTTGTTGTCTTCTGTTTATCTCTTCTGATGATGCTGCCTGTTTCATAATATGACAGAAGCAATGCTGAGGAGGCATTGCAGAAATTGAATGGGACGGTGATAGGTAAGCAAACGGTGCGTCTTTCATGGGGCCGAAATCCAGCCAATAAGCAGGTCAAACCTCTTTCCCTTGGATTTCTCTTCTTTCTCCCCCCTTCTTTCTTCAACCAATTGTCTAATTCCATATCTCAGATGGGGTTCAAAATGTAGCGGTCATCCTTATTGTTCCTATTAAAAGCATATTTATTCAAGAATGTGCTAGAACTGCTGCATTTGGCAGGTTGTAGTCCCAACTTAGTTCTCACTTGATATGGTTATTTAAATATTTCCATTTTTTAGATACTAGAATGACAACTATGATATAGTAGTTGGCCTTCTTTGTGTTCCTTAGAATTTGACCAAAAAAAACTAGACTAGATAAAACAACGAGAAACGTTATATTTTGGCGTTTCTTGAAGGAGATAGTCTCGCCTAAGTTGTTTTTTAGCACAATAGCCAAAGAAAAGTCACAGATGAAATTCCAGAAAGCCATAGAAAGCATACCTATGCAGAACTTTATATGCTCGCAAGACAAGTTTTTTTTTTTGGTCATTCTGCAAGACAAGTTAAAAATGTTCTTCTTTCTGCGAGGCTCTTGTCCACTCTTTTCTTTCGTTTATCTTTGCAGTTTCGAGCAGAGTTTGGAAATCAATGGGGACCGGTCTACTATGGTGGTCAAGTTTATGATGGTTATGGATACGGTATGCCACCACATTACGATCCCAGTATGTATGCCGCAGCCACGGCATATGCAGCTTACCCTGTATACGGCAGTCACCAGCAGCAAGTGAACTGAACGAGTGAGTGAAGGAGAAAAAAGTTGGCCCCTTAGCTCGAAAAACTCATGATGCTGCAATTACCTGATCTGTTCTGGTCCTGTAGAGATCTCATGAATCTGTCCAGTTGTGGGATGGAGCTGAATTTTGACGACTCTTGGTAGTTTTTTTAGAGATTTTATCCAAACGTGTCTTCTAATTTATGGGAACCATAAACTTATTCATTGGAAATGCGAAATCTTGCGCATGACGGGGGCCAGAGTGCCTCGTGGATTTGAAATAACACGGTGCTGTGAAAATTACGATGGGTGATTGCATCTCTGAAAAAAATGCATGTGGTTAGATAGGTTTAGACAAATTGCTTGACATGGTAGTTGGCTTGATTTTGCTGCTGGAATTTGTCAAAAACATATTCGTGTTCCAACTCTAGTATTGTTGTGGTAACATGGCCATATTCACTTCTTAGATGCATCTGATCTCACGTTGATGTGCAAAGTAGTTAGTTTGGATTAATGTACGACCCCTAGATTGTGTACTCGGTCGTCGTTCCAAGACTTGGCTCGGCATCTTCATCCCTACGTGAACTCCTGAAGGCCCTGTGGCGGTGACACCAGCTTCTTTATATAATAGCCACGGTAAATGCTAGCCTTCGCTAGCACGAGTCTCAATGTTCATCAACAAACCTTGGATGGTGAAACAGGAGCGTGACACGGTACGTCGAGTAGAGTACGCATTCAGGGTTGCTCTGTTGACAGTTTGACCATCGACCATTGCTGCACATCTAGATGTTTAATTTGATTAACTAAGTGTGCACCAGTACGATGAAGGTTAGGTTTTGTCTACAGGTGTTAAAATGGATTGAATACCCATTTATTAACTCATGGATGAGAGGTTAGGTCATGCATGAATTAGCTAGGTTTTGCTAAATGGATCGAATTGGGTTTTGAGTAATATAGTCCTATGAAAAGCGGGTTTTTAATGGGTTTGAAGCTCGACCCACCTGCAATCCCCTTGTGAAATTTACTTGCTCCTTTCTTTCTTGGCTCTCTTCTCCATCAATCGCGACATCGCTGGTCTCAGTCCTTGGTGAGCTTCCGTTTGATCCTACCAGATTAGCATCGTTGCCGCCTCCACTGCCTATAAACGTGCAAGCCTCCACCATCAACGATAACCCCAGTAAGAAGCTCGACTAGAAGCAGTCTCAATGTACTCCGACCGTCAAGGATTGCGATGGCGACCCCAAGTGGAAGCATGGGATGCGATTCGATCTCCTCCCTTCAGGAGTGCAACTACACCTTCCTGCGCATCGATCTATTCCACGAGGGCATGATGTTTGGCGACAAGCAAATTGCCGATGCCTGCATGCCCCAATGAATGTGGCAGAGCAAAGGGCAGAGCAGCCAGGGTTTGGGAAGAATCTGGAAGGGAAGCCCAATGTAGTCAAGAGCTTCTCGTATAGAGCGTACAAGGGGGGCAAGACCCACGAAGCGGTGGTGATTGGAACTGCACCAAGCGTGATTGTTGGCGGATATCCGATCACTAACTCTCCCCCACATGGAGGACGGGGCCACTTCTTCAAGGGAAGAAATGCAATTTCGTGATGCATCATCACTTCACCGGCTGAGACTAAAAATGATCGGTTCTAAAGTAGGTCGACTCACACCCTAGTGTCGAGAACTGGACTACAAGAGTTAATTCCTAATTTGTGACATCAGAAACTATTCCATCTAGTCTTGGAACCGGCATGATTTCTTTTTCTTTCCTTTTTTTTTTTGGGTGCCTATCCCCTTGCAGGCAATGGAACACTGGAACCACACAAGTAATTGAAGAGACCGTTGTTTTTGAACTCTTGTAGGGAATGGAACACTTCATAGAGTGTCTATGGACGTTGTTTTTGTTCTCTTCCCAGCCTTTAGGCAATAAAAAAGGAATATTAGGGTCCATTCGTTTGGCGGAAAATAAATAACTTCTGGAAAATGTTTTCCAGAAAGTCATTTTCCTGGAAAATGACATATTTTCCGATGTTCGTTTGAAACTCTGACGACACATTTTTCAGTGTTTGTTTGAAATTAAAAATTTTCCGTAAATTTTTTTCCGAAATTCTTTTTTTGAGAAATTATCTAGTGACTAGCGACCGGGGGGGCGGTGGCGGCGGTGGCGGTGGGCGGGCGGGTGGGGGGCGGCGGCGGGGGGGCGGCGGCGGCGGGGGGCGAGCGGGCGGGCGGGCGGCGGCCAAGGGTGGTGGTTGGGTGGCGGCGGGGGGGCGGGCGGTGGCGAGGGGCGGCGGCGGTGGCCGGGGGCGGTGGCGGCAGGCGGGGGGCGGCTGTCGAACGGCGGCGGCGGGCGGGGGAGGCGGTCAGGCGAGAGGCGGCGGGCGGGGGGTGGCGGTCGGTGGTAGGCGGGGGGTGGTGGCCGACGAGGGCGGGTGGCGGCAGGCGGGCGATGGCCGAGGGCGGCGGTGAGTCCGGGGGGGGCAGTCGACGGGTGGCAACAGCGGCGGGTGGAGGGTGGCGACCGACAAGAGCGATGGTAGCGGGCGGGCGACGGCCAGGGGTGGGGTCGGGCATGGGGCGGCGGTCGTCGGGTGGCGGCGGCGGGTGACGGCGACAACCGCCGGCAACGGCCGGTAATTAAAAATTCTCATAAACTCACGACAAGAGAGAAAGAAAGGAGATCCGGAAAATGTTTTCCGCTTTTCAAAAACGGAAAACATTTTCCTTAGTTTTAAAAGGAAATCTTTGGTTGATTGGAAAACATTTTCCTATAGAAAATATTTTCCGCCCCCCGAACAGCCCAGTTTCTGAAAAATGTTTTCTGGAAGAATATTTTCCGCCAAACGAACGGACCCTTAGTCTTGTTTGAATGGTTCGGTCCACAATTGGAACCATGCCTATTATTATCAATTTCAAATTTTAGGAATCAAAAACCATCCCATGCTGATTAATTTAGTCCGGTTCCTATACTCACCCTTAGCTGAGAGCAAAGGGAGGAAGGTCCAAACATGAGAATCTGTTTTTTTGGGTGAGAGAGGGAGGGGAGTTGCTTCACTTTTCACTTGTCTTTAGGTTCAGGTTTCGAGTTTCAGTGGGGCAACTCATTTTCTAGTTTTATCTTCTATGTATAACAAAATGGAAAGCTAGTAAGAAATTTATAATAGTTCAAGCTTCAGAAAATCGTGAAAGTTAGTATATGATTTTACATGTCAATATTTATTGACATGCTAAGAGATGTTAAATACTTCACTGTGAACCTTCGAATAATTTGCAATAAAGAAAAAGTTGCGTCGACCGAGTTCTTAGGGTCCGTTCGTTTGGTGGAAAATAAAGCACTTCTGGAAAATGAAATGTTTTATAGGAAGTCATTTTCCTGAAAAATGAAACATTTTCCTGGAAAATGACACATTTTCCGATGGTCATTTGAAACTTAAAAATTTTCCGAAAAACTTTTTCCGGAAAGTTTTTTTGAGAAATTATCCAGTGACTGGTGATCGGCGACTGCAGCAGCTGGCGGGCGGGCGGTGGGTGGCGGCGGCGGCGGGCGGTGGCGAGCGGCCAATGGGGGGCAGCGGGCGTGTGGCGGCGACCGATGAGGTTGACGGCGGGCAACGGGTGGCCAGGCGGCGAGCGGGGCGGCGATGGGTGGCAGTGGCGGGCGGCAGTGGCGGCCAACAGGGGTGGAGGGTGACGGCGGGCGGGCGGCGGTGGCGGCGACCGATGGGGGTGGCGGCCGGGGGTGGGCGGGCGGGCGGTGGCGGCCGATGGCGGGTGACGGCGGCAACCGACGAGGGTGGCGGGCGGGAAAATATTTGATTGATTGGAAAACATTTTCCTTAAGAAAATATTTTCTGCCCTCCGAACAACCTATAATATTTTCCGCCAAATGAATGGATCCTTAATATCAACATAGGCTTCAACTGAGTGAACTTGATATTATATTGTATGCTCAGGTAGTGGTTCACCGTGCAACTTCCAAAAAGAAGTCATGCTACTTTAAGGTTGCTGAATACTTATTGATCAGCACAACAATTTGTAAGTAGACGTGCCGCGACCTTCTCAGAAGTGAACCACCAAAAAAGATAATGAATTACTAGATAAGAATGGAGATTTCTCTCCAGAGGCAAACGCTGGCATTTAGCGTAGATGCTCTCAAGCACATACGATTGTAACTACTCGACAACAAACAAACAACTTATTTTAAATTTTAGGACCCACTACCAATCGGTCATAGGTTGATTGGACACCTAAGTAAAATGTGGGAGCATATTTTACTTTTACAAAATAAAGATTCAATGGATTCGAAGACTTGATTGTGCTAGATTAATTTAACACTAATTTGTTATCTTTTCTCTTTTTTTGTTAAAACACTTTGAATGCAATCTTTATCAATTTTGATTTTGCACCATTAACATATGAGAGATGATCATGGAGGTTTACAATTAAGAAAAGCAACACCCAATAATCAAAGCAATAAATTGATTGCAAAAAAAATTTAAAGAACCTAGATGAGCTAAGCAAAGCATATCATTATCCATTCTCATGAAATTTCTGCAAACTCTGACTTAGAAAAATATGCAAACAAAATGCATGGTTATGCATGAACTAAGACCAACTAGCATGCAATCTATACTGATATATTTTTGTATCTTCTCAATTAATAAACATGCGTAATTTTAGAAAATGCAGGAAGGGCTAATTAAACTGCACTAGTTAAAATGATAGGTGACATAAACAATATGGTTAATTTACATGAATGCTATGATTGTATGACATGCCCAATGAGTTCTAATTTGCATGTTATGAAATTAATTCAAAAAAGTCTACATAAGATGTCAGTGAAATTTAATCCTAAATGATGAGTGATTCGCTAAATCATGCAACATGAAGTTTAAGTCAATTAACTCTCCTAATTAATGCAACTTTATGAGACTATCTAATGTGATTTTTTTCTTTTTTTTTGTTAATAACCAAAAAGACTATTATTCTAGGAATCTAAATGTTAAATGGATATGTATTCTAAATCCTATATGCAAGATGACATACTTAAGAAATGTATGTTTTCTATCATGAGTTGATTAGCATGTATGGATGATATTAATGATAATCATGAATTAATTCTATAATGCAAACTATATGAAATGACATTTTTATTTTTATGAAATTGAAAAATTTTAAAGTGTAGGACGGTAATGTGACCCAATGAGCTAGCCAATAATATGTGACTAATAGTTTGAATGATGCAACAAAGTCATTATTTTATTTTTCATGTCATATGAACAATATGCAAAGCGAATGATGCATGTAACGCAATTAATAACTAAAACTATCTATATGTTATGATTACTAAAAAAAATCAGTCCGCTGTGGATGGTTACTGGACCTATTATGGTCGGTTCTAAATTTTTAGGAACCATGAATCACCCAAAATCAGCTGATTTTGTCCGGTTCCTATGCTCACCTCTAGCTGAGAGCGAAGAATGGGGATGCTTCATACATGTATAAATCTCTGATTTTGAGTTTGGGGTGGCATGGGAGTGGTGCTTGCTTTGCTCTTCACTTATCTTCAGGTTTAGGTTTGAAGTTTCGGGTGGGGCAATTGATTTTCTAGTTTTATCTTCTGTATAAGAATTTTTTAACAAAATTGAAAAAAATAAAAAAATTATGATCTTTCAAGCTTTAAATAATTGCGAAAATTAGTATATGATTTGACATGTCCATATTTATCGACATATTGATTTAAAGAGATGTCACATACTTCAGTGTGAAATTTTGAATATTTTGCAATAAAAACAAAGTTGCAAGCAGTGGGATGTGAAGAGTTGGGTTATAATCAAGGCCCTTGATTATTACCCTTGGGACGCTTTCGATCGAGTTCTCAATATCAACTCAGGCTTCAAATGAACTTGATATTGGACTGTATGCTATTGCAGTGGTGCAACGTAGAACATGCCAAAGAAGTCGTGCTACTTTAAGGTTATCGGAAACATATTGATCAGCACAACAATTTAGATCGAGGTGTGCGGTAATCTTCCCAAAAGTGAGCCACTTAGGAAAGGATAATGAATTTATGAGACAATTGCCATTTAAGTCCTAAACTTTTTTGCAATTTTGTCGATTTAGTCCTAAACTTTTTTTTTGCCAAATAAGTCATAAACTTTTGTAATTTTGCCAAATAAGTCATTCCGACGGATTTTGGCCAGGAAATACCTATGTGGCTAGACCGGCCGTCACTGGTGACAACGTGGCGAAACGAAAAGTGAAAGGGAAAGAAAGCGACCAGCACTGGAGGAGCGTGGGCGAGCTCGCTGGCTGCGCGTGAGGGCTGCGCGTGAGGGCTGCGGCGGCCTCCCCAACCCCCGCTGCCCTCGCCCGCGACCAGCAAGGGATAGGCGTCTTGCCCAGATCTGGACGGGGTCTGGGCAGGGCTGCCTCTACGTCGGAGGAGGAACCAAACTCGCCACATCTTTTCTGCGCTCCACCTGTTCGACAATTTTCCTATGAGAAGCCTGGTGTGAAGCAAAATATGTGGCTTCCCACAACGATTTTCCACGTGACGGGCGCACGGGAGGAGCTCTGGGCGAGGCTGGTTCGCCCAGTGGCTCCCTGGTGTGAATTGAAACTCAAGCGAGCAGCTGGGACTTTGGCAACTAACTCAACAACACAAGTCTCATAGGAAAATTGTTGAACATGTGGAGTGTAGAAAGATGTGGTGAGTTTGGAGTTCCTCTCCCGACATGGAGGCAGCCCTGCCCAGATCTAGGTAAGGGCTGCCTTGCACAGCCCTCGTTGGCCACGGACAAGAGTTGCAGGGGCTGCCCAGTCACGGCCCTCGCCCGCGCTCCTCTAGTCCTCGTCTCTTTTGTTCCCTTTCACTTTTTGTTTCATTGCATTGTTGCCCATCATCACCACGCCATCATCGGCTACGGCCGGTCATGCCACGTCGTCGCCACGTAGATACTTTCTAGACAAAATCTGTCGAAAAGATTTATTTGACAAAGTTGCAAAATATTTAGAACTTATTTGGCAAAAAAAAAAGGTTTAGGACTGAATCGACAAAGTTGCAAAAAATTTAGAACTTAAATGACAATTATCCCATAAATTTAGTAAACAAGAGTGAAGATTCCTCTCAAGAGGCAATCACTCACATTTCGTATGAATTCTCCCAAGCTCATAAGATCACAACTTGTTACTCAATTCAACAAGTAATTTATCTTACCACTAATCGGTCATAGGTCAGCTGAACACCTAAGTCAAAGTTGGGAGTACGTTTTATTTTCGTGAACTAAAGATTTAATTGATTCGTAAATTTGATTATACTAGATTAATCTAACGCTATTTCAGTATAAATTTTTTACTTTATTTTAAAAATTCTTTGCATGTAGTCTTTATTAATTTTAATTTTGCTCCACCAACATATAAGGGATGATTTTACGGATACACAATTAAGAAAAGTAACACTCAATTATTAAAACAATAAATCGATAGCAAAAAAATATAAAAGAATTTTGATGCCCAGAGCAAAGTAATGCATATCTTTATCCATCCTCATGAAGTTTTTGCAAACTATGACTTAGAAAAATATGCAAACAAAATGCATGGTTATGCCTGAACTAAGACCAACTAGCATGCAATCTATACTGATTTAAAAAAATTTATATTTTTCTCAATTTATAAACATGCATAATTTAAGAAATTGTGAGATGGACTAATTAATGCTCTACTTTAATTTGGTAGGTGACATGAATGATACATTTATGCAACATGAACGATATGATAACATGACATGTGCGATGAGCTCTAAGTAACATGAATTCAGAAAAGTCTACATAAGATGTCAACGAAATTTAATCCTAAATGACTGAGTGACTCGATAAATGTCATGCAATGTGAAGTTTGAGTCAATTAATTCTCCTAATTAATGCGCGAATATATGAGACTCTCTTCTGTGATTTTTCTCTTTTTCTTTGTTATAACAAAAAGAGTAAACTATTCCCAGCAATCTACATGTTATACGAATATGCATTCTAAATCCCATATTAAAAAATACTTAAAAAATTATGTTTTCTATATTAAGTTAGCATGTACGGATGATATTAATATAATACGAAACTATAATTCTTTTTTTATTTTTATGAAACAGCAAATTTAAATTGTAAGACTGCAATTTGACCTAATGCACTAGGCATGAATATGCAACTAACAGTTGAATGGCGCAATACTGACTCATTATTTTACTTTTGATGCTACAGGAACAATATGCAATGCAAATGATGCATGTTATGCAATTATAACTAAAATAATCTATATGATATGATTACTAAAAAAAATCAAACCGGTTTGGATGTTTCGATCCACAGTTCAAATCGAAAACCAAACCTATTATCTTCGATTTCAAATTTTAAAAAATAGAAATCACCAAAAATTAGTCGATATGGTTCAATTCCTATGCTTCCCTCTAAATGAGAGGGGAGAATGGAGGAAGGTCCAAACATGTACAAATCTATTTTTTGGTTTTTTTTGGGGAGGGGGGTTGGGGAAGAGGGTTCGAGTTTTATCTTTTACGAATGATTTTTTAACCAATGTAAAAATAGTAAAAATTTTACGGAAAAAAATCTCCAAAAACCCTAAACTTTACCCCGTATGACACATTTACCCTAATTTTTTTTGTGACACGAAAAATCCTAAACTTTACCCACTGTAACATGTTTACCAAAAAAAAAAATTGTGACACCAAAAAGCCAAATTTTGCCCATATGACACATTTACTTCCAAAAAAAAATTACGTTTTTTTTTTCAAGGAGCTCCGGCGAGCTCCGCCTGCCGAAGGGCGGTAAAGCCCTCGCCGACCATGGGCGATGGCGATGGGGGCTAGGGAGGCCGCCGCAGCACTCCCCCGTGGTCGGCAAGGGCCGCCTCGCCCGACCGAGGGCGAGGGCCGTGAGGGGCTACGCGGCCCTCCCCCACAGCCGGTGAGGACCGCCTCGCCCAGATCTGGGTGGGGCAGCCCTCACCCGACAGCGAGGGAGGGCCGCGCAACCCTCGTGTTCCTCGCCCATGGCCGATAAGGGCCAGAGGTGGCCTGCCCCACCTAAACTCAGCCCAAAATCCGGCCGCAGTCGATGGTTTTCCCGCGCACAGCCACCTGTTCAACGAAATGCGCGAGTGAGCTGCGATGAAGATGGAGATGGAGACTCGTGCATTTTGTTGAACATGTGGCGTGCGCGGAAAAACCTTCGACTACGGCCGGATTTTGGGCATGGCAGGCCAGTTCGACCCTCGCCGGCCATGGGCGAGGGCCACAGGGGCTACGCGGCCCTCCCCCGCGGCTGGGCGAGGGCGGCCTCGCCCAGATGCCACTCTCGCCCACGGTCGACGAGGGCAGCCTCGCCTAGATCTGGGCGGGATAGCCCTGGGCTGGCGAGGCCACCCTCACTGGCCGTAGGGAAGGGCCACAACGGCTGCCCCAACCCTCGCTGACCGCGGGCGAGGGCGGCAACAGCTGGGGTGGCCAGCGGAGCTCGTCGAAGCTCTTTTAAAAAAAAAACATAATTTTTTTAAATGTGTCACGTGAGCAAAGTTTGGGATTTTTGGTGTCAAAAAAAAGTTTGAGGTAAATGTTTTACAATGGGCAAAGTTTGGGATTTTTCGTGTCATAAAAAAAGTTTAGGATAAATGTGTCACACGAGGTAAAGTTAGGGTTTTTGATGGTTTTTTCCCAAAAATTACAATCTTTCAAGCTTTAAAAAGTCGTGAAAATTAGTATATGATTTTACATGTCAATATTTATGGACATATTGATTCAAAGAGATGTCAAATACCTCATTATGAAATTTTGAATATTTTGCAATAATAACAAAGTCAATAGACAAGGAGACGTGAAGAGCGAGCACGGCCAAGCAATTTTTGTTACAATCAATTATTGGATTGTAACACTAGCGACGCTTTTGACCGAGTTGCAGTTCTTAAGATCAACTTAGGCTTCAGCCAAGTGAACTAAGGGTCCGTTCGTTTGGCGGAAAATAAAGCATTTTCGCAAAATGTTTTCCAGAAAGTCATTTTCTTGGACAATGGCACACTTTCCGGTGTTCATTTGAAACTTAAAAATTTTCCTAAAATTTTTTTCCGGAAATTTTTTTTTGAGAAATTATTCGGCGACTGGTGACCGGTGCCGGCGGGCGGCGGCTGCAGGCTGCGGCGAGGGGCCGGGTGGGCGGGTGGCGGAGGTGGCGAGTGGCGGCGAAGGTAGCGGGCGGGCGGGCAGAGGCGAGCGGCGGCGTGATGGGGGCCGGTAGGCAGGCGGTGGCGGCGAGGCGGGTGGCAGCGGGGGGCGGGCGAGCGGAGGGGGCGGGCGAGCGGCTAAGGGGGGCGGGCGGGCGACGGTGGCTGGCAGCGGCATCTAACGGGGGTGGCGACCAGTGGGGGGCCGGCGGCGATGGCGACGGCCGACTATTAAATTGCTCATAAACTCATGATGAGAGAGAAAGAGAGGCGATCCATAAAATGTTTTTCGCTTTTCAAAAACGGAAAACATTTTCCTTAGTTTAAGAATGAAATTTTTGGTTAATTGGTAAACATTTTCCTTAGGAAAATATTTTCCGCCCCCCAAAACAGCCCAGTTTCCAGAAAATGTTTTCCGGAAGAATATTTTCCGCCAAACAAACGGACCCTTAATATTACATCGTATGCTCTTGTGGTGTGCACCGTACAACTTACAAAAGGAGTCAAGTTAGTTTAAGGTCATCGGAAAAGTATTGATCAGCACAACAATTTATATGTAGGCGTGCTGCATTTTTCCCACAGGTGAACCACCAAATAAAAAAAGATAACGAATTTACTAAACGAGGATGAAGGTTCATCTTAAGAGGCAGTTGCTCGTGCGTAGTGCGAATTCTCCCAAGCCGATCCGATCACAACTTATTACTTGATACAACAACCAAATGATCTTAACTCTTGGAGTTGCCACAAATCAATCATAAGCCGATTTGATACCTAAGTAAGATATGGGAGTACAATTTACTTCTACTAACTAAAGATCTAATAAATTCAGGGAATTGATTATTCTATTGTTTCTAGGGGCGAGCATGGTCCGGGTTGGGCCGGTAAACCACGCAATATCGATCCTCAATTTTTGGGACCGTGGATCAACCCATCGTACTTGGTACCGAGAACCAAATCGACCCTATTGGTTCGGTCTAGTTCTAAGGTCAACCGGGATTGCAAAATTATTTTCTTATAATCATTTATTGCATTTTCCGAAGGACAAACATGCTATTTCAAATTTTATATCCATCCATAATATGATATTAAGTAACCAAACTATGAATACCAATGAATGTAGATAATAATATAAATCTCCATATGGTAGAAGTTACAAACCACAAAAAAGAAGATATAAAATACAATGAAAGCATAAAAAAAAAATCTAAAATACGTTATACAAACCATGAAACTATCATAAAGTGATTCGGCTACATTAGTTATAAATTTTTTTTCAAAAGTTCCATTGAATGTTAATTCCTAGGTCTACCATGCATTATTGGTTCATGAATCGATTTTTTGTGCACCTACAACTGAACTTTTGAGCACCTGAAAACAAAATAAACAACATACATAATTAATATTAAACATGAAATTATTAGTAACACAATTAATTGAACATCTTATCACCTTTTTTCATTAAACGTCAATGCGTAAATTCTGTTTAGTGGGGATAATATCTTCAGTAAAACAATTCATATCTATAGAAAAAAATGTTAACAAGTAAAAAGAAACATGCATGATTGAAGCTTACTCAATTCAAAATTTTCAGCATTTTCAATACTATGTATATGTTGGGTTGGTCTGAGTTGAACCAACCCAAAATCTCAAGACCATGACCAACCCGCACAGTACCAACTTAGGGATTTTAGGACCGATGACCAACTCATTCGTCTTAGGGACCCAACCAGGACTGGTCGTGTTGGGCTGGTCCAAGGTCGACCTTAGACTATTGCTCACCCCTAATCGTTTCGGTGCATTTTCTCTTTATTTTGATAATACTTCGCATTCAATCTTTAATCAATTTTGATATTGCACCACTAATCCATGAGGGATAATCATGTGGATACACAATAAAGAAAAGTAACATTCAATAGTCAAAGTAGTAAATCGATTGCAAAACAAATTGAAAGAATTATACACTAAGCAAAACAAAGATGCCATCATCCATCCTCGTAAAGTTTCTGCAAACTACGACATAGGAAAAATATGTAAACAAAATGTATGGTTATGCCTGAAATAAGACTAACTACCATGTAGTTTGTATTATTTAAAAAATGTAGGAAGGACTAATTAAATTGCGCTAGCTAAAATGATAGGTGACATGAATGATATGATTATATAATATACATGATGATTTCTAAGTTACATGTTATGAAATTAATATAAAAAGATCGACATGAGATGTCTATAAAATTTAATGCTAAATGACGAGTGGCTCACTAAGCGTCATGCAATATGAAGTTTAAGAAGATTAATTCTCCTATTCAATGCAATTTATATGAGACTCTTCGATGTGATTTTTTTTCTTTTTCTTTGTGAATTAACAAAAAGACTAAATTATCCCTAGGAATTTACATGTTAAATGAATATGCATTCTAAATCCTATAAACAAGATGACATGCGTCGAAAGAGTACGTTTGCTACCTGCTTAAAAAATATATGTTTGCTTGCTATCTTAAGTCAATTAGCATAGCTTGTTTAGATGACATACAAATAATCATGAATTAATTCTGTAATGCAAACTATATGAAATGCTATTTTTTATGTTTATTTTTATGAAAACAAAAAATTTAAACTCTAGGAATGTAAACCCAACGGTGGGTAGTTGTGTTGGTTGAGAATTTTTCCTCATCACTAAGATCGAGAGTTTGGAACCCGCAGTTGCTGCCGTCTTAAATGGAGGGTCATGGTGTTGGGGTCCTGTACTAGTCTCTCCCGAGTTATTGGGGCCTGGCCCTTTGGTGCAATTCGGGCACAGGGGCTCGTGGTGGATTTCTCAGTCATTAAAAAGAAACTCTAGGAATGTAATGTGACCAAATAAGCTAGCCATTAAGATGCGAGCAATAGTTGAATGATGCCATACCCCATTAAGATGCGAGCAATAGTTGAATGATGCCATACCAACTCATTATTTGATTCTTATGCTATGTGAACAATAGGCAATGCGGATGCTAATGTAACCAGGCGCGGCTGCAGGACTCGCTGGAGATGCTGTGCGGTCTTTCGCAGGGAGATCGCCGAGAAGGAGAGCGCCCAACTGAGAAAGAAACTTTAGGAATTCGGGGCTATTGTTCTTGGCCCGTGCGTTGACTATTGACGATGGACTTATGCATGAGTTCAATGAGGGAGTGATCGGAGAGAGACTCCAAGTGTAATCATCCATGTGTGCCTCTCTCTTCTTCAATGATCAGAATCTCTGCTCCATGGGGCGTCAACGGGTCGGGTTTCCACGCTGCCCTACCCGACCCAGAAGAGACACTGTGTTCTGTCTGACCATAATTGATATAGAGATTGGCAAATGAAACTTGAATAACCTAATCTAATTATACATGTGAAGATCATCCGGCCCGAAAAATACTCAGACAAATCGGGTCGATTCGGGCGTTGTTGACTGACCTGTGAATGGCTTGGGGTTGGGCCGAATACGTGGGTCTCCCTAAACATGGACTTTCCCTTTGCTTGTAATTTTAAAGAGCACATGTGGGTGGCGGACCGACTTCTTCACGGTATTTGTGTTGGTTCAAAGCTTGTACAAGTTGGACGTATTGAAAGTTGGACAATAAGAAGCTATAAAGATGTGTTGGTTCAAGTATTTGTCCAACTTTCTCGAAATGGGAAGTTCTCCCTTTAGAATGAGCTTATGGTCTTCAACTTTTTACTCTGATCCTTGTGTTAATCGGGTCTATAAGATATATAGCTCATCTCGACACTCGGAAACCTCAAGCGTCTGTCTCACAAGGAACTAAACTTTCTCAAAGGTGATCCTCCTCCTATTAGAATGATGTTATGAATCTTCCATGAGTTCAATGACGTTATAGATTATCTTCCATCTTACCTTTGTTGGCTGATAGGATTGAAACAATTCCCACAGTTCCTAATAAGAATCTCTTCGTCCATCGAATCGATATTGGCCGAAATGCTCGCCAAATATGCTTTCTTGCTTTCCAAAATTGATTGGAGTAATTCCATTGAGAACATTCTCATGTGCATTGCGCATGGGGAATTTCGGCCACTATAGGTGGATCATGGGCTTCGCTGAGTTTCATGATTCCCACGGGCTTAGCCTAGAAAGTTTATTAATTAAGCTCACAGCTCCATTGCTTAAGTTGGTCCACTTGAAAAGCAATTCATGTGGGCTTATCACTTCTAAATAACGATACTCTTAATATGCATATATAATTGAACAATATTTTCATTAACAGTCTAGGTCGATCCTCAATTTTTTATATTTAATAGATATCTAAATAGATCGTCAAAGTTTTGGTATAAATGAAGCGATGGGGTACCCAAGGCATATTCAGCGCAAAATATCCTCTCTTGCCTCTAATATCACTAAAGGTTGTCGATTTTTTTTTACTGGTCTTACTAGTTTGTGATTGAACAGAATATCTACCTATAGAATGGTCCATATCTGGACGAGGTGAAATAATGTACATATTCCAAAGCCGGAATGATACTTCTTATAATTCAATCATGTTATTGCCTGCTCAATTGAAATTAGATACTCAATCAAGATGGAAGAGATGTTGCCGTTGGCTACATGAAAGATGGAGAAAGCAGTATCGTTCATCAAGTAAGAATTCAAATTTAGCAGTTCGACCACATCAAGTAATTAATAAAGTGTGGATTAACTACAAGATTGTCAAGCTTGATTGTTTAAAAAAACCTGGAAATTATAAAAATTAGAAAAAAATATTTTTTTTTATTATTCGTTAAGAAAGAAAAGGGTGTATGGGTTGGATGAAAATAGAAAAACGGATATGTTAATAAGAGAGAAAGAGAGGTAATAGAATAAAAGAAAGTTGAAAAGAAGTGAACCTACATCGTTAAGAATTCAAATTCAGCATAAATCTTTCTTACAAAAACAACACCTTCGAAACCTTAATCATATCATGATCTGTTCAATTAACGGCATCGATCCATTTTAAATTAGATGTCGCATAATGTGACCCTACAAGCTAGCTAACACTTACATGGCTCAATCTTCTAGCATCACCAGGCTAGAAGCGCGATTTGGACCGGCCTAATGAAGAAACTCTAGTGGTCTCGGACTCGGTCATTCCATGAAAACTCCCACCAATAAATTAGGTGACCCGCCCTATAAACTATGCAAACCGATATAAAATAAAGTGACCATATCAAGTGTACCGAATGATTATCTGCATAATTTAGTAAGAGGCAGGGTGTTTAATTAATTAATTAATTGAAGGTGGGGTTCAGTGACATTTTCTACGTCACTGATTGGCTCCCCGAAGGGACGTCCGCCGTGCAATCATGACCACCGTCGTCGTCCCCAAAAGAAAGACACTCCCTATGGTTGGCAAAGCAAGCAACAGCAACCTCCTCGGTTCTCTCTGTCTGTTGCTTTACGACCGTCCAGGTACAATTAACCTCCTTTTTTCAAAAAATTAAAATTTTAAAAAAATCATACAAAACCCAATGAATTTTCAGAATAATATACATTTGCATCTGAATTTTCGGTTGTTACAAGATACTCAATAGATTATTATTTCTTGTGATCTTTGAATTTACGTTATTTTTTTTCCGTTAGCATGTGCACCTGACTTCGACAAAGTAAAAGTATATTCTCATATTTTAACGACATCTCTTTTAGATTGTTAGCTGATGTAAAAATGAAAAAAAAAAATAGAAAATGGGAGAAATCTAAATTAACTAAAATACCGATAAAAAGAATAAGTATTGAAGTTTTATTAAATAATCAAATGTTGTTAGAAATTGATCACTATAGCCATGTTAATACAATTAAAGAAGATATTTTAAGAAAAAAGAAGAATTCTAAAAGGAAATGACATGGAAAACAAATAGGTAAAACGGTAGAAATCTGGGTTTTTATCAACTCATATTTGAAGGGTTAGCTAATGCAAAAATGATTGATAAATAAACTAATATAGAAGATGATCGATTAGTAAAACTATCTAGAAATACTATAAAAGGAAATAGTGTGCTCAACTCGTAAAAAGAAATGATAAAGCAAAATAAAAAAAATAAATTTATAATTTCGAAATGAGTATCAAATTCTTACAATTTAACCTTCTCTTACAGAATAATTTCCCTTTTTATACAATTGCGTTTATTTTTCTCAAAGTATTTTATTATTTATATTAATATATTCATTAAATTAGGAAAAAATTATATTGTTACAGATACTTATTTCATCTTTTATTGGTATTTTACTTAATCTATTTCTCTATTTTTTATCTTTTCATTTCATCAATAATAAAAAGAGAGAATTCCTTGAAATTTGAGATGAAAATATGCTTTTATCCGAAGTTATGTAAAATCCACGTGCTAATGGAAAATATAAGAACGTTACAGTTAGGGATCTTTGTTTATAGGGTGAGTTGGTTCTCACCCTAAAATGGGAATCAGATCGGAGAAGGTCAGTTTCTAATTATTGAATAATAATCCTACCCTATCAACCCTAGAATTAGATCGGATTGGATTGACCGGTGCTGATTCACTTCCCAATTAACAGCACCATTATTATTTTTTTATATGCGTATTCCTTCATTTCTCATTAGTTCTTAAACATATTGAAAGTTACTTTAGTGTAGGGTGCAATTACTAATAACGGGGAAGCTATTAGTTGTTAAGAAAACCTCCCAATATAATTTGAAGATAACAAAACACTCCATGTTATCTGACATGCAAGCGCTGTTTATGCCTTGGTTAATATCCGCATATAAACAACTAAGTATTCAGAGTTTACAAACGAATCCAAATAAGTGGTTCCAACTTTTTCATTTTTTAAAAATTCTTTATTGCACATGCCTGAGTAACTGACGAACGTACGATTCAAGAACTTAACAGCAAGCAACAACTGTCGGCAAACGTGGGATCTATCGTCTCCCCCTGCTGCCACGTGGAATGCAGTTATCCTACCAGGTGTACGGACCGTGATTGCCTGGTGCCATCCAATTGGCTACCCGAGAATCGTGGAAACTGTCCCGGCCACGCCTCTCCGACAAGTAGCCGCGAGGCTGAGTTTTTTTTTTTTGCGAGGTGGCTGTTGGATCATACGAATGATGGGATGTGACTTTTTTCCTTAAACCGACGAACTTATCAATGTCGATGAAATTAAAGAAAAGAAAACGCCGGTCGCCAAGCTTTGTAAGGATTGATTGTTCGTTAAGGCTTGGATCAAGTTCTGGAATGATGAAGCATGTTAGTAAACAGGAAAAAAAAAAACCAAAGATCAAGAGGGACCACGCATGTTAAGTCCTCTTAGGCCAATTATAGCATATATATATATATATATATATATATATGCCTTATTTTGTCACGTCTATAAGAAATTTAAATCAACTGCTCTAGTAAAACCTTATTTATGATATCTATTATTTGTATGGCTACTTTTGTTCGAGCTGCGAGGATGTGGCTAGCCAAGCTTTT
Source organism: Melaleuca quinquenervia (assembly GCA_030064385.1). Taxonomy (NCBI): domain Eukaryota; kingdom Viridiplantae; phylum Streptophyta; class Magnoliopsida; order Myrtales; family Myrtaceae; genus Melaleuca; species Melaleuca quinquenervia. The sequence goes on from CM057723.1 coordinate 15,412,955, forward strand.
GGCCTCATGTTTGGATTGCCAGGACATGATTCAAAGGAAAATTTTCAAATTAGAACTTAAAATGGGATTTCTTTTTTCAAAATATGATTCAAAATGAATATTATTTTAAATATGAATTTGGAATGATCGATTTCTATTTCGAATAAAGGGCTCAGTTTGCATGCGCCCCTCACATGCCACTTTCCAAGTCGTGATCGATGGCATTGTTATCCTTTGCCGTTCTCTTTTCTTCTTTCTTTCTTCGTTCCTTTGTAGGTCTTCTTCTTTATTCTTCAATCTCTCAGCCATGGTCATGGCCGCTTGAGATATGAAGCTCCAGACGATGGTCCTGTGGGGGTGGCCGAAATGAAGACAAGATCCAAGCATGGTTTCCTCTCACTCTTTCTCTTTCCTTTTCTTATCTTTTCCTCTCTCTTTGTTTATAGATTCCCTTAGAGGTGGGCTCGTCAACATCTGTCTCCCGCAATTTTTTTAAAAGAAAAATTCTTAATGAACATCCAAGGAGATAAAAGGTAAATCGCCCCAAATACAAATCGCACAGTTAAATCTAGTATTACAAGTAATATACTTAGAACAGTTGTAAGAAGAGGAACAAGCGCAAGCAAGGAAAGATAAAAACTTTTTGATTTGTATTCTCGATCCGTATAATTACATGTGTACTACACTGTTTTATATTATATTATATTATATGTATAATACAGGAAATAAGAGAATCATTGATTGATATATAAAATCTCTGATTGATTTGGTAAATCCCAAATGATCACCATGACATATTCTGCATATCTGTCAACACTCTCCCTCAAGTTGATAGCTTGTATATGTCAAAGACATCCAGCTTACTCAAAAGATATGTATGTTGCCTTTAACATAAGATCTTGGTTAATATGTCCGCTGGATGTTCCGAGGTTCTGATCCCACTCATCTTGATTATCCCTTCTTGAATCTTTACATAAGTAAAATGACAATCCACTTCTATATGTTTTCCTCTTTCATGAAGAACATGATTCATTGCAAGTTTAAGCGATGCATCATTATCACAAAATAAAGTGGTTGGTCCCTTGACTTGTACATCAAGATTTGATAGATGTCCACACAACTAAATTATTTCACAAGTAATTTTAGCCATTGCCTTATATTTCGTAGGAAACTGTTGGTTGCTTCTTAGTTTTCCATGAAAATTAATGACTTTCCCAGCTTGATGCAAAATTTAGCCACTGACCTCCGACTAATCGGACATGTAGCATAATCGGTATCGTAAAAAGTTTTCATTTCCGTGTCACATTCTCTTGAAAGAAAAATCTCTAACCTGGACAACTCTTCGTGTATTTCACTATTTTTAGGACAGCAATTGTGTGAGAATGTTTTGATTGATGCATAAATTGGCTAAGTGTCTATATAGTAAAACAAATACATGGTCTAGTCATGGTAAGATAATTCAGTTTGCCTACCAACCTCTAGTAACTAGATGGATCCCTAAGTAATGGATCCTCTATTTGCGAAGATGACTCTGCATCATGTTTTACTATAGTTAGTATAAGATTCTATACAATTGGAATAATGGACAGTTTGCAACCTGATAGTCTTGCCTCCGATATTTTTCTAGAATATATTTCCTTTGACTAAGATAAATTTCCAAATTTGAGCGGGCAATCTCAATTCCAATTATATATTTTGGGGCTCTCAAATCCTTGATGTAAAATGTCAAATGCAAGTATGATTTTAAACTATCAACAACAATCTTATCGCTTCCCATAATAAGAATGTCATTTATATAAATTATTAGATAAATGTGATAAGCACCTTTTGCCTATGTGTATAAAGCATAATTATGCTTTTGACTGTTTTAAAACCAGTAGTGAGAAGGGCAACAGTAAACTTGGCATTTCATTGTCGAGATGCTTGCTTAAGACTATATAGGGATTTGCGAAGATGACATACTTTGGACTCCCTCCATCGTCGTAAATCATGTGGAAGCTTCATATAGATTTATTCATTGAAATCACCATGGACAAAAGCATTGTAAACGTTCACTTGATGCCATGCTCAATCTTGACAAGTAGCAGCTGATAAAAATGACCGAACAGTTACATCATTCGCCATTGGAGAAAAGGTTCCATGATAATTGAAACATTCCCCTTGTGTGAACCCTTTGGCTGCTAGCCTTGTTTTGAAATTTTCCACTGTGCCATCTGCCATGTGCTTCACTTTACATACCCATTTGCATTCGATGGCTTTGTGGTTGGGCGGAAGTGACACAATTTCCCAAGTCCGATTCTCAGCTAGCGCCTTCAATTCATCCTCCATAACCTTTTACTAGCACGAATCTCGAACAGCCTCATTATAAGAGGATGGCTTATGTGTCTTGGAAATACGACCAACACAACATTTGTGTTCAGAAAAAAGTTGATCAAAGAAAACATAGGAGTTGATCGGATGGGGAATACCTTGTGAGTTGCTAGAATTACAAACGTAATTGGTAGTTCATGTTGGTGGCTTGATGGTCTGCCTGGAACATCTTGGCACAATCAGCGCAATCTCCGAAGAAGAAACTGGATAATTTGAAGATGTGGAAGCTAAAGAAGTATCTACCGAAGAAGCAAGACAATTCCTTGGAGATGCTATAGATTATGGACTACGTGTGTCACTAGTAGTGGGAAGATCAATATTATCAGTAGGTTGATTGGCAGGTGGTAGTGCTGTCATATCTTCCATCTAATGAATAGAAACTGAGCAATTGTTGTCAGAGAAAGAATTCTTGTTCGCAGAGCGGGACCTAGGTTCCTCTTATGTTGATTGTATTTCCTTGGATGGAAAGACCTCTTCGTCAAAAACAACATCCCTCCGTACAAGAAAATCCTATGTGAGATGATCATACACCTGATATCTCTTTTGCAATGTTGGATAATCCATTAAAATACATTTTCTAGCTCGTGGATCCATCTTGCTTCGCAGTCCCATAGCAATAACATAGAAAAGGTTTCCAAACACTCGAAGATGATCAATAAGATGTTTTTTTTTAATTGAAAAGTAGCTCAAAAGGACTCCTACAATAGATCTTGAGCATACTCTAGGGGTAGATTCTCCATTGATGGATCTACCACTTGGTCTGAGGATTGATCTCCCCTAGAGATTACCTTGTTGTTTGTCATGGTAATAGGACTAAGGAGTTTCTTTTTGATTCCTCACTTGACTGTTGTATTTCATGTTCTGCAAGTGGCAACAACAAGAAGGGATCAAGGGCAATCACAAAGAAAGAAAAAGTGTGGAAACTAAACCCAGATCGAAAACACTCTAATACCATGTAAGAAGAGGAAGAAGCGTAAGCAAGGGAAGAGATAAATATTCTGATTTGTATTCTTGGTATGTATAATTAAGCGTGTAGTACACTGTGTATCACGTTACATGTATAATGAAGGAAATAAGAGAATCACTAATTGATCCATAAAATCTCTAATTGATTTGGTAAATCCCAAATGACCATGACATACTATACAAATCTTTCAACAACAGTCATTGAGTTTTGTTGCGGCTAAGACACCGCAAAAGCTGCTGCCGGGGTCGAAAACTAGGGCATGGTTTGAACTAATTGGCACTAAATATGGCCCATATGCCACCATTGAGGTCGTCCCAACCTCACTACTGCGTGCCAAATGCGGCTGCTGCCATCGGATCTCTTGTTGTTGTTGTTTGGTTTGAATCGCGTCATAACCTAGCCTTAGAGCTTGCATGGGCGAGGGCATTTGGGGATGGGAGAAGTAAAAGTGACAATGACTGAGAAAAGAGAAAGAAAGTGAAAAAGGAAATAAAATATTATCTTGGACGAAAGTACCTCATGGCATATGCTAAGAGTACGTTTGGTTTACCATTTGAAATGCAAATGGTGTTTAGTTCATTTTTTTGGAGAATTTTGGGAGGATACAATTATATTTCCAAAACTCTTGTATCTTCATAAAATTCTCTAAAGTCACTTAAACTGGGAGGTGTTTTGAGAAGTGACATTTTTGAAATGCTAATTCCCCACCTCCGGCAACTCCCCTCTTCGTCGCCTTCGGCGACTCTCTCCCTCCGTTGACTCCCACTTCGCCGCCTCCTGACAACTTCAATCCCCACCCCCCGCAACCACCGCGTCCCCTCACCTTTGGCGACTCCCGCCTCTTGACGACTCCGACTCCCCCCGCAACCGCCACCACCCCCCACCTCTGATGACTCCCCCCTCCAATGCCTCCTTCCCTCCAAACTTGACTTTGACCTAAAAGAACTTAAAACTGGTTATAGTAAAAACCTTTCCAAATATATGCTTACCAAACAATATTTTCTCAAATTTGCATCTCAAAACATTTTTCAGTTATATTTTGCCAAACAGTATTTGTATTTCGCTAAATCCCTTTAGGTTAAAGACGTTTGCATTTTCTTAATGACTTTTCTTGAATGTTAAACCAAACGCAAAGCCTCATTTGAAATATGCTATTTTACTGTGAGCCTTTGTTTGATAAAATAACTCAACTTTAGGCTATTATTTGATTTTTTAAAATTCTAAATTGCTAATCTTGGGTTATGTGCCTCTAAGACTTAAGTCCAGAACGATGTCCCGGTACAAGAATTAAGGACCCAACTAGAGCTCCATGCACCACACCTCTAGGACTTGGGGATCCAAAGTTGAGGCAACACAAGACTTTAGGTCAGGGTTGTGTGGTTTCGGGTCAGTAAACCAAGCATCAAGGTCTAAGCAGTGGAGATGGCTCTGCAATGATGAGTTAGTTTGAACTTTGTAACGTGATTTTTCTGATTTCGAAGGATGAAATCGTTTTTTTTTTTTTTTTTATAAATGAAAGCATAAATTTTTCATTTACTAAATGATCTTTATCAACACATTTTTCTAAAGTATCCTAATCACGGCTCCACCTATAAAAGGTAAATAGTTGATAATTGATTAAGACACTAATAAAATTTCGACGTTGAGGATTTGCAATTGCTAACGTGAACCTATCCTATTCCAAGCAAAATAAATTATCAAGTATTGCCCTTTGTTATGATATGATGATCATGTCGCGTGCGCCCCAATGCATGTACTGATAATTTCCTGAATTGGTCATTTAACGCAGGCCACTGAATCTGAACTACTTTCTCTTAGCCCATAAATAATAATAAAAAAGAGAATAAATAAAAATCGAAAACGAAAACTAGTACGGGAAATATAGAAGAGCTCACGAACTTGCCGTGGACTCGAGCACATGTTACCATTACTCCCGGGATAATGTCTTGGGTTCTCCTCGATTAGCCGGAGAGAGAGAGAGAAATCGAGTGCAGCGGCTGGGTGCTTGGTTCGGTAACAGCTGGCCCTTCGAGATCGCACGTTCCCATATGCGCAACACGTCTCCTCACACGCCATGATGCCCCACCTCCCCTCCTCCTCCTCTTCCTCCACCCTCTCTCTCCTCCCCTTCCCGCCTCCTCCGCCGGGTCCGCCCCTCCGTCGCCGGCTCTCTCTCAGAATCGCGGCCTCCGCCGACTCTCCCTCCTCCTCCTCCTCCTCTTCCGGTTCGAAGCCCGAGGTCGTCGTCACCAGAGAACGCGGCAAAAACTCCAAGCTCGTCAGCGCTCTGGTCCTCATTCCTCTCTCTCTCTCTCTCTCTCTCTCTCTGTGGCTCTGTCTTTCTCTATCTCGTCGTTTTGGCTCTGCATTGCGATTACTGTGCTTCGTTTTCAGTGTGTTTCCGGTTTGTTGCGTGGTGCTTCGGCTCTGCACATTGGTATGCTCGCTCCTGGTTTTTGGTTCTGTATTGATAGCGCGTCCTATTTTTGGATGAGCTTATTAGTTGCTCGACTGTGCGCGGGGTGTCTGGAGAGTCGCTCTCTGTGTTGATTTTGATCGAATCAAGCGCGGATGCTTCGATTTCGGTGCTGGATGAGATCGTGATGTGAATGGCGGTTCGTGGTTCAGACGCCTTTCTTTGCTTGTGCGCCTGTGGTACTGACATTGACTTCTTTTTGACCGTCGGCGCCTTTCGCGTTTTCGAAGGTTTTGTCTGCAAGTCATGTGGTGAATTCAGCGAAGCGTGTAAAATTCCATGCGCTCGTTCATTGCTTTACATTCTCTGCTCACCTGTAAAAAGAATCTTTACATTCTTTTATGTTCAACTGATGCATTGCTGATTTTTTTTTCCCAAATGTAGTGGTGGTCATGGGTGGCATCCTAGTAATTTGTTAAATGAGTTCACTTTTATAACCACAACTAATGCAATTGATTACATGGACATGCAAGTTCTTGGCATAGCGAAGAAATTTTTTCTTTTTCCTTTTTTTGGGTGAGGGGTGCGCTTTTGAGGCTGGCTTACATCTTTGCTACAGTTGGATAGCATTTTGTAGATTTTTACTTTTCATGGAATTCAGAAAAAAAATAAACCCTTCTAAATGACTTGCTACTTGGGATGGCAACCCCTTGTTTATGGTTTCCAAAAGAAGAATAAAATTGATTGGGTTGACAGAGTTGTCTGGAAAGAGGCATATACAGTAACTTTTAAGTTCTTATAATTATGTTATATGATATTTCATTGAAACAATTGTAAATCCCTACTCTTGTTATTTCTTACTCTACTCCGGTAATAGCTATTTGTGATCTTCCATTGGCATATCCAGTTCCTGCTTGTGGTTTGCTGTCTTAATCAGTTGAGCAGGATACATCTCATCAATCGATGCATATATCAATCCCTTCACAAGAATGTCTAATTGGCATGCTGCTATTTTGGAATATATGACTTGAATCTGTTGCTGTAGTTTTCCAACTTCTGTTCTTCTTACCCATGCTCCCATTTTTGCCCAAGTACATTTATTGTGCTTTTAAGTTACTTTCTGCTTATATTTTTTGTGATGCCCTGGGAGGAGGAAGACCAAGAAGGCAGTGGGGTGATAGGACACTTATATTTGTTAAGTGTTTCAACATTTCCAATATTTAGATGGTATTTTCAACATTTTCAACAGCACAAGCATGGCATCAGCTGCCTGGAGCTTCCTCTTATTGAGCATACAAAGGGGCCTGATCTGGATAAGCTTCCTTCAATTTTGGCTGGTTAGTATCAGATTCCTATTGTTTTTTGGAGTTATGAAAACTTTTTCTATATGATGCCACCAAAAGAACAGTTCTTTTTTTTTTTTATCTGTGGGAAAAAAACTTCTTACATTAGAATTCTGACTGAACTTAGGCCTGTTCCATGGAAGCTTGCTTTTTGGCCTTTTATGTGAGAAGTTCTGCCTTATTGTCTAACTGGCTACCTCTTTCTCTCCACGTGCCTTGTGTCACGCATGAAAATGTCTTTGAGCGAAATTTCTTTTTTTCAAGACAATTATTGTAACACCCTAGGTCTCCACTGTACACATATTGTCCACTTTGGATACTAAGTCCTCACGGTTTTGTTCTTCTCAGGGCATCCCATACTACCCCAAGAAAATGCGTATGTATAGTTAGAGGGCCCATTGCCTTATAAGACAGCCCAGACCTCTCTTCCTAGGCGATGTGGGACAAGAGACGCGCCCCTCCTTGCATGTGTCTGGGGAACGAGGCGCGGACGCACCGCCATCCCTCCTCCCATGGATCGCTGCCTAGACTGTCACACTCTCCACCCATTAGGAGCACAACGTCCTCGCTGTGGCCCCACATACAGTCGGAAGTCGGCTCTGATACCACTTGTAAATCCCTGGGTCTCCACTTTACACATATTATCCACTTTGGACACTAAGTTTTCATTGTTTTGTTCTTCTCATGGCAGCCATATTATCCTAAGAAAACGCGTACGTATAATTAGAGGGCCCATTGCCTTGTAAGACAGCCCATACCTCCCTCTTTAGGTGATATGGGACAAGAGACATGCTCCTTCCTGCGCACGTTCGGGGACTGAGGTGGGGACGCACCACCATCCCTCCTCCCCGCACACCACTACTTGGGCCATCACAATTATATTACCTGTGTTTTGTACCTCTTAGGTGCTATTAGCCTATCATTGCTATTTTTGTGCTAAAGAGAACAGTAATGACCTATCTAGACATTGAATCCTTAGTGACCTTACTGTCATTGAAAAACACACAACCCATGCCTTGATTTCTGGTTACTAGAATTTCTCTAAATGAATAAAATGACTGATTTCTATTGAGATTTCTCTTTCGTTTTAACTAGATTTCCGACCATGGGTGTCTATTCACTGTTTGTGTGTACCAATCCAAGATTTAATTTACACACTTACTTTGCTCGTTCGCTTCTTCCTTGTTTTTCGGTGGCAGGAGATGACGCCTTTGATTGGATTGTGATTACTTCCCCTGAAGCTGGCTCTGTCTTTCTGGAAGCATGGAAGTAAGGGTCATTATTTGCTATTCATGTTGACTGTAGAAAAGATTTCTTTCGCTAATATTGAAGTAGATGGTCAACATCTTTACTCCTGTCTCTTTGTTAAGAAAGCACAAGGGTAAAAGTAGATAGAGTATTTATCGTGTATATGTTTTAAATTTCTCCTTTTCTTCATGATATGGTCTTCTCTAGTTCTGATTTATAATCTTTACGTGTCAATGTTTTGTGCCATCCTTTTCTATAATAGGTATATTTATTTTTTCGTAGTTATCTCAATAGTTAAACTAAGAGAGTTGAAACTATCACGTTTTTCTTTTCATGTTTGTTTTAAGATGGTCAAGTGGATCTTGTGAGAAGAACTTCCAGTTTAAGCTTATCTAGTGTGTAGCGCTTCTTTCGTGTACTGATTTAAATGAAACATGGTGCTAGGGCTGCTGGAACACCCGATGTAAAAGTAGGTGTGGTTGGAACTGGTACAGCTAGCATCTTTGATAAAGTAATGCAGGGCAACGGAACGCTAAGTGTTGCTTTTACACCATCAAAAGGTATTCATGCACAATCAGTTGACACGAGTACAGAAGGAAGTTAATTCTGTATAGCTGACATGTCTGCTTATATTGTCAAATAAGTCTTGTGTTTTTCTGTATGGAGACTTGCATAGTCATGTTGTGCTCTTACTTTTCTATTCTGCATCCTCATAAAGGTAGAATTAATAGTTGCAGATAACTACCTGCTTGTTGGTTGGTGTTCTTTGCAATTTTTTCTTTAGCCTGTCTTTTTTGCCTGCTAATTTCTTATTTGGGAGCTTTACTCCACAGCAACTGGCAAAGTCTTGGCTTCAGAGCTTCCAAGAATTGGCAATGAAAAATGTAGAGTCTTGTATCCTGCTTCTGCAAAAGCTGGCACTGAAATTGGTATTTGGCATTTCTTTTCTTGAATTCTTTCTTAAAGGACATTCATAGCATCACTTTTGGTTGAACAACATTGCTAAGTGCTCTCTCTGTTTCTTGAGCTGAAAGGCTGAAGACATGTTCAGAATATTTATCTTATGATTACTTTTAAAGGGTTTAGACTTGTTAAAGTAAATCCTACATGAGTTATTGGCTTGCTAAACTAGCAGATGATGTTTTAGAAAATTGATGAGTAAGAAGTCAGCAACTCCCTCAGATGTTGCTCTTCAGTAATAAGAACCTTGGTGGAATTACAAGTACTAACAAAGGGCCTTTGTGGTCTCCATCGTCCTCAGGTCTTTTAGTGCTTTATTTAGGTCTGAATTATGGGTATCCTATGTCACAACTTCCAACTAAATGAAATGTATATATGCAGAGTGATTGTTTTACTTTTTTCCAATATGCCTTCTTGTCTTCCTACCTGGGCATTCGTATATCTTGTGAGTTTAGTTAAGGCATTGAATCATTTTATCTGCATATTTGTTACAGAAGAAGGCTTGTCAAACCGTGGATTCGAGGTTACAAGGTTAAACACGTATTCCACGGTAAGGTATATCTGTGGTTCCTTTGAGTTCACTGTGCTTATAAGCTTTTCTTTGTTCTCTATCAGATCGCTTGTTTCATTAAATGCCAGCTTGTGAACCTTTTTAATTCAGTAGCTATAGAAATGATTGTGTGTATCGCTTTGTAATGTTTGTCATGCTGATGCTATAAAAATAAAGATATTTTATGTTTTTTCTGTTCTGTTACCGTGGAGGATACCTGCAGAGAGTTTGTACTGGGCACTGGGGATCTTTCATGGTAATACCATGAAGAGCTAGGAATCATGCAATAAGCTTCCATACAGGGTGCCTGGAAGGCATATTGTCTGAGTTATCTTAAGAATAATAGCTCCCTGATGATGACTTTCACCTGAAAACTAATCCCTGATAAATATCAATTGATTGTCCGATCCTGATTCTTCTCACCTTATCTTCTGCGCTGATATTAGTATGGTAGCAGTTTCTGAACAACCAGATCATGACTGTTGATTCATGAGCTAATATTTCCAAGCAAATATGAAAGTATCACATTTCTTTGAGTTACTCACCGACATGTTGTAATACCTTCCAGATATCTGTTAGTCACGTTGACGAGATAATTTTAAAGGAGGCGCTTTCTGCACCTGTCGTTGCATTGGCTTCGCCTTCTGCAGTGCGGTCAGTTTCTATCTGCTTTCTTGAGTAATTACAGATAATTTGGTTAAGCTGCTGGACATGATTATCATGATGACAGGGAATTGCTATTTGAGGTCATTTAACTTCTATGTGGTTCTATTACAAGGGAAATTGTGTGATGAGTTCTGGTGTTTTTGCACTCTAGCTTTCACTTATAATATGTTGAACAGCTCAATCACATTCTTGTCATTGTTACAGCCTCATCCCAGCATGATATAAATTTAAACTATCTATTAGTTGTTTTTCTTCTATCAACTGATTATCCACAATTGTTGCTGCAGTGCGTGGCTCAATCTTATTAAGGAGCCTGAGTCATGGACTAATTCAGTAGCATGTATTGGTGAGACTACTGCTTTGGCTGCCAAAAGGTTGGGCTTGAAGAAGGTCTTCTACCCTAAACATCCTGGCCTGGAAGGGTAACTAATCGTTGTTTCCTGTCAGCATTGGAATTTTTTTCTCCTACTGGTAATTTTGTTTCTTATTGTCAGGGCAAGCTAATTGCTTAAGGAATTGGAATTTTAATTTTATACATTTAAAGAATCCATTTTGTTATTAATAAAATAAAAAAAGAATAACTGAAAGAAAGGAAATCAATTAGTTATTCATGAAAGTTTCATTTATTCAATGACTAGAATTAGACGAGAATATAGAGCTCGGAGACATAGAACAAAAATTTGTTTATTTGCATCAAGCTTTCGGGGGTCTCATTCAAGACTTACTAGAACAATTATTATGTAATGTGCCAGGATGTTTCTATAGTGGTTGGCTTTCCTCCATTGGTCGTTTGCTTCTGTTTATGTCCGTGGTGAGACTGGCAAACATATAAGTTAGATGTAAATTGGTTGCAGGCACTATTGTATGGTACTCTTGTGTTGCAACAAGTCAAGCAATGAAAACTGACTTTAGAAAGTCACACATCCTCATATAATGGTGCATGTGGGGCAATATCATGGAAGTTGCTCATCCCTATGCCCGGTGCATGCAGGGCAATACTAGATACTGACCAGTAGCTGTACTAGCTTCTCGGGGTTGACATCAAGGTCAATCCCCCAAAGTTAAAAATTATAGAGATTGCACATATTGATGCATTTAATTCCTCGATGATAGCTTTGGATATGCTTAAAAAATATGTGCAGTGAATTGTACTCCTGCTGAGCCCAAATTGATGACATCTAGCTCTAGATCATAATCCATAATAACCCAAATATCTGCCCTCTTAGTCAACTAGGCATATTAATTCTCTATCACCATCTTCTCTTGCTTTGAACGAAAAAATATAGTGATCTTTGTGATCTCTTTATAGTCCTTGGCATCATTTCTTTGTCATCCAAAGAAACTGGAGATCTTAACGGCTGGCTTTCTTATCATGAGCTGCTTGGATGTTGCATTTTTTCTTTTTTAACTTTAATGAGTGTTAGGATTTTCCTTTTTTCCTATTTATTTCAAGATTGTGTTCCTAAACAATTCCTGAGATCATATCCCTTCTTCCTTCCTGTTCAATATTCTTTGACATCTGTACTCTTTGGTAGGTGGTTGGCTAGCATTCTTGAAGCCTTGAGAGAGAATGATCGGTTGTAGGTGGTCTCGATCGATCAGGTGGTTCACTTTTGGGATCATTTGCTTTTTCCATTTTCATAACCTGAAGAAACCTGGGGGGATCTTTCAATTGCGTGCTTTCTTTCAGGATCTGAAAAAGACAGCTGCAGCAATTGGAATGCGGCTCATTGGGAGAATGTAGCTTCTGTGCGATGCTGTTCCAAATCAGCAACAAATATATGTTAGAAACGCAGAAGCACTGATGGTTGCATGCCTCGGGACCTTTTGGCTGTATCGACAGTTTGGTGGCGGAATTTTCCAGGTCAGAATAAGGAGATGAGTTAATTTTTTCTATTGAAACTCATCTTTAGCTGTAAATCCTACTTTCTTTTATTAAAATATTCACTCGTAATTCATTCATTGAACATCGAGTTTTTTTGTAGCAAGCCCACTGATCTTACCCTGAAAGTTTCTCATATTCCCAAGTAAATTTCCACAAGAGACAAATTTTCCTTTCTGGCCATATTATAGCAATTTGCAACATTGAATTGTAGAGGAATCTTGAGAGGAAAATGACAGTTTAAGTTCATAGATATAGATAGGGTATACCAACTATAGATAGTAACCCTAATTGGCATCTTGCCTAGTCTCCGACGGACAGGCCTGCGCTTAGGTGTATTGCTAGTTTTGGGCTTTCGACTTGCATCGTGGTGGGTGCATCGGTCACGGGCTTGCCAACTTTCCCGTGGTGCCGCGAAATTTCCAAATCGACGAGTCTTAAACCAAACATTCTCCAATCGGTGATTTGAAGTTTTACTATGTCGGACGCACCTTCCAGAGAAACGCAGAGGGAGAAGAGGGGCAGGTGAAATCGAGCTATGGTGAAAATATCTTATATGCTGTTGCGCCTGATTCAAGTTGAAAGATCTCAAAATTGAATCAGAAGTCCTTTTCACCACAGCGAGAATAAGAGTGGGACAGATCCATGGGTTCGATTATTATTGACCACCAAACACAAAGGCTACCGGGAGTAACTCCTCCCCGAAGCTTTACCAAGCTCGAGCCTGGTTTTAACTCTCACAAGCGATGGTAACAACATCCACTGCAAGCAAGAGTATACTATCGCGAATACAGGCAAGTGATACGGGTCGGGTGTTCACCGGCTTGCCACTCATCCCAACTGCTTGACCTTGCACCGATCCAGCGAATCGATCCACGCATGGGTCATGAGTGTCCTAGCGTCCGGCCCTTGGATCGGCTGGCTTGCTCCCAAACCTTGACGAGCCAATGCTGATCATATGATGTTACCAGATTGACACGCTGGATCATTGACTTAATCAGCGCTCAATACGATACTGATCCTTCCGACTTGATATGAGATTGATCCATGTTCGATCCCTACCAATCTTTAGGCGATCCTTGGAAGGGATGGATCTACGACAACTCAGGGGTCACCGATCAATCCTCGCCCAATGTTTAGACAATCCTTGAGGAGCCATAGGGCGATCCTTGCCCGATCTAAGAACAATATGCCCACTCATTCACAACGGTATTAGTTTCCTCCGTAAGAAATAGACAAAAAAAAACATGATGACTTAGGTATTTCCTACGTTAATATATTAATTTTTAGAAATGATCGGGCATATTAATTTTTCACTGTTTTAAAATTAACTGAATGATAATATATTTCCTCCGATCTATTCAATAAAGGCTAACTTAGGTATTAGTTTCCTAAGGCCACACGGGCTTGGAAGCATTAGAAAACATGACCGTGACAAGTGGTATCAAGCTAGGCTCGGTTCAACTGAACGATAAATCTCCAACCGGAGATTGTGGGAAGCGAGAAAGTAGTCGAGGAACGGGAGAGAACAACCGACAGACCCCATAGGGCAAAGCAGAGTCGCCTAGCTTCCAGCTCAAGGGATGCTGTGGACGAATTGGAGTCTCGAGTGGCGAGAATAGAAGTAGACCTTACAGAAGTCTAGGGTGCAGTCGAGGATGTGGCCCCAAGCACCAAAGAAGTTGTGGCCGATAGGGATGAGTTGCAAGATTTGGATCCCCTGCCATAGAATCCGATGGCTAGGATTACACCATGTCATTCGGGCGCCAATGAGAGACGCTAAAAAAAAGCAATTTTCATTTTCATGTCGACGGATGTGCAGAATCGAAATTCGAGTCAACTCAACAAAAGCAAAACACAAACTCCTCCTCATCTTGCTTGCTTCCCTATGTCGTCTTTGTGTTTTTCGTCGTCTTTGTGTTTTTCTTCTTCGTCAGTTTTTGATTCCTCTTCCTTCTTCATCCTCTTTCTTTTAGAAATCACAGGTGGGGGAGAGAAAATGTAATATTCAAAACGAAAAATGATTTTTTTAGTGTCTCTTTGGCACTCAAATGACGTTGTCAGATACGATAGCTGAAATTAAAATTAAGTCACCCTTGTCATAAAACCACTACGGCAGGGGATCCAAATCCTTAGGGCGCGCATGACTACAATTCTATCCAGAAATTTCATTTTGGATAAAATTGAGTTTTTTGATTCTATTCTAAAATGAATTTCAGAAGAAAGAAACATGTTTGATACAAACAAAGAATTTCTATTCCAAAAATAGAAATTTGTTTGATATAGTAAAAAATTTTGTTTCTGATTCTAATTCTATTTCTGTTTTATTGAAGAAATTCTTAATTTTTTTAGATTGCAAGATACTCATTCCAATAAAAATCAAATACCTATTATTTAGTGCAAAAAATTGACATATTGGATCACATTTTCTATTACAATCGAACTCCGAATTCACTTTACTTGCATAAAACATAATAAATAATAATTCCTAAAGAACTAGGGTAGAGGATGATACCCAATATTGAGGTCAGGCATTTTTCCTACGGGTTTTGCTCGGCCAATCCGCGACGATATTGGCCTCTATAAGAGAGTAAGAAAATTGAACATTAAGACATGAATAGAAACATACAGACTTAGTCATTTGGCCATTAACGTTGAGGTTCCAAAAATGTCTGAAATCTCATAGGATGTTCCATGAGACGGGAAAAATCACAAAAAGAATGTGATATATAGAACCAAAGTTCATATTACAACATGAGTTTAAGGTTCACATTATACCATGACATTGCAAAATTTAAGATAATAAATTCTCAAATACAACATAATACAAATACATTATAAAGGTCGAAAATATAATATCATGGAATCTGTGACAAATTATAATCTAAGGACATGTTCTCTAGAAGTCCTAAAAGTTGTAGCTAAAATGTAAGTGACTCCTAAAACTTGCAAAAAGTGCAATACAGCCATTAAACTTGTCAAATTCGTTCAAATAAATACCTATGTTAATTCCATCAATTAAATCAACAAAAAAAACTGATGTGGTGCTAATGTAGCATTTTTAAATATATCATTTATGAAATAGATGTGCCACGTCAACAGAATAAAAATATAAAATATAAAATAAATTACATTTTAATAAAGAAAAAAATTTTAAATTTGTTTAAAAAAGGAGATTATGTATAAATTTAAAATTTAAAAATGGATAACATTAATTAAAATTTTAATTTAAATTAATTTAATTTTAAATCTTAAACTAATGTAAATTAATTAATTTTAAAGTTACATAAATTTAATTTATTAAATTTTAAATAATTTTAAATTCAATAAAATTAAATTGATTAAATTAAATTAATTTAATAAAACTAAGAGTTTAAAGTTTAAAATTTAAAATTTAAAATGAAGAAAGAGGAGGGAGAGAGCAATATGTGAGGACATAAAAATGAAGAGAATGAATTTTCAAATAGTGCTTGAAAATGAGAAATGAAAAAAAATTTCAATTCTCATCCTCGTCCGAAAATCAATTATGGAATTGAAATCCATTCAAGAATTGGTTTTCTGAAATTTTCTTATCAAAAAAGTATTATGTTCCAAAATAGACTTTTTTAGTCCAGAACCCATTCTGAAATAGAATTGAGCACGAATCATGCGCTCCCTTAGTTGCATGCTGAGGTGCTATAACTCAAAGCCGGTATGGGGGAGCTTTGATGAGAGTTGCTGGGCACGATAGGAGAGTTGATCGCATCCACTGCGAAGTTAAGGCAGAAAAATAAGACTTTAGAAGCCTTGGTAGAGACCATATACGCAGAGATGGCTAGGCTCCAATCAAAAGTGGCCAAGCGGATGGCCGCACTCACAAAGAGACTAGTATGATACCGGTTGGACTCCCTCCTCAGGTGGACGCTCTAAAGTCAAAGGAATTCTTTAGCTCACATGTGACCAAAGACATTCATAACTTCCTATGGTACATGAAACAATATTTCCAGGCCACGAGAATAGTGGACGGAATGTTACGAGTGAGAACAACAGCCATGCACTTGACCGACAACATCCTGCTCTAGTGGAGGCAGAGAACAAATGAGCGGAGTGGGGAATCAATCATCATGTGGAAAAAGTTAGTCGAAGAATTCAGACGACGATATTACCAAGAATATGCTGAGGAAGAAGCTTGGGATGAACTCCGGAACCTATAGCAAGAGAGCGAAGTCCGAGACCATGTAAAGAAGTTCTCAGAATTGTTGTTGCAAATTCCTTTAATTAACCATAATGAAGCCTTCCACCAATTCATGGGTAGGCTTAAGCCTTGGGTGAAACAAGAATTGGAGATGTGTAATGTCCATGAACTCTTTATGGCCATGTTCATGGCCGAATCCTTGGTGGAGTATAAAGTGATTGTCAGCACCAAACCTGACGGACGACCGAAGGAAAGGGCTACTAGTGGGGGAGATCGCGGGCAACTGAATGAAAACAATAGGCCATCGGCGGCCCCTCCCCTATTATGTCCCAAGCAGAATGGTTAGGGCCCACGGTGGAATCGGCCTCCCTTAAAGTTCTTCCTTTGTGACGGTCCATATATGTCCCGCAATTGCCCAATGCGAGGCAAGCTAGCGACTCTCATCCAGGCATAGGAAGATGAGGCTAAGGAGGAGGAACAACTTGGGTTGTTGTGCATCCTAAGCACGGTCCGAACCAAGAAATGGCTAAGACTTCGGGGGCTCATGTTAGTGGATGTTCAGATCGGGGCCACCAAGTTGAGTGCCCTTATAGATACCGAAGCCTAAGATCCTTTTATTTTAGAAGAGGTTGCCAAGAAACTCAATCTCTGAGTTGTGGTCTAAACTGGATGGATTAAAATGGTAAACTCCACACAAGTTCCCACCCTTGACTTGGCAAAGAATGTGGAATTTCAACTCGATCCATGGACGAGCCAAGAGTCCGTCGAAGTAATTCCCCTATACGACTATGATTTCGTGGTCGGGTTAGCGTTCCCGGATCAAATCAATGCTTTGGTTGTCCCCTTTACGAATTGCCTGTATATTTTGGACAAACGATATGTGTGGTGCTGGTGATTCGAGGCACAGGTTGAGACCGTAAGGCCATCTCGGCCATTTGGCTTTCCAAAGGAATGAGGCACAATGAAGAGATGTTTTTTGCCATGATGAGAGAGGAAGATCTAGTGATCAAGGAGGAGGAAGTCTCAGAGAAGGTGACTCGAATTCTGGGCTTATTTTTGAACGTGATGCTGCCGAAACTGCCTAAGAGATTGCCCCCTAAAAGGGAGGTGGATCATTGAATTGAATTGGATATGATCGCTCAACCATCGGTCATAGCGCCTTACTGTTTGCCCCCCTTGAACTAGGGGAACTTCGGAGATAGCCTAAGGAGCTGCTAGATGTAGGGTATATTCGACCCTCCAAGTCCCTATTTGGTGCCTTGGTCCTTTTCCAAAAGAAGCACAATGAATCCCTTAGAATGTGCGTTGACTATCGGGCCTTGAACAAAATCACCGTGAAGAACAAATATTATATACCCCTCATCGCGAACTTGTTAGACCAACTCGAGAAGGCTCGTTGGTTCACTAAACTTGATATTCGATCTGGTTAGTACCAAGTCCGAATCATTGAGGGTGATAAGCTGAAGACAGCATGTGTGACCTAGTATGGATCATTTGAATTCTTGGAAATGTCGTTCGATCTCACCATGCCCTAGCCACCTTCTGCACCTTAATGAACAAGGTACTACATTTCTTTCTCGACCGGTTTGTAATAGTATACCTAGACGATATCGTGGTGTATAGCCAAACTTTTAAAGATCATGCTCAGCACATCCAAAAAGGTGTTCTAGATCTTGCGGGACTACAAACTCTACGTAAATAGGAAAAAATGTGCCTTCGCTCGAGAAGAAATCGCCTTCTTCGAACACCTTGTTGAAGGTGGCCGAATGTGGATGGACCCTAGTAAGATCCAAACCATTGAGGAGTGGGAAAGGCCGACAGGAGTGTCGGAGCTGAGATCTTTCCTAGGCCTTGCCAATTATCGGCGATTCGTTCGGGATTACTTGGCAATCACAACTCTCCTGGGAAAATTGCCAAAAAGTCCTAAACCTTTACCACTTATACCGATTCAATCATCAACATTTTTTTAAGCCGATTCAGTCCTAAACATTTTTATCTTTGCCATTTAAGTCTTTCCAGCGGATTTTGGTCAAAAAATACCTACGTGGACCTCGCCAGTGACAACCGAACATCGCCAGTGACGACGTGGCAATGAAGGGGCAGCACATAGCAACAAATTTTTTTTCTTCTCTTTTCTTTTGCTATGACTGCTCCAAAGGGCGGTATAGCCCTCATCAGTGACAAGCGAGGGTGACTTAGCCCCCACCGCCCTCGCTCGTCGCTAGCAAGGGTTGGGCAAGGGTGAGGTAGCCTCTCCCAGATTTGGCCGACGAGGGATGGCCTCACCTAACCCTTGCTGCCCTTTGGAGCAGCTAGAGCAAAAGAAAAAAGAAGAAAAAAAAGTTGTCGTCCTGTCATCACCATGCCAGTAAGGTCCATGTGGGCATTTTCCGAATAAAATCCACCAGCTAAATGGCAAATGTGGATTAGGTTTAGAATTGAATCGACTTAAAAAAAGTTAATGACTAAATTGACATAAGTGGTAAATATTTAAAAAAATTTTGGCAATTTTCCCTAACTCTCCTCATAGATCTACTGAAGAAGGATAATCCATGGGAGTGGACGGAAAAATATGAGAAGATGTTACAACAACTAAAACACCTGATGGCCAAGAAACTAATACTAGCATTGTCTGATCTGGCTAATCCCTACGAAGTGGAAACAGACGCCTCCGACCATGCAATAGGGGGAGTCCTAATGCAAGGCGAGCACCCTATTGCTTATGAGTCTTAGAAGCTGAACGACACCGAGTGTCATTACACTGTTCAAG
Source organism: Melaleuca quinquenervia (assembly GCA_030064385.1). Lineage (NCBI taxonomy): Eukaryota > Viridiplantae > Streptophyta > Magnoliopsida > Myrtales > Myrtaceae > Melaleuca > Melaleuca quinquenervia. Next base: position 15,432,280 of record CM057723.1, read on the forward strand.
AAAAAGAAATAACAACAATCATGCATTGTCTTCGAACATTGAGGCATTACCTCCTGGAATCCCGTTTCACTGTAAAGACCGACAATTAGGGGCGGCAAAATGGGTCATCAACTCATTTTATAACTCATTTTTGTAAGGCCCAACCTTATATGGATAACTCATTTTCTTTTAAAATGGGTCAAAATAAATTGAAAAAAATGAAAGCCGAAAAACAAGGTTAAAATATGGGTAAGAGAGGGACCCATATTTTAACCCACTTTTCCACCCTCCGAAGGAAACCCTCGCTCTTTGCCTTTCTCTTATCTTCACGTCTCTTCACTCCACTTTTCCTTCCTCATCTTGACTTTTCGACTTTTTCTTTTCTTTTTACTCTTGCTTTCTCTCATTTTCTACAAAGCCCATCCCCTCCATCTTTTTTTTTTTTTTGTATATACCTAACACAATCTGGCCCCTTCCCCTCTAATGACTCAAGTCAAGTCTTTTTTTTCCCATTTTTTTCATTTTATTATTCTTCATATTTTATTTTAATTTGTTTTTCGATTTTTAATATCTTTTGGCCATTCGCCTCCAAAACTCCCGCCAAACCAGCCCTTTTTTTTAATTTATATAATAATTAATTTTTATTTAAAAAATAAAATAAATTTCTAATCAATAACAATTGTCTCAAAAATTAAACTAAAAATGACTTAATAGATCGGTAAAATTAGGTGTCAATTTTTTAATTTGATTTGAATTTATCAACGTAACTCATACAAATGAATAATTTAAGTAGGTGTGGATTCCTAAAATTTTAGTGTACTTTAAAAAATACGGGTTGGGTCGGGTCGAGTATGAGTCATGTATAGGTCATTATATTTACACTACATGAATATGAGTCAAAACGGATTAAATGGGTCAAATATAGATCGACTCATATTTAACTCGATTCAAACCCGACCCGACCCACTTACTCATTTGACGCCCCTACCGATAATGTAGCTACTACCTATTTCCAAACTTAGAAAAAGTTTAGGCCCAAACAAACTTGTTGGCAAAACTTTCTAGTAGAATTTGATTGCATGCTAGAATATAGATTAGGGAAAACCAATTCGATGATCAATGAACTCAGCCAGAAGACCATGTCCGAAGACATGGTATCCACCATCAGTAGCTCGAATTTCCCCTGGACTGACCGTGTTAGGGAGAGCCTAGAGCACGATCCCACCACCAAGTCCATCCTTGAGCATACTCGAAAAGACAAAATGTGGCAATTTTGGTATGAATGAGACATTCTTTACACGAAGGGTTGGTGGTTATATGTCCTGCTCCATGACAAATTGAGAAGTGAAATTCTTCGAAAATACCATAACTCAAGATGGGCTGGTCATCCTGGGATCCATCGGACTATGGCCCTTGTTGATAACTGGTATCTCTAGCCACACTTGCGGGACGACGTGGAGGCATACGTCTGAACGTGTCTTGTGTGCTAGCAAGATAAATTGGAACAAAAGGCCTCTGCATGCCTCTTGGAATTGCTTTTGATCTCGGAATGTCCATGGGAGAGTATCTCCATGGACTTCAAAATGGGGCTTCGCAAGTCCGAAAGATGTAGGATCTTAGTGGTAGTGGTTGATCGCTTCTCTAAGTATACAACATTCATACCAACATCTAAGGATTTCTCGGCTGAGGAAGCAGTGAAGCTATTCATGAAACACATCACTAAGTATTAGGGATTGCCTCGCACAATCATGAGTGATGGAGATCCTCGGTTCACGGGGCGATTTCAGGCAAAGCTATTCAAACTCATTAGTACCAGCCTCAACTTCTCCATAAGCCTACATCCCCCAAACAGACGGGCAAACAGAGCGGGTGAACGCCCTTATTGAGTCATACCTTCACCATTACATGAGCATAACTTAGGTAAATTGGGCAAGACTACTCAACGTGGCTCAATTTTCATACAACATACAATGGAGTGAGGCAACCAATAAGAGCTCTTTCAAGATTGTCATTGGACAGCAGCCTGTCACACCGAGTGAGATTGCCTCTGGCTACCGCGAAGTTAGCCCTTCTACATATAAATTCGCTAAAGATTGGCAAGAAGTATTGGTTCACCTACACAAGGTGGCAAAGCGGATGAAAAAATGGATTGATCCAAAACAAAGCCACTTGGAGTTTGAAGTGTGAAACTTAGTGATGGCCAAGTTACACACAATCCTCTACTATCGCAACGTCCACGAGGCAATCATCTGCCACTACAAAGGACCCTTTCAAGTGGTGTGACGAATAGGGAGATGCGTCTACAAATTAGACTTGCCTCCAAAACTAAAGGTCCACCCGATGTTTCATGTGAGCATGTTGAAGCCTTTCCATCAAGACGAGGGGGACTAGGGGTGAAGCAAATCTAAACAGGCACAGCTCGGAGCTAGAACCTCACATGATCGGGAGATTGAATGCATCATGGCTGATTGAGTGATTCTTAAGAATTACCGGCCGTCCAAGGTATAATACTTGATTAAACGGAAGGGACTACTGGATAGTGAAGCTAGCTAGGAACCAAAGAAAGCTATGTGGCAAATTATAGCCCAACTTGAGGCCTTTCATGTTGAAGGTGACGAGGACTTTGCTAGAATAGGTGGGGGAGATTAACATGAACCGGGTGTTCCTTAGCCTATCACTCGTCCCGACCGCTTGACATTGCACTTATCCAGAGAATTGATCCACACATGAGTCATGAATGGCCTAGCGTCTGACCTTTGGATTGGCTCGCTCCCAAACCCTAATGGTCCAATGACAATCCTACAATGTTACGTGATCAACCTGTGATAGATTATGACTTGATCAGCATCCAATCGGTCCATGCTCGATCCTCACCAATCCTTAGATGATCATTGGGATCGATCCGCGATGACTCAAGGGGCGATCCTTGTTCGATCCTTGGACGATCCCTAGATCGATCTGTGAGTACCTAGGGGGGAACTCTGCCCGATCCTTGGACAATCCTCCCGATCAATTTAGGATTGATCCATTAGGATCATAGGGCGATCCTTGCCTGATCTGGGAATGATCCGCCCGTTCATTCATATCAGTCATTGAGAGGACCTCGAGAAAGATGAAATGGCTACTCCAATAGGCTGAGAACCAAGCAATGGTACAAGCAACGGCTAAAATATTCCCAACGATTACCTAGCCACTCTTGGTGGCTGACACTTGTATCAAAGGGATTTTATCCCTCTCATTGCTCGGCTGGCTGATTCATTATATAAATTCTCTCTTTAATTCTTTTGAACCCTATTTGCTCTTTAGTTATTTTCTCCGATTCATTCGGTAAGGACCAACTTAGGAATTAGCTTCCCAAGGCTGCATAAGCTCAGAAATGTTATAAAGCATGCCCATAACACAAGGCAGAGAGATCTGCAAGCTTATCTTCATTATCATTCTCCGAACTATTGCTCTCATTATCACCACTACTTTGTTCATGCTCAATTTTATTATCATTAGCCATTGGAGATCCTTGTTCTCTTTAGTTGAGATTCATGTGATTTTCTAAGTGTTGCAAATTTAGTTTTCTAAATTCTCTCTATTTTTTCAAGTTATTCATCATCATCACTTAGGCAATATACCTTTGGAAAGATTCGTCACCTAATTCACTGGACAAAGTAACTTTTCCATCCACTTCAGTCAATTCTCCATTACATATGTCTTCTTCATCAAAGACTTCAAGACATGTTGTTGAACTCTCCCTAATGCATGATTATAAGACTTGCCTCCTTGTCCAATCATCCTTCATGTAAAATAGATCCATCGCTAGCTTGAGCATTTTGTTCAGTATCATCTCCTACCTTTCCTATCTAAATGCTCTCAAGTTCATCATCATTGTAATACTCAATGTATACTTGAACTTTCTCACCATGAATTTAATGTTAAATAATATCTTTAATACATTATCATATTGGAGGTATCTCAAACCATCTTGCAATCTCTTACTAGAAACCCTAAAATGCAATTTCTCTATTTTACATTCCAAGTGTTGCACTATGTCCCTCATGAAATCTTTCTATGGCAGCATACTTTTAACGAATATAATATTATTATTTGGACCAATACATTCCCACTTATTGGTGCCAAAAACAAATTCTGGATGGTGGTAAATAGTGACAGGTGTGGTGGCATCACATGCCTAAGGGTGAGCATAGTCTAGGTTGGGTTGGTCCTGTACTCAGTCCGATGACCAAATCAGACAGTGCCAATGGTCAATTTTTGGGATCGTAGATCAACTCGTCGATTTTGAGATTGAGGACTGGACCAACATGGTCAATTTTGGACCGCTAAATTTTATTTTTTTATAAAGCATGAGTTTTAGATCAATTGAGGATGGCGAGCGAATTACCCTTAAATTAAGGTGGCAAGTGGCGAGGCGGGCATTGAGCAAGGGTGATGGAGTAGAGAGGCTAATGAAGAGCGGCAAGGTGAGCAACAAGCAAGGTTGACAGAGGAGCATCTTAACAGACGAGGAGCGACTCTGACTGAGAGTTCCTCAAATTAGGGCTTAGTTTATGTAGAGGAAGGCAAAAGCTGTTAACGGAAGCACAATTTAGCCTTCTATTGCAGCAAAAGGTAGAAGCAATGCAGAAGAGAAGCATGGGTTGGGCCTAGCTACTTTGAGATTTTTGCCTTCTACTCTTGGTTCTAGGCTCTGTTGGAATAAGAATGTTGAAGTTAGCTTCTCTCCTGAACTTGATAAAAAAAATGACAGATTTATTTTTACATGTATTATATATATGTCAGGTTAGTTCGGGTTGAACCAATCCAAAATCTCATGATTGAGGATCAAGTCGTATAGTACTGGGTTAGAGATTTCACAACCGAGGATCGACCGACTCGTCATAAGAACCTGATGAGGACAGGTTGGGTTGGGCTGGTCCAAGGCTGGTCCAGGACCATTGCTCACCCCTACCCATGCCTATGCAGCAACCAAGATAACAAAACAATATTAGATTTCGAGACTATAATGTAAAATGGTGACAACTTCACATGAAGTCCGAATAATCGTACCAAACAAAATGAACAATGACTGACTTTTATAGCTTAATGGATAGAAAACAACAAGACATCTTTATGAACACAATGCATCACTCACCTTTTACCTTTTGCAATAATCCTACTTTAGCACCGAGCGCTAATTTTTTTCTACAACCACCAAACCCTATTTTATTCCCGCGTCAATTGAGTGAATGAGGGAGGATAACAATGGTCGAGTAAGTCTGAGAGAGAGAGAGAGAGAGAGAGAGAGAGAGAGAGAGAGAGAGAGAGAGAGAGAGACGGTGCATAAAGCAAGCAAGGGTAACTCCAACAGTCAACGAGGTGTACATTTTGAGCTAGTGAGTAGCTAATGAGAGATCTTAGTTTTTTGAGCAAAAAGATTGAAGCGATGTACCTTTTCTCTCCCCAACCATTTCAGGTCAAGAAGATGTGAATATCCAGTATGTTCAATGCTAGGCATAATGAGTACAAGGACGTTTCGTTCTATGTGGTGCGCCTTTTTTTTTTAAATTTAAATCCCACAAAGAAATAAGCATCTAATTAAAAAAGAATCACATAGGACTTCAGGGAGTTTGTTGTTGGAAATTCTTAAATAATGATTTTTACTTCTATTTGGCACCTAAGTGATCCGGCAAAAAAAAATATTATTAGAGTTGGTGAATATTTCGGAGACCCATGTTTCTCATTTAGATATGCTCATATGAGTTTAGGAAAATCAAAATATAAATTAACGGCATATGATCCATACACATAGAATGAGAGAGATTATGTTCTCAAGTAAGTGGACGACTACCTTGCTCATTGGTGAACAGGTTGGGGGAGGCTCAAGGGTAGCGCCTCCAAAATTACATTGGATTTAGACTTATTCTAAAGTTCGTATTTTGTTGTGGGATCAAAGGGTTTAAAATGAACTTTTGGGTCCATTTATAAGTCATATATGTTATGCTCACATGAGATATCATTACAATTTATATTTTGTGGCAGCAAAATTATAGTGAAATCATTTACATGACATATCCCTACTTTGGGTGAACTTGGATAAACTTCTACATTATCTTATTATTATTTGTGTGATTTTTCTACTTCGGTTTATGATACAATCTATCAATTATAATACTTTTAATATCATTTCCCCATTTTAATGAAGAGTTCAATTTTTGCTCCTAGGCCTATTTGTTTTAAGTGAAAATAGGAAAATAAAAACACAAAGAAAGAAAAGGATGTTCCAAACAACGTGATTGCTAAAAAACCTGATGTCAACCGATGGGTTGATTATTTAGGTTTTGTTCATTTCGCAGAAAATATTCTTCTGAATAATGTTTTCAGAAATTGTGGTGTTCGAGGGATGGAAAATATTTTACCATGGAAAATGTTTTCCAATCAGTAAAAGGTTTTTTTTTTCTAAAACTAAAGAAAATATTTTCCTTTTTTGAAAAGAGGAAAATATTTTTCAGCTCTCTCTCTCTCTCTCTCTCTCTCTCTCTCTCTCTCCTGTCGTGAGTCTCTGAGTAGTCCAATCGAAGATCGTAAATCTAGATAGCCAACTATCTCTAGCCGCCGGACTGCAACCGAACCGCCAGCAGTCAGGGTGGCAGTAGCAACAGTCAGACATCCATGAAAAAAAAAACCGGAAAGAACAAAAATATTGTATGGAAAAATAAAAAATTTTAAGTTTCAAAAAAACACCAGAAAATATTGTCATTTTCTAGGAAAATGACTTAGTGAAAAACATTTTCCAAAAATGTTTTATTTTCTGCGAAATGAGTAGAGTAGTAGGGTGATTCAAAATGCTGACTTTATTTATACAAACCTGGCAAAAGCTGGCGTCTTGCGGGGATAGCTCAGTTGGGAGAGCGTCAGACTGAAGATCTGAAGGTCGCGTGTTCGATCCACGCTCACCGCATTTTACTAAACAATAAATCATCATCATTTTTGTCTTTTTCTTTTTCATCTCTTGGTTTTGTATATTTAATTTGGTTAGGACTCTGGACGTTCCTATTAATCCTATGGATCTCATTTTTATACTAATCCTATGGATCTCATTTTTATGCCTCCCGGAAAGATAGTTTGGCTCTTGCTCTCGCCACACTTGATGCTACATGAAAAGAACGAAAAGTGGAGATCAATTCACGGTTAAAATCTTTAATTTGGTTTCGTTGTAAATATTCAGTTTCATGGTCAAGAGAAGGATCCTTGTCTTTGCCCAAAAAAAAAAACCAGGGAACCTAGAGAACTTATAATTCTAATGGTCATAATATTCAAATTTGAACAAACCATAATGCTACATAAAAAAGAACGGTTAAAAGTGGAGAGCAATTCGTAGTAAAAATCTCTAATTCCGCTTTCTTGTAAATATTCAGTTTCATAGTCTAGAAAGGAACCTGTGTCTATGCAATAAAGACAGAGGAACCTACATAATTTGGAATTTTAATGGTCATATTATTCAAATTTGAACAAATCAACTCTAACTTATTATGACGGGATTGTATATGTGACGACGAATTAAAAGCATCGGTTAAATTGTTATGCTATTTTGAGGAATAACTTGGTTGTGGATTGTAGTAAACTAATCACAATTGGACCTTAGATTATAAACTACTTGTTCATTAAACTACTAACGCTTTGAAGACTTGGATTTTTATAAACTCTGTGCGCACGAATGCACTGTTTCCTGCTCACGGTTCCATCGGTTTGTTGGCTTTGAACGAGAAGAGACCAGCATGACAGAGACAGGTACTGGCAAGCCAACTAGACAACCCAACTTGCTAAGTTTGACTTTGACCACTAGGCACAAAGAAAGAGCCAAGCTTTATATATCCCTTGTCGGTCTGATGGGATATGGAAAACAACTCTTAAGAACACTCGGATCATGTAAGCTCGATTCACATCCATCGTCGGATCATGCGGGATCCATGTGAGATCCGCCTCATTTAACGGTGCAATCAGGTTTTTCTTCTTCTTTTTTTTTTTTTCTAACTCTCGAGGCATGGAATCCTAGAGCACCACTGCACCACTAACTCAACTTGAAATCGAATTGGTTACTCCCTATAAGCTCGATTAATTCATTTAAATTCAGGAACCCATTATCGTATCACCGAAAACAATAATCTAAAAAAACTCGAGGAGGAGGAATTTAATTTAAATAAAACGAATTGATTGTTGGAACAGGGGTAAAACATGGACTCTCTCCACCTCCCTTGACATTCTCAATTTGAAAAATCACCTCCTCCAAAGATTCAAGTTTGGTAAGACTTGGTCAGAGATGCAGTAAATGATGACAGAAAGTCTCGTGGCTACAAACGCTGTTTACCTCGCTAAGCCCACTGTGTCCTCCACATGAAGCTTCACGTCAGTGTCCATCCAGCATCACGAGATCGAAATCCAAACCTACGGCCACGATGCGACGATGAACTGGCGTCCCCGTTGACTATTGGACTAGGGCAGCAGATGAAGACTTTCCCGGCACCTTGGTCTAATCCAGCTGTGGTGGCCCTCTATGGTCCGTATCTATGACCGATCTTCTTCCCTAGATTAAACCAAATCAATTTCAAAGCCTAAGAGAGAGAGAGAGAGAGAGAGAGAGAGAGAGAGAGAGAATTCTAAAAAAAGAAATTTAGGGTCGGCAAAAGTACTAAAAGTAATGAAGTTAAGTTTAATGTGAGGAGGAGTTGCATTAGCTGGCACTGGCAGCGCTTTGTCACTTCATGGATGGGATGCCAAGATGATAAGGTTGCTGTCTGCTAACAAGTTGCTCATTGACTCGTAATAGTCTTATGCCTCTCATCTTCTTTAGATTCCTCTCTTCGTCTCGTAAATGGAGGGAGGGCATACTTCATGCTATGAACCAATTGTACATTGGTGCAAAGTGATTTGCAAGTACTGTGGAATTAACATGAGGCTTGTTCCTTTGTTTTCTTTATTTTTTTGGCACCTTAGAGGAAGGAATTTTGGAGCGAAAGCGAATTAGGCTCGATTTGTTTTATGGAAAATGTGTTTTATAAAGATCTCGCTCACTTAAAATGATTAGTCAACAAATAATAAATCCATTATCTATGATAATTTGTATTTACATATCTCTATAAATGATGAGAATATTTTGCATTCATTAATTTCTGTAAGCAATATGCATAGTTATATTTTAGGAAAATAATTTTCAAATTATTAATCTTTGCGAAACAAAACATATTCTATTTTTTAAAATTTCAAATTTCTCCCTCTTTTTTTTTTGTCTATTCAAACTTTCATTCTCTCCAAAAGGAGGGCTCGTCGATGGTGAGTTCCACTAAATTTCTTTTTTTCTTCTAAAAAGACCAAACCAAACCAAAACCCACGTTCACGTGGAGATTCTTCCAGGCTGGGAGTGGGGCCCATCCTACGTGGAATTGGGGGTGAAAACGAAGACGTCCATGTCGAACAAGTGGCTATAGAGAAAAGAGGGTAACATTTAGGTGTTCTAGAAGCTTTGTACTTATTTGTATATATGAATATATATATATATATTAAGTCAAATTAACAGGTTGTCGATATTATGGTAAACTCGTAGTAAAGATGGCCAACAAAAGGGAAAAGAAATAAAAAAGAGAAAACAATTGTATAGCAGACATGAGCGATCGACTCAATTTTATATATGCATGATCCTATCCGGCATTCACTTATTGGTTATAATTAATCTTTCGCCAATCACGGAATCAACGATGGATGAGGCTGCTCGCAAAGTTCTTTTGCCAATAGTATGAACTATATAATATTCATTTTCATTCCTCAATATGCAAGCTCTTTTGTAATTATCGACTTTGACACATTATACATTTGATTATTTAACCGAAAAAAGAATATTTTAGCAAAAAAAGAGAGGAAAATATTACTAAAAATAAGAAACTATATCATACGCGACACATTTACTTTAAACTTTCTCTATAACACTAAAAATCAGAACTTGTGCTTGTATAACATATTTACCCAAAACTTTTTTTATGGTATGAAAAATCCTGAACCTGTATTATTTTGACACATTTCCCCACAAAAATTTTATTTTATTTTATTTTTTTGGCATCTACTTTGATCGGCGAGCTCAGGCCGATGAGGACCCTAATCAAAGTAGGTTAAAAAAAAAGACAAAGAAAAAGATTATGGGGTAAATGTGTTTGCGGATATGCAAATTAAGGGTTTTTAACGTCACAAAAAGATTTAAGATAAATATGTCATAAAGAAATAAGTTTGTGATTTTTGTTGTTACAAAAAAAAAAAACAAGGTAAATGTGCCATATAGGGTATTGTTTAGGATTTTTGGTGATATTTTCCAAAAAAAAAACTCTATAAGAGATGGTTTAGTTCTCCAAGTAAATTGTTAAGCCTATTTTATGATAAAATATTTGATATTCAAAAATTTGATTTTGTATATAACTTGCAATTTTTTGTTATTTGATTGCTTAAGAAATGTTCGGGCCACTTCTTAAGTAGAAGTGGTAAATAGCAGGTGCAGACAGTACTAACCCCATATGAAGCGTCGCTTGGCCTTGCACAGAACAAAAATAGAAAATTATATGTGTCCAATGGTAGAGCCAGATCGTCATGAGCCTAATTGGCTCGGACTGGACTCTATAATCTAAAGGAATAATAATATAAATGTTCCATGAACTTTAAATCAACGTGCAATGTAATCATGAATTTTTAATTTGTTCAATGTCGGATTTTAACTTTAGTCAAACACACAATTTTGTCCCTAAAATTTTAATGCGTTTAATATGGTGTAATGTTGTGGTCCATGAACTTTTGATACATGTTTAATTGAGTTTTTGTACCGTATGAAAAGTTAATACGTTGGCATTCCATTAATTCCACTAAATGAACATTGTCAAATGTTAAAGACAACAGAGAATACATTTCATATAATGCAGGAATTCTATTAAACATGCACAAAAGTCCACACGCCACATCCAAGAATCTATAGTTCAAGGAGGATAACATTAATTATATATGGATTCAAGATTTAGGTATCAATTACATCGTCTCCTCTGATCTAAAAGTATTGTCCAAGCTCATCCGAAAGCGACCTCGGAATCATTGAATCGATGTGGCTCGAGATGTCAGCCCGCCCTGCCGCGATCAGGTCTATTTATTACACGCTGCTAAAAAGATCGAAAGAAGAAGAAGAAGAAGAAGAAGAAGAAGAAGAAGATGGTGGCCATGCTAGAAAGATCCAAAGAGGGGAGAAAGCAGGAGGTTCTCCGGCCGTTTCCGAGGACGGCTGGCGTGAGCCGTTTGATTCGGAGGGATGGCGGGGGGACGGCCTGGATTCGGACCGCCTCCAGCTGGAGTGCTACTGACTTGCGGAAAGCGGGTCAAAAAAGGGCGACCGGGATGGCGGCGGGGCCCACCTCGCCGTTTGAAAAGAGTTCGCGTTTCGGGGTGGGTTTTTGTCGTTGTCTTCGTGGCGTGCGATGTCGGGGGTGCATGACAGCTTTTGCCTGCGCCCTTTGCCTTCTTGTTGTCAACATGTCTCATTTTAGGAAAAAAAAAAAGACTTTCTAGGTAATTATTACTTTTTGTTAGATTCATTTTGTGTAGTCGATATTATTAATGAAGGACATCAGGGGCACTTAATAATTATACTCAGAATTCGTCGGTTTCGCAAAAAATGAATAACATATAAAATACTTTCCTAAAAAATATCATTTAGATCGCTTGAAATGATTAGTCAATGAAAAATATATTCATTATTGATCGTTTACATATTTTCATAGATAATGAATATCTTTTTTATTCATTCAATTTTTATAAGTAATGTAAACAAATATGTTGGCCCTACCTATTTTATAAAAAATGAATGATCGAGAAAATATTTTCTAATAATGGATGATATATATCGCTTGAAATAATTAGTTCATAAATAATATTTTCATCATCATCATTTATGATTAGACATTCGAGTATGAACAAAATATTTTTCATTCATCACTTTTCTGATCGTTGCAAGGGTTCGTTGTTAAGAAAATATTTTTCAAATTATTCATTTTTCACAAAAGTTAAGTATGCATTTTCATGAATAAATCTTTCAAACAATTCATTTTTCACAAATCAACCGGAGCATTAATAAGCGAATATATGCTTATATACAAAATGCATCGATTACTCACGATATGATAAACACAAAACGACAAGCTTTCTAATTGCGAATGTTTTAAGGGATTCTCGTGTGGAAGTCTTTTTATTCGTATATTGTATACAGATCCATATCTTGAAGGATGATAGGAAAACCCTAATTGGCCGTTCGCAACAGCATCGCATCTCGAGAGCTGCATCGTCAAGCTGTCTCCCAGAGAGTAAATCACAACCCGAACAATAAACAAACTGTTTATCTCAATAAATCAATCTCGTTCTCAGCGACCATCCTCCCACCAACTTTACAAGACCCAGTTTCCTGGAAGCAGCACCCCCTCAGGCGCCGTTTGCTTTCCATTCTCTCTCTTTTTCTCTGGCGTATATAAGCACGAGCCTCACTCCTTTCCCTCTCGCTCTTCGAAGAACCACAATATACCCAAGAAGAAGAAGAAGGAGGAGGAGGGGGTCTCTCCGAAATGGATACGATGTATAGGCGGTCGTCTCCTGCATGTTCCTCTTCCTCCTCCGACTCGTCCTCCTCCGATTCGTCCTCCCGCAGGAATCCGGCCTCCTCCGCCCGCAAGACGGACCGGGTCAAGGGCCCCTGGAGCGCCGAGGAGGACCGCGTCCTCACCGGGCTCGTGGAGCGGTACGGCCCCAGGAACTGGTCCCTCATCAGCCGCCACATCGAGGGCCGGTCCGGTAAGTCCTGCAGGCTCCGGTGGTGCAATCAGCTCAGCCCCACCGTCAAGCACCGCCCCTTCTCCGCCGCCGAGGACGACGCCATCCTCTCCGCGCACGCCGTGTACGGCAACCGCTGGGCCACCATCGCCCGTATGCTCCCCGGCCGGACCGACAACGCCGTCAAGAACCACTGGAATTCCACCCTCAAGAGAAGAGCCTCCGCACAGCACAAGGACAGTGGCGCAAATCACGTGAACGATTATTATAACGAGCAAATGTCAGTGAGTGGTAGTCGTATGGACATCGAGAAGGAGGACGACGGGCCATTGACTGCACTGACTCTTGCGCCGCCGGGGGCGGCGGCCACGGAGAGGCGGCGGGAGGGCAAAGGGTTGCCGGACGAGGGGTTCTGGGAGGTTATGAGGGGGGTAATTGCGAGAGAGGTTAGAGATTATGTGAACTCCACGGTGGCTGAGACGAGTTGGAGATGATGATGGGAGGAAATCGTGTTGTAGGTGCTTTTTCTGTGTTTAAGGAAAATTTTGGTTGATTAATTATGTGTTGATTTTAATGATGCAAAGTGCGGTAATTTAATTGCAAATGCCAAATTTCCAGAAATATTATCAATCCAAAATTAAATGAGTTTCGACTTATTACTAATTTTTTCGATTGTTCAAATATAATCTTAAGCTATTGAGGAAATTTCCACCTAATTCTACCAGCCAATTTTTACTTAGAAACCAATGAGGTGGAGGTTCATTTGCCAAGATCATGATGGCCATAAGTTTGACGAGCATGGAGGACGAGTGTTTAGCTCATCAAGATGCGGTTCGACAGTGGCAGCGCGACTATGATGTCTGGTGGAGGTTGTGAGCGGGAGTGCTTTGGTTGTTACCGTTCATCTCACAAAAAAGTACACAAAGAAAAAAAGAGCTAAAAAGGAATAAACTCGTTTCATTTTAAAATTGTATGTGTCATGATCATTGGTCGGGAGATTAAGAATTGTGAGGATGGAATAACTACATCTAGGAGTGAGTATTGTCCAAGTTGGGCCGGTTCTGGACTCAACTCGAGGACCTACCACACAGTGTCGATCCTCAATTTTTTGAACCATGGACCAACCTGTCATGCTTGAGATCGAAGACCGGACTGACCAGTCCGGTCCAATCCCAAGGTCAATTCGAGACCGTTAAATTATTCTTACAAGAAATTCTATGAAGTAGAGATTTGGCATAACAACATGTGTAAAAGAGCAGCTGTGGAACAACCTGTGCAAACAAAAAGAGCAAAACATCACACATGATTGACAATCTGTTCATGATTGCTACTGGAGGAATTTGACAATCTATTCATGATGGTGCAACGAGATCACAATTTGCGGAACAACCTGTGCAAACAAGAAATTCCATTACGCTTGGGCATGTGGGTTTGGCCTTTTTTTTCTTGGTTTGAATTTAGGAAGAACTGAAGGAGGAAGGCTGAAGCTGAAGCTGATTCTCTCATTTCATGGGCTTGTAAAAAAATGGCATATTTATCATTTATATATATAATATTGTTGGTTTGGTCCGGATTAGACCAACTCAAAATTTTAAGATTAAGGACCAACCTGAACAGTATCGGGTTAGAGATTTCATGACCAATAACCGATTCAATCGTCTTAAAAACTTGACCAGAATCGGCCAAGTTGGGTCAGGGTTAACCCTGTACCTTTGCTCACCCGTAACAACATCAACAATTTCAATGAAGACTTTGTCGAGATAACTATATTGAAAATTTTCTGAAAGATTTAGGATTATATTGAAGTAATTGGAATTTTAGGACAAAATATGAATCCGTGTGATCAACTGAATTGTTTTAATTTTCAAACTTTGAGATCCTACCTGACTACAGTAAAAGTTGTTGAGCAAAAAACTACAAGAGATGGTCATATACTACTAGAACTGACAAGTGAGCAGGATAGATCCCTAGCATGGCCCCTTTGTCATCATAATTCTCAATCTCAGTACTTATTTACACGCTTCTTTATCCGCATGTTAGGTCTATTATCGCTACCTCCTTAAAGAATCAAATTAAAAAATTTAAATACTCGAACTATTTTTCCTTTTAGTTTAAGATAATGCTAATACAATTAATGTAGCTATTGATCTTTGTGAGCAGAAAAGAATAATATTTTGGAAGGTCAAATTTCCATATTCTTTGTGTGTCGTACGAGTTTATATAAGAAGGTTCGATTGTCTAAAACCCAAGAGGATCAAAATGTTTTTATTATTATAGAATCATTTGTTGAAATTTTTTATGACACAACATTGCATAGTCTCCAGTATTATCCAACTTTCAATATCTTCTGTGAATTATTAAATTGTCTAATAAATATCAAGATAATGGAAATATTCAAATCTGTCGTGCATGCTATGGAGGAGAGTTTATGAAATGTTTTGCAGGATTCCCCTCTATACTTGTTGGATGCTTTAATGAATCCTAGCGCCCAATTAGACATGGTAAGTTTTTTGGTTGAAGCATCCTATAAGAATGTTGGAGCATTTGTCTTTTAGTGAATTACCTAGATAATGGTTGAAGAGACCTAGCTACTTGGAGATCCCTAAAACATGCTATAAACTCAATGAAACAATTAAGTCAAGTCTTCTAATTTGTGCAGCTGATTCTAACCAAGAGCACTTTATACATAGTCGATGATATTCGAATGGATAACCTTTAGTTGCTCCACTGGAAAAAGACCACAAAATGCAATCAACTGTTTCTAATATGGGGTTGAGAGTGTTTTGTTTACGAGATAATTAATTAAGACTAGTCCTTGTAGCTCCACCAACATGCAAGCGGATTCAAATACGTTGTCCTTTACAAAGATTCAAAGTCTAGATAACTTGCATCACCTCAAGGTCAATTATGGGTAAAAGAAAGAGTCTCTTTGGCACAACTGCGGCTGGATTATACTTGTATGACGATGTGATTGTGTCATAAAGTGCCAAGACTTTTCCGTTTAGTGAAATATTAATGCGGAAGAAATAAAGTGAAAGTTATTAGACTAGTCATTATCCCACATCGGATAGTTGTTAGAGTAGCTTGCATTTCTTAAGTTATTATACTTTTCCGTCTAGGGATAGTTTCTGTATTTTGCTTTGAAGTTTGAATATTCAATAACTATTCAAGTTATTTTTCTTCTACAATTAGTAGAGGATTCTAGTTAAAGTTTTCTTGAATGCTTCTACAGTGTATCATTTGGTATTAGAGCAAGGCCAATGATCGGAGAAAAGTTGACATTTATAGAAATGCCTGGAGTCGTGGTTGGATCAAATGGGGTTAAGGTTAGAGGAGCAATTTAATGCTCAACTCATCGCCTTAACTGATCAGATTGGTGCTCTTGGTGTTGATGCTGTTTGGGATAGATGTGACGACAGACGACCGGGGGCCAGAGCAACTCGTAGGCGACCTATTGGCAGAATTATGTCTAATCGTAGGCCGTATGGTGATAACTCGGATGATTCTAAAGAGGAGGAGAATGAGGTTGATGATGAGAAGGACGCAAGGAATCGATCTAATGAATGTCCTCGGAGAAAAACAGTGAATGTAGCTGCTAAGGAAGATGAAGATGGAGAGACATACTACTATGAACCAGAAGGAGAGAGTAAAGATTATGAAGAGATATATTGTGATGTTGTGGATATGGATGCATCATATGTTGTTTGGAAGACCATGGCAATTTGATGTAGATGCACAACATTCAGGAAAGGCAATCAGTATACCCTACTTAAAGATGGGGCACACTTACATTGCTACCATTGAAAAGTAAGAGAAGACAACATGTAGAGAAGAATTTTTTGACTCTTACCAAAGAGTATGAGGCTGACATGAAAGATACAAAGCATGTGTACACATTGATTGTGAAGCAATGACTGGAATAGACAAACAAAAGGTACAAAGAGGCTGCTAATAAACATCGAAAGAAGCAAGTTTTTGCTGTTGGAGATCTAGTCATGGTGTTCCTTAGGTGTGAGAGATTTCCAGTTGGGACATATAGCAAACTGCAACCAATGAAATTTGGGCCATTCACAATCACGAAGAAGATTAATGACAATGCTTACGTTGTTGACCTTTTAGAAAGCATGGGAATCTCAAGCACTTTTAGCGTTGCTGATTTGTCTCCTTTTCATGATTTAGTTCAGCCCTTGTATCCATATCTTGAGCCTAACTCAAGGATGAGTTTTTCTCAAGTGGAGGAGACTACTGCAGAAGAAATAAAGTGAAAGTTATTAGACTAGTCATTATCCCATATGAGATAGTTATTAGAGTAGCTTGCCTTTCTTATCCTATATAAAGGGATAGTTAAAGTTTTCTTGAACGTTTCTGTACTGTGTCAAATATGTTCTAAAATCGTTTGTTGGATGGGTTTATTGAAATCTTTGGCAACTATTAAGATGATACAGCTGCAATATGCTCGTCAAACAGCTTATAAAAACTAAGGTACCCCTTTGATGCATATGCATAATGGGAATGTACTTTGAACGATAGTAGTACTTTTTTTTGTAAATAATAATCACCACCATAGCATAAAAGACATACCGCCAATTGAAGGACTAATAAAAACCCACCAGCCAAGAATAAAGCACTTCTTGGTTCACCAACGAGGAATTTGGATAAAAAAATTGGGAAAGAAATTCACTCACTTGAGGAAATTTCATGTATTCATCAAATTCAAGTCTTGTTTGTCATACAAACGAGATTTCATCTCTATATATAGAGCGATTCCGCTAAACAAAAGAAAGAGACTAATCGAAATCCTAGAAACTAAAAAAATTCTTGAAAAAAATTCTTGGAGCATTTACAAAATTAAGACTCTTAAAACTAAATTCATAAAACCAAGAATTACACCGGGTAATAATTAGGACTAAATGTGTTCCACTAAACTTATTAGGACAAAATGCATTAAGCTAAGATTAGTCACATCGTAACTTGACTTGACCCTCCCTGTTCATCCACTGGTTTGGGCAGTCAAATATCCCCTTTGGAACATGGACAAAACAACCATGGAAAACGATCAAAATAGCCTCCAATTACTAGGTAGTCAATTAGAAGATTTGAAATCAACAAAAAACTTGTAAATTAGTATATTGGTGGTTGATTAACACCCACGAAATCGATAATTAGTTTCGTGAGTTGACAACTAGGATGCTTAATTGACATTTTCAAACTCGAACTATCTAATGAAATTATAGCCAAAACTAGCCTTTAATTATAGGAATAAGGATTGTGTTGGATCAATGTATGAGAACCGAGTTGAACTTGATTGTTCATCGATAAAACCGGAGGCCCTCACATCAAGCTTCCCAAGTGGATTAAGATTTGATCCCTTCATTTCTGAAATAAGGAGAAAGGTCTCCATGTTGAAAGTTGTTGAGATGCCATATTCTCCTTGTAGAGCAACCATGTACACATTATCGCCAATTTCCTTTGAGTACTTCGAATGGGCCATCACCACAAGGCATGGATTTGTTCTTTTGTTGAGATGGAAACCTCTGATTTCTGAAATGTGTCTACACGAGATCACGTGGTTGAAATTAAGTCTTCTTCCTATGCCTGCTGCTTTATTTATTTATTTTAAGAATATGACTTATTTGCTTTTCGATTTTGGATGGAATCTTTTCGTGAAGCTTCTTTATCAATTTAGCTCTCTCTTCAGCTTCATAGTTGACTTGAGAGTTGGATGGAATGAGAATCAAGTCGATAGTTGTGAGAGGTTTGATTCCTTGTTCTTTAACGCGTAATTGACTAGTGGTGTAACAGGCAACCAATATAAGTAAATTTGGTATTGGCAAGCTTTAAGGATACGTTTACAGCATTTGAAAAGCCCCTTGATACCTGAAAATCCTTTCAGGAAATGTTGAGGTTTGACAACAATTTTCAAAGAGCAATGGAAATGATGAAAGCCTAAGACTAATAAGGCTTTGGGTTTGGGCTTTCAGCCTTGGGTTTAACGCTACTTCTATACTTTTTCTTCATATTTTACCCTTCTTAGATTTCTCATATTTCTATCTTGCCCTTACTTTCTCTATTTATTTTAAGGTTTTATTGGTTGGTGGTATTGAGATCATGCAACACCCTCATCTATGGCCGCAAGCAACGGGCGATAATCACCAAGGTCATGCTACCTCAAGCTTTGTTGCATGACTCTAGGTAATGACCATCAAGGTCACATGATCTCATAACTCACCTAGGTTGTGCCACTCGAGGCGCTTCACCTGGGTCATGCTACTTGAGACAGTGGGTGAAGGCCACTGAGGTCACGCGACCTTAGGCTTTGTAACTTGGGGTTGCTTGAACCCATGCAACCTTAGTCGACGACCGTCAGCGAAGAATTTGACTTCTTTAAAATAAAAACTAAAAAAGTTGCAGCCAAAACCTTTTGTAATTTTTTTTTGCTAACATTGTTAAACTAAAAATTGTTTTGTATAAGATTTTTTATCAAACAGAATTTACATTTCCTTAAGGGTTTTAGCTTTCAACATTTGTATTGAATCCAAGCCCATCTCTAAAGTTACACCAAGCATATCTTAAGTTATAATACTTTAAAGTCTTACTCATCAAACCTCGAAGGAGAGTAATGGGGGTGCCGTTTGTTACTTCAGTTTGACCTTTTTTTTTTAATGGATGACAGGTTGTATATAATAGGAGTTTAGAGCCAAACATTCTCTATAGGGTCTACAAAAGTAACTCGAGGATTTGGGATACCAATATGACACGTTTATCTTAGGATACACGAATAATCTCCTTGTAATATAGCTTGGTCACATGAGAAGCATCATCTATCTTATGGCATGGAATGAAATATGCCATCTTTGAAAATCCATCAATAACAACCATGACGATATCTTCTTTCTTTGACTCCTTTGGAGTGCAAAAATAAAATCCATAGTCACATCCTTCCAGGTTTGTGTTAGGACTGGAAGTGAAGTATGGAGCCCCCAATGGAATATCACCTTTAGGCATGTCGAGCATCTGGAAATGACTGCACACATATCTCCATTTATCTCCGACCTATGAAATTGCTCTTGAAGGATATTAAGAGTTTTCTTAATTCCAAAGTGCCTTGTCAGTCCTTCACATGAGCTTCTCAAACTAACAAGTTTTTAAAGAAACTCTTTGGTATATGGAATTTTTTTCCCCTAAAGAAAAATTTTCCTGGATTGAATAAGCACCACAAACTCCACGTTTGCATTTATTAATGATGGGCGAGAACTTTGGATCTTTAGCATAGAGTTCTTTCATCGTTTGGAAGCCAATGACGCTCGAGTCTAGAACGATGATCATTGAGTACCTTCTCAACAACGCATTTGTTATAACATTATTACGTCTATATTTCAAGACGAAGGAAAAAAGACCGAGGGAATTACACCTAATTGTTATGTCTTGAGTTGAGTTTGAGCTGGCTGCCAATATACTTTGGAGCCACTTGGCCCTCAAACAGCGACTCTGATGATCAAGTACACTCGTAATTGCATAAAACTCATTGTTGTAAGTAGAATAATTCTTCCTTGACTTAATCAGCTTTACACTTAAATATGCTATAGGCCTCTGGGCTTGCGTGAGAATAGCCCCAATGTCGACTCCACTTTCATTCATTCTCGAACACTTTATTAAAGCCTAGAGAGGCAAAGACAGGAGCCTCATACAACTTTTGTTTTATGCATTCAAAAGCATTGTAGGTAACCTTAGTTCATTCGAGAGTTCCTATCTCTATGCATTCCATAATTGGAGCTATGTCAGTACTAAAATTCTTTACAAATTCTCGATTAAAAGAAGCAAGTTAATGGAAGCTCCTTACTTTGAAAATTGATTTTGGAATTGGCCAAGTCTCGATTGCCTTCACTTTGGACTGATAGACAGACTGATCTCATTTTTGGAAACTATATAATTCAATCAGCTTGTTGAAAAGAACTAGCAATTCTCCAGTTATGCATGGAGTTCATGCTTTTTTAAGACTTCAAAGACCCATTTTAATGAGATACATGCTCCTTTTCATTCTTGCTATAAACAAGAATGTTGTTGAAATGAAAATAACAAATTAACCAATAAATGAACAGAGGACCTCGTTCATAAGTTTTGCAAAGGTGCCGGGAGCATTCAACAAATGAAATTGCATTAGTATCTAGTTATAAAGGCCTCTATTCTTGAAGTCCATTTTCCATTTATCTTCTTCTTTCATCCAAATCTAATGGTAATTACTCCTCAAATTGACTTTGGTAATTACTATCGATTTATGCAACTCATCAAGCATGTTGTCAAGTCTAGGTATGACATAAATATAATTTTTTTTGTTCGAAAATCGGTACTTATACTTGATAGTGATTGTTTTTTATGGCTTGATTGTCGACTTAAATTCTAGAGGAACCATCTTTCTTCTGCATACCACTGTCACGCCCTGACCTTTAGGCATGTCGCAAATCATCGATAATTCTTTCAATAATTTCCTTGGTAAATCAGAGCTCTACAACAGAAGCGAGGTAATTAAAATACTTTACCTCATTCTCCGATTTTACATAAATGTCGATTACAATATCGTTTTAAAAAAAATTAAAACATTGACGCCACTTCCTCTAAGCCGCAATCCATAGACCATTTTCCTTTGCCTTTATCCAATTGCTGCCGACTGGTCGACTCGGCTTTCTCTGTCGTACTTTAATTCCAGTGGCTCCTTTCATGGTATGTGATCCCTCCTGAAATGGTTGTGGTGGTGGGGTGAGATACTGGGGTATCTCAGTGAGCAAGTCTCCTAATCCAACACTAGGTACGCAGATCTCCCTAGGGTCCTTATTAGGGTCCCACCTTTCTATTATCCCTAGGACAAAAGTTTGTCCTCACCCTCTCGCTTATATAGGTCACCAGTCTATCACCTCGGCTAACTCTAGTTCTACTCGTCGCATAGATCTGAACACTGCTCCAAGTTAACGACATAAATTGGTAAATAACTTGACAGATGATTTACTAGTAATTAAATGAGTAAATTGCATGAAAGAATCAACAATAATAAATCATCCATTCCAGACGGTAAGACCATTCAAGTTCGGTCTGAGACCTAAACAATTCCTCTAACTCGGCCCATTATTAAATCACAGATAATTTACTGGCCAATAAATAAATAAATGAATTACGTAACGAATTGACAATCATCTAAACTGTCTGTTCCGCTCGATGAGACCGTTTCAAGTCGGTCAGAGACCTATTCAAGCTTCCAACCCGATCAATCATTAGATCAATAATGATATAACCGACCATTAAATTAAATATATAAATTAATCAACCATGTCAAGGAATTAACCATCGATTTATTACCTACTTCGCTCCATATGACCGTTCCAAGTCGGTCAGTAACTTAAATTCAGTAATCCCACTCTGTCACGGTTAGATTCAATTCCCTAACAGTTGATCATCGAACTTCGATGTCTGGTTCAGTACCTCTGCCCAGGCGATATCGTATTTATTCCCTTTTTAACCCAATTGCCTTCCAATTGTCTAATTAATTTCTACATAGCTTAGCGTTTCACTTATCTAGCCCAATCGGCTATTCATAAGTTCTATCTAGGCCCATGAATCGTCCTTGATTATATCTCGACTTATAGCCTCATATTCGATCTTTCTCAATCAATCCATACAGCTAATCACGTAATTGACCTAACAATTCTACTAAGGTGATAAACATATCTAATTAAGGATTAGAAGATCCACTCACCTGACAGTCAATGGCGGCGGGTCGCCGCGACGCGATGCTAGTGCTTCCGGTCGCGCCCGGGCTTGACGTGGTCGTCCAATCACCAATCCGACGCCACTCACGCATTGCTCAGCTCGCGAGGAATGTCGGAACGGCTCTAGTGGGCCCCGGCGCCGGCGCCGGCGAAGCTCCGGTGAGCCTCCGGCGAAGCTCTGGCGGGGCTCCCGGAGGTCGCCCGTGACCGTGGGAGCCCGGCCCAGCCCATGGGTAGGACCACAGAGGCCCGTGGTGGCCGGATCTGCTCCGGCCAGGCGTGCCCAAGCCCGAACCAGCGCTGGCTAGGCTGGTCGAACGCCGGCCAAGCCGTCGGACGGCCACCCGTGGCTCGGCGGTGGTCAAGCTCGCCTCGAGGACTTCTTGGCTGGCCGGCGAGGCCCTGGACGGCGGCTGGGTGGCCTTGGAACGACGTCGACGGCGTGGGGTCAGCTCGACCCATTTTAGGGCTCCAATCAATCGGAGCTCGATTCGCTCCATCTAGACCAAATCAACAAAATTAAAGGCATGGGTTGTACTCACCAGACTCCCGTGAGTCGATTGGTGCCTATGGTGGTGGCTGGAAGTCGCCGGCACGGCGACGGTGGCCGGACGAGGGTCTCGGCTCCACAGGGCAAAACCCGAGCCCTGGACCGAGTTTTCGGGGGCTGCCGACGGCACTCCAGGCCGAGTCAACGACGACGGTGGGCTCGGTCGAGAAGATGGCCTCATAAGCTCTCTATTGCCACCGAGTTCTCGTCCAAAAGCCGCCGGACCCAGGAGGATTTCCGATCGAAGAGAGGGAAGTCGCGCGGGTGAAAACTAGAGAGAAAAGGAGGTCGGCGGGGAGGTTGGCTCGCTGGGGACAGCCGGCGGCCGTTCCTGGCGCCGCGTGTCCATGAGCCGGCTGCTAGGGACAGCTGCCCTCTCTCCTCCTGCAGGTGGTAGCTCGTTCTTCGCGTAATAGGCTCGTCGGCCACGCGTCCGTCAGCCGCTCGACGGAACGCTAGAGAGAGAAAGGGAAGTTGGCGAGCGGTGACCCGGTCCACTCGGTCGGACCGGCTTCTCTTCGCGGTCGGACCGTCTTTCCTCATGGTCAGACCGGCCTTCTCGCGGTCGAACCGAATTTACTGCATTTGGACCGGTTTCTCTCGCGGTTGGACCGTCTTTCTCACGGTCGAACCGGCCCAAGCGAGGATCGACCGGTTCTCCTCACGAATTGACCGGTTCTTGGCCGGTCAACCGTTGACCGGTCAACCGTTGACCAAAATTGACTTTCCCCAAATTATCCCAAAATTAGCCCTAGGCCCAAAATTCACCCCTTTTTAACCTTAAGGGCAACCTGGGCACAGGATGTTACAATTTTCCCCCTCTTAAAAGAATTTCGTCCCCGAAATTCATCCAAGCTAGTACTTTAATATTTAACCGCTCCAACTGGCTATCTTGATCAGTCTCCCACAACAGTTATTATTCGTCGCCATTCTAGGTTTGTTCGAGGTCCATACTGAGGACAAATTTATTCGTTTGGGATGGGTAAATTTAATCACCTCAAGATTCTTTCACGCTTCGCTCATACTATTCTGTTCCGCCGTCTAAATAGGATTATTTGACAACCCACCTTTACTTGATCTCACTAGGAACCATTTCGGTAGAATTCTACAAACCTGGTCACGTGTACAATGTCGTCCTAGAATGGCTTCGCCTCTCCATGATCAAATTTTTTTTTTCTCAATCTTCCAAATTGACCAATGGCAATCTCTATTCATACTTTTCAAGCCTTAAGGAGGTTTAATTTCCCAACTTCCTTAACCCAATTATGTGCCTTATTTTGCTCCTTCTTGTTGTCAGGTTTCAGAGTATAACTAGGACAGAGCCCATTAAGCCCTCAATTGGCGACTTTTGTTGCGGTCACAACGACAGCATTAGCAGCATCGATGGCCTCTTAATTTCAGGCTTTTCGTCAACTTCGCCTCTAATTCCCTTAATATGTTTGAAACATCTCTCAATCTTCGAGTCTCCTCGACCCGTCCAAGATACCACTATGACTTGTAGTTACGTACTTCAAATTTTATCACCTTTTGTACCTTTTCGAGGCGAGATGTTCTTGGGATAGACGACACCGTAGAGAAGATAAACCTTTCATGGGTCTTTAGTGTTCTGTCATCTATCACTAGCAATCGAAGTTCATCACCCCTCTCATCAATAATCACAATTAATTTTCTATAAATGTAGAGCGAAAATCCCCAATCTTTCTTTAATCAAGATTATAGTCCTAACCATCAGGGTAATTCATAACTTTGGTGCACCTTTCGATTGTACGAAATTATTTACTCTCGAACTTTCCAATACACAGATGCCATAGTTCATTCCAACTACCTTAAGATGCATCATGGTCTCTTATTAGTGCACCACTGAAGAAGTCATACTTATAATATTTACTAGAGTCATCAACATCAAAGCAGTAGCCAATCTCAACCTTAGTTTCCAAATTCTTTCGCATAATTAACCTAATTGGACTTCACGTCTCCTTCCAGTGACTTTCTTCACTATCGCATTAATTCTCAGGATTCTCAATGTAAAAGAGTAATCATGACAAATCATTTCTGGAGAATAAAAATTCAATTCTCATCAAGTACCATGTTCGTAAATACTTCCACCTTTAGTAGGGTCCACTAAGGTCCACTGTGTAAGGACCACGCCCAATTAACTAGTACTCACGATATTTATGCACGGCGCGAAATTTTATTCTCAAGTCGTTGCCGCTTTCCTTAAGTGTCGTTCATGTCCTCCTAGACTATCGAAATTGCTGAATAATATCGAGAATACTCTTATTGATAGTTAACATACACACGCCAAAGTTTGACACCTTCTAGTCTTGACTGTAGCCCCTAGTAAGATAACTTAGAGCACAGTTTTACGCTAGAAATCAAGTTGATTACCAACTCGATCCATCCTTTAGGGTCAACTTAGCTGTTCCTTTGAAAGCACTTCTGAAGACTTACTTAAACTATGACGACTTATTCCAACTTCAGTCTATCAGTCGACACTATACAAAAATCAGTACTGGATAATTAAGCAACCTTCTCGGCGGTACTTCTACCTCAAGGAACACTATTTAGAGTATCAAGTACCAATTTCAATACTCTTATAGGTCCACACGTATGTCATTGTACCGATTAAATCATATAAATTCGTGGCTCTCTACTTTCTCTGGGAGCCCACACTAGTGATCAAATTACTCCTTATCCATTCAATCGCAGTTACCGCAACCCATTCTTTTTCCAATTTTTGTTTCACTCGTCTAAATTACCTACTCCTCATATCTTCTGATTGGTAGCACAACCATCTAATTCAGTCATACATAAATAATCAGTTCCAGCAAATCCATCACGTGCTTAAATGAATCGGTGAACTTTTTAGCACTGGCTAGTAGATAATCCAAACGTCAACTCAAGTACTATAATATATGGATACAGGGGTACTCACAACATTAAATTTCAAACTTCCAACTTCAATTCGAGTCACCACATATACGTGCTAGTAATTCGAAAATCAGTTTACATCACCCTAAAACACTTCCCTATTAGGTGACTTTCTCACCAACACAGTTATTTGAACCCACCACCGGTGGTCCTTCTTAACTACTCCTGTCACAGATCTCCGCTTACTATCGATACGAACCCAACTTGTAACGATGTTCTTAAAACAACATCAACCAATTAGGCAAGTCATCAACTTCGCAGTTTCCCTTATACCGCCAAGGGTAGCATTCCCTTTTTTTCTGACAACGGCATTTTAGCTAACCGTTGTCTCAACTCGCGGTAAATCGCGATTCCAATGTGACATATTTTATGCCTCATACATTTATAATCATCAAGACTTAACACAACACCCCACCATAGACGTGAAATGCCAGTGACATTAATCGACTTTTGACACCAGGCCTCAGTTCATTACCAGATTTGTCTACCTAACCCATAAGACCCTCTTAAATCTTTATGTGATTTCTAAACACTCTGACAATCTCCTTTCAATTCTTTCACTAACAGTCCATTTTGGTGGAGTTTTAGAACGTGATTGTTCCCTATTCTCCAATCAGGTTCAAGAAATCATTCTCGTTAAACGCTTTCCTAGAAGCGTTCTTAGATCTACTAAATTTTCTTAATAACAACCATTTCCTTGGTAGTCTTCTAATAACGACTAGCGCTATTTTTCACTAATTAAACGTTAACACCGTATTACCTCCGTCAACGCATCTTATTACTAGTACCACATTTTTTTCAATCTTTTGAATCCAACCACCGACGATTCCAAATTTACTTCTTCCAATGGTCTGTGACGGTATCAACTTCAAGTTATTTCACTCAACTTCTGTTCATCTCTTTTCTCGTTCATGCCTTCAACATCAATACCGAATTCAAGAAAAGTAATAATACTTTTAACAGCTACGTTCATAATGATGTCAAAATAACGGCAATGCTCAATGACGCATTCACAATGGCACTTGCCACAACGATATCAACTGTAACAACGGCCTCATGATTCTCAACTTGGTGGCTTCCAGCCTCAAAGTTACAAACATTTCCCATTTTACCTTATTACTTTGGGAATCATTGATTTTGACCATTGTCGATTTCCACCATGCCTGGTGTCACTCTCACATGTTTACCAGCTAACATTCTCTAGTCCATCATGGCACTACACAAATTAAATATTTAATAAGATATCACGCACTCTCAACATTTTGAGCAATGCCACCAACTCACAAGCCGACTTTATATAAATTTTTAGTCGACGATACCGGTTCCTCAGTTCCTACGAGTTACTATTTGGTAACTCGTGATCAACAAACACTTCCAATATTATTAGTCAGGCTATAAACTTCCAAGTATTCACAATACATAGAGTTCGAGCGATACACGTTAAATTTTCTCAACACGTAAACCGTTCAGGTAAGCGAGGTTTACACAAACCTCTAATATTCGACAATTGCACACTCCACAATTTTAGATACCGAGGCCTGCGATACTACCTACAAGCCGCCTGCGTGCGATAACACATACATGCTCATGAACTGGTAGCTACCAAGGCAAGCGATACGCCTACTTGCCACTGACGTGTGATACACGTACACGTCCACATATTGATAACTTTCGAGGTAAGCGATACGCATACTCACCTCCGACGTGCATTACTTATATGTTAACAATCGGTGACGATTTTTAAACCGTACGAATCGTACAACATTGCTTATCGGCAATATACGGTAATGTCTTTACCATTCGTAGTTCACAACAATACTTTTCAAGTGCCCTATTTTAATGGCCCTCGTAATATCAACACCATGGGGGTCCATTACCCGACTTTACTGCACCGACGGGACCCTGTCCGCATTTCGCTTACTATACATGTCTCATGACACTCTAGCACGGTTAAACAAAGACTCAAATTCCAATTATCCTTTAATCGATAACCCAACATTGTCACGTATGTCCACATCGACTTCAACACGATTTGATAACAACACTAATCAAATAGCATCGATAAGTAATATAACTTGACCTCGACTTCTTAGTATTAATAGTCATCAATTATTAATTCACTCTACTGAGTGATTTACTCTAAACCCTTCCGACAATAAAATAACTTCCCAACTTGCTCTCCTCAGTAATACCGTTCAACCGTATCAACTTAAGCTCTTATAGGGGCTAATTTCTTTCTAACAATCCATTTAGTAAAGTCATTAAACTGTTACTAAATCATACTCATCTTCCAAACCTCGGTATTCATCAGTCAAACACGTACTTAATCTCAATTGTTATTCCAGGATTCATATAGAGCTTGCTTTTCCAATCAGCAATTTAGTTAGGTCACTAAATCGTCACTAAATTCCTCGAATTTTCAATAACATTCAATCGAACACGTACTCAAATCTCCAAACCTTAGCATTTTTTCTTTTACTAATCCTCTGGTGGGCTCAATTAGCCAAATAAATTATCCAATTTGTTCTTCCTGGTAAGCACAGTCTAACCTTATCACTCCAAGCTTCAACCAGGGTTAAATCCTAAACCTCGCTTTGATACCAAATCAATCCATACCACTGTCACGCCCTGACCTTTAGGCACGTCGCAAATCATCGATAATTCTTTCAATAATTTCCTTGGTAAATCAGAGCTCTACAACAGAAGCGAGGTAATTAAAATACTTTACCTCATTCTCCGATTTTACATAAATGTCGATTACAATATCGTTTTAAAAAAAATTAAAACATTGACGCCACTTCCTCTAAGCCGCAATCCATAGACCATTTTCCTTTGCCTTTATCCAATTGCTGCCGACTGGTCGACTCGGCTTTCTCTGTCGTACTTTAATTCCAGTGGCTCCTTTCATGGTATGTGATCCCTCCTGAAATGGTTGTGGTGGTGGGGTGAGATACTGGGGTATCTCAGTGAGCAAGTCTCCTAATCCAACACTAGGTACGCAGATCTCCCTAGGGTCCTTATTAGGGTCCCACCTTTCTATTATCCCTAGGACAAAAGTTTGTCCTCACCCTCTCGCTTATATAGGTCACCAGTCTATCACCTCGGCTAACTCTAGTTCTACTCGTTGCATAGATCTGAACACTGCTCCAAGTTAACGACATAAATTGGTAAATAACTTGACAGATGATTTACTAGTAATTAAATGAGTAAATTGCATGAAAGAATCAACAATAATAAATCATCCATTCCAGACGGTAAGACCATTCAAGTTTGGTCTGAGACCTAAACAATTCCTCTAACTCGGCCCATTATTAAATCACAGATAATTTACTGGCCAATAAATAAATAAATGAATTACGTAACGAATTGACAATCATCTAAACTGTCTGTTCCGCTCGATGAGACCGTTTCAAGTCGGTCAGAGACCTATTCAAGCTTCCAACCCGATCAATCATTAGATCAATAATGATATAACCGACCATTAAATTAAATATATAAATTAATCAACCATGTCAAGGAATTAACCATCGATTTATTACCTACTTCGCTCCATATGACCGTTCCAAGTCGGTCAGTAACTTAAATTCAGTAATCCCACTCTGTCACGGTTAGATTCAATTCCCTAATAGTCGATCATCGAACTTCGATGTCTGGTTCAGTACCTCTGCCCAGGCGATATCGTATTTATTCCCTTTTTAACCCAATTGCCTTCCAATTGTCTAATTAATTTCTACATAGCTTAGCGTTTCACTTATCTAGCCCAATCGGCTATTCATAAGTTCTATCTAGGCCCATGAATCGTCCTTGATTATATCTCGACTTATAGCCTCATATTCGATCTTTCTCAATCAATCCATACAGCTAATCACGTAATTGACCTAACAATTCTACTAAGGTGATAAACATATCTAATTAAGGATTAGAAGATCCACTCACCTGACAGTCAATGGCGGCGGGTCGCCGCGACGCGATGCTAGTGCTTCCGGTCGCGCCCGGGCTTGACGTGGTCGTCCAATCACCAATCCGACGCCACTCACGCATTGCTCAGCTCGCGAGGAATGTCGGAACGGCTCTAGTGGGCCCCGGCACCGGCGCCGGCGAAGCTCCGGTGAGCCTCCGGCGAAGCTCTGGCGGGGCTCCCGGAGGTCGCCCGTGACCGTGGGAGCCCGGCCCAGCCCATGGGTAGGACCACAGAGGCCCGTGGTGGCCGGATCTGCTCCGGCCAGGCGTGCCCAAGCCCGAACCAGCGCTGGCTAGGCTGGTCGAACGCCGGCCAAGCCGTCGGACGGCCACCCGTGGCTCGGCGGTGGTCAAGCTCGCCTCGAGGACTTCTTGGTTGGCCGGCGAGGCCCTGGACGGCGGCTGGGTGGCCCTGGAACGACGTCGATGGCGTGGGGTCAGCTCGACCCATTTTAGGGCTCCAATCAATCGGAGCTCGATTCGCTCCATCTAGACCAAATCAACGAAATTAAAGGCATGGGTTGTACTCACCAGACTCCCATGAGTCGATTGGTGCCTATGGTGGTGGCTGGAAGTCGCCGGCACGGCGACGGTGGCCGGACGAGGGTCTCGGCTCCACAGGGCAAAACCCGAGCCCTGGACCGAGTTTTCGGGGGCTGCCGACGGCACTCCAGGCCGAATCAACGACGACGGTGGGCTCGGTCGAGAAGATGGCCTCATAAGCTCTCTATTGCCACCGAGTTCTCGTCCAAAAGCTGCCGGACCCAGGAGGATTTCCGATCGAAGAGAGGGAAGTCGCGCGGGTGAAAACCAGAGAGAAAAGGAGGTCGGCAGGGAGGTTGGCTCGCTGGGGACAGCCGGCGGCCGTTCCTGGCGCCGCGTGTCCACGAGCCGGCTGCTAGGGACAGCTGCCCTCTCTCCTCTTGCAGGTGGCAGCTCGTTCTTCGCGTAATAGGCTCGCCGGCCACGCGTCCGTCAGCCGCTCGACGGAACGCCAGAGAGAGAAAGGGAAGTTGGCGAGCGGTGACCCGGTCCACCCGGTCGGACCGGCTTCTCTTCGCGGTCGGACCGTCTTTCCTCATGGTCAGACCGGCCTTCTCGCGGTCGAACCGAATTTACTGCATTTGGACCGGTTTCTCTCGCGGTTGGACCGTCTTTCTCACGGTCGGACCGGCCCAAGCGAGGATCGACCGGTTCTCCTCACGAATTGACCGGTTCTTGGCCGGTCAACTGTTGACCGTTGACCGGTCAACTGTTGACCGTTGACCGGTCAACCGTTGACCAAAATTGACTTTCCCCAAATTATCCCAAAATTAGCCCTAGGCCCAAAATTCACCCCTTTTTAACCTTAAGGGCAACCTGGGCACAGGATGTTACAATGAATAGAGTTGGAGCCGGACAATGACTCATGTTTTTCTAGACATATCTTCTAATAGTTAACACATCAACTTGTCATCGTAATTTCTTAGTTTTCTCCGTATTGCATTGACAAGCAACGCTATTGGATAAAAGAGTACTGAGAATCAAATCGATCAGATGCTCAAGTCCTCTTATGAGGGGTAATTCAGGTGGTAAATCTATTGGAAAAACGTCTTCAAACTCATCCATTAGGTGTTGCAACTTTGGGTGTAAAGGTCTTCCTATCTTTACTTTCTTGATTTTCAATCGTAAAGAAAGCAAAAACATTTTTTTTTGTGCGAATGACTCTCTCCACTCATGTTTTATTTAAGAAAACCAATTCCTTACTAGTGAATGATGTTGAAAAAAAATTGCGACATAGCCTAATATTCCTACTAGAGGTGGCAAATGGGCTGGGTCAATCCTAGCATAGCTTGTTTCCATGTGGCATCTTATGGGCCAATCCAATAAATAACAACCTAGCTCATGTTGGGCCAAATGGACCATGTTATCGAATAGTTAGTCCAAATTTCAATAATATAGGAGTCATCAAGACTATAAGAAAGATTATGAGTAATTTATTTCATCTTTATAAGGTCTAGGATTCCCTACATAGATAATTTGAACAATGTATTGTAGCATGCGCATGGATTGTCTAGGTATCATCACCTCAACCGAACTCAAGAGGATCATCATATATTTATTTTTGCAAAATGATTTGTTGAAGCTCTTTGACGCAACAATAACATACTCTCCTCTAGTAACCATCTAATTTATCCCAAAAAAAAAAATCTATTGTTTGGATGCTAATTCAGTCTTAAAATTTTTAATATGCTAATCAAGCACGAAATCTTTTTACTATTTGTCAATATAATTTTTCAAGTCAATTTTTGATGGAAATTGTTGACATGGATGCCGTTGTCCTATGTGCATTGGCATGATTAACACTAACACGTATAATTTTTTCAATTTTTTTAATTCTGAATTTATTAAAAAATTCTTTTTTCTTTTTTTCTTAATTCCACTGCTAGCGAGTGACAATAGGTCAGGGCTGGCAAGGGTTGACCTCCGGAGCCTTTTGCAAAGCTGAGCCTTATAGGCCATCATCGAGGTTCAACAACCAATGGAGGAAGAAGGGAAAAAATGAAGAAAAATTCAAAAAAAAAATTGAAACAAATTTTAAAAAAAATTATTTATGTCGATATCACTTATGCCATGTAGGACAATCAATGTCCATATCAGTGATTGCCAACAAAAATTGAGTAGCAGGACTATATTAGAAAATTGTCAAAAGATTTGGGACACAACTGGCTAGATTATAAGGCTTATGACATTTTTATTATTAGTTCATTATCCATGGATTATTGTATCATTTCAATTCCTTCATTGAATTAGTAAATTGTTTAACAAATATAATGATGATAGAAAATTTTCCAATCCACTATCCATATTGTGAATGAAAGATTACGAAATATTTTGCAGAGACTCACCCTTTATATTTGTTGCTTGTAGCAATGGATCCTACAACCCAATAAATTTGGTAACTTTTATGATTGAAGTATATTATGAGAATTCGGTATTCGTTGTTTGTTTCCTTATAACCTATGTAAAGGGTGTGGGGACCTAACTACCTACAGACTTGTGAAATATCCTATAATCCACATGAAACAATTTAGTCAGGTCATGTGGCCTATGTAGTTGGCCCCAACTCAGAATAGTTTGAACATAGTTAGTGGCATTATAACGGGTGATATTTAGTTCCTCAGCTGAAAATCTCCAATCCAGCATTAGGTTTGGAGAGATGGTTCTTTACGAATAGTCGTTGTGCACATGTAATTCGATTTAAATATATTGACCATTAGGAAGATAAAAAAGTGCAAATAACATGATTTGCCCCAAGCTCAATGACGGGTAAAAGAAAAATTACTTAGAAACTGTTTGGTATACTGTGGCTTAGTTGTATCATGATGTGATTGTGTTATAAAGTCCCGAGACTTTCATACTTAGCGAAATACGTTATGAAATTGCAGCACATGAAAATTGGTTTGGATGTTTTATTAAAAAATATTTTATAATTAATGAGATGCCATAGCTAGAAGATGCTTGCCAAACATCTTAAACAAATGCAATATCCCTTTTAATTTTTATGTGAAAATTGTACCGGATATATTTTACTATAATTTATAAATTACAAAACGAGTCGAGTCATTTGTCTTCCACAGTGTTCGTCTCTTTCATGATGCATGAAGACATGAATCCCACGGGAAATTCAAATAACCAATTTAATGCATTTTCTGCATTATACTGAAGCATATGAAAAAAAATTGCCATGTTAAGTAAAAGAGTATAACATCTTTAATTTGATTTCTTAAGATTAGTTGACATTATACGTAAAAGAAGATGGTAATAAGAAAAGATAGATTATTTTCATTAGTTAAATAATGTAATGGTAAGAATGAATTTTTATTTTTCAATATAAAAGACTCTACTTCAATGTAACAGATATTTTCCTCTACGTTTGATAGTAAATAAAATTGCATACTAAAATCGTAAATTAATCAGTAGATGTTTCGCTTCCTCAAGTCAACACTAAAATACAAAATCAAAGAGAGCTTAGCATCAGTTGTATTTATTATATTGACAAAACAAGTTGTGAAATTAGGTAAAAACAGGCAAATAACAAGAGTTAATTTTAGGAAAATTTTCAAATAAGGGTTTGAAATTCTCACATTTTCTTAAATAAAGATTTAAAATAGACATCATCTCAAAGGAAGGCTGAAATTGCTTTTATTTTCTCATATAAGAGATTGAAATGCATATATTTTCTCAAATAAGAGCATAAATTAGATCTTATTTAGAATAAGAACGTGAAGTGTTTATGTCAGTTGTAAAGAAGGGCCTAACCTCATGCACTAGTCAAGGGTACTTTTGTCATTAAGTTTTATTTTCTTATTTTCTTTTATTTTGTAACAAGACAAAATAAAAAAAAAGGAAAAAGAAAAACTAAAACTTCACCAAAAAAAAAAAAGTTCTACCTCCCTCACTAGTGATTGACGCCCCACCAGTGATGAGGCGGTGACCACAGGCCCTAGCCCTCCCGCCTGAATTTTTTTGCTTAATTTCTTTAGCCTTTTCTTTGAATTTGCCTCTTTAACAAGAAAATATTTAGTAGTATAATAGTGCTACGTTATCGGCTTACGTGACATGCATTTTCCTTACCAATCATAAATTTATACATGGTTTCCCAAAAGCTATTATATATTTATGGATGATAAGATATTTCAGAAAATTTTATATTCTTTTATTTTTTGGTCCTATGTGCAAATTTGTAATTGGCCAAGTGAAAAAATGTGCGTCATGCCAGCAGATGACACGGCGTTATGATACTATTGGAAGAAAAAGTAGAAAAAAAGAAAAAGAAAAAGAAAAAAATGTAAAACATGAAAATGCCCTTGATTAGCTAGTGAAGTCAAACCCCTATTTGATATTGGCATAGCCACGCTAAGCTTTTCTTTAAAATAAGGTTCACTTTAGATTTTTATTTGAGAAAATAATTGTTCTTTAGGTTTTTATTTAGAATTTTTCCTTAATTCCTTTAATAAAATAGAATTATTTGCAGTAGATATATTCTCAAAGAAACTACGTTTGAAATGGATGTTTGGGAGGACACATGTCATTCGTTCTATCCTTTCCTCTTCTTTTCTTAATTCGTATTTTACTCAAATTTCCTCCCATAGGACATTTTCATTCCATAGCCCTTTCCTCTTCCTTTCATATTTCTCTCTTACCTTATTAAAGTTTTTGGCATTATACCTTACTAGCTATCTCTCAAAATTATTTTTTTCTCATGACTCTTTCTTTCTCTTTTAGATAATTAAAATTTAAACTTAATTGAAATTGTTGTTTTTGTGTATGAATTTACTGAATCATGAGAGTACAATGTCATTTCCTTTTTTGTGCTAGCAAAAAAATATGCACATTTTGTGTATGAAAAAAATTGATATGTAAAAGATTTTGCAAAATTTTCTCATCTCAACTGTGAATTATTAATGATTAAAATGTTTGAATTATTAATTAGTGGGATGAAATTATTTGCTCAATACGAAGAAACGGGAAACACATTCATGGAAAGAAAAATATGTGAAAATTTAAACTTATTTAGGTATGGTTATTTATAAATAGAAAATATTCAAATTTTAAAACTGAAATACATCATATAGCTCATATATAGTTCTTAACTTACGCTTCTGTCTACTGATAGAAGATTACTAGACTTATTAATTGAGAACATTCTAAGGACGAAACACATAACATTCTTTGTTTTATAAAACGATAAAATACACATCACATCTCAAATAGAAAGGCTTTTTTGTGATACTCACTACAATTTTCAACTATTTTCGATACAGTTTTATGATGAGATCATTAAGGTACGATTTGCGCCATTAAAATCAATAGAATTGTGAGGGAATCAAGGTGATTCATTTATCCTAAAAGTTATACAACTTTAATTTAATTATTTCGATTCATTATATGACTTAAATTTTTTATGAAATTATTATGTTATGTTTAGATGCCGTTTTCATTAAAAATGAAATTTCTGAATTATTGCTTTACAACAATTTGTTTTATGTATCGGACTATATAAACGAATAATGAAATTAATTCATAATAAAATTATATTCCGTGGCGAACTAGTGGTAGCACACTAGTGATAGAAGAAACAACGAAATACCCTGAACACATACAATTCTTTTCAACCGTTTACCTCTCCCGGATCAGTCGCTCTTTATTCAACTTTAATAATTGCACAAACCTAATCAAATATCACCAACAAATGGAACCGGCCCGATTCTTCATCCCAATCACTGCCAAAGCAGAAGCGGCGTGCCAAAGAACTTCATCAAGCGGTTGGAGCAGTCCTTGTCCTTAGAGGAAGCAAAGGAGTACAGCATCCATTGTTCCAGCACGACCTCGAAACCCTTCTGTGGTGGCTTTTGGCCCACTGGCGAGAAGCTTTGCACCCCTGAAGTTGCTCTTGAGGAAGCTATACGGGTTGGACTGCAAGTACACGTTGTGGGGTGCATCAAATTTAAACACTGGACGAGAAAAATAAGAGCAAAGCATGGGTTATTAGATTTGATGGTTCATACTGGTATCGACATCAATTCTTAAAGAAGGGGAACTTGAAAGGGTTCTTGATTTCATGCGCAATCCTGTGTTGATATAATGTTATTTCTCATTCAAAGTAATTTTCAGTATCACACTCATTGAGTTGACTATGTATATATTGATGAGACAGTATGATAGTGAAAAAAACCAACTATCCTATATCATCTAAGAGAAGAAAATTGATGTGGCACTCCATCCAGATAATCCGGACATACTGGATCCATCGGTGATTACTTCTCACGTCTTTTTCTGAATGATGAACAATTTTTAGGTAAAACTTTCTCAGTTATGGACATTCCTCTATGCAAACTTCAGCAGCATCAGAGGAAGGAAAACTTCTTTGGCAAAAAGTGAAATTTGGTTAGTTGTACTCGCCAAGTTTGTCGTTGATATAGAAGGGACTGTATTTCAGAGATTAGTCCGTGTAGATTTAGCCGAAACACCACTTCTTAGATCCACCTACAACAATAGTCTTGCCCTAGGTCATTGCCATAGTCGCCTCTATCCCCAGCAACACCATTCCTGCATACCTCAGCCCTGCCGTTTCGCTAATATATTTTCAAGAGATCTATCTAACGAACTGAAGAACGATGAAGTTAAATTGTTTTGGCAGTAAAAGTGAGTTCCAAGGTTCATCAATGGTGGTTTACATACCCAACTCCTGGCAACAATGGCCAGAGCTAAATTAGCTCGACTTGGTTGGCAACAGAAGAAAAGATTGGATTCAAGAATGAAGAGATGACGTTTTGTCCAAGATTTTGAATCAGTAAAGTCATACAGCACGCTTCTAGATTACGGCTTTTGGTTCCTGAAATTCTTTTCTCATTTGCGACTTACCCCAGAGCCATCTCCCACCTCATTTTGCATCATTTTGTTGAAGACGGAGCTGACGGTAGGAAGGTGGATGGCATTCGAACTTGGTGGCTTGACTGAGTCCATTTGTCCTCTTCGCTTAGGCACTAATCCAATTGGAGAAGAAAAGGTGAGAGAGGTAATGATGGTGAAGCCATTGAAGTCCATCCCCACAAAGGGAATTGGACTTTTGGTTTCTGCACTGAGTGAAGAACTTTTCTCGACAAAGCTATAAGAGAACTTTGACCAAAATTGGGTTTACTCTTTAAAATGCCAAGTCAACCTTATTTTAACCATATGTATCGACTGATGGGGGAGATCTCTTTAAAACAAATATAAAACATGAAGTCGTTATTTTTTTTTTTATCAAGGACCTCTTGGCTAAACTTACAGAATAGCAAAAAGTGCTTTCCCGCCCAAAGTGAACATACTATTCAACTTTCAGGAAATGAAAAAACTTTATGTGAGTTGACCTGTTCAATATTTATATGAGACGACCTTCGTCGATCATATGGTATGTATAGGACTCTGGATTTGGTTATTGCAACTCAAGGCAAAATATAAATCCAAAACCAGGTTTCGAATTCCCTAGTCCAAAAAGTTTCAGGCCTAATGGTCTATAATTCGGGTCAGTAGGAGCTTTATCAGGCTTGTTTTTATGTCGCCTAAAAGTAGAAATGACCCGGCCTAGCCCAAAATAAAATTTTCTGACATAATAAAATATTTTGGGTGTATTGTGTTGAATAAGGGTCGAATTTCTTAGAATAAAGAATAACAAATAGAAGTCCTCCCAAACAAAACTAATAATTTCGATAATGCTCACATCCTCCATCCACAGCCATCATAAAGGATGACAAGTTCTTCTTTATTACTTAGCAAGACAAACATTTTATATCTTTGTAAGAAAATCATTGAATTTCATTGGCATCCTTTAAGTTCGCAAGCGAGTAAGCACTCATTTATTAGTTCCATAGAGTTTTTCGACTCCATATTTATCATTGAAGTTTATAGTAGTTATAAAGTTGATCTATAATGACAAAGTCGATGACTCTAATCATCCCTTAAATCCTTTACTGCTAGCCTTGGTAGTTTGTTTACCATGGAGCTCACCGGCGTGTTCTTTCACTTTTGATAGCACGTCTTCCAGTGACCGGAGTGATGAGATCTCTACCTCCATT
This sequence comes from Melaleuca quinquenervia, assembly GCA_030064385.1. Taxonomy (NCBI): domain Eukaryota; kingdom Viridiplantae; phylum Streptophyta; class Magnoliopsida; order Myrtales; family Myrtaceae; genus Melaleuca; species Melaleuca quinquenervia. The sequence goes on from CM057723.1 coordinate 15,470,883, forward strand.
TCCTTAAGCCGGTTGACTATGAAATGTTGTTGTGACATTTTCAAAGGTGCACCACTTAAGATTCAACTAATGGATTATTAAGTTAAACTCTGAACAAAAAATGTTATTTGCGTTACATGTGGATCGCACGGCTCAAGCATAATGTTACCACGTACCATTGCACGTTTGATCGAGAGAGCTTCTTCAAGATATGATGCTCACATTTGGAATTGAAGTGGAAGATAAATTCAGAAGTAGAATATATCTACATGGGAGCAGCATATTTAATGGATGGGGTTCACAGCCTAATCTCTAAGTTAATTTTCCAAAATCCGTTAGAAAATATAAGATTTGTTGAGGGCTTTGATTTTGAAGTCGGACTATGAAATAATTCCGATCAAGAGAGGGATGTCGTCTTTGGTCCACTTGCTCAAGCTGTGATGCCTCCAATCGCCGACTGCTACATTGGTACGCCTCCAGGTTGGCGACCAGAAAGTTTGCATCAATGAGTTCGATTTGCCCTACATCGTTGGTGATACTACTGCCACCAGAAACTGCGACAATTGGCTGCTTTCCATCGCGCACCGAGGCGAACAGCCCCTGTTAATGTCCTATCTCGAAGGTCTTGAAGGAGTTTCCCATTAGTTATACACCGAGAACCAAGCACGAATTCATCAGAGAATCGTCGCAGTTTGCCCGATCCACCAAGTTCGACTTCGGAAACTTATTCATGTGATATTCCGAATTAGCTAAAAATTTCGTTCACATTTGATTTGCAAAATTATTCAATTCATTATCTAATTTGGATGTCATGATTTTTCTGAATAAAAAAATATTTTGAACCCTTTTGAATTAGAAATTGTTCCTTTCGCACATATGTTGGTCAATGGTCCGATCTGACGCTTGAGATGCGACTTGCAACCCTATGAAAAATTAGCCAATCCGATCCTCATGCCCGAAATACGATTCTCCGATTTATTTCCGGATTTGATTGAATCCGGGTAATATCTCATGTGATATAATGCCACGTTTGATGTGGATTTTATTTCTTTTCATTATTGCTTGATTTCAATCGATAATATTTCTAAAAAAGATTCACAAAAAAATTAGATTCACGTAGATTTCATTGCATGCATAAGATAGATTTTGATTACCCCTAGAATAGAATAAGATAGTTTTAGAGTTTTAAAAATTATGATAATTTATTAATTTCAATCAGGGACTAGGTTGGTTTCTAACTTAGATTAAGCAATTTCGAAGTATACATAGTTTATTTAGGGTACATTTTAATTCCGAATTTGGTAAAAATACAAAAAATATCATCTTAGAGTAAACTAGGTTCCTTGTGTGCATGCTCAAATTAGGATATTTAGTTTATTTCAAATTTAAAAAAATACAAAAAGTCATATGCATGTCTATAGCATTAGTTGTGTTATATCACCATTCCATGCACATGTCATATAGTTTGCAGGGTAATGAATTGTATGTCATATAAAGATTAGGCGCATAAATCTCATGCTATGTCATTATTTTCTCATCTAAAAATTGCATGTCTAGGTCATAAAAACGTCATGACATGTTAGAATAATACAAGAAGTTGCTATGAATACTAGAGATCAGGGGTCACTCAATGCATGTCATATTAGATTTGGATTCATGTTATTACTAGTTCATTTAATGTTAATAAAAAAAAGTGTTCTCATTATAGGTTAGTAGCATGTTTAATTTAGGCATTTATTTATTTCTAAATTTTATTACTGAAAAAAAGAACCAAAAATATCATTCACACGGCACTTAGACAATTACATGTCTTAGTTTAATCAAATCACATGTCATGAGGAGTAATTATAATTGCATGTGGCATGACATAGTTGCATTTAGACTTCGCTTTTCATTGTACGCATTGCACATTAATCTAGTCCACGTATAAAAAGTGAAAATAAAAAAAAGTTAAAGCTTCATTCATGCATACATATTAACTTGCATGTTAAGATTATAACAAAATCAAAATTAAAATAAAATCATTTGACTTGTTTTGTTAGATCATATTTGTTTGTTGTTTTGTACTTGTATTAATGTTTGCGCAGCTGTGTGTCACCATGCATGTTACAGAGTTAATTAAAATCAATTCAAGCTGCCTGCAAAACATTGTTTTTTAAAGTAAAAGGAAAGGTAGCAAAATGTCATTAGAGTAATCAAGTCCATGTACTCATAGTTTGATTCGTACCCACCAAAAAAATTATATCAGTGATGACTCTAATGAAATCAATTTTGCATGTTAGAACTTTAACATAAGTTGCGAATTGGTATGAGCTTGAAAAAGCTTAAGTTAAGTCAAATTTAATAATTTATTAGCTGAATCTTAAGTGGTGCATCTCTGGAATGATTGCAACATATTATAAACCCAAGTAAAGTATCGGAGATATACTTTACTTCTACGAACTAGAGACTATAGGTATGGAGACTTAATCACGCTAGATTACTTAAACACCCTTAGGTAGCTTGAATTGATTTTAATTAACTCCCTAACATGCATGGTGAGACGTGGCTACACAAACATTAATGTCAATACAAACATCAAACAAATATGATCTAACAAAGTAAGGCGAATGATTTTTTTTTATTTTGTTATAATCCTAAAATGCAAGTTAACTAAATATGCATGAATGAAACATTAATTTTTTTTTTTGCGATTATCACTTTTTATATGTGGACTACATTGATATGAAATGTGTATAATGAAAAGCTAAGTCTAAATGCAACCATGTCATGCCACATGTAATTTTAAGTTAAACTACACCTCATGGCATGTGATTTAATTGAACTAAGACATGTAATTATCTAAGCGACGAGCAAAGGAGATTTTTTGGTTTTTTCATTTATTGATATAATTCGAAAGAAATGCTTATATATGCTACTAACCTATCATAAGAACACTTTTTTTACCATCAAAATTCAAAAAAATTAAATGAATTCTAATCTAATATGACATGCATTGTATAACCATAATATCTAGTTCTACCACCAATTTAATATATTATTCTAACATGACATGACGTTTTTATGACTAACATATGTAATTTCTAGATGACATAATAATGATGTGGCATGAGATTTATACGCCTAATCTTTGTATGACATGCAATTCTTATAGTGCAAACTATATAGCATGCACATAGTGATATGACATGACTTATGCTGTAGATATGTACAAGATTTTTTTTATTTTTTAATTCGAAATAAATTTTAGCATGCACACAAGGAACCTAGTTTACTCTGAAATGATATATTTGTATATTTATCAAATTCGAAATTAAAATATACCCTAAATAAATTATGTATACTAATAAATTACTTAATTTGGAAATAAACCTAGTCAAATCCTAATCTAAATTTAAAAAAAAATCATCATAATTTTCTAAATTCTAAAACTATCTTACTCTATTCTAGGGAAGTAATCAAAATCTATCTTATTCATGCAATGAAATCTACATGAATCTAATCCCTTTTCTATGCATTTTTTAGAAATATTATCAATTGAAATCAACACTACAAGAAAACACCAAATTAGCAACGAAAAATTAGTCACGCCACAAAAGTCATCCCTAATAGAGACGGATTTTGCTACGACAAATTAATATCATTGGAAATTATCGACGAAAAACTATTAGTCATCGCTAAACAACGACGACACAAACGTCGTCGTTATTTACCACATCATTTACGACAAACATAATAAACTTGTTACAAAAGTAGCTTCGACAAAAGTTTCGTTGGTAACTTTGTCACCAATTAGCCACAACTATAATCGTTTGTCGCTAGCTGGCCACGAAGAAGTTTGTTCGTTGCACATTAGTCACCATTTTTTCATCAAACATATTTTCGTCGATAATTAGCGACTCATTTAAGAAAGCAGTCGCTAATTAGCCACTAATTTATTACTTCATATCTAATTAGCAACGGAAAGAGTATTTCGTGGGAAATTGGGTCGCTAATTAGCGATTATATTTTGGTCGTGGCTAATTAGCCACAATTTTTTGCGATGACTTTTTATACTGTCACTGAATCGCGAATATAAAGCTACCCTAGCAGCGCAGTTGCTCTTATTTTCACGTTGAACCCCTGATAGCCCTAGTTTCTTCCTCTGGCGGCGCAAAAACTCCATTGTAAGGTTCGTGCATTTCTTCTCTCTCTCTCTCTCTCTCTCTCTCTCTCTCTCTCTCTCTCTCGATTTCATTATATATTGTATAGATGTTAACGTGATGGTGTTGATTGGGATTGCTCAGATCTGATGTATTTTTTGTATGGCTTGGTTTGTTCAATTCAGGACCAGATCTACATTGAACAAGCCCCGATCTGGTCAAAAGAAGCGACCTCTCTTCATTTTAACGTAGAGATAGAACACTATGCGGGAAAAAAAGAGAGTATTTCGTATCCAATCAGGATTAATTCGATGTGTATTGAAACCAAAAGTACATATATTAGCTGTGGATTTATTCGAAATAATATTAGTTGTATTAAGTTAATTATGTCATACTTTTATTAGAGAGGATTTAATTACATGCAGATATATGCATATCGCGTGACAAAAAATAAACCAAAAAGATCTAAATAATTGTTATTAGTATACTTGAGATGATTAGATTTGATTACAATAATATGTTTGATCGTTACTGTTCTCTTAGTATTTATTTTCTTCAATACAATATGTACGTGTCCAGTAGACGGGCTTTGCATTATAGTTTAGCAATGAAACGTTTGACAATTTGCTGCTACTAAATTAAACACTTTTAATTTTGAAGAAGTATACGTAATATCTGCTCATTTTTTTTCCATTTGATGTCATGTCCGAAATTATTTACGTTAGTGATTCTGGTAGGTGCATGTCAACTTGGATTGCATAACAAGAGAAGTGACTGTTGCGCACCTATCAACTATAGCTCATACATTATACCAACAGGTAAGTGTTATTCGATACTTTGTTCTTCTTTCATTCTAATACAATAATTTCCATACTAGTATTCCGTTATGTACACGTGATGCACACATCACTATAACGATATACATCTTCTTTAATTTGAAACACAGAGAGGATGCAAAGATCCAGGTCTTGGATGTATAATAGGAACTTACTTGACCGTCAAGGTTTAACGAATGAGTTTCGTGCTGGGTTAAATACATTTATGGAATTTGCTACTAGTAATGTTGAGTTCATGGACGACGGCAAGTTACGGCGTCCGTGTAGAAAGTGCAGTAATGGTAAATTTCTTGCGGTCAACACAGTTGGAGAGCATCTATGTAGATTTGGGTTTACACCGAATTACTATAATTGGACTTGTCATGGTGAATCATTTACATCTGATGGTGGACATGTAATAAGTGACTAATTTTCATATGAGGAAGAATGTAGTTATGATAACCAATTGAATCCATACCAACAGATGGTTATTGATGTAACTGGTTATACTTTTGGTCCTACATATGAACATGGGGGTCCGAGTCATCCATCACGCATGGATGCTATGGGAGGAACATTATTCGATGAACAAGGGGCTGAAGCATTTCGAAATGTGTTGAGAGCAGCAGATGAACCTCTATGGGCAGGTTGTGCCAATCACACAAAATTATCTGTGACGGCAAGAATGTTAAATATCAAGGCAGATCATAATGTTTCTGAGCGTTGCTTTAACGCTTTCATAGATGTGATGCGGGAATCGTTGCCACGTGATAACATAATGCCAACTGACTTTTATGATATGAAGAAGCTAACTGATAACTTGGGTCTTCCGTACGAAGTAATTGATGTATGTAGCAAGGATTGTATGTTATATTGGAGAGACGATGAGAATTCAGTTTCTTGCAAATTTTGCGAACATCCTAAGTACAAGGTTAGCAGGAAGCATGGTCGTCGTCATACACATAGACCATACAAGCAAATGTTTTATTTACCATTAGCCCCCATATTACAAAGGCTTTATGCGTATGAAGCCACTGCAGCACACATGACTTGGCATTCAAATCACCAAACAAAAGAAAACCTAATGTGTCATCCTTCTGATGCACGAGCATGGAAAGATTTTGACAGAAGATACCCTGAGTTCGCGATGGAGACTCGAAACATTCGGTTAGGTCTATGTGCAGATGGATTTGCCCCATTTGGAAAAACTGCAAAGAAGTATTCATGTTGGCCAGTCATTCTCACTCCATACAATCTTCCATCCGGTATGTTCATGAAGACACCTTACATGTTTTTGACTGTGATCGTGCCTAGGCCGCACTACACAAAAAAGTTGATAGATATTTACATGCAACCTTTGATTGAAGAGTTACAAATGTTGTGGAATGAAGGTGTCCTTACGTACGATGTTAGTACAGACTCAACATTTGTAATGAAAGTTGCTCTGCTTTGGACGATAAATGACTTCCCAGCCTACGGAATGTTATCTGGTTGGAGCACAGCTGGTCTATTAGGATGTCCAATATGTATGGAGAGATCAAAATCATTCAGATTAAAATATGATAAGAAGGCAAGTTATTTTGATTGTCACAGACAATTTTTGCCATCAAATCATTCTTTCAGAAGGAATAAGAAGGAGTTCGCCAAAAATAGGGTTGAAAGAACTCCTCCACCGTTGAGGTTGACAGGTGAACAACTTTGGGAACGCGTGCATTACTTTCCATCTGTTGTAGACTCCCCTAATACAACTACTTATGCATACGGAAGTTCGCATAAGTGGACTAAACGCAGTATATTTTGGGAACTACCATATTGGAAAACTCATATTGTTCAGTATAATCTTGACGTGATGCACATAGAGAAAAATGTTTTCGACAATATCTTTAATATTGTTATGGATGTCAAAGGAAAAACAAAAGATAACTTGAATTCAAAAAAAGATATGAGAGATATTTGTGATCGGTCAACACTATCCGTCGATGCACGTAGCAGGGGACCAAAACCAAAAGCAATATACACATTGAACAAGGACCAGAGACGTGCCCTTGTCATTGGTTGAAATATGTTCGCTTCCCAAATGGATATGCTTCGAACATCGGATGATGTGTTGATTTGAATGAATGTAAGTTGACGGGAATGAAGAGTCGTGATTGTCACATATTTATGGAGAGCCTACTTCTCATAGCGACAAAAGAATTTCTACCAAACTTTGTATGGGGGGCCATTACAGATTTATGTAATTTCCTTCATGATTTATCATCCACGATATTGAAGACATCACACATGGAGAAACTTGAGAAAGATATTCCAGTTATTCTTTGCAATTTAGAAAGAATATTTCCTCCTTCATTTTTTGACTTAATGGAGCATCTCTTAGTACACTTGCCTTATGAGGCAAAAGTTGCGGGTCCCGTCCAATTTCGATGGATGTATCCATTTGAGAGGTGAACACCCTAATTTTTTCATTGTTCTTATCACATGCCCTTTATTATTGCAATATGTGCGCGTCTGAGTTTATTAACACCCCTGTTCAATCTTGTTTCCATTTTATTAGGTTCTTATATCATTTGAAAAAAAAAAGTCAAGAAAAAGTCTCGAGTTGAAGCTTCAATTTGTAAGGCATATATTCTCGAAGAAGTATCCACATTTGCTTCATACTATTTTGAGCCACACGTGCAGTGTAAGAGGCGGACAGCGGCACGTAATGATGAGGAACCCATTGACCCTAATTGCACGGCTTTCTCTATTTTTAATTATCTTGGTCGACCAAGCGGTCCTTGTAAGCTGCGCTATTTAACCAGCGAAGAATGGCATGCAGCGCATACATATATTTTACTAAATTGTCAAGATGTCGAACCATACTTTGAGTAAGTCTACATATGCAAATATACACTAACACTGCGTCGTTAGATATTGTGTTGACCTGCATTTTTCAATTCAAATCATTTACTGTAATGTACTATATTGTGTGAATTGTTGTAAACTTTTTCTGTTGGACAAGATATTTCAAAACTCACTATCTGGAGTACCGCCAAATGAGTTTGATTGTTTGTGCAATACAAGATTTGTAGCATGGTTCAAAACATTTGTAAGTTTGCATTTGTCATAAGCTTTTGATCAATTTCATTATGTAGTGTTCATGTTGATGAATTTATCATACTTCAATTTGGTTTGTTGACCGTAGGTCCAAAGTAATAAAGATCAATTCGACGAGCAAGGATTCATACATCATCTGTCATTGGGACCAAAAGCAAGAACACGGTCTTAGCCTGCATATTTCATTAATGGGTACAATTTTCATACTGTAGATTATGGATTGGGAAAATCAACAATGAATAGTGGTGTATGTGTTAAGTCAAGCGATGATGGCAATTTGAACGATGACTTTTACGGCTTGTTGGATGAAGTCATAGAGGTAGAGTATCTTGGACCATTAATGCGTGTTGTGTTATTTAAGTGCACTTGGTTTGACACCATCAAAGGAATGAAAGTGCAACCAAAATTTAATTTGGTTGAAATAAATCACAAGAAAAAGTACATGAAATATGAACCTTTTGTCTTGGCACAACAAGCTACTCAAGTATATTATACATCATATCCCAGTTTGAAACGAGACAGAGATGATTGGTGGGCTGTTTGTAAAGTAAAAGCGCAAAGTAAAGTAGAGGAACATTGGAAGGATACAACATATCAACAAGATGGAGTGCGGAACACCGTTGACACTGACGAATATATTATTTCAAGTTTAAGAAATCCATGTGGAGCAATGATAGATGTGGATATAGATGAAATTCGCGAATCAAATTTAGTAAGTGAGGAAGATGAGGAAATTGATACAGAGGATGATGAAGAGGCAGCATTTGGGACAACTGATGAATATGAAACAGAAGTCGAAGGCAATATTAATGCTGACGACAAAACTGATGGTGAAGACGAAGAGGAAGATGATGATAAGCTGAAGAGGAAGATGATTCTGAAGACGATGATCTATGACTACGGATTATTGGACATGTATTGTGGGGTGTGTTTTTATTGAGACTTGTTGCAATTCATTAAGTGTATGTTCATAATGAAACAGGTTGAGCATGTATTTATTAGTGCACTTCATATTCATGTATGTAAAGTATGTAAGTGCAACAGCAGGTTAAACAATATCAGCCATAAAAGTCATGATCAGTAACTATGATGGTCAACCCCACTAACATGATAATTAGCCACAATCATTTAAACATCGTAACAAATTAGTGACGGTCAGCTAACAGTCGTCACAAATCAGTCACATAAATAAACAATCGTCACAAATTAGCTACTCCAAATTAACTATCATCACAAATTAGGCCACGAACAGCAAATAGTTGTCACCAATCAACCACGATCAGTAATTAATGGTCACAAATCAGCCACGATGACGTAACAGTCATCGTAAATCAGCCACTAGAATTAACAGTTGTTATAAATCAGCCACAACAGTAAATAGTCGTGACAAATCAGCCACTGCTATTTAATGGTTGTCACAAAATAGCCACTACAACATAATACATTGTCACAAATTAGTCACCATCTGCAACCTGTCATCACAAAACTACTACTACACTAAATACTCGTAAAATACGTGCCCTTTGTCTCGGGTGAAATCAGCCACGATCGGTTACTTATTGTCACAAATCAGCGACCACAGTTAATATGTCGTCAGAAATCAGCCACAATTTGTAAGGCGTCGTCAGAAATTAGACACGACAGTTAGTTATCGTTACTAATCAGCAACGATGTGTTATTTGTCGTCACAAAGTAAGTAGACACGACAAGATTGTTGTTGTCACAAATTAGCCACGACCAGTGAATTGTGGTCACAAATCAGCCACGAATTGAAAAAAAATTTGTGGCTAATTACGACGATGTGGTAATTTTTGTTGCTAATATGTATGATTATTATGCAATCGATAAGGGCAGAGATATGCGATTCTTCAATTGTCTTATTTTGTACTCGATATTACAGCAAACAATTATGCGAAGGCGATCATAAATGATGTGTTCAAGATCGCATTAGCCAATACATAATTTAAAATCATATATTATATCAAGTTACAATTGCTTCGGTAATCTCATATAAACGAAGGATATGCGATTCTGTCGGCACAAATCAGCCACGACAGTAAATATTCGTCACAAATCAGTCACGATAGATTAATCGTCGTCACAAATCAGCCATGACCAGTTAATTGTCGTCACAAATCAGCCACCACAGTTAACTGCCGTCAGAAATCAGCCACGATGAGTAACTTGTCATCACAAATCAGCCACAATCGGTTAACTATCGTCACAAATCAGTCACGAACAGGACCACGTTTGTCGCTAATTGACATGATTATTTTGCAACCGACATGGGTGAAGATCTGTGATTCTTTAATTGTCTTATATTCTACTTGATATTACGACAATTTTGCGAGGGTGACCATAAATTATGTGTTGAAGATTGCAATAGCCAATACATGTTTTAAAATAATATATTATTTCAAATTTGAATTGCTTAGGGTACCTCATCTAATTGAAGGATATAAGATCAGTTTTGTTAAATTTGGTAGGAAATAAATTTAAAGAATTTTGATTGGATTAGAATGTTGGGGATTTGTTCTCCTTAAATCAAAAAAAGGAAGGAATATTATCCATGTTTGATGTAATGATTGAGTTTTGGCTGGTCAACAAAATGAGAAAAAAAAACATAACACAAGTAAAGAAAGAGGAAATAAAAAGCTATGGATTTTTATTTTTGTGCTGTAAGTTTCACGTTTAAATTTGGTTTACAGGCAATGTAAATGTAGAAAACACTTACAATTGGATCGGAACCACATAGATGGTCGGTATCATTTATTGTTCCTTAATTATTACTTCAGTAATGGTCGGAGGCGACGATAGTGATATCGTTGCCTCGGCATGACGCTGCATTTCACGCTGTGGCGTACGACTCCGCCACACACGACCGAGGTTTCCACATACAACTGAAATTCCAGAAGTAGACCCAAAATTAGAGAGAGATATTCGGATTTCAACTAGGCATTTTAGCAATGGCCTCTAAAACCTCAACTTGCTTTCAATTTTTTTCATTTCAAAATCAAAAGATCTCTTTGTTTTATGGTAATAAATATCAATATGACCGTACGGTATAATATCAAAAAAGTGAGATGAGATCTGTCAATTTTATACTTTGTAATAACTCTCTTATTAAGCACGAATTTGTGATATGATAATTGACCTCATATAAATGGTAAACGTATTCAATCATTACTAAATACAAGACCAGCTTACGCATAGCTTGTGAATGGAAGACATGGTCATGACTGATTATCAAAATCTTTAGATTGCCATTGTTAGAGGTACCCTTATATGGCGCCGTAATATATTTATTATATTTCTTTTCTTTCATAGCACAGAAAAATGCATAGTTATAATTACCAAATATCCAAATATGTAATGATTGTTTTATATTATTGTGTATATCAACCAACTTTCGTATTATTCAAATGTGAAGATAAGAATTCGACTTTTTATTTATTTATTTTTTATATTGATGTATGATTTTTTTAAAAGATATTCTCAAGGAATTTCAAACTTTGACAAGATCCATTACGTTAAAATTTCTAAAATCCATTATCATCATGAAAATTCAAAAAAGATATGCTCCTTAAAAATATTGTATGGAATATCATCTTTGCCCTGATTGGTGGGCAACTTAAGACGCTAGGATAGTGGTGAAAGCTGATAAAAGGGACTTTTTTTTTTTGATTTCTTACAAATATGTAAAAACTGAAAAACAAAAAGTAAAACTTCACCTTTCGGGAGACTCTCGCTTGCTTCTTCTCTCTCTCGCTTGCCTCAGTCGCTCGAGAAACGATTACTGCCACCTGACATCTCCGTCTCAGGTAAGATCTCTAGCGAAATATTTTGTTCTTCGATTTCTACTGCTAGTCTCCGCTATTCGTGGATGGATTTCTGGTTGCCCTAATTGTTAGGGTTCAATTGATTGCTTTTCGATTGGGGTTTCAAGATAACTTGATTAGTAGGGTATGATTCTCATCGTGTTCAGCAGGTTTCCCTACAAGAAAGAATTAGTCTATAACAACTACGACTACTTGGTTATTTGTTTGATTTCTTCTCCTCCTACTTAAAGGGTGCCCAAAAGTTGACGAGCTTACTGTTTATATATGATAAGCTCATTGACGATGTTTCAATGTTTTGATCTTTTAATTGGTTTTTCTTTTTCCCAAGCACGGTTCGTGAGCAGCCGATACATGAAAAGAAGGCTTTATATCCACTTTGTTTTTAAGACATGACAAACTTAATGATTAAAGGTACATTAATTTTGAGATATACTTTATAGAGGAGGCTACGCTGCATATGACAAAGTCATCAGCAGTTAAATTTATTTTCCCCTTCTCAAGTCAAAGGATGAACTGCTCTATAACAACTACGAAGACCTGGTTTTATTCTTTGATTTCCTCTGCTTCAGGTTGGAGAAGGCTCATCGTCTAGTACGTAATTGGTCTTTGATAACTTTTTTACATTCTTGTGCCGATTCCTCTTTATTTATTTTTTTGGGGCAAAAAAACAAAAATGAAAACTGTCTATCATAATCTGGAAGCAACATGATCAAGTAAAGACCAATTCATTTATGATAATGTGATATCTCGGTAAGATTAAATTGTTTTTCTGGATTGCAAAAGGAGAACAACATCTATATCCATCTGGGAAAAACCCAAGAAGGCTAATCTCCTGACCAATGGCATCCTCCGCAATCTGGTTCAAAAAAAGGTCAGATCTTCTTCTATGTTTATGGTAGCTTTGAATGTGCGGTTCAACTGTCTTGGCTCTTGGTCGTTGATTTCTTCTATTATTTTCGTTTCTTCCAGCGGACTTTTCATTCTATTTTTGCAAAATATGAGTAATTGTCTAGTCATTGAATCAACAAGCAAGGAGTGATTTGATTATAGATTGCATGGATTATAGGGAGGTTGATCACTGACGCAGGATTATAAGGAGGTTGACATTGACAAAAGAAAAACATAATAAGAATCTACATTCTGTTGTGGTACCAAAAGGTTGGATGAGGTGGTTGTTCGATTCCAGAGTTCCTCTAGATCCTGTTCTGGACGGGTTCATTTCTACTCTTGACTCCAATGTTTTTTTTTTTATTAATAATCTCTGCCGTTGGTCTCTCTGCCCTGTCGATTGTTTGTCCACCTTGTTTTTAAGAAAGATAGTTACCTAAAAATTGAAATCCTTTAGCATTTTGAAATTTATTATCTTTTGGTGATGTCATTTTGTGCAAAAATGTAAAATCTGGACATAACTTCATTTGACCTAACAAACTATAACCATAACCCTTTTTCTTCTGCTAGATATTATTTATTTTGTTGAACTGTAAATGTCGTCTACAAGAGATTGTGGAAAAATAAATCTTAGTGTGCATAGAGCTATGATTTACAGTTGCTTGCTCGCTTTCATCTAACTATGTCTTTATAGAACTGCTTTCACCAATTATGATGAAGCCAGGTGGTCCTATAAGTTTTTTAGAAATATTAGTCGTTGAGGAGAAGCTCCATATGGGAAGTGAGATATGATCATTTAAAAGTGAGACGGGAAGGTGTCTTGTCTTTTCATTAAGTAAAGAATGAGCACGATTACTATTCTTGACGTTGTTTAGTATTTTGATTTAGAATGTATTACTATTATTAGGGCCAGATTTATTACATAAATCTTCTCTTTCTATTTATGATGTCTCTTATAATTTTTATATCGTCTTATGCCCTTATCTTAGTGTAGGATATAATATTCGATTTCACTAAAAGACGCCATATAACTAGTCGCCAGGGCGATCCTTTGGGTGGTATTGGGTAGGTAGTCTTATTTTACAAATCACCAGATGACATCTTTTGCGCGAATCAAAAGTACATATGTGTTTTTCACTTGCCGTCTTTTATGGGAAGTACATAGTATATAGGTTTGAGTGTTTTGTCTTGGGAGAGCATGAACTAAGCAATTTACATCGATGTGGAAGGTTAAGTGGCTGACTTTTGGTGATTTTTGTTCAACGCATTCATTGCCGAAAAGCAGTGATTGATAGGGGATCTTCTGCAGCCGGTGAGTAGTCAAGGCAACTCATTTTTTGGGTGACCGAGCCACAAGTCGATAAACTTCAATAACAAATGGTCAGCTTCATTGTGCAGTGTTTAGTGCATGTTGCAACTCTGTTGGTATTTAATTATGACTTGGTCTATTCCTTTCCCTTTGTAATTGACAGTATAAGCGTGGAGGATGTCGCGGTGCAAATGGAGGTCGAAGAGGAGCTCGTGGAGTTCGATTGTTCAACTCGCCCCCCCTGATGCTGGGTCGTCCCCTTCCATGGGCAACCCCCTGAACCAACAAACACCCCTGCCCCAGCGGTTAATGACGCTGGACAGCAGGTCGAGGCTGACGGTTCAAGCACCGAGACTCAACCACAAGACGACATGATCAGCCCTGCAGTTGACAATATGGAAGCTGGACGTCAAGGCAGCCAAGTCTATCACAGGCGAAGTGGTAGCGCAAATGTTGGACAATCTTCTTCAGCGGCACAAAGCACGATTGAAATAGAAACTCCAGTGTTCGACGAATCTGGGAGGACGTTGATAACACCACATGGAGATTTGTAAGTATCAGGATTGATAACTCTTACGTAGATGTAAAGGCCAAGTCGACTGTGTTTCTCAGCAGATTATATGAAATTAACACTTGGCATTCAATTGTGCAGCTTCAAGGATGCTGTTCTAATTATCAGGGATTTGAATAAAATAGTAAATGATCATTGGAGGGGACCATATGCTAAGTGGACCAGCACGCCAGATGATGCGAAGAAGTTGTGGTGGAGTCAGTTTTCGGTAAGTGTATTTAGCCACCTGTGGTTTTTATTTAGAAAGTTAATGAGTAACTAACTTAGTAGCTTGTGCGTTAATTGCAGCGGAAATATTATTGGGCTCAAGATCAAGACAATGATGTTAGACGAATCTTCAGCAAAAAGGTTGGTGATCACATGCGGAATTTAATGAACAAAGCGAAAACAAAACAAGCAAAGCCGCAATTTATTTCAAATGAAGATTGGCTGGAAATCATGAATTATTGGGGAAGTGAAGAGTACAAGTTTGCTAGTGCATGGAATAAGGCAAATCGAGCTTCGACCTCAAGTTCAGGATCAGCAACATATGCGGGGGGATCCATAAACATCGGGGAGCACAGGAGGAGATTGGTAAGTATTTTTTTTTATGGCTTGTAAGTTAATTGACATGTTTCTCATGTTATGCAATTATTGTGCAGGCAAATGAATTGGGGAGGGAACCGTCATTTGCTCAAACTTTTGAAAGAACATTCCAAAGGAAGGATAAGACTTTTGTAAATGACAAAGCAAGATCGGTTAAGGTATGTTTGATCTTGATCTATATTCTATATCGTGTAGTTGATGCTGTTATTGTTACTTGTTCGGTTTATACGTTAATATATCTTGTATGCAAAACCTATAGGAAAAGTATGATGAATTGCTGATGGTACAAATTGCACGGGCTGCTGAGGGTGATGGGGCAGAAGATGTGTCAGTTGATGAGGAGGCATTGTGGATTGAGGCATCGGGTGGGGTGAATAGAGGTAAAGTGTTTGGCCAGGGATCAATGTCAAGGGAATGTGCAATGAAGTTTGGGGGCGCGTCATCATCATCCGGGGGAAGGAGGGATCAAGTAGATGCGGCTGTTACTGAAGAGCTAACTCAGTTGAAGGAAAAACTCATAGATAAAGACCGCCAGATGGAAAGAATGCAACGCAATATGGATGAAAAAGATGTCCAAATGGAAAGAATGCAACGGAATATGGATTGCATCATGAGACGGCTGCAAATGGTGGAGCCTGAGGAGGATTATCCCACCCCCCTTATACAGCAGGTGATTCTGCAAATTGGCCGCCTGTCAATGATGATGGTGAGGTAGGTGATGGTGAAGATGGTGATCGACATATGATGGATACATCGTAAGTAATGCGACAAGGGACGAAGTGTAACATTATTTATAATTTGACAACATACCCTAAATTTTTATGTTATCTATAAATGTCATACTAATGAATGGTTATAATTTCTGCGTTGATTCGTTGGTTACAGCCCAACTCGGTGATTTATGCGATGATTGGTGTTATGTGAAGATAGGATATAACGGGTGCTAGTGCAGGTATGAAAAATTGAATATAATAATACACGTAACTCATCTACCTTGTCATAATTTACTTATCTATTTCAGATCGAGCGACAACGAACAGGCGGGCTTCAGCAATTTTTTGATGCAGCATGGATGCAGCATTGAGGCTGGCTATGGTTTTGGAGCTCTAAGCGACTTGGCTTGTTTTTTTTTTTTTTTAATTTTAGGTTTGTAGGTAGTAGTTGTACGTAAAAACTTGTAAGGTTTATAAGTTATTTGAACGGTGTATGTGATTAGTTGGAGAACAATGTAATTAATGGGCCTCTACTATATGATATGAGGTTTTTTTTTTTGTAAAGTTTGTTATTGCTTGCACTCAATTAGGTCCGAATGCTCAAGCGTTGCGTAAATCATGGGATTCTGTCACGGTTGGCGACGGCAATTCAAATGACAGTAGCTAATTAGCCACAAAAAAAGGCCGTCACTAATGCTATCAATTTATAAACACTTAACATTCGACTAATTAGCAACGCCAGATTTAGACCATCGCTAATTTGCTACGACTATTGGTAGTCGTCACTATTTTTGCAACTGCATAATGCCAGAGTGGCTAAGTAGGTGCTCTAGCAACGACAGACTTACATCGTCGATAATTTGCTACGACAACCGTCATCGCTATTTAGCCACTGCATAATATGAGAGTGGCTAAGTTGTGACACTACAACCCATCGTCACTATACGCTATCGTTAAACCCACACAGAGTACAACCCGTGGTATTATTCCAGTGACGGCACTTACCGACGAGCACTAGCATTTTCCATGGCAACGAGGCGACGGGATAAGTTTCATAGCAAATTGCGGACGACTTTCGTCATGAACATTTGGTGGTAGCTAATTAGGGACGACCTTATTTTTGATAGCTAATTTGCGACTGTACATTATACAGTCGCAAATTAGCAACGAGTACTAAACAGGTTGTTGCTAAATTTTGCGATACATTATAGGCGACGGTGGGACGTTCGTCACTAATGTCGTGGCTAATTATATTAGCTACGGAATTTCGAATTATATTTGTGGCAAAACTTGTGGCAAATACAGTGTTTTCTTGTAGTGTGGGGCGCGGCCGTGACGGCAGCGTCGCTGGAAGTCACTTGGACGTTGGTGAAGCTTTAACGGCCAACAGCTGTGTTCAGGCAAAGATCGTTGGCTTGGAGCGTGAAGACACTGCCTGCCTACGAACGCTGGAGCAATGCTAGAGCAACGCCGAAGGGAGGAGGCCCGCTGGACACCAAAACCCAAGGAGAAGGGGGATTCACCATGAAGAGAATTTCAGAGTTCCTCTCAGTGAATTGTGTTGTGTTTTTATGAAGTGAGTCCAGCCTCCCTTCCGGACGTGATTTAGAGGGCGTGGATTCCCTGCTCTACTGCAGTAGAGCATGGAACTCTACCAATGGCCCGTCCGAATCGAATAGCTGCCGTTTTTCTATTAAAAAAAAGAAGTAAAAAGGGGTTGGCCCCCTATTAAAGTGGAGCCCACCCCCTCTCTCTAAATCCCTTGCTCTGCTGATTTAGATCCCTTGCTACGACAGGGGATCTTGGTTTTGCCTGCAGTCGTCTGGATGGTTATAGTTTTTTGGAAAAAAAAATAAATTTCCCTATTAATAGAGGCCGTCCAATTTCCAATCATGACCTCAAAATGAAGATCCCTACAGTGACAGTAAGGGATCCGGATTCCTCTGCTCTCTCCTTTATTTTCTCTCTTCTTATGGTCTCTCTGACTTTTTTTCACCTCACTTTCGTCTCTATTTTTTGCTGCTTCTCAGACCCCCTCACAAGACCCTCGTCTATATCTTTTTCAATAGGGGGAGAGTTCACTCTAAAGAATTTTCGAAATCTGAAGAGATAAGGAATGTGTGATATCCTTGAAAGATTGGTGCATATCCGTTATCTTTCGTTGCTTCAAATTTCCTTGCGGATTGAATGTGACTCCCATTCTAGTTTTATCCAGTGAACGTGATGTTCCCAATGTGAAAACTAACAAAATCTTCATCTAATGTGCTCAAAATTTGAACCTCATATCTTCAAGAAAATCTTTTCATCATACGTAAGATAGCACATCGTAATATCATTCTTAAGTCATGCGATCCACACGTGATGCAAATAATATACTTGTTAAGGGGTCAGACTAACCCCTAGTTTTCTTATGCAATTAATTTCAACAAATTCAAAATTTAGGTGTCAACAAATGTTTTGTGCTATCAATTGATCCTTATAGTCCTTAAAGAATGAAGGCAATAAATATCGTGAAGTAAGCATGAAAACCAAAATGTCTATGAGTTCGTCTACATTCATGCAGTAAGTCTTATCCACACCATTCAATGGTAGATATGCAAGTCCACAAAATGGTACAAACTGAATACGGTTGTTATCAAGGTTGAAGTCGCACATATAGCATCGCACTACAAAAAAACAGCTATTTAGCGACGGAAAATTTAGGAAAAGTCGTTGCAAAACTAATTTTGCAACGACTTTACCGACTACCCACTGTCCATCATTATTAACGCATCGCAAATTTTAACCGACGGAGCACATAAAATAGTCATCGCAACATAGCAACGGTAAAATGTCGTTACAAATTAACGACAACTGCGCAATAGTCGCATCTTTGCAACGGAAAAAAAAATCGTCACAAATGTCGTCGTTAACTTCCGACTAAAATATACTGTCGTAAATTAGTGACGAATTTATACTTAAGTTGTTGCGAATAGTCGTTGCTAAAATCTACCCACATCTGTATAATAATGTGTTCGCCGTTTATTTTTACCGACGACTAACTTACTGTCGTTGCTTCTTAGCGACTATTTGCCATCGCTATTTAGGTACGATTCATTTTATTGCATCGCAAAGTTGCTACTATCTTTGCAAACCGCCGCTAATGAGCGATGGTTTACATCGTTGCTATTTTGCGATCGGTTATGATTTACCGTCTCTAGTGGGCAATAGAACATAAATTTCGTTGCAAATTTCATACGACTGGTCGTTGCAAATCCGCGACAGGAATTGCAAATTTGCTGTCGCAAATAGTACATATACAACTTGATCAATGCTTGCAGTTTTGTGTCCATTTTCGAACCCCTGTACATTAATATATATAAGCCCAGAACTTTAAACACATAATTTGTAAGTGCAAACTGAACATATTATAAAAAAACCAGTGACAATTCATACATTGTCTCTCAACTAATACTCCATATTTACAATAACATACTGCAATATTGTCTTTTGATAAAGTACCATTACTCCATATATCTACAAACAAAAATCTACCAAACTATTCACAAAGATTTGGCCATGCTCTCCTCAACCCCTAAAACAGCTGCCTCCAAACCAAGCCGCAGCCATGTCCAATCAAATTCCGAACTCAGCTTGTTCATCATCTTCACCCCAGCACTGCAAGTGCACACAATTCAGCAAATTATAACTCCATCTTTTAAGCCCAACAAAATAAACAAAATTTTCATTAAAAAAACAGTACCTACAAAAAATTCACCGTCCATGTGACCTTCCCATGTAAATCTGACAAACATATAAACCAGCCACCAATTAAATTCGAACTACATCACGGCATTACAGTAAATTTCTATTTACTTGCACTTGTCAACATAAATCATTAATACAGTGTAAATACTAATCATCAAATGCATACCAAGTTTAAAAATTACCAGACCTGTGCGCTGCCTAGGGTGTCTGCAACCCTACTCCATCATCAACTCCTTCATCTGCCGGGCCGTGATAATTATACTCGGATCCTACAGTATGTACGGGCGACACATGATAGTCTCCACTCTACTGCATGTTTAGACGTTCTAGGATCCGTTGCATGTCGCGTTGCATGCATAAATACCGTTCATCTTTTTCTACAATTTTCTCCTTCAACATCCTCACCTCTTCGGTCAATGCCAGCTCATGTTGACTCCTCCTCTGGTGTTCAGTAGATGATGACGTGCCCACAGTCACACTTGCATATTTTCTAGACTATGATCCCCAGCCATAAATTTTGCCTCTCTTCACACCACCCGAGGCCTCCACCCATAAGGGCACTTGATTAACCGACCAAAAATCAGCCCCATCACCCTCACCTTGGCTATTTCCACTGGCCAACACCAACTCATCGAACTTTTCCTACATTTTTTTACATAGAATGATTATAACATAGTCGCCAACATAAAACCCTAAGTACCACCAATTCCCGAATTATGGAATAACTAAAGTGACCAAACGTACTAACCTTGACAACTCTTGCTTTCTCACTGACATAGCTCTTGTCTTGTTTCCGATAGGTGCGCTCAAAGGTCTGTAAAAAGGATGGCTCGCTCCCCAATTCCTTTGTCTGAAACAAAAAAAGAATTCAGCCATAAGTCCATAACAGCCCAATTAACTTATCAAATTTTAAACATACTTACCATTCTTCTCTTGTGCTCCCCGAAAGTAATGGAGCCTCCTGCATATGTGGCTGCACGTGTGCTTGAGCACCCCACTCGATTTTGCCTGTTTCGTATGCTCAACCGTCGAAACTCTTCACTTTCCCAATATCTCAATATTTCCGCCCAGTTTTCTTCTGAAATGTAAAGCGGCCTCTCTCGTCTTGCTTTCGCTCTATTCATGGTATTCCTAATGTGATCGCTAACCTTCTTGCTGAAAATTCACAGCACTTCTTCGCCATGCTCTTCAGCCAAAAAAAAAATGCTGCTGCAAGCATAAAACAAACAACTAACTTACTAAATCATTTACTAAGCTTATTGTACATCCATATAACAACGGTCGCACTTACCTGGAACTCGCTCCACCACAAATTCTTCACGCTATCTGGAAAGCTGCTGTAGTTAGCATATGGCCCCCTCCAACTGTTGTTCACTAATTTTGACAATCTTCTGATAACATTCGACCCTTCTTCAAATCTACAGCATTATAAAAAAAATTGTCAATAAACTGATTTTGCTCAACGCATTAACCAATATGAATTTTACAATGGACACATTAGATAAGGTACTTACGAATCACCCTCTGGATTTATCAGCTGTCTCCCCTCTGAATCAACAATTGGAATATGTCGCTCATTGGTCCTCTCGTACGTTGATGTAGATGGTCCTACATTTGGCGTGTCCATTCGCCGGTGATACACTTGGCCTTCCTCTTGATTGTTTGAATGGTTGAGTTCGGGGTTGACTTCATTTGGTGGCTGAGTTTCGTCGGGTGATTCGCATCCATATCCATGCTGTCCAGCTTCATGTCCATGCTATGTGGCTGCATCGCGTGTTGCCTCTTGATGTTCTGACTGATCGAGGGATGTGCCACTTGTGGGGGCCGTCTGAGCTTCAATGGGCTGCGTCGCAACCAAACGTACTCCTTGAACTCTTTTACCTCGTCGACCACCGCGCCTCGCTCCACGACGGTACTGTATAAACCCAATGTCAATTGCGTCAACTTAAAATGACGTCACTGCAGCAAAAAATAAAATAAACTAAATCAAGAAATTTTTCTTACCATTTTGATTGAAATTCAACTAATGCAGTGTTGGTCCCCCAATATTGTGACCACAACTCTTGGCTTCAACCGCAGCTACACCAACATAGTAGAACCATCATGACCACAAGGCACACGCCTAAATATCAGGGACATCCTAATCTCATCATGGTAAATTAAGTTCGAACAATGCACTCCTCATGACAATTAGTCGCGATTAAATTTAGTTAATCTGAAATTGATCTCCTCGACTTTAAACTATACCAGAAATCATAAACAGGGACTATAGATCACAAGGCACACGAACAAAACCAACTCAGGACGAACCCTAATGTTGGTTGCTTACCGGAGGTGGGGTCTCGAACCCTAACCCTTTCGATTGCAGAGGGTTAGGGTTTGGCCACACCCTAACGTGTCTGCGATTCGGCACGGCTGTGTCGCCGCGAACCGATTAGGGTTAGGGTTATGGTTCGAACCCTAACCCTAAACTTTTCAATTGCTGAGGGTTAGGGTTTGGTCGAACCCTAACCCTGCTGCGGTTCGGTGCGGCCATGTCGCCGTGAATGGATTAGGGTTAGGGTTATGGTTCGAACCCTAACCCTAACCCTCTCCCCCAGAGAAATCATTCACATGAACCAAAAAATTTCGACCTAAGGGCGTAAGAGAAGAGAAGGAGGGGCTTACCGGAGGTGGAGCAGCTCACCGGCGGTGACGTGGCAGATCAGCGCGGCCTTCGATCGACGGTCTGGCGCGGTGGAGAGGAGGCTGCTCGTTTCGCCGAATGGAACCCTAATAGATAAAAAAAAATTAGTCGAGTGGTCCCCTCGCATGTACGAGTGGAGTGGTCCCCCCCCCCCCCGCATATAAGTGTAAAAATTAAGTTTTGCAACAGTCATGTACTGTTCATCGGTAATTAGAGACGGTATACTAAATTGCCGTCGCAAAATAATCATATATGGCTATAAAATTAGGGAAAATTTTATACATAATATTACATTTGCAACGGTTACATAAACCGTACATCGCAAAATTGCAACTACTGGTTACACAAACTATCGCAACATTGCAACCGTTTAAACTTCCCCTCGCAATGTTGCGACTCACAACATAAAATTCGTTGCAATTTTTCAACTGTTACTATAAACAGTTGCAATATTGCGACTGTCTCTATGTCGTTGCTGTTTTACGACTACATAGTAACCAACCGCCGCAATTCAGCGACTACCAATATAAATGTTCGTTGCAATTATACAACTGCTACTACCAACGAAATCACTTTTCCGACTGCCTGAAGGTCGTTGCGATTTTGCGATTGCATCATAATTCAACTGTTGCAATATTGTGATTGTTTCTTCGTTTAACCGTCGCAACTTTGCCACTAATGCGTCAATTGGGCTATTGCAATTTTGCAACTACTTTTAACAGTTGCAATGTTGTGACTTTCACCTAAGCTACCGTTGCAAATTTACGATTGTAGTAAATAACACTATTGTCGCAAATGTTGGGATGGTCTCCCAAACAGGCCATGGCACATTTGCGACGGTAGAACAATTTGAGTGTTCCTAATGTGTTACGGCTACTGCATTTACCGGCGTAAATATGCAACTGTTATTCGTAATATGTCCGTCGCAGATTTTTGCGACACTCGAATGAACTGGCGGTCGCATATATGCGACGGCAATATAAATTGTGCATTCCAATTGTGCGACGATTACTGCTTTTGCCCGTCGTAAAATATCAGTCCAACTTGTGCGACGGCTAACTAAACTGGCGGTCACATATTTGCGATCGTCAATTACAGTTACCGACACTAATTTGCAACTATATCGTTAATAATTCGTTGAAAATTTTCGACACTCTTTTTTCGTCACAAGTTTGCGATTGTAGAAAAATGTCGTAGCAATTTGGTGACGAAATTTTTCATTTGTCGTCACAAATCAGCGATGGGTCCTTTAGGCAACCGTCGCTAATGTGCTGTCATTGGGTATTGTCTAGGCTCCATATTACTAATTTCTGATGTTAGACCTGATAATACAAATATTATTATCACAATATAAACATAAGGTGCATAACACCCACCACCATTTTTCCTTACTTAACAGTACACATTGTCGCTATAATAACAAACAACACGGTTTACATAAGATCAACAACTCATAAATGTAACAAACACCACAATATTGACGGTTTTTATGGACCTTCATATATATTCGTCTTGATCATCATCATCATCTTCGTCAGGGTCATCACCTTCCTCTTCGTCATCATCATCCTCATCGTCTTGTTCATCGTTATCCTCATTATAATCGTGTTCGACTGGAGTATCCTCGTCAGCATCTAACCACATTTCTTCGACCTCCTCATCCTCTGTCTCAAGTTCTTCATCTTCTTTATCTATTTCTAACATTGAACAATGAATTTCAGATGGATCAACATCTATCATGGCACCACATGGATCTCGCAAATTTGAAATAATATATTCCTCAGTATCAGCGATGTTTTGAACTCCATCTTGCTGATATGTTGTATCCTTCCAATGTGTCTGTACTTTGGTTCGTGCTTTCATTTTACATACAGTCCACCAGTCATCTTTGTCCCGTTTCAAGCTGGGATATGATGCATAATATACTTGAATTGCTTGTTGTGCTAAGACAAATGGTTCGTATTTCATATACTTTTTCTTGTGATTTATTTCAACCAAATTATATTTCGGATGCACCTTCATTCCTTTGATGGAGTCGAACCAAGTGCAATTAAATAACACGACCCGCATGAGTGGTCCAGTGTACTCTATCTCTAGGATTTCATCCAACAATCCATAGAAATCATCATTCAAACTATCATCATAGCCTGACTGCACACATACACCACTATTCATAGTGGTTTTTCCCATTCCATACGCTTGAGTGTGAAAATTGTACCCATTGATGAAATATGCTGGCCAACATCGTGCACTGGTTTTGGGTCCCACTGACAGATGATGTAGAAATCTTTGGTTGTGAAATTGATCATGATTACACTCAACCTAAACAATTCCATATATAGCATTATCATCATATGAACATGCACGAACCATGAAAATTTCTGATATTGTAATGTTGACTTACAAATGTTTTGAACCATTCGGCAAATTTTTCGTTGCATAAACAATCAAACTCATTTGGCGGACTTTCAGAATGTAAATTTTGGAATATCCTGTAAAAAAAAAAGAACAATCAAGATATTATACAATGTACTTCCTATAGTTGAAACGTTATTATACAAATTAAATACACTACAATTCATTTACAGAATGTTCATATGTGTGCAAGTGGGAATGTACACTTACAGGAAATATGTATCAACTTCTGGACAATTCAACAAGATATATGTATGCGCTGCATTCCATTCTTTGCCTGTTAAATAACGAACATTATATGCGCCGCTTGGTCTACCAAGATAGTTGAAAATAGAGAAAGCCTTGCAATTGGGATTAATTGGGCCCTCATCGTTCCGTCCAACTCTCCGCCTCTTACAATGCACATGTGGTTCAAAATAATATGATGCAAAGGTGGACACTTCCTCCACAATATATGCCTTGCAAATTGAAGCTTCGATGTGTGACTTACTCTTCACTTTTTTCTTCAGATGATATAGGAATCTATTATAACATGAAGCCATTTGGTGAGAACATATTGCACTTACAGCATGATAAAGAAATAAAAAATAAAATTTATATCTCTCAAATGGATACATCCATCGAAATTGGACTGGACCCGCAACCTTCGCCTCATAAGGCAAGTGAACTAAGAGATGCTCCATTGAATCAAAAAAAGACGGAGGAAATATCCTTTCTAAGTTGCATAAAATAATTGGAATATCTCTCTCCAGTTTTTTCATGTGCGATGACTTTAAGGTTGTCAAGCAAATGTCATGCAGGAAATTACTTAAATCTGTAAGAGCACCCCATACAAAGTGTGGTAGAAATTCCTTTGTCGCTATCGGAAGCAGTCGCTCGATAAAGATGTGACAGTCATGACTCTTCATTCCCGTCAACTTACAGTCATTCAAATCAACACATCTCCCGAGGTTCGAAGCATATCCATTAGGAAAGCGTACCATTTTCAACCAATTACAAAGCACTCGTCTCTGCTCCCTGTTTAACATATAAATGGCCTTTGGTTTTGGTCCCTTATTGGTGGCATCCACGGCTAGTGTTGGACGATCACAAATATCTCGCATATCTTTTCGTGAATTCAAGTTGTCTTTTATTTTGCCTTCCACATCCATCACCGTATTCATCACATTTTCGAAAACATTTTTCTCTATGTGCATGACTTCAAGATTATGATGAACACTATGGGTCGTCCAATAAAGTAGCTGCCAAAAATATACTGTGTTTAGTCCACTTATGCGAATTGCCATACGCATAGGTTGCCCCATTTGGATATTCTACAACAGTTGGAAAGAAATGAACTCGTTCCAATAGTTGTTCCCCTGTCAACCTCATTTTGGAGGTGTTCTCTCAACTCTATTTTTAACGAACTCTTTCTTATTCCTTCTGAATGAATGATTCACTGGCAATTTTTGCCGGTGACAATCGAAATAACTCGCCTTCCTACCATGTTTCAATCTGAACGACTTAGATCTTTCCATGCAAATTGGACATCCTAAGAGACCAGCTGTGCTCCACCCAAACAACATTCCGTAAGCTGGAAAGTCATTTATCGTCCAAAGCAGAGCTGCCTTCAGTAGAAATGTTTCATCCGTGTGAACATCGTACGTAGGGACACTTTCATTCCACAAATTTTGTAACTCTTCAATCAAGGGTTGCAAATATAGATCTATCAGCTTTTTCGGGTTATTCGGACCAGGTTAATAATAGTCAAAAACATGTAAGGTGTCTTCATGCACATCCCTGGTGGAAGGTTGTATGGAGTTAGAATAATTGGCCAACATGAATATTTCCTTCCCGTTAGACCGAATGGGGCAAATCCATCTGCACATAGACTTAGCGTAATGTTTCGGGCCTCCATCGCAAATGAGGGTATGTTCTGTCGAAATTTTTCCATGCCGGTGCATCAGAAGGATGACACATTAGATCTTCTTCTATTTGATGGTTTGAATGCCAAGTCATGTGTTCAGCAGTGGCTTCAGACACATAAAGCCTTTGTAATCTGGGGATCAATGACAAGTAAAACATTTGCTCCTGTGGTATACGAGTTGGACGACGACCATGCCTCTGGTTATTCTTGTACCTAGGTTTGTTGCAAAATTTGCAACTATTCACATGTGCATCATATTTCCAGTACAACATACAACCATTCACACATACATCAATCATTTCGTATGGAAGCCCTAGGTTATGAACTAACTTCTTCATGTCATAAAAGTCAGTTGGCATTATGTTATCCCTTGGTAATGATTCTCGCATTACATCAACGAATGAGTTGAAGCAATTCTCAGAAACATTATGCTTTGCCTTGATATTTAACATTCTTGCAGTGACAGATAACTTCGTATGGTTGTCACATCCTGCCCATAAAGGTTCATCCGCTGCTTGCAACACATGTCGAAACTAATTACTAACATGCTCAGTAAATTCTGTTCCTCCCATACCATCAATGTGTGTTGGATGAATTGGGAACACATTATCAACAGGAGGAATTTGACTAGTGCTTGCATGATTGGATTCCCAAGCCAAATTATGACCAGCTGCATCAATAACCATCTGTTGATATGGATTCAAGTGGTCGATACTTCTTACATGTACTTCATCAGACATAAATGGTTCACCATGGAAAGTTCAATTATAATAATTCGGAGTAAACCCAAATCTACATATATGCTCGCCAACGATATTAACCACATGGAATTTACCATTACTGCACTTTTTGCACGGACACCGTAACTTATTTCCATCCATAAAATCAACTTGACTACTAGCAAATTCTAAAAACATATCCATCCCAGCACGGAACTCATCCGTCAAGCCTTGACGGTTAGGTAAGTTCTTATTGTACATCCAATACCTGGATCTTTTCATTGTATCTGTATACAAGGCAAATGGTACGCGCTAATCACCAGTCGTCCTATATATTGTGTAAATAAATAGTCGCGATTATGGACACACTTTCATATAACACATGTCAAGAAAACTTACCTTGTTCTCATAATGAATACGGGGAATAGACGAATAAGTCGGCGTGTACGTAGACAAGAAGTGGCACCTTCACTTGAATTGTGTGCAGTTATAAGTAGACACGTACGTACCTACAATACATAAATACATTAATAAATTGTGACAATCCAACAATTTAAACACTATAATGAAGTCACCCGTACAATAGGGCGTCAAGAATATATCCATTTTTGTATACGTCACCCGTAAATATTTTGTATACGCGCAAAGATATTAAAAAATATATAACCCCAAAATAACAAACATGCATTTTTGGCATTTCTAAATGATCGTAAATCGAAGAGCATATACCTAAAAACATCAATTAGTTCTATAATATATTTTCCATTTCAACCCAACACCAAAATATCAATTTCGGCCTAAAAAAAATGAAAAGAATACCAATTATTTCCCAAAGAAGTAACTTTACTTATTCTTCATCTCTAATTCAGCAAATTTTTGCATAATCTAAGTCGATAGGCATAGAAAGATAGATAGGTGAGGCGTTGGCCGCCTCATGTCGCCCAGATCTGGCCAAATCTGGGCAAGGTGAGGGTCGAGGCGGCCGCCCAACATCGCCATCGTTATCCACACGTCTCCCACCTCACGTCCCGCGGGACGTGCATACACGTGATGCACCAAGCCCACATGACACCCAACACCACAAGATCTATACAATAGAACACTTAAGAAAGAGGAGAAGCACATACCTTAGTTAGGGTTTTAGAGGGAACAGGGGCAGAAGAAAGTGGAGTGTCGGGCTGTTCGTCCAAAATAACAGCGACTGAAAAGCAAGGACAGTTTTATATTCGCGAATTTGTGACGGACATAACTTATAGTCGCAAATCTTGTCGATTATTAGAGACGAACACTAAAAATAGTTGCAAATTAGCGTCCACTATAGTGACGATAATTGAAACTGTGGGAAAACTGCTACGGCAAACATGCTGCGTTGCAATTTTCAGATGAAATATATTAATCGTTGCAAAAGTGGTCGCTACTTTGCGACCATATTTCGAACACGTGGCAAAATTACAACGACAAATAAGTCGTTGCTAAAATCGTGGATAATTTGTGACGACTAATATTATTAGTCGCTTATTAGTAACGGACTTAGCAACGAACTAAGTAGCGTCGTTATTTGGCGATAATTTTAAGATGTCCGTCTCAAAATTTGTTGTAAAAAGCGACGGCAATATTTTGGTGGCTAATTACCAATGGAATAATTTTGACCGTGGTAAAATGGCAACAAATTTATGAAATCGTTGCAAAATTCGTTGCAAATTCCGACAGTTTTTTACCGTTGCAAAGTTACCGTCGGCAATCGGCTGTTTTTTTGTAGTGTCGGCACGCATGGCAGTTTATGGTCAGGTCTAGGCACACGGAGTAGCATTAACTGTTGCGGATTTTTCCATCACATCGGAAGGGAAGGTGCTGGAACATCACCTGAGGCGACTCTGCACACTGGTGATGAGATCATTTAAGATTTGGTTATGTTGTATTTAGGTTTACTGCATTAAAATCTATAAAATTAGGACAGAATCAAGATGAATTGTTTGCTTTATCTTATGTTATATCCAAGAAGTTATACACTTCAGTTTAATTATTGTGATCAATGACATAACTAAAATTATTTTTTTACACCTAGAAGTTGTAGTCATTAACTAGCATTTTCTAATTATTTCCTGTGTCAGGTTATATAAAAGAATAGCAAAATTAAGTCCTCGCGAAATTTCATTTTGCGGTGACCCGCGGGTAATGCATGAGTAATAGAAGAATCGACAAAGTACCGTCACCACAATATTTTTATTTCAACCACAACCTCTCCCGGATCAGTTGCACTTTATTCAAATTCTGTAATTGCATAAACATAACCAGATATCAGTAGCAAACTGAACCAGCTTGATTCTTCATTCCAATCACTGCGAACGCGGAAGCGGCATGGCAAAGAACTTCATCAAGCCGTCGGAGCAGTCCTTGTCGCTAGAGGAAGCAAAATAGTAGAGTCTCCATTGATTCAGCACAACCTCAAATCCTTCCCCAGCGCCGTTTGTGGCACCGGCAAGAAGCTTCGCGCCCCCGAAGTCGCACTTGAGGTAGCTATACAGGTTGGGCAGCAAGTACACGTTGTGGGCTGCTTCAAACTTGAACACTAGCCAAGAAAATGAAAATAACTAAGCTTTAGTTTACTGGTTCATAGTGGTATCGACATTGATTTTTGAAGAAAGGGAACACGAAAGGATTCTCGTTTTCATGTGTAATCACCATGCAATGTCATCTTACCTCTAGATCCTGTGTTTATATCATATTATCATTCACATTTGTGTAGCCTTGACCAATGCACGTGGCTCATTTGATTCCATATATATTCACGAAAGTTCTGACATTTTAAATCATCCGAAAGAAAAAGAAAAATTGATGTGCCATACTGGAACCATTAGTCACTTGTCACGTCTTTTCCTGAATGATGAACAGTTTTTCGGTGAAACTTTCAGTGCACTCCTTTATTCAAACTTCATCAGCATTAGAAGTCGTCAAATATCCTACGCTAAAAGTAAAAGTTAGTTGGTTGCGCTCACCAAGTTTGTCGTTGATGTAGAAGGGACTGTTCTTAAGAGCCCAGTCCGTGTAGTTGTAGCCGAAACGCCAGTTCTCGGAGCCACCAACGACAATAGTCCTGGCCTCGATCATCGCCATGGTCGCGGCCATCACCAGCAGCACAATTCCTGCATACCTCAGTCCTGCCATTTCGCTAATGTATTCTCAAAAGATATCTCTAGCGAACTGAAGAACAATGTAGTTAAATTGATTTGGGAGTCGAATGGAGTCCCAAGGTTCTACAACGAGGGTTTATATAGCCAACTTCTAGCAACAACAGTCGGAGCTGAATTTTCTCAACTCGGTTGGCGGCAGAAGAAAAGATTGGATTCATAATCGAAGAGAAGACGTTTTTCGGGAAAGGTAATGATTGTGAAGCCACTGAGGTCCATCCCAACAAAGGGAATGTGGGTTGGTGTAAACATTTTTTGAGTCCCTTTACAGATGGAGCTTTATACGGTCAACCTTGTTGAAAAAAACAACGCCACAGGCACAAGATTGATAATAATTTTTTATAGATCTCGAAGGTAAGGACTCTCAACTCACACAATGTTGAAGGAGAAGACAGAAAGGCCACAATATTTTTTTTCACTCCTTAGAAATTAAAATTACAAGACAAGACTTTTCTTAACAAGATAGTCAAACGACATTGGAACTTAAAAAAACATTAAGAATCTTGGAACTAGTATATATATTTATAACACCGAAACTCTAATATTTGACTCTTCTAACTTCAACAACGATCATAACTATTTATCAATATCAACAATAACACTAAATTTGGTTTAATTTCCAACAAACCTTGGATACTCTATTTTTCTTGGTGGAAATGTTCAAGTCTTCCTTGGCTAGTTTGAATACTCCTCTAAAGAGGAGTGACGTTACTCGTGGTTGGATTCTTATTGCATTCTTGGAGAATTATCAACCTGCTGATGATGATCGAATGATGTCATTCGTTAAAATAAATTTTGGATTTCTACTTTCTGCACAAACTGAGTAACTTTTCTAGACAAGCTCTAAGAGGACTTTGACAACAAAACTGGGTTTTTACTGTTTAACTTTTAGGAAGAGCAAAATGCCACTTCAGCTTTAATTTTAGATGTATGTATTGATTGATGAGAGAAATCTATTAAAAATTAAAATAAAACATGAAGTGGTTATGTCACATTAAGGAACTCTTTTTTTTTAACTTACATAAAATTAAAAAGTGCTTCCCTAAAAAATTGAACATGGTCAAATTTCAGAGTATATTAAGAAATATCAATTTACCCGTCCATATTTGTGGAGAAAATATAACCAAAAACCCCAAACTATACACTCTGTGACACATTTATCCTAAAAAAAAAAATTTTGTGACACCAAAAACTCCGAATTTATCTCACTGTGACACATTTACCCTAAACTTTTTCTTGTGACACTAAAAACTCTGAACTTATATCCTTAAACACATTTATATTTTTTCTTTTTGTTTTGAAATTTACTTTTCTGACGAGCGGAGGTCGACGAGGACTGTTGGAGCTCTCGAGCCATTGGGCGAGGGTTGTGAAGCCATTGCTAACGGCCCTTGCCGGCTAAATCAGATGCCAACAATAAAGAAAAAATGAAGAAATTTTTTTAAGGTAAATGTACAACAAGATAAGTTCATAATTTTTAATATTGCAAAAAAAAGTTTAAGGTAAATGTGTCATAATAAGATAAGTTCAGGGCTTTTCGTGTTACAAATAAAAGTTAATGGTGAATGTATCACAAAAGATATAGTTTGAGATTTTGGTATTTACCATTTTTGTGTGAGACAAGCTTTGATGACCGCATGGTAAATTTACGAGCTTGGATTTGGTTATTCAACTCGTGGCAAAATAAAATCCAGAACCCAACTTGCAACTCCCTAGTCCGAAAACTCTTGGTTTGGATTTTTGGGCCTGATCCTATCTTGCAATCCGGGTGGGGCTGGTCTTATTCAGGATTGATGTGTCAAGCTCGCAATGCCCAACCCAGCCCGAAATGAAGTTTTCTTACGTAGGGAAATATTTCGGGCGTTTAGTGTTGAGGAAAAGTTGAATTGCTCTGGGAAAAAGAAAAGAACAGAAGTCATCCCAAACAAAACAAATAACTTCAGTACTCATTTTCAATCCACAACTACCGTACAAAATGACAATTCTTCCTCTTTATAAATGAATAAGATAAACACATCTTATATCTTTGTGAGAAAATCACTAAAGTTCGGTTGCACATCCTATGAGTTCATGCGTTTATTAATTTTCCATAGAAGTTGTTCAACACAGAGTTATCTTTGGAGTTTGTATCTAGAATGACAGTCGATGACGCTGCTGATCCCTCAAATCCTCTACTTCAAGTTTTGGCAATCTAGTGACTAATCCAAGCTACGGATCTGTTGACATCTAAATTTTTTCTCCTTTTGTTTTCTTTATTTTTATTTTATTTCATTGCATATAGTTAATAGGGATGTTTTGTATATCAAAAAAATATTGGGCAACAATATATCTTGAGTTTAGCAAAGGAAAATATTGGGCATATATTGCGTTGGGTTCAAAACAAGAATGAATGGAAAATAGGGAATATTGATTCTGATGTCCAAAGGAGGAAAATTGAGAAAGAAAATAAAAAATTGACATGGCAATATTCGGTCAAATTGGCCGAAGATTTGTTTTCTTCTTTCCTAAAAGCGCCCAAGGCAGGAGGGTTTGAGGGACTCTTTTGCAGAAAATCGTACGCGCAGAGAGGGAAATTGAGAAGAATAAAGAGAGGGTAATATTCGGTGAAGATTTGAAAAAAATATTGTTTTCCTTCCTCCCTAAAAGCGTCCAAGGGCAGAATGTTGAGGGCAGCGAAATTAGAGAGGTCGTGAGGTGATGAGGAAAAAATAAGAGTTGTGAAGCCAAGTGTGGTCAAAGATGCTACGCTGCCAAGTCCAAGGAGTTTTTGTTACTTTTTATTGCATCTCATGGTGACCGACCGTTTACAGTGCAATCTTCAACGTGCAGGGTTAATCTTTATCTCACTACTGTGATCAACCACATCTTCAGCAACTCTAGTGAATTTCCAGCGGATCAAGTCTGGTGTTGCGTCCAAAGGGGTTTGCCATATTGCATCTACAAGTCCGGCGAATCTTCATTTTGTCCATCAACTTTCACATATAATTGGTGAATCCATCAATTGGCAATCACCCGAAAAGATGTGAGAGATTAGAGAGCTGAGCGCGAGATCGTGAAGGAACGATCAGATAAGAGAGTTTTTTTAGACGACCATCACAGTGAGCAGAGCAGTCTTCTGTGCTTCGATCATTGCTCAACCAGTCTACCAAGGAAGTCCCATTGCTTCATTGAAGTGTCCGTGGTTCATGAGCCCAAGTCAACAGTCTCCTGTGGAGATTCAGCCACGCCGCAAGTCAAACTCTCGCACAGCCGCAAGTCTCGTGCGAAGCCAATTTAACGTCACAAGTCCGCCGTAATACTCCCATTCAAGGAAAATTGTTGATGCCAAACTTTTGTTGATTTTCCTTGCAGGTCTTCTCGGCGTGCCCAATAGAGAAAGTCAAGAACGTGGGAAAGGAAAAGACACTCATTGGTGGAGGAGAAATATAAGAGGGGTGCATTCCTCTTTCTTGCTACTGAAGTCCCTGCCAAAGGGTGGCCCATCACAAATTCCTCTGATGTCCAAAAATTGCCTTCGTAGCCGCACTGATTCAAATTCAAAGGTGATTAATAAATTATGTAACAAATTCTATCTGAAATAAATTGAAATGTTTTGATAAATTATTATCTGATTCGAATCATTTGAGGTGTTTTGCTAGAATAAATTTGGTGTGTTTTCCTTTATTTGCATGCTAGAATAAATTTGATTTGATTTGATTTTCTTTGCATGTTTAGACTAATTACATATTTAGATAATTGCATGTTTAAATTAATTTCACGTTTACGTTATAAATTGCATG
Organism: Melaleuca quinquenervia; assembly: GCA_030064385.1. NCBI lineage: Eukaryota > Viridiplantae > Streptophyta > Magnoliopsida > Myrtales > Myrtaceae > Melaleuca > Melaleuca quinquenervia. The sequence goes on from CM057723.1 coordinate 15,505,260, forward strand.
TTCAGATTTAAAGTTGCACATTTTGATAATTGCATTTATAGTTTAATTTGCACATTTAGATTAATTTTGTATAATCAATTTAGATTGCATATTAGATATTTTTGTTAGGGTAATTTTAGCTAGATTTGCCGATTAGTGACGGTAAAAGATGAACGATCGGAAAAGAGCAACGACAAAAACTGGGTGCGCTCATTAGCGATAGCACGCAAAAGCAGTAGCAAATTTGCAATGGACTAAAACTGCTCAAGGACAAAAGGCAATGGCATATCGTTGCTAAGAAGCAACGACAGTAAGTTAGTCGTCGGTAAACGGTGAACGGTGAACGGCGAACACACTATTCTACAATTGTGGGTAGACTTTAGCAACGACTCTTTGCAACGAATAAAGCAAGCGATCGTGACTAATTTGCGACCTTAGAAGGTCATCACAAGTTAACAACTATATTTGTAACGATCTCTTATTTGTAGCAACATTGCGATGAAAGTGTAGGTGTCGCTAATTAGTAACGTCATTCGTTGCTATGTTGCGATTATAGCTTTATTTGGTCCGTCGGTAACATTTGTGACGCGTTATTGCGGACGGACATTTGGTAGTTGCTAAAGTCGTTGCAAAATTAGTTTTGCAACAACTTTTCCTCAATTTACCGTAGCAAATGCCCGTCGCTAAATCGCTATTTTTTTGTAGTGACTGAAGCATATGAAAAAAATTGCCAAGTTAAATAAAAGAGTATAACAACTTTAATTTGAATTCTTAAGATTAGTTGACATTACACGTAAAAGAAGATAATAATAAGAAAAGATAGATTATTTTCATTAGTTAAATAATGTAATGGTAAGAATGAATTTTTATTTTTCATTATAAAAAGACTCTACTTCAATGTAACAGATATTTTCCTCTACGTTTGATAGTAAATAAAATTGCATACTAAAATTGTAAATTAATCAGTAGATGTTTCGCTTCCTCAAGTCAACACTAAAATACAAAATCAAAGAGAGCTTAGCATCAGTTGTATTTATTATATTGACAAAACAAGTCGTGAAATTAGGTAAAAATAGGCAAATAACAAGAGTTAATTTTAGATTTACCAAAAAAAAAAAAACAAGAGTTAATTTTAGGAAAAGTTTCAAATAAGGACTTGAAATGCTCACATTTTCTTAAATAAAGATTTAAAATAGGCATCATCTCAAAGGAAGGCTGAAATTGCTTTTATTTTCTCATATAACAGATTGAAATGCATATATTTTTTCAAATAAGGGCATAAAGTAGATCTTATTTAGAATAAAAAGGTGAAGTGTTTATGTCAGTTGTAAAGAAGGGCCTAACCTCATGGACTAGTCAAGGGTACTTTTGTCATTAAGTTTTATTTTCTTATTTTCCTTTTTTTTTTTGTAACAAGACAAAATAAAAAAAAGGAAAAAGAAAGACTAAAACTTCAAAAATAAAAACAAAGTTCTACCTCCCTCGCTAGTGATTGACGCCCCATCACTGATGAGGCGGTGACCACAGGCCCTATCCCTCCCGCCTGACTTTTTTTGCTTAATTTTTTTAGCCTTTTCTTTGAATTTGCCTCTTTAACAAGAAAATATTTAGTAGTACATAGCGCTACGTCATCGGCTTACGTGACATGCATTTTCCTTACCAATCACAAATTTATATGTGGTTACCCAAAAGCTGCTATACATTTATATATGATAAGATATTTCAAAAAAATTTATATTATTTTATTTTTTGGTACTACGTGTAAATTTGTAATTGGTCCATGTGAAAAAAAATGCGCGTCACGTCAGCAGATGATGTGGCGTTATGATACTATTGGAAAAAAAAGTATAAAAAAGAAAAAGAAAAAGAAAAAGAAAAAAATGTAAAGCATGAAAATGCCCTTAATTAGCTGGTGAGGTCAAACCCCTGTTTTCTCAATTATTTGAGAAAATAATTGTACTTTAGGTTTTTATTTAGTATTTTTCCTTAATTCCTTTAATAAAATAGAATTATTTGCAGTAGTTCTCACAGAAACTACGTTTGAAATGGATGTTTGAGAGGACACATGTCATTCGTTCTATCCTTTCCTCTTCTTTTCTTAATTCGTATTTTACTCAAATTTCCTCGCATAGGACATTTTCCTTCCTTAGCCCTTTCCTCTTCCTTTCATATTTCTCTCTTACCTTATTAAAATTTTTGGCATTATACCTTACTATCTATCTCTCAAAATTATTTTGTTCTCATGACTCTTTCTTTCTCTTTTAAATAATTAAAATTTAAACTTAATTGAAATTGTTGTTTTTGTGTATGAATTTACTGAATCATGAGAGTACAATGTCATTTCCTTTTTTGTGCCAGCAAAAAAAATATGCCCATTTTGTGTATGAAAAAAATTGATATATAAAAGATTTTGCAAAATTTCCTCATCATCAAATGTGAATTATTAATGAATTAAAATATTAGAATTATTAATTAGTGGGATGAAATTGTTTACTCAATACGAAGAAACGGGAAACACATTCATGGAAAGAAAAATATGTGAAAATTTAAACTTATTTAGGTATGGTTATTTATAAATAGAAAATATTCAAATGTTAAAGATGAAATACATGATATAGCTCATATAAAGTTCTTAACTTACGCATCTGTCTACCGATAGAAGATTACTAGACTTATTAATTGAGAACATTCTAAGGACGAAACAAAGAACATTCTTTATTTTATAAAACGATAAAATACACATCACATCTCAAATAGAAAGGCTTCTTTGTGATACTCACTACAATTTTCAACTATTTTCGATACAGTTTTATGATGAGATCATTAAGGTACGATTTGCGTCAATACAATCAATAGAATTGTGAGGGAATCAAGGTGATTCATTTATCCTAAAAGTTACACAACTTTAATTTAATTATTTCGATTCATTATATGACTTATATTTTTTATGAAATTATTATGTTATGTTTAGACGCATTTTTTTAAAATAAACTGTCTGAATTATTGCTTTACAACAATTTGCTTATGTATCGGACTATATAAACGAATAATGAAATTTATTCATAATAAAATAATATTCCGTGGCGAACTACTGGTAGCACACTAGTGACAGAAGAAACAATGAAATACCCTGAAGACGTACATTTTTTTTTTGACCGTTTACCTCTCCCAGATCAGTCGCTCTTTATTCAACTTTAATAATTGCACAAACCTAATCAAACATCAACAACAAATGGAACCGGCCCGATTCTTCACCCCAATCACTGCCAAAGCAGAAGCGGCATGCCAAAGAACTTCATCAAGCGGTTGGATCAGTCCTTGTCCTTAGAGGAAGCAAAGGAGTTCAGCATCCATTGTTCCAGCACGACCTCGAAACCCTTCTGTGGTGGCTTTTGGCCCACTGGCGAGAAGCTTTGCACCCCTGAAGTTGCTCTTGAGGAAGCTATACGGGTTGGACCGCAAGTACACGTTGTGGGGTGCATCAAATTTGAACACTGGACGAGAAAAATAAGAGCAAAGCATGGGTTAGTAGATTTGATGGTTCATACTGGTATCGACGTCAATTCTTAAAGAAGGGAAACTTGAAAGGGTTCTTGATTTCATGCGCAATCCTGTGTTGATATGACGTTATTTCTCATTCAATGTAATTTTCAGGATTACACTCACTGAGTTGACTATGTATATATTGATGAGACAGTATGATAGTGAAAAAAACCAAATATCCTATATCATCTAAGAGAAGAAAATTGATGTGGCACTCCATCTAGATAATCCGGACATACTGGATCCATTGGTGATTACTTGTCACGTCTTTTTCTGAATGATGAACAATTTTTAGGTAAAACTTTCTCAGTTATGGACATTCCTCTATGCAAACTTCAGCAGCATCAGAGGAAGGAAAACTTCTTAGGCAAAAAGTAAAATTTGGTTGGTTGTACTCACCAAGTTTGTCGTTGATATAGATGGGACTGTATTTCAGAGATTAGTCCGTGCAGATTTAGCCGATCCGCCACTTCTTAGATCCACCTACAACCATAGTCTGGGCCTAGGTCATTGCCATAGTCGCCTCTATCCCCAGCAACACCATTCCTGCATACCTCAGCCCTGCCGTTTCGCTAATATATTTTCAAGAGATCTATCTAACGAACTGAAGAACGATGAAGTTAAATTGTTTTGGCAGTAAAAGTGAGTTCCAAGGTTCATCAATGGTGGTTTACATACCCAACTCCTGGCAACAATGGCCAGAGCTAAATTAGCTCGACTTGGTTGGCAACAGAAGAAAAGATTGGATTCAAGAATGAAGAGATGACGTTTTGTCCAAGATTTTGAATCAGTAAAGTCATACAGCACGCTTCTAGATTACGGCTTTTGGTTCCTGAAATTATTTTCTCATTTGCGACTTACCCCAGAGCCATCCCCCACCTCATTTTGCATCATTTTGTTGAAGACGGAGCTGACGCTAGGAATGTGGGTGGCATTCCAACTTGGTGGCTTGACTGAGTCCATTTGTCCTCTTCGCTTTGGCACTAATCCAATTGGAGAAGAAAAGGTGAGAGAGGTAATGATGGTGAAGCCATTGATGTCCATCCCCACAAAGGGAATTGGACTTTTGGTTTCTGCACTGAGTGAAGAACTTTTCTCGACAAGCTATAAAGAAACTTTGACCAAATTTGGGTTTACTCTTTAAAATGCCAAGTCAACCTTGTTTTAACCATATGTATCGACCGATGGGGGAGATCTCTTTAAAATAAATATAAAACATGAAGTCGTTTTTTTTTTTTATCAAGGACCTCTTGGCTAAACTTATAGAATAGCAAAAAGCGCTTTCCCGCCCAAAGTTAACATACTATTCAACTTTCAGGAAATGAAAAAACTTTATGTGAATTGACCTGTTCAATATTTATATGAGACAACCTTTGTCGATCATATGGTACGTATAGGACTCTAGATTTGGTTATTGCAACTCAAGGAAAAATATAAATCCAAAATCAGGTTTGGAATTCCCTAGTCCGAAAAGTCTTGGGCTGAGTTTCGGGCCTGATCATAGTCTATAATTCAAGTTAGTAGGAGCTTTATCAGGATTGATTTTATGTCGACTGAAAGTAGAAATGACCCGGCCTAGCCCAAAATAGAATTTGCTGACATAGTAAAATATTTTGGGTGTGTTGTGTCGAATAAGGGTTGAATTTCTTAGAATAAAGAATAAAAAATAGAAGTCCTCCCAAACAAAACTAATAATTTCGATAATGCTCAAATCCTCCATCCACAACCATCATAAAGGATGACAAGTTCTTTATTACTTAGCAAGACAAACTTTTTATATCTTTGTAAGAAAATCATTGAATTTCATTAGCATGTCCTTTAAGTTCGCAAGCGAGTAAGCACACATTTGTCAGTTCCATAGAGTTTTTTGACTCCATATTTATCATTGAAGTTTGTAGTAGTTATAAAGTTGATCTATAATGACAAAGTCGATGACTCTAATCATCCCTTAAATCCTTTACTAGAGCTCACCGCCGTTCCATTTCCTTAAGCCGGCTGACTATGAAATGTTGTCATGACATTTTCAAAGGTGCACCACTTAAAATTCGGCTAATGGATTATTAAGTTAAACTATGAACAAAAAATGTTATGTGCGTTACATGTGGATCGCATGGCTCAAGCATAATATTATCACGTACCATTGCATGTTTGATTGAGAGAGCTTCTTCAAGATATGATGCTCACATTTGGAATTGAAGTGGAAGATAAACTCGGAAGTAGAATATATCTACATGGGAGCAACATATTTAATGGATAGGGCTCACAGGCTAATCTCTAAGTTAATTTTCCAAAATCCGTTAGAAAATATAAGATTTGTTGAGGGTATGGAGATATACTTTACACCTATGAACCAGAGACTATGGGTATGGAGACTTAATTATGCTAGATTATTTAAACGCTCTCAGGTAGCTTGAATTTATTTTAATTAACTCCCTAACATGCATGGTGAGACGTGGCTACGCAAACATTAATGTCAATACAAACATCAAACAAATATGATCTAACAAAGTAAGGCGAATGATTTTTTTTATTTTGTTATAATCCTAACATGCAAGTTAACTAAATATGCATGAATGAAACAATATTTTTTTTTTTGCAATTATCACTTTTTTATGTGGACTACACTGATATGAAATGTGTATAATGAAAAGCTAAGTCTAAATGCAACCATGTCATGCCACATGTAATTTTAAGTTAAACTACACCTCATGGCATGTGATTTAATTGAACTAAGACATGTAATTATCTAAGTGACGTGCAAAGGAGATTTTTTGGTTTTTTCATTTATTGATATAATTCGAAAGAAATGCTTATATATGCTACTAACCTATCATAAGAACACTTTTTTCCATCAAAATTCAAAAAAAATAAATGAATTCTAATCTAATATGACATGCATTGTATAACCCTAATATCTAGTTCTACTACCAATTTAATATATTATTCTAACATGACATGACATTTTTATGACTAACATATGTAATTTCTAGATGACATAATAATGACGTGGCATGAGATTTATACGCCTAATCTTTATATGACATGTAATTCTTACAATGCAAACTATATAGCATGCACATGTAATGGTGATATGACATGACTTATGCTGTAGACATGAACAAGATTTTTTTTTATTTTTTAATTCGAAATAAATTAAATATCCTAATTTTAGCACGCACACAAGGAACCTAGTTTACTCTAAAATGATATATTTGCATATTTATCAAATTCGAAATTACCCTAAATAAATTATGTATACTAATAAATTACTTAATTTGGAAATAAACCTAGTCAAATCCTAATCTAAATTTTTTTAAAAAAATCATCATAATTTTCTAAATTCTAAAACTATCTTACTCTATTCTAGGGAAGTAATCAAAATCTATCTTATTCATGCAATGAAATCTACATGAATCTAATCCCTTTTCTGTGCATTTTTTAGAAATATTATCAATTGAAATCAAGCAATGATAAGAAATAAAATTCGTGGCGGCATTATATCACATAAGATATTATCTAGATTCAATCAAATTCAGAGATAAATCGCAGCATGTATCTCAGGTATGAGAATCGGATTGGTCAATTTTCCATACGATCGTGAGTTGTCTCTTGCGTGTGAGATCGGACTATCGACAAATGCATGTCGTGAATTAGGATAAGCTTCCTAATTTAGCGATATGCTTATTGATAATAAAATATTTAAATTAATCTTGAATGAAATTATTATATAGTTTGTGGATTGCTTGAATCAATAAACGCGGATGGATGGCAATTGGCAATTCTTGGTGGAATTCGCGGTGGGTGACTGTTTGGCAGGGACTACGGTAGCAAGTACTGAAGCATAATATCACTCAACTCGTGAAGAGTAGCCGAAGAAAAGAAAAAACTTCTCTCTTCATGCATATGGGAGCGTCTCAGTAAACAAATGAAAACCCACAGAGGAATGCACCCCTTTTATACTTCTCTTCCACCAATGAGTGCCCTCTTTCTCACGTTCTTTTTCTTCATTTCGTCTTGCGGATCTCACTGATGGGTACGCGGAGAAGACCTCTAAAACGGAGGTCAAGCACGCCGGGTTGCTGCTTCGCCACTGTTCGAGTTGCGTTGATTGCGGATTCAATGGCTACCGAGGACATTATTTTATGAGCCGCGGACGCGTTGGTGATGCAACGGGCCTCCTCGGTGAACTCGTGAGCAGGTGCCGTCGCTTGCTGGACAACGACTAGAACCTCATGGATATAATGGAGCAGAGGAGACCCACTGGAGCTTCGTTGAACCCGCTACGAGAAGAACAACTGAGAAAACGTCACCGTGAAACTTTCTGGACCTCTCGTGTTACCCACGATGCACTAGCAAGAGAGATGAAATGATGGACGCCTCACGTTCCCCTTGCGGCAGAAGATGCTGGAGGAATGGCTACTGGACTTGGACGTACGTAGGAGTTACTGGAGTTGCTGTATGCCCAGACCGTTGGGCACTCACTGGCTTCGCTGGACGTCTCGCCGAAGCTGCTGGTGGTTGCAAGGCGGGCAGCACAGCGAGGCTTATTTGCTGGGCTGTTGTGCTACTGGGGCGCGGCCGTGACGGCAGCGTCGCTGGAAGTCACTTGGACGTTGGTGAAGCTTTAACGGCCAACAGCGGTGTTCAGGCAAAGATCGTTGGCTTGGAGCGTGAAGACACTGCCCGCCTACGAATGCTGGAGCAACACTAGAGCAACGCCGAAGGGAGGAGGCCCGCTGGACACCAAAACCCAGGAAGAAGGGGGATTCACCATGAAGAGAATTTCAGAGTTCCTCTCAGTGAATTGTGTTGTGTTTTTATGAAGTGAGTCCAGCCTCCCTTCTGGACGTGATTTAGAGGGTGTGGATTCCCTGGTCTACTGCAGTAGAGCATGGAACTCTACCAATGGCCAGTCCGAATCGAACAGCTGCCGTTTTTCTATTAAAAAAAAAGAAGTAAAAAGGGGTTGGCCCCCTATTAAAGTGGAGCCCACCCCCTCTCTCTAAATCCCTTGCTCTGCTAATTTAGATCCCTTGCTACGACAGGGGATCTTGGTTTTGCCTACAGTCGTCTAGATGGTTGTAGTTTTTTGAGAAAAAATAATTATATTTCCCTATTAATAGAGGCCGTCCAATTTCCAATCATGACCTCAAAATGAAGATCCCTACAGTGACAGTAGGGGATCCGGATTCCTCTACTCTCTCTTTTTTCAATGCTCTCTCCTTTATTTTCTCTCTTCTTCTGGTCTCTCTGACTTTTTTTCACCTCACTTTCGTCTCTATTTTTTGCTGCTTCTCAAACCCCCTCTCAAGACCCTCGTCTATCTCTTTTTCAATAGGGGGAGAGTTCGCTCTAAAGAATTTTCGAAATCTGAAGAGATAAGGCACTACAAAAAAACTGCCAATTAGCTACGACAAAGTAGCTACGAAAAATATGTCGTCGCCGACAGCCACATATTTTGCAACAAAACTAAAATGTCATGGTTAATTTGCTACCAAAATTCGTGTGTCATCTCTAATTAATTACAACGCAAAAAGCATTACTATTGCCGACGAAATCAACGACAACTACACAAACTCGTCGCTAATTCGCTACACAAAGTACACGCTCGTAACAAAAATAGTCGCCAATTACCAACAACTCAGTAAAAGCGTCGCTAATGGTCGACGATTTTGGCAACGACTAAAAGTGTATGGGTATTAGCCACAACAATTTTAATGTCGCCGTAGATTCGCGACGACCAAAAAACATCGTGGCTAACTTCGTCTGCAATCATCGACGACATAACTAATGTGTCGCCAAGGGGCGACGGTTGTTGCCACCATTGTTATGTAATCGCCGAATAGGGACGACCTGTTGAAGGACGTCGCCCAAGTCGTCGCCAATTGGAGATGACTTATGTGTCGTCGGCAATTAGTGACTACTTTAGCGACGACATTAGTATGTCGTCGCTAATATCGGGGGTATAAGTAGAAACTGAATTTCGCAGATTCTCACTTTCTGCTTTCGAAGCGGCACTCTTTCCCCTATTTTCGCAGCCCCTCAAAACCCTAACTCAGGTTAGTCCCTTATTTCTCTTATTGTAGTCATTGTAATTGCATATATATACATAACAAAATCTATATATAGAGTTGTGGGTATTGGATATGTGTTGATTTTTTCGGTATTGGGTTTATTCGCGCGTCAGGTACATAAATTCCATGAACCGAGGTTGTTGACGGTCTCCTCCATGTAAAGCTGTTATAATATTGGATAGAATAGCTCACCCCGGCTCAAATCTGTGTAGTTGCATACGGACTATGTCGTTTTATTTTATGTTTACAATAGGAATTTCATTGAATGGAGAAAAAATACATGAAATGTCATCGACACTTGTACGAGTTAATTGCATTATGTTTTAGCTTTTCTTTGTGGCGTGCTGCTTACATGGCTCAGCTACGTGTTAAATCGATACAGACATGTTTGAACATATTGTACACAAAAAACCCATTATTTTTGTTAACTCGAATATTAATGTAATATTGAGGTTGTGGTGTAGTGATAATTGTGTATATGTGTGTTATACACGTATTCCATCGGCAGATATAATGGACAGAGACAGATCTTGGATGTATAATAAGAACTTACCTGGACGTAGAGGATTGACTGAAGAGTTTCGTGCTGGTTTGAACACGTTTATGGAATTTGCAACTGCAAACGTTGGGGGAACCCATGGAAGTTCAATGAGGTGTCCATGTAAGAAGTGCAAAAATTGTAGATTTCAATATGTTAATACAATTGGTGAGCACCTATGCAGATTTGGCTTTACACCGAACTACTATACTTGGACTTCGCATGGTGAACAATTTATGTCTGACGAGGAATATCGCCAAAGTCACATATACCCTGTTGGGCCAGAATGTGCCCATGACTTGTCCCAGTTAAATCCATACCAGCGCATGGTCATTGATGCAGCTGGTCATAATTTTGCCAATTGGGAACCGAACCGTGAAAGCACACATGAAGAAGGGGCTCCTAGTCATACATCACATGGGCATTATATGGGTGACAAAACATTTGATGAAAATGTCTGCAATCAGTTTCGTGAAGTGTTGTGTGCCGCAGATGAACCTTTATGGGGAGGTTTTGCTAACCACACAAAGTTATCCGTCACGGCAAGGTTGTTAAATATTAAAGCTGAGCATAATGTATCGGAGAAGTGCTTCAACTCTTTCGTTGAGTTAATGCAGAAAACTTTGCCTCCTGATAACATCATGCCACGTGATTTGTATGATATGAAAAAGCTTGTTCATAATTTAGGTCTTCCAATGAAGCGGATTGATGTATGTACCATGGGTTGTATGTTGTACTGGAAAGATGATGAAACCGCAGAATCTTGCAAATTCTGCTGCCACACTAGGTATATGGATGACCAGAGGCCGAGTCGTCCTGCGAAGCGTAAACCGGTGAAGGAAATGTTTTATTTGCCATTAATCCCAAAATTGCAACGGTTATATGCGTCTGAGGCCACTGCAGAACATATGACTTGGCATGCGAACCATCAAATAGATAAGGACACAATGTGCCATCCATCCGATTCACCTGCATGGAAACATTTTGACGAAACATACCCTGAGTTCAGTGTAGAGTCGCGAAACATCCATCTAGGTTTGTGTGCTGATGGATTTGCTCCATTTGGTAAATCAGGGAAGAACTACTCAAGTTGACCAGTCATCTTGACGCCGTACAATCTCCCCCCTGGTATGTGCATGAAGACAGAATATATGTTTTTGACATTGATCGTGCCCGGACCGAATAATCCTAAAAAGTTAATCGACGTTTATATGCAACCGTTGATCGAAGAGTTGCAACAGCTATGGAACGATGGTGTTCCAACGTACGATGTTCGCACTGATCGAACATTCGTTCTTAAAGAGGCCGTTCTTTGGACTATAAATGACTTCTGAGCTTATGGAATGTTATCCGGGTAGAGCACAGCCGGAATCTTCGGATGTCCAATATGTATGGAGCGATCGAAATCTTTCAGATTGAAGCATGGTAAGAAGCCATGTTATTTCGATTATCACAGACAATTTTTGCCGAGAAATCATCCATTCAGGAAGAATAAAAAAGATTTCGTCAAGAATAGAATTGAGAAAACCCCTCCACCATTGCGTTTGACGGGTGAACAACTTTGGGAGCGAGTGCAACCCTTTGACAGCGTTGTAGTAAACCCACATGGCAGCACTTATGCGTATGGCAGTACACATAAGTAGACTAAACGTTCTATATTTTGGGAGTTGCCATATTGGAAGAGTCATATCATTCAACATAATCTCGACGTCATGCACATTGAGAAGAATGTTTTTGAGAATGTCATAAATACGATTATGGACGTTACCGGCAAGACAAAGGACAACCTTAATGCTAGAAAAGATATGAGAGACATTTGTTATCGGCCAACACTAGACGTTGATCCAGGAAGCATTGGACCAAAACCAAAAGCCGTTTACACATTGACCAAAGATCAACGACGTCATTTGTGTCAATGGTGCAAGACTTTGCGCTTTCCTGATGGGTATGCTTCCAACATCGGTAGATGCGTCGATTTGAATGCATGTAAGTTGACGGGCATGAAGAGTCATGACTGTCACGTATTTATGGAGCGACTACTCCCAATAGCAACTAAAGAACTTCTCCCACATTTTGTCTAGGGCGCCGTTACTGAATTGAGTAATTTCCTCCATGATATTTGCTCGACTGTTTTACGTACATCACACATGGAGAAACTAGAGAGAGATATCTCAATTATCCTTTGCAACTTGGAACGGATATTTCCCCCTTCATTTTTTGACTCAATGGAGCATCTACTAGTTCATTTACCTTACGAGGCAAGAGTTGCAGGTCCCGTACAGTTTCGATGGATGTACCCCTTTGAGAGGTATGCATTAATTGACGCACCATTACATAATATAGATTATGACATTTGCTGAAGTATGTCCATTGACAAAAACCGTTTCCTATTTGTAGGTTCTTATTTCATTTGAAGAAGAAGGTTAAGAATAAGGCACGTGTTGAAGCATCAATTTGCAAGGCCTACATTATGAAAGAAGTGAGTACATTTGTTTCACACTACTTTGAACCGCACGTCCAAAGCAAGAGACGGAGGCCGGGACGGAACGACGAGGGCCTTGTTGACAAGAATTGCCCTCCAATCTCAATTTTTAATTATCTTGGTCGAGCAAGCGGCGTATGTAAGTTACGTTACTTAACAGGCGAAGAATTGCATGCCGTGTATACCTACATTTTATTGAATTGTCCAGAGGTTGAACCATATTTCGAGTAAGTGTGTGTGCCCCCTCTTCTCTAACTTTGCGAGATCTCCGGTTTAATTAAAAGTTATTTGCCAACCACTACATGATTTTGTTGTCCTTTTGTACCAGGATGTTTCGTAATTCGACAATTGGAGTACCCCCCGATGAGTTCGATACATTGTGCAATCAACATTTCGCATAATGGTTGAAAAATTACGTGAGTCGCTGACCAAAATTTGTAATTGCTATTTTCTTTAACGTCTCATTTGTCTTTATGAGTGACTAAGTCGCCCCTACTATGCTATTTAGGTGGAAAGTGTCCCTGATCTTATTAGAGATCAAGGCCTCATATATCATCTGTCATTGGGTCCAAAATCAAGATCACGATCATGGCCCGCATATTTCATAAATGGGTTTAATTTTCACACTCAAGCATATGGGCTTGGCAAGTCCACCATGAACAGCGGGGTTTGTGTGCAGACTGATCCTAGGTTGCACGACGATTTTTACGGCTTGTTGGATGAAATCTTAGAGATAGAGTACCATGGACCAGTATTGCAGTGTGTGTTATTTAAGTGCATGTGGTTCGACCCTGTGAAAGGAATGAAAGTGCATTTGAAATTCCCTTTAGTTGAAATTAACCATAAGAAAAAGTACTCCAAATATGATCCGTTTCTTTTGGCACAACAAGCAATTCAAGTATATTATGCTTCATATCCGGCTTTGAAACGGGACAAAACTGATTGGTGGGCTGTTGTTAAAACAAAAGCACGCAGCAAAATTGAAGAACACTGGACTGATGTGGCATATCAGCAAGAGACCGTTCAGAGCTCGGTCGATCCTGAAGAATATGAGATTTCAACATTGCGAGATACAGAAGAAACAATGTTAGATGTCGATGTAAATGAATTTGTGAATATGAATTTACATTACAGTGAGGAAGATACTGACTTTCATATAGATGACAATGCGGCTGAGGAAGAGGACGAGGATCATGACAACTTCAGTACAAGTGATGGTCAGGAACCTGAAGAAGGGGAAGGCGTGCAAGACGAAGACGAAGACGACGATTATATATGAGACGACTGTTTTTATGTGTAGTTAGCCTGCTTACTCTATTTACCGTCTTTTGTTATCGCTTTAAGTTAATTGTTAGTCGTTGTAGTACATTAATATCTACAGGAATGTAGTGGCTAAAAATGATCTTATATCATAGAATGTCCAGGTCACAAAATTGCATATTATCGATGCAAATAGAAGACTACCATCGCAGATTAGCGACTTCCAAAAGTGTCCACCGTCGATAATTAGCCACTAACCTACATCTGTAGTCGCTATTTAACGACTACAAATAGGTCGTGGCTAGTGAGGGACGCAAGAAGTCGCAACTATGCGGCACATAGGGTTGAGGCAAGTTTGTAGCTGTATCGTGTAACTACTATGCTATCAGGTAGCACAGTCGTTTATTCATGTAGTGTCAGACTAACCACTAAGTGATTCCAGGTGTAGTCGCGACTTAGCCACTACAGTTATATCGTGGCTAATTAGACACTACATAATTCAAACGTAGTAGCTGGTTGGCAACCAAAAACATGTCGTCGCTGTTTAGCCACGACAATACCGGCTGTAGTGGCTAAACCGGCACTAATATATTCACTTGTCGTCGCTGTTTGGCAACCAAAGGACTCTCGTGGCTATTTAGACACTAAAAAATGTCGTCGCTATTTAGCACATATGGTTTAGGGTTTACGGTGATTTAGGGATTACGGTGAGGTTATATATTAGCCACGACAATATCGGCAGTAGTGGCTGAATAGCCACTACTTTATTCACTTGTCATCGCTGTTTGGCAACGAAGTGTACGTCGTAGCTACTTAGACACTAGAAAATGTCGTAGCTATTTAGCACATAGGGTTTAGGGTTTACGGTGATTTATGGTATAAATTAGCCACGACGATATCGGCAGTAGTGGCTGAATAGCCACTACTTTATTCACTTGTCGTCGCTGTTTGGCAACTAAGTGTAAGTCGTAGCTATTTAGACACTAGAAAGTGTCGTAGCTATTTAGCACATAGGGTTTAGGGTTTACGGTGATTTAGGGTATAACTTTAGGGTATACATTAGCCACGACTTTCAGGTATGCAGTGGCTGAACAGCCACTACTATAATCAATTCTCGTCGCTATTTGGCAACCATTTAGAAGTCATGGCTATTTAGACACTAAATTGTGTCGTAGCTATTTAGCACATAGGGTTTAGGGTTTACGGTGATTTAGGATATAACTTTATGGTATACATTAGCCACGATTTTCAGATTCGTAGTGGCTGAACAGCTACTACTTTAATCAATTCTCGTCGCTATTTAGCAACCAGTTACAAGTCGTGGCTATTTAGACACTATAAAGTGTCGTAGCTATTTAGCACATAGGGTTTATGGTTTATGGTGATTTATGGTATAACTTTAGGGTATACATTAGCCACGAGGATACCGTCTGTAGTGGCTGAACATCCACTACTCTATTGAATAATCGTCGCTGTTTGGCTATGTAGAAACTACAAAGTGTCGTAGCTATTTAGCACATAGGGTTTAGGGTTTACGGTGATTTAGGGTATAAGTTTAGGGTATACGTTAGCCACGACAATAGCAGGTGTAGTGGCTGAACAGCCACTACATTAGTCACTTGTCGTTGCCGTTTGGCAATCAAGTTTATGTCGTGGCTATTTAGACACTATAATGTGTTGTAGCTATTTAGCACATAGGGTTTAGGGTTGAGACCGATTTGGGGTATAAGTTTAGGGTATAAGTTAGCGATGACGATATCATTTTTAGTGGCTGTCTAGCCACCAGATTGGATATACGGAGTCGTTAGTTTGCAACTACATGTTGGTCGTCGCTATTTAGACACTAACGCATGTTGTAGCTAATTGGCACTTAGGGTTTAGGGTTTACTCGTTCTTTAGGGTTTTGGTTTATGGTACACATTAGCGACGACCTATTTGGTCGTAGTGGCTAGTCAGCCATCACATTATTCACTACTCGTGGCTGTTTGGCAACTACTTGAATGTTGTGGCTATTTAGACACTGCATCGTGTCGTAGCTATCTAGGGTTGAAGTTTAGGGTATAAATTAGCGACAAATGTTATTTTTGTAGTTGCTACGCAGCCACGACTTTTGGCCTTTGTAGTCGCAGTTTAGCCACTACATTGTTGTAGTCGTGGCTGTTTAGGGACGACTTTCTTTGTCGTCGTTAGGTGGTGACGATTAAGTACTATGTCGTGGCTATTCTGTTAGGTTAATATCGCGCTCGGGCTGTTTTTTCCCGAGAGCGACACTCTTACAAAACTTGTCCTTTTTTTGCAGCTGTTGCTCCGTTAGGGCTTGTGCGAGATCGACAGTTGCACGAATTCGTCCTCTTCCAACCGGTGGCCAAGCAAGCGGACAACAGGATCGACGTCCTCCTTCCTGTGCCTTCAACGACGCTAGTCGACCCGAAGCCAGGTAACCCTAAACTTCCTGTGCCTTCAACGACGTCCTCCTTCCTGGCTAGGGTTTACGACGTCTTGCTAGGGCTGAGTACGATTTCGATTGGCTGAGTAGTCTTGCTAGGGCTGGAAAGTAACGTCATTAGGTTTGTGAAGTTTAATTTATTGTTTGTAAATTAAGATTAGGGTTTCGGGAGGTTGATTGCGGGTATGTGTAGTCGCCAATTGGGGGTATGATTTGGTATGCTCTTCCAGAAGCACAACAAAACTACTGTAATTTCACAAAGGAAGTTATTTGTTAGCACGAAGAACACATTTATGTGCCCTTGCCTTTGATCGTCTTGTTGATGGAATCAGCCAAGAAGCAGCTAAAACATGCAAGTAAAGAAATCTGAAATGGTGGCATCTTTGATTCGGAAAACATTAGGCTTTGGATTTGCATTTGATGTTCTTGATAAGTCAAAGAAATAAGGAGAGAATTGGTTGGTTCACAATGGAGGTATGCTTTACATGTTTGGTCATGAATAATGTGTTGCTATGATGTCTAAGATCAAGCGTATGCTCTTATTGTTGTCAACATTCTTGCTTGCCTTATGTTATCGTCTTCTATATTTCCTTTGCATTTCAATTTCTTGCATGCATTTTTTGAGTTTATGGCTTCTGAGTTTTGATATGGACAGCCAATGTAGTAACTAGTATTAACCATTTATGCTCCTGGAGTGGTGTACGGCCATACACCAAATCATGTAGAATCATGAGTTGTAATGAACTCCTTTTGTTTTTTCTTTTTCTTTTTCCTCTTCAGAGAAAGGCGTCTTCCACTAAATCTATGTTCTAGTTTCTGCAGAGTTGCATGTAAGTTGGCCATGGACAATGTACAGCGAGTCTATACTATGTAGGAACTAAAATAAAGCACATAAATATGTTGCACCTATCCACAAAAAGAACAGAAACATGTAGCCTAATGTTTGAACTGTTGATTTTGCAAGTCCAACTCCTGTGATTGATCAATACAGCGCGTCGCTACTTTCAACGGTGTCCGTCTAAGCTACGACATGGTAAGTTATAAGTTTAGGGTACATATTTAGTGCTCGTTTCAAGAAGAATAATCTTATTGTGTTGATTTTGTGTACAGTATCCGCGTGGAGGTAGGAAGAGCGTTCGTGGAGGACGTCGGCCAACTCACGGGGTTCGACTGTTTGAGTCACCCCCCACCCCCGATGCAGCCCTTTCCCCGGCACCGACCGTGGGGAACGATCAGCTAGCAGAGGCGTCACCGAGGACGCCAGTGCAGCCCCTCCCACCTACAACAGTAGCTGAGGCGGATCCCGTGGGGTCGGAGACGCAGCCTCCATAGTCCCAGGATATGGCCGTCGACCCACATGGCATCCGAGTGTATCAAAGACGGAGTGAAGGACAAAGTACAGGACAACCTAGTTCGTCGGGTCAAAGTGCAGCAGAGGTGCCTGCTGCAAACTGAGTCCTAGATGACCAGGGGAGGAGGTTCATCGAGCCAGATGGAGACTCGTAAGAAAAACCTATGCTGGTTTTACAATCTTTACTGTTTGGGATATGCAATAACTTTCCTGCAATATGTTTTTGTACATTGCAGCTTCCTCAATGCCAATGACGTGGTGCGGCAGTTGAACGAGATAGTGAATGTGGCTTGGAATGGGCCATATACAACATTTAGCAGCACCCCAGAGAGTCAGAGAGCTGTTTGGTGGGATGATTTCAGGGTAAGTTAATGTAAAATAGCTATTGTTTTAAAGTATGGCTGGCTGCTGATTTAAGTATACTCAAGTTAACATTGTTCTGTGTTTGTTGATTGGCAACGGAAGTTTTGGTGGGCTGAAAATAATGAAGCCCGAATTAAGAAGAATTTCGACAAGAAGGTGGGAGACCACATGCGCAATATCATGAACAAAGCGCATAAAAGGCAAAAGAGGCCGTATTGGATTTCAATCGCTGATTGGGAGGAAATTTTAAGGGTTTGGGCATCGGAGGACCATCAGAAAGTGAGCCAAAGGAATAAGCTCAATCGAGCTTCAAGTTCAAGAGAGTCAGGGACGTCAGCGACATATGCGGGCGGCTCCATTAACATAGGGGAGCACAGACGACGAATAGTAGGTCTACTTTTCACTTATGTTAACTATTTATTTAAAACATCAACTAAATAATGCATTGATATGTTTAATTTTGTAGGCGAATGAATCGGGGAAGGAAGCCTCCTTCTCACAGACCTTCGAGCGCACCTTCATGAAGAAGGACAAGTCATTTGTTAGCGATAAGGCCCGAGCCATTAAGGTTGGTAACTACTGCACTACATTATTGTATGGTCTTATGTTTACTTAACAAACTTTCAAATTCTTCGTAGGAAAAATTCGATGAAATGATGATGGCCAGCAGCAGCGGGGGTGAAGAAGGGGAGTCATCGACGCCTGAGCGGTCGCAAATGGAGCAAGCGAAGCTATGGGCGGATGCATCGGGGGGGTGAAGCATGGTAAGGTGTTTGGGTTGGGGAATTTGGCTCGGGAATGGGCCAAAACAGTGGCCCCATCATCATTGAGAGGAGGTGGTTTGAGGTGGGGGAGGGAGGATGCGGCCTCGGCGTCAGATGTTGCTCAGTTGAAGGATGAGCTGGCCTAGAAGGACGTGGAAATAAGGGATCTGCGGGATACAGTGGCGGCTGTGGTGCGACAATTGAAGGAGATGCAAGAGGAGCAACAGGCGGCCCGGGTGCACGCAGCAGCACCAGCACCACCACCACCGGCGGCAGCATCTTCGAGCGTACCAGCACCACCACCGGCAGCAGCCGCTTGGCGAGCAGCAGCACCACGGCCGGCAGCACCACCACGGAGGGCAGCCTGACCACCAGCAGCACAGGCACCTCTTGACGACATGTTTACTGAAGCCGGAGAGGATGCTGCTGGTGATGATGAGGACGAGAGCTTGGAGGACACCCCATAGCTGATGGCGGCAGTAGCGGATGTTTACGGTTTTATTTGTTTATGTAGGACTGTAGTGTTAGTTTATTTGTTTTCGCTTAGTGCTATGGTGTTTTTAGCGCACTTCTTTCTGCAATTTGTGTAAACAGGTGTCATTATGCAATAAATTCAGGATTTTTCCCACATTTGACTGGCTGTACATTCTTTTGGTGAAATGTTAGCAGGTTTCGGCTAAGGAAATGGGTTTAACAGCCGCTGTTTTTTTTTTTTTACTTCTCGGGTGGATTTAGCGACTACAAGTTAGAAAGTAGTCGCTAATTAACGACTACATGCAACAATGTAGTCGCTATATAGCCACTACATCAAAACACATAGTCGCTAATTAGCGACTCACCACAATTTGTAGTGGCTGTTTTCCGACTACGTTGAAAGAATAGCTAATTAGTGACTAAAAGAGCTATGTAGTCGCTATTTAGCGACTACAAAACTGAATGTCGTCACTATCAAGTAGTCGCTATTTGTCACAGTGTATATGAAAGTCGTCGTTAATCAGACACGACAAAAGAAGTACGTTTGTAATTGGCGACTACAGGTTAAGTAGTCGCTAAATAGCCATAACTAAAAGGTAGGGCGTTGCTAATCTCTTAGGGTGCTCCTTTATACACCCTGTTCCGATTAGCGACGACTTGGATGTAGTCGTAGCTAAAGTGCCACTTCGTTAATAAGTCATCGCTGATTAGCGATTTGGCTCCCGTTGTGGTAGATCAGCTACATCATGGGCTTTGTCGTCGCTAAATAGCCATAACTAAAAGGCAGGGCGTCGCTAATCTCTTAGGGTGCTCCTTTATACACCCTGTTCCGATTAGCGACGACTTGGATGTAGTCGTAGCTAAAGTGCCACTTCGTTAATAAGTCATCGCTGATTAGCGATTTGGCTCCCGTTGTGGTAGATCAGCTACGTCATGGGCTTTGTCGCGGATTGGCCACTACATTGGTTACGACATGTTTTGTCCCGACGTAACGACGACTTTTGTGACGGTGTGTGTTGTCGGCGATTAACGACGTGTTTTTGTAGTGGCTAATTTGGTTGTAATTTGGCGATGACCTTGCTTATTGTAGTGGCCATTTTAGCGACGCCTTATTAACGACAACTTTTGTGTAGTCGCTAAAGTCGTGGCTAAATGTTATTAGCCACGACTTTTTGGAGATTGGTCGTGGCAAATGGCATAGTGAAAAAACAGTTTTTTTTTGTAGTGAGGAATGTGTGATATCCTTGAAAGATTGGTGCATATCCGTTATCTTTCGTTGCTTCAAATTTCCTTGCGGATTGAATGTGACTCCCATTCTAGTTTTGTCCATTGAACGTGACGTTCCCAATGTGAAAACTAACAAAATCTTCATCTAATGTGCTCAAAATTTGAACCTCATATCTTCAAGAAAATCTTTTCATCATACGTAAGACAGCACATCATAATATCATTCTTAAGTCATGCGATCCACACGTGATGCAAATAATATACTTGTTAAGGGGTCAGACTAACCCCTGGTTTTCTTATGCAATTAATTTCAACGAATTCAAAATTTAGGTGTCAACAAATGTTTTGTGCTATCAATTGATCCTTATAGTCCTTAAAGAATGAAGGCAATAAATATCATGAAGTAAGCATGAAAATCAAACTGTCTATGAGTTCGTCTACATTCATGCAGTAAGTCTTATCCACACCATTCAATGGAAGATATGCAAGTCCCCAAAATGGTACAAACTGAATACGGTTGGTATCAAGGATGAAGTCGCACATATAGCATCGGAACGCGTGGCAGTTTATGGTCAGGTCTAGGCACACGGAGTAGCATAACTGTTGCGGATTTTTCCATCACACCGTAAGGGAAGGTGCTGCAACATCACCTGAGGCGACTCTGCACACTGGTGATGAGATCATTTAAGATTTGGTTATTTTGTATGTAGGTTTACTGCATTAAAATCTATACAACTAGGACAGAATCAAGATGAATTGTTTGCATTATTATATGTTATATCCAAGAAGTTATACACTTCAGTTTAATTATTGTGATCAATGACATAACTAAAATTATTTTTTTACACCTAGAAGTTGTAGTCATTAACTAGCATTTTATAATTATTTTCTGTGTCAGGTTATATGAATGAATAGCAAAATTAAGTCCTTGCGAAATTCTATTTTGCGGTGAACCGCGGGTAATGCATGAGTAATAGAAGAATTGACAAAATACCGTCACCACAATATTTTTATTTCAACCACAACCTCTTCCGGATCAGTTGCTCTTTATTCAAATTCTATAATTGCATAAACATAATCAGATATCAGTAGCAAACTGAACCAGCTTGATTCTTCATTCCAATCACTGCCAACGCGGAAGCGGCATAGCGAAGAACTTCATTAAGCCATCGGCGCAGTCCTTGTCGCTAGAGGAAGCAAAATAGTAGAGCCTCCATTGATTCAGCACAACCTCAAATCCTTCCCCAGCGCCGTCTGTGGCACCGGCAAGAAGGTTCGCGCCCCCGAAGTCGCACTTGAGGTAGCTGTACAGGTTGGGCAGCAAGTACACGTTGTGGGGTGCTTCAAACTTGAACACTAGCCATGAAAATGAAAATAATTAAGCTTTAGTTCACTGGTTCATAGTGGTATCGACATTGATTCTTGAAGAAAGAGAACACGAAAGGATTCTCGTTTTCATGTGTAATCACCATGCAATGTCATCTTACCTCTAGATCCTGTGTTTTTATCATATTATCCGTCACATATGTGTAGCCTTGACCAATGCACGTGGCTAATTTGATTCCATATATATTCACGAAAGTTCTAACATTTTATATCATCCGAAAGAAAAAGAAAAATTGATGTGCCTCTCGAACTAGATAATTGGCACATATTGGAACCATTAGTCACTTGTCACGTCTTTTCCTGAATGATGAACAGTTTTCGGTGAAACTTTCTGTGCACTCCTTTACGCAAACTTCATCAGCATTAGAAGTCGTAAAATAACCTCCACTTAAAGTAAAAATTAGTTGGTTGCGCTCACCAAGTTTGTCGTTGATGTAGAAGGGACTGTTCTTAAGAGCCCAGTCCGTGTAGTTGTAGCCGAAACGCCAGTTCTCGGAGCCACCAACGACAATAGTCCTGGCCTCAATCATCGCCATGGTCGCGGCCATCGCCAGCAGCACGATTCCTGCATACCTCAGTCCTGCCATTTCGCTAATGTATTCTCAAAAGATATCTCTAGCGAACTGAAGAACAATGTAGTTAAATTGATTTGGGAGTCGAATGGAGTCCCAAGGTTCTACAACGAGGGTTTATATAGCCAACTTCTGGCAACAACAGTCGGAGCTGAATTTTCTCAACTCGGTTGGCGGCAGAAGAAAAGATTGGATTCACAATCGAAGAGAAGACGTTTTTCGGGAAAGGTAATGATTGTGAAGCCATTGAGGTCCATCCCAACAAAGGGAATGTGGGTTGTTGTGGGCATTTTTTGAGTCCCTCTACAGATGGAGCTTTATATGGTCAACCTTGGATACTCTATTTTTCTCAGTGGAAATGTTCAAGTCTTCCTTGGCTGGTTTGAATACTCCTCTAAAGAGGAGTGACGTTACTCGTGGTTGGATTCTTATTGCATTCTTGGAGAATTATTAAGTTGCTGATGATGATCGAATGATGTCATTCGTTAAAATAAATTTTGGATTTCTACTTTCAGCACAAACTGAGTAACTTTTTTAGACAAGCTCTAAAGAGGACTTTGACAAAAAAAAATTGGGCTTTTACTGTTTAACTTTTAGGAAGAGCAAAATGCCACGTCAACTTTAATTTTAGATGTATGTATTGATTGATGAGATAAATCAATTAGAAATTAAAATAAAACATGAAGTTGTTATGTCACATTAAGGACCTCTTTTTTTCAACTTACATAAAATTAAAAAGTGCTTCCCTAAAAAATTGAACATGTTCAAATTTCAGAGTATATTAAAAAATTATCTGTAAATTTACCCGTCCATATTTGTGGGGAAAATATTACAAAAAACTCCACACTATACACTCTATGACACATTTATTCTAAACTTTTTTTGTGACACCAAAAACTCTAAATTTATCTCACTGTGACACATTTACCCTAAATTTTTTCTTGTGACACTAAAAACCCTGAACTTATAACCTTATAACACATTTACCCCATATTTTTTTCTTGTTTTTTCTTTTTGTTTTGAAAATTTACTTTTCTAGCTAGCAGTATTTAGCGAGGACTACTGGAGCTCTCGAGCCATTGAGCGAGGGTCATGAAGCCATTGCCAATGGCCATTGCCGGCCAAGTTAGATGCCAACAATAAATAAAAAATGAAGAATTTTTTTAAGTATATGTGTCACAATAAGATAAGTTCATGATTTTTAATGTCACAAAAAAAGTTTAAGGTAAATATGTCACAATGAGATAAGTTCGGGATTTTTTGTGTCATAAACAAAAGCTAATGGTGAATGTGTCATAAAATGTATAATTTTGGATTTTTTGTGGTATTTACCATTTTTGTGTGAGACAAGCTTTGATGACTGCATGGTAAATTTACGAGCTTGGATTTGGTTATTCAACTCGTGGCAAAATAAAATCCAGAACCCAACTTGCAACTCCCTAGTCTGAAAACTCTTGCGCTGGATTTTTGGGCCTGATCCTGTCGTACAATCCGGGTGGGGCTGGTCTTATTCAGGATTGATGTGTCAAGCTCGCAATGCCCAACCCAGCCCGAAAAGAAGTTTTTTTACGTATGGAAATATTTCGGGCGTTTAGTGTTGAGGAAAAGTTAAATTGCTCTGGGAAAAAGAAAAGAACAGAAGTCTTCCCAAATAAAACTAATAACTTCGATAGTACTCATTTTCAATCCACAACTACCGTACAAAATGACAATTCTTCCTCTTTATAAATGAATAAGATGAACACATCTTACATCTTTGTGAGAAAATCACTAAATTTCGGTTGCACGTCCTATGAGTTGACGAGTTTATTAGTTTCTATAGAAGTTGTTTGACTACATAGTTATCTTTGGAGTTTGTAGTGTGGATAAAAAAGTTGATCTAGAATGATGGTCGATGACTCTGCTGATCCCTCAAATCCTCTACTACTAGTTTTGGCAATTTGGTGACTAATCCAAGCTACTGATCCAAGTGGTTTTGCAACCGATCCCAATGATTGATCTAGCCAAGCTTGTGGACGATCCAAGCGATTATGAATGTCACAGTAATCATTGGACTATCTTGAGAAGAGTAATAAAATATTTGAGAAGAGCCACAAGTTATGACATTTTATATAGAGGATATGTCACTCTATCACAAGGATTTAGTGATGCTAATTGGATCTTAAACTTAAATAAGACAAAATTCACTAGTGGATACATGTTCATCCATACTGGAGGTGTTGTAACTTGAAGTCAGCCAAACAAATATTTGCTAAATCCACCATGGAATCAGAGTTTGTAACTCTAGAATTAATTGACAGTGAGGTTGAGTGTTTAAGAAACTTCATTGCAGATATCCCTTTGGGAATGACACTGACACCTTCAATGATTATGTATTGTAATTGTCAAATAACAATTGTCGTTGCAAAAAATTTCGATGGTAAAATTAGACACATTCGATTGAGACATGATGTGGTAAAGCATCTACTTGAAAATGGAATTTACATCAATTGATTATGTAAAGTCAAAAGTGAATTTAATGAAATTAAGTTTTGATACATTGAGGGGAATGGAATTTAAACCAGTTCAAAATTATCAACAATTATATTAATCAAAATAATGTGATTGATCATCTCATAAAGTAAGTTCATATAGGTATAATTAAATTTTTTTGTTGGTTTAGTGATCCGCTTTTCAAAAATTATTATTTCTCGTAAAATGAAAATAATGCAAGACTGTGATAAAAGAGATGTTGAAATAAGCTCTTAGTAAATTACATATCCATTGTTAGTGATATATTAAATTGAAGAATAAAATTTATGTAATTACTTATACCGGTGTGGAGTGGCACCATTCCTATGAAAGTTATGGCAAAATCTCTAAAGTACTAACGGATAAACCATGCACACGCATAGCCAATTAGTATAAAACCGCATTGATGAACGACAAAATTTATGGTAGCAATGTGATTGATGAAAATTATAACTCACAAAAAAAAATCTTGATTCATAGAATTTTCAAACTTCACCAATGATTACATAAATTATATTTTATTCTTCAAGGTTTGGTTCATAGCGAAAAAGGCACTGCTTTCACTGCAATACATTCAATTGAATTTAACCCAGTATATATCTTTCTTTTCGTTTCAAGACATTTTTGAAACATATATAGGTTTCTTAGATATTTCAATAGTTTTGAAATGTTCAAAGCCATTATTTTGGAATGGCTCTAATAGAAATTATGATTCCCATCAATTTGCAACGGTTTGGACCGCCATCAGTTTGTAACAGGTTCTCTGTAATGGTTTTGACTAGGGTTTTGTAATGATTTTCAATTTGATGCAAAAGTTGATGTTGGAAAAATGGCTCTCTCTTTCATTTACCTAGAAGTTGTTACTCCAAACATAATTTAAAGTATATAAATTAATAAAAAAGAACATCCTTACTCTCCTTCCAAACTTTCTTTCCTTTCTTTACTAGTTTTTACATACAAAATTGTTAATTCTACTCCGACTATTATCCAATGCAAAGTAAAGAGAAAAGTCTGTTTCGCTTTGGGAGGATAGTCACTAGAGTTTGTAGCACCATGTTCATACTTCAATGAGTGAAATTATCCTTAAAGACAGTACTTGCACGCCTCAGATAGTTGATCTTATTTTTATCTTCTCCAATTTTTACAATACAATGGATGACTGCTACATGATCACAATCCTAGCAAAGGTGAAGAATATTCATGGGGTTATGCTAGGAAAAGTACACCACAAATATCATAACTTTAGTTTTGTATTTACTTGAGTGCATAACTCATTTTATCAATCACTTGAGTGCCCTCTAACTTCTGTATGACATCCACTTAATTATCATAATTTTATCTCAATCCCCTAATCTTCATATAATTTTTAATTGATAACTGAAGTACCATGACTTTTAGAAATGTTTACCACGAGTGTCATGACATATCAGATTCCCGATACTTGGATGAGCCTTTTTTTTTTTTTTGAAAATTATGTCATTCAAGTGATTGATTGAATATTATAGCACTCTAGTGAACATCCTTTAAAAGCAATGGCAGTCATGTGATCGAAAAAGTTATTACCCATGATTGTAATAAAAGTTATGATATTAAAGTGAGTGTTGTACGAAAGTATGTCAATTGTGGTATCCTTATCCTACATTTTGCTCCTTTAAATAGATGTTGTAAGAGAAACAACAATAAGTGATCTTTAGAAGTCGTAAACATTTTGAGAGATGCATATGTGAGTTGTGGTGAGAAAGTCATATATAGAAGAATTGGTGTGAGGAGGAACATAATCATTTATTTAAACTTTTGTGTGAAGGTGAATATAATTGATTTTGTTACTAGGCTCGAACTTAAGACTTTCTCCCAATGATATGCTCAATGAAGTTATCAGACTTCTACTGGACACTCGCAACAAACGGTATCAAAGATTGATCAGTGGCCTACTCCTCATGTGTATCAGTGTTCAGTCCGGCGGAAGAGACTAAGGGTGAAGATGAGTGTTGTGGTGTAGCAATTTGATCCGATGATAGCCTTCATGGTTTGATCGGGCTTCTCCTGCGTCCTCCCAACACTTCGTGGTAAAGGTGAGTTGATGAGAGTGAATGTTATCGGACTTGACAATTTTGGGTGTAATAATCGTGGGAGCACAGCAGTGAATATGAACCGAATAAACACATTCAGAAACTACTCAAGCAAAAACAGGAATTCTTTCAAATTGGAAGCACGAGACATTGCGTTTATGATTATGGCAGGAAGGGTTATCCTCGAAGAGAAAAGGAAGGTGGTCATCAGGGCGTGGAAGGACTAAAATCGAACGCAAGGAAGCACAATTGTCAACAAGGATGAGGTCGCATGTAGGCATCGGTACACATAGCAGTTGACGATCAGGTCTAGAAACAGAGAGCGGCATAACTGTTCTCGATTTTCCATGGCACCAGATTGGAGGGTGAGAGGTTGAAGCAAGTGGAGAGGCTACTGCAACATCACCAGAGGCAACTCCGCGTACCGGGATAAGATCATTGAGTTTTTGTTGATATATGGTGCCAAATTATCATTGCACATCTAGATGCCGTACATTAATATATAATACATGAACTAAAAATTTACAATTTATTTTTTGTGTAGATTATATGAATGAATAACAACAGTAGTAACAGTATAATTTCATCCCACGGCAAACCACGGGCGATACATAGTAATAGAAGAAACAACGAAATGCCATGCCACGTACTTTTATTTCAACCACTGTCTCTCCAGGATCAGTCGCTCTTTATTCAAACCTGTAATTGCATAAACATAATCAGATATCACTAGCAAACGGAACCAGCCTGATTCTTCGTCCCAATCACCACCAACGAGGAAGTGGCATGGCGAAGAACTTCATCAAGCCCTCGGAGCAGTCCTTGTCGTTAGAGGAAGCAAAGTAGTAGAGCCTCCATTGGTTCAACACGACCGTGAACCCTTCTCCAGCGCCATTTGATGCACCAGCAAGAAGCTTCGCACCCCTGAAGTCACACTTGAGGTAGCTATACAGGTTGGGCAGCAAGAACACGTTGTGGGGTGCATCATACTTGAACACTAGCCAAGAAGTTAAAATAGTTAAGACTAGGTTATTCAGTTTTCTGGTTCACAGTAGTATCTACATTGATTCTTGAAGAAAGGAAACTTGGAAGGATTGTCGGTTTCATCAGCAATCCACAAACAATGTCACCTTCCATCTCTCATTCAAAGTAATCTTAAGGATTACACTCATCATCACGTTGCATAGCTTTAGCCAATGCACCTGGCTGAGTTGGTTACATATATGTTCATGAGAATTTATTCGAGGCGAAAGTTTAAATATCTTATGCCATCTTTATAAAAAAAAAAAAGCATCGATGTAGCTCAAACTAGATAAACGGCATTATATTGGAACCATTAGTGACTGCTTGTCACGTCTTTCCCTGAATAATGAACAACTTTTCGGAAAAACTTTCTCTATCATGAGCTATGCTCTATGCAAACTTCAGTAGCATCAGAACAAGTAAACTTCCTAGGCTAGAACTAACATTTAGTTTATTACACTCACCAAGCTTGTCGTTGATGAAAAAGGGACTGTTCTTAAGGGCCCAGTCCGTGTAGTTGTAGCCGAAACGCCAGGTCTCAGATCCACCAACGACGATAGTCTTGGCCTCGGTCATTGCCACGGTCGCCGCTACCACCAGCAACACAATCCCTGCATGCCTTGGTCCCACCATTTTGCTAATATATTCTCCAAAGATCTATCTATTGAACTGAAAGACAATGAAGTCAAATTGTTTTGGCAGTTGAAGTGAGTTCCAAGGTTCATCAATGGGGGTTTATATACCCAATTCTGGCAAGAATAGCCGGAGCTAAATTTTCCCAACTTGGTTGGCAAAAGACAAAAGAAAAGATTGAATTCAAGAAAGAATTAGAAGACGTTTTGTCCAATATTTTGCATGAGTTAATTCATACAAGATGCTTCTAGATTACGGCTTTTTGGTCACTGGGACTCTTTTCTCATTATCTCCTTACGTCAGACCAATCCAACTCTTCATTTTGCAGTCACTTCGTTTTGAAGAACAAACCGACGCAAAGGATAGCATTTGAATTTGCTGGTCTGACTGAGTCCATTGGTCTTCTTCATTTTGGCACTTATCCACTTAAGAGGAGAAAAAGAGGGAAAAGTAATGATTGAAGCCATTGAAGTCCACCTCAACGGAGAAAATGTGGGTTGGTGTGGACCTTTTTTGAGTCCCTCTACAGACGGAGCTTTATATGGTCAACCTTCGATACTCTATTTTTCCTTAGTGCAGAAATTCAAGTCTCCCTTGGCTTGCTTGAATCCTCCTCCAAAGAGGAGTGACTCCCATGGTTGGATTTTTATTGCATTCTCGGAGAGTTATTTCAATGAGCTGCTGATGATGGGATGATGCCCCCTGTTAAGTTAACTTTTGGATTTCTACTTTCTGCACTATTTGAAGAACTTGTCTAAACGCGCTGCCAGAGAACTTCAACAAAATGGGTTTTACTATTTAACTTTTAGGAAGAGCAAAATGCCAAGTCAGCTCTAGTTCTAATTTGTTTCTAGTAATCCTAAAACTTATCGCAAAATTGCAATTAAGTTCTAAAATTTTCAAAAAAAATCAAGTTCATTGATATGATCGAGTTTACTTGTCAACATAATCAATTTGTCTAACAAAAATGCTAACATTAAATTTTTTATTTAATTTTTCTCTTCTATGTGACGTTATTTTTTCTTTGACCAAATCATTTTAAAATTAACTAAAAAACTAAAAAAAGGCTAAAATTTTATTGTAAAAAAATTAAGCTAGAAAAAAAAGTGGTAAGGCATTCGAGTGAGGCGCTTCCCCACCACCTCTAGGGTGCTGACGAAGTTTGCTTACTCTAAGTGAGAGTGGCCGACGCTATTGAAGCCTCATTGGTGTCAGGCATGGGTCGGAGAGCCTCATTCGGTCAAGTGAGGCTTGCCCAGATTTGGGCAATGCAAACGCTCACCTAGGGCTAACGAGGCCTTATGAAGGCTGGCAAGGCCTCTCTTAGCTCTCGATTTCCTCAAACCAGATCTGGGCAAACCTCGTTTGTCCTCGAAGGCCTCGCCTAAGGTTGACGAGGCCCGACCATCATCATCCAAGATTGACAACTTCCACCATTGGCAATGACAATAGTGCCTCACCAAGCACCGGCAAGGCTTGTGATTGTTCTTGTACTTTGTTTTTAGATTTAATTTAAATATGATGGGTTCAATTGTACTTTCGCAACAATTTCGAGGAATTTTAATTTATCTAATTTTATGTATCAATTGATAAGAGAAATCTATGAGAAATAAAAATAAAATATGAAGTCATATTTGACATTTAGGAGCTTTTTGTTTGGACGGATGGAACAGCGAAAAGTGTTCTCCCCTCCACATTTAACATATTATTCAACTGTTGAATAATATGTGGGCGAGACATGCATTGTTGATCATGTGGTACATATAGGACTTTTATATTTGGTCATTGCAACTCAGGGCAAAACAAAAATCTAAAGCGCAACCGACATGTCCCTTGTTCGTAAAGCATTGGGCCGGGCTTTCGAGCTCGATCTTAGTGTACAATTCAGGACACGTCGGGCTTATTAGGATTTGATTGTGACAGCCTGAAATGACCCCACCCAACTCAAAATGAAGTTCCTTACCATTAGCGAAATGATTCGGGTGTTCTGTAGAAAATAGAATTTGCATTGCTCCAAGTAAAATATCAGAAATAAAAGTCTTCCCAACCAAAAAATTATAATTTTGATACTACTCAGTCTCATTCCAGAGGATGAGAATCCTTCATTTTTATAGGGGCGGGATTGAGAGTATTTCCCTCATTAACAAGATCGAGAGCTTAAAATTGGTCATAAGTTGGGAGTTATAGTGTGGGGTCATGTACTAATCTCATCTGAAATATAGGGGCCCAACCTTCGGTACCATCTGGGCAATGGGGGGCCCGTAGTAGAGTTCTCTGTCATAAAGAAAAAACATCTTATGTCTTTGTGAACAAATTACTAAATTTCAGCGGCACATCTTTTAAATTTGCAAGCAGCAAGTATGCGCTTAGTTCCTCAAAAGTTAATTGACTACATATTTATATTTGAAGTTTGAATTAGTGATAACAAAGTTGATTAAAATCAGAAATTCAATAACTCTGCTCATCCCTCGAATCCCTCTACTTCTGTTCTCGATAGTTGTTTGCGCTTGAGCTTATTTTATTATCCTCAAGTTCTTGTGCTCTTGATAGTACTCCTCTCCGTAACTTGAGCGATGAGATCTCTGCACCCATTTCCTCAAGCCAATTGTCTGACGAAGCGCTTTTGCTATCAACTGATCCTCATACTCCTTAACCAGCGAAGGCGATGTTGAGAAACTCTGATTACTCGATGATGCAGCTATACTCTTTAGCAAAGGCTAGTTAGAGGTAAGGCTGGATATCGGTACAAGCAGAGGATGCTATTGTCCTCGATATTTCTTTAAAAACAGTTGCATTATCATTCATCAAGCACTCCGACTGTTGTTCCTAGGATAGGTGACGACTCTTTGAGAAATGAGTGATTCAAGGATTAGTCTATACTCGAGTAATTCAATCCGCTTAGTACCTGAGCGAGGCCGCAATTGACGCCAGCCCACATCATCACAATCCTGGCAGAGACGAACAATTTGTATGGGGTTCTGCCACTTCAAACAGGGGCTACAGGAGAAACTCCAACAGGTCTTCAGACCAGCCGAACACTTCTTGGTAAAGGGGAGTTGATGATGGTGAATATTAACAGAGTTGACAGCTTTAGGAATGGTAAACGGGGGAAGCTCAGCAGGGAATATGGACCGCATAAATACATCCGGGCACTAGTCAAACAAAAACAGGAATCCTTTCAGATTGAAAGCCACAGGCATTGCTTTTACGACTATGGCAGGAAAGGATATATCCTCAAAGAGAAAAAGAACGTTGCCGTGTCAGGACTGAAATCGGACGCAAGGAAGAACATTTGTTTTTCGGGGATGAGATGGCACGCAGAGCATCGGCACACATAGACGATCAGGCCTAGACTCAGAGAGCAGCATTACTGTTCCTGATTTCCCATCACATCGGATAGGAGCGTGAGAGGGTGCTGCAACATCACCAAGGGCAACTCGGCGCACCGGGGATGAGATTATAAGGGAAAAAATTATTTTTGTTATGTTGTATTTAGGTTTGCTGCATTATAATCTATAAAATTATGAGGGAATCAAGGTGGTTGTTTCTTTCCCTTTATTATATGTTTATACCCAAAAAGTCATATGCTTCAATTTAATTATTTCTATCAATGATATAACCTAAATTTCTTTTGAAATTGTCATTTTACATCTTGATATCGTACTCATTAAAAATATAATAAATGAAATAGTACTTTTACAATTATCTTCTAGTTAAGATTATATGAAAGAATGGCAAAGATTTGTCACGGTAAAACTCCATTTCGCAGTAAACCACGGGTAATACATGAGCAATAGAAGGAACAGTAAAATACACTCACCACAAATGTTCACTTCAACCATGACCTCTTTATTCAAATTCTATAATTGCATGAAGATAATAAAATATCACTAGCAAACAGAACCCGCCTGATTCTTCGTCCCAGTCACTGTAAATGCGGAAGCGGCGTTGCGAAGAACTTCATCAAGTCATCGGGGCAGTCCTTGCCATTAAATGAAGCAAAATAGTACAGCCTCTACTTGTTCCGAACGACCTTGAACCCTTCTCTGGCACCTTTTGATGCACTAGCGAGAAGCTTCGCACGCCTGAAGTAGCACTTGATGTAGCTGTATAAGTTGGGCAGCAAGTACACGTTGTGGGTTGCATCAAACTTGAACGCTAGCCAAGAGAATAAATTAAAGTAGTTAAGCATAGGCTATTCAGTCTGATGGTTCATAATGATATTGGCAACAATCTTTGAAGAAAGGAAGCTTGAAAGGGTTCTTGATTAGGTCCACAATACTCGTACTCGTAAGTTTGAGCTTTCGGCAATCGTTAGCGTATTAAAAAACAAATGTCACCTTCCCTGTTAGATCCTATGCCCATCACATTATCTCTCATGCAAAGTAACTTAGGTCACCCTCATGATCACGTTGTGGATGAGGTGGTTACATGTACATTTTATTATCCCTATATATTGGAACCATTAGTGACTACCCGTCACGTCTTTTCCGGAATGATGATCGATTTATAGAACAAAGCTTCTCAACTATGGGCATTCTTTTTCGCAAACTACAGCAGCGTCGGAGGAAGTAAAACTTCCTAGGCTTAAAGTTAAAACATGGTTGCAGTCACCAAGTTTGTCGTTGTTGTAGAAGGGACGGTTCTTTAGAGCCCAGTCCGTGTAGTTGTAGCCGAAACGCCAGTTCTTACGTCCACCAACGACGATAGTCTTGGCCTCGGTCATTGCCATGGTCGCCGCTGTCACCAGCAACACAATTCCCGCATGCCTCGATCCTGCCATTTTGCTAATATATTATCGAAAGATCTCTCTAATGAACTGGAAAGCAATGAAGTTAAATTGTTTTGGCAGCTGAAGTGAGCTCCAAAGCTACATCAATAGGGGGTTAATACACCCAGCTACTGGCATGGATAGTAGGAGCTAAAATTTCTCAATTTGGTTGGCAAAAGTTACAAAAGAAAAAAAATTTGAATTCCAGAATGAAGAGAAGCCCGTTCTCTCCAAGATATGAATAAGATTATCCATAGAGAATGCTTCTAGATTACGGATTTCTGGCTCCAGGGATTCTTTTCTCATTAGCCACTTACGTCAGGCCCATCCTAGTCCTCATTTTGCAGCCATTTCGTTGAAAAATAAACTGATGCAAAGGAAAATGGGCAGCAGCATTTGAATTTGGTGGTCTGACTAAGTCCATGGGTCTTCTTCGTTTTGGCACTTATCCACTTAGAGAAGAAAAAGAGGGAGAGGTAATGATCGGGAAACCATTGAAGTCCATCTCCACGAAGGGAATGTGGGTCGGTGCGCACGTTTTCTTGCTGCTCTACTGATGGAGCTTCATATGGTCATCCTGCGGCGCTCTGTTTTTCCCCCAGTCGGAAAAAGTTTAAGTCTTCCCCGGCCAGCTTGAATCCTTCTCTAGAGAGGAGTGACGTTTCCCATGATTGGATTTTTATTGCGTTCTCGCAGAGTAATTTCAACAAGCTGCTGATGATCGGATGACGCCATTTGTTAAGGTAACCTGAGAATCTCTGCTTTCTGCGCCAAGTGAAGAACTTTTCTATACGAGCTTTGTTAATAAACAGACCGGAATTCCCCAGCCCGA
Organism: Melaleuca quinquenervia; assembly: GCA_030064385.1. Lineage (NCBI taxonomy): Eukaryota > Viridiplantae > Streptophyta > Magnoliopsida > Myrtales > Myrtaceae > Melaleuca > Melaleuca quinquenervia. The sequence continues at coordinate 15,539,558 of CM057723.1, forward strand.
TTAGCCTGGGCTGGGTTTTCTGGCCTGGTTATATTTTATAGGCCGGATTGGGTGATTCAGGTTTGATTGCATGTAGTTCGAAATGGCTCGAACTAACCTGAATTGAAGTTTGCTTACACATTGAAATATTTCTAGCATTTTGAGTTGAATAAAAATCGAATGGTGAGAGTAAAATATAAACGGTAGAGTGTTTCCAAACGAAAGATACTGATGTTTTTGTACTCATTCTCAACCCACAACCAAAGATAAGGATGACAATTCTTCAATTCCATAAACCAACAACATGAACATCATAGATCTTCGTGAAAAGTAAACCGAATTTCAATAGCACATCTTTCGAGTTCACTAGTAAGCACGCACTTATTATTTTCACACGAGTTGTTCGACTACAAATTTGTCTTTAGAGTTTGCGGTGGGTATAATAAAGTTGATCTAGAATGTCAAATTCGATACCTCTGCTCATCCCTTAAATCCCTCCATCTCTAGTCTTGAGAGATGTCTGCTCTTGAGCTCATACTCAAGTTCTTGCACTCTTGGTAGTACCCCTTCTTTCAGTGACCGGAGTGATGAGATCTCTGCCTTCATTTGCCTAAGCCAGTTGTCCGACAGACCGCCTTGTGCTGTACATTGATCCTCATGCCACTTAAACCATTTAAGCCAATATATCTGTCGTGAAGCAAACATAAAGATCAAACTGTCTACGAGTTTACCTACATCTATCCAGTGTTTTATCCAGAATCAGCAAATGGCGAGTATGCTTTACCTCATCTTTGAGGGGCCTTCGCTCTATTTAGATTGCCCAGTTGCCCTTCTCTCGCGGTTTGGAAAAACATATAGGAGCATTGTGACGCTTTTATCCATGCAACATTATCTAACTAAAGAGTACTACTATCTTGACGGAAGCAGGGATGAACATTGGGCTCCAGACAAAATTTGCATCAAAGGCAAGAAGAAGTACGTGCCTGTCATTTACCAAAAAAAAAAAAAAGTACGTGCCTGTCGATTGTAGATGAAAATGGTTGATTGAGTTCGTACCTCAGAAATGGTTTCCAAACACCCCCCCGCAATATCTCTAAGGGCTTTAGGGCTCGGAAATTGATCCCCTACCATTGTACGGACAATGGCATGGGGTGACGTCACCCTCTTTCCAGCCATCTGATCTAAATTGAACGGTTGGGAAAAAAATAAAAAATTAAACCTTTTTCTTTGAAAAGTCCCAGCTGTCCGATCACAATCGGACGGGGATCCTTATGTCACCTGACATAATGTCAAGTGATCCGGATCCGGAGAGCTCAAGGGGTTTTGCAAACTTGAATAGTGAATAGTATTTGTTCCTCCCTAGTCCATTAAGCCACCTTTGCCCTCTCGATCGCTCTGATATTCCTCGACTAGTGAAGGTAGCACCTGCCAGCAACTAACATAGAGACAGGCCTGATATAACGGGAGTATGACGCAGCAATACTCTTCAGCAGAGGTTAGATAAATGTTAGACTGGATATTGGTAAATGCAAATCCTTGGAAGGAAAGACAGATGAAAGATGGTGCAAAAAGAACATCAAATAGACGTTACTCGATAGCTAAAATAAGAATTGATAATCGATTGACATCGTAATTTAATTGGAAAAAAGAAGTTGGCACATAACGACTGGCGCATATAAGTCGTTAATAGGAAAAATAAATAAAGATTAGTATAAAAAAGAGGGGAAAATGATAACAAAAGTACCATAAATTTCGTAAAATACTCATTTGAGTACCATAACATTTTTTTTTCAATCGTTTGGGTCCATAACTTATATACGTCACTCACTCGAGCGAAAATCATTTAGGTGCCACAACTTATATTCATAGCTCACTTAAATGTCATGAATTAGTCTACTCAACTCATCCTCAAAGCCATCAACTGTCGACGCAATACTAATGGGGAAAAGTGCCAAAAAAGTCATAAACCTTTGCCACTTGTGCCAAAAAAGTCCTCAATCTTTTTTTGTGCCAAATTAGTCATAAACATTTGTAAATTGTGCCATATAAGTCTTTCTGTCAGTTGGTGACCGGATGAAGCACACATGGCACCAACGTGACTCCCCGGAGCTCACTGGCGATGACGTGGTGCCATGTGGCAACAACTTTTTTTTCTTCTTCTTCTTTTTCTTCTCTACCGACCTTTGGAGCGACGGAGCCCTCACCGGTGAGGGTGAGGGCGGCAAGGGTGGCGAGGGCGGGGGAGCCGCCGCCGACCTCGCCCATTGCCGGCAAGGGCGAGGCGAGGCCGGCCTCGCCTGGATCTGGGCGGGGCAGCCCCGCCCAGACCAGATCTGGGCAGGAGCGAGGCAGAGGCGGGGCTGCCCTGCCCAAATCTGGCCACTGGCCGACATTGCCAGCGGCTGGTCCCGCCTAGTTCTGGCGGGACAGCCCCACCCCTAGCCAGACAGGGGCAGACAAGGCGCCCAGATATGGGCAGAGACGGGACAACCCCATTCCTGCCCAAATATGGGCTAGGCGAGGCTACCCCACCCAAATCCAGGCGAGGCCAACCTCGGCCCGCCCTCGTCGGCGATGGCTCCACCCCTCCAAAGGCCGGCAAATAAGAAAAAGAAGAAAAAAAAAAGAAAAGTTGTCGTCACGTGGCGCCACGTCATCGCCAGCGAGCCACGTCGGTGCCACGTCTGCTTCCTCCGATCACCAACTGACGGAATGACTTATATGGCACAACTTGCAAAAGTTTAGAATTGATTTGACACACACAAAAAATATGTTGATGACTTTTTTGGTACAAGTGGCAAAGGTTTAGGACTTTTTGGGCACTTTTCCCAATACTAATGTTATCATAAATTCTTAAAACTTTATGATATGTGATGGTAAATTGAAAATATTTTTTTGTTTAGGAATCAAATAACTAATTCATAATTCTTCAAGCAGTACATCTAAATGAGTTAACAATTTTGGACGTCCACACTCTTAATTGTCATAACTTTTGAAAAACACTCGCTACAAGTGTTATGCCACGTCAAATCTCCAGCATTTGGGTTAATCTTTATATAGTACTATGATACTCAAGTGAGTAATTGAAAATTACTATGCTTAAGTAAATTTTTTCGAAAATGGCATTCAAGTGATCGGAAAAAAAAATTACGGAGCGCTACAAAAGTTATGATACTTGTATTGTTTTTTTTTTTAAGAAAAAGTGACAAATGGATAGATCATAAAAGAAGTTGGTATTTCTAGAGATTATCAATAAGTTACCAAAGACTACTTGGAAGAGCTAAATGGAAAATATTTTTGACATAGTATAGAAATTAAAATTCCTTTCTTTCGAGACACAATAGTAAAATTGTCCACAACTAAACGCACATGTACATGGGTGATAAGATGGATAAGAACGACGAGCCCCAAAGCAAGCATTAACTCGAGTTGCCTCCTCTATATATTGAGGCTGCGTTTGGTAGTTTAGATTTATAAATGGGATATGACTGAATAGGATAGTATAGGATAAGAAATTTATGAATTTCTTCATATCCCATCCACTGTAGGTGAACTTCAGATTTAAAGTCAGATATACTTATATTCTATCCAATTTATAGTTTGGTGAACTTCGCATTTAAAATCAAATATCCTCACATCTTATCAAATTTATTGTTTAGTGAACTACAGATTTAAATTCAAATATTTTAAAATAATAACATTATGTAAGTAAAAATATGCAGTTTTAATATTCAAAAAATCATCCAAAACAATATTTTTTTCAAATTAACAAATTTCCATCAAATTTCATGATTATGCATTCTTCTTTTCCGTTTTTTTGAAAAAATCTTTTGGTTACCCCGTTCAACATCAAATGTTTTTAGAATAACCTCAATTTCAATATATTCACTTTGAAACATGAATTCTTTTTATCTCTTACAAGTTTTTCATTTTTTTTTCCATTTGGTTACAGGTCCAATACCAAATCAACAAATGTCCAATTAGAACAAAGCATAAACTCCAAAGTTCATTCCCTCTTTTTTCCAGTTGCCACGAGGATGCAATGACAATTAATCATGTTAATAAATGATCTTTGAATAATTCGCACTTATAAGGTATATTACAGTTCGTCGTTTTCGCAAAATGTTGATGTGATTCGAAGAGCTATTAAAGAGAAGGCTTCGACGTCAATACTTTGGATAAGAGCTTATTCAATTAAGTTTAAAATTTTATAAGTGTTTTCTCATTTTTTATACTAAAATAAAAATGTTTACTCAAAATGAAAATCTAAAATTGATTCAACATTTATAGAATTAATACTATATGAAATAAATTGTGGTCAAACACCTAGACTTTTTTTTAATAAAAATGAAATTTTGAATTTTTCTATTTTATGGTATTATTATTATTTGTATTATTTAGTAATTTTTTTAATTCAAAAAAAAACTTCAAATCGGGTCATGGAAACCCAATCTAAATCGCTAACCCGGTCCCAACAGAGAAGTTGGAGTAGTTTGTGGGTAAACGACGGAGAAAAAAAATGTGGTATAAAAAAATCATATCCAATATTATCCCACCCTTTCTCTTAGAATTTTTTATCCGATATATATATTCATTCTATATCTGACCTTATCATATCTTAGACAGCTACCAAACACGAGATAGGATAAAATATATTATAACCTAATTTTTATCCGGTCGACCAAACACAACTTTAAGGTGAAAGTGACTATTGATTGATGAAATGAATGTCCACGGAGGTGTGAATTTGGCAAGAGACCCATCCTAGACCAAGCAAGGTAATTTATCACCTATTTTCACTGAACGTAAACACAAATATTTACTCACCTATTTTTATCAAACACCAATATTTATCCTTTAATTGTTAGTAGGGGTATTCGGTTCTTGGATAGGCATTGGTTCTTAGGTAAGACCATCCTCAACCTAAAACCGGAAACCTACCTATGACTCTCAATTTCAAAATTTTGGAACAATAAATCGGGCCAATGAGGATTAGTCCGGTTCTCAAGAAGTCACCCCAAACACAACTATCCAACTGTTGTTCTTGAAATCGGGCCAAGTATTTTCTACGGTAGCACCATCACCATCTTCAAATGGTTTAAAATTAGTTAAAAAAAGGTAACATGTCTTTTCATTTTGCATATCAACATGGGACACATTTTTATGATGGAGAGAGAGAGAGAGAGAGAGAGAGAGAGAGAGAGAGAGCCCAAATATGAGATCCCACATTAATTTGCAAGAAATGACACATGCTACTGTCACGAGTCGAGAAGTTCCTCGTCCCACGAGGTTTCCTAACACAAAAGGGAACCATCTATTCATGGAAGGCGACTCTCAGAAGATCCTTATTCAGGGAAGGAGATCACTATCAAAGGAAGGAGATCCCAAGGAGATCCTGACGAGATATCACCGAGTCCGGAAGATTCCAAGGGCGGGCGATGTGAGAATTTCTCATGTATCTATTTTAGGTAGGTTATATAGGCCGTTAGATCGAGGAGAGATCTACGGATGTCATTCTCCCAGTTTTTGTATATAAGAGGGCCTCCTCCCCCTCATTTGTATCATCTCATATCTCACAAGTTATACAATTGCAGAGCTTCTCTCTCTAGTTTCTCTCTCTAAAGAGTGTTGTAAGTTTGTGTGATCAGGCTGACTTGGGAGCAGAATTCCTAAGTGCCGCACGGGTTGAACAAGGAACGAGTTATGAATCGATCGCCCCGTGTCAAGTGGTATCAGAGCAACGTTCATCCTAGAAGCAATGGCCAAAAACAACTTGCCGACCGTGTCCGAAGAGGAGATCCAGGTCGAATCAAAGACCATGGAGGAACGCGGGAGGCGGACCAAGGGAAAGAAGGCCGGAGGTACTACCTCTAGTTCAAAGGATCCGTTAGAAGACCTGGAGTCCAGAGTGACCAAGCTGGAGGTCACAACGGCGGACATCCAAGGCGTGGTCGAGGATTTGTCAATCAACACCGAAGGAGTCGAAACCGGCTTAGGAGAGCTCAATGCGGTGGTGCAGGAGCTAAAGTCGAATATGGGAGGACTCCAAGATGAGTTGCATGAGACAATGACCACTACGGAAGAAGAACTGAGGAAGAAAGGCGATTCCCTGGAGATGCTGGTGATGGACATGCGACACGAGATGGAGGAGCTCAAGGCGAAGGCTTCCAAGGTAGATGATCTCAAAGCTAGAGTCGCCGAATTGGAGGATGCCCAAGGGACTGGTGCAGTTACTATATAACAAAGACCTACGGGTGGATGCACCCAAGCCGAATGTGTTCAAAGGCGTTCCCAAGGAGGTAGACAACTTCCTCTAGCAAATGGAGCAGTACTTCAATGCAATGCGGATCAAGAGTGACTCACTTCGGGTAAGTACCACTTCTATGTACTTTAGTGATGACGCATTATTGTGGTGGCGTCGTAGATCGGATGATAGGACGAGAACACCAATCACGACTTGAGAGATGTTCATGGAGGAGTTCCAAAAGCAGTTCTACCCCATCTATGCGAAGATGGAGGCACGCGATGAGCTGCGGTGCCTTGAGCAAAGAGGGAGTGCTCGGGAGTACGTGAAGAAGTTCTCGAGCCTTCTCCTTTAAATCCCGTCGATGAACGACAAGAAGGCTTTCTTCCAATTTGTGGGAGGACTCAAACCGTATGTCAAGCAAGAGCTCATGCGATGCAATGCTCAAGACTTGCCAACGGCGATGGGGGTGGCGAATGGAATGATCGAGCATCACCCCTCGATCGAGAAGAAGCCGGACCCTCGTCCAAGGAGTAGGACCACTGGTGGAGGAGTCAACCAAAGACCCTACCAAGGTCCCAACAGACATCAAGCCGCACCGGCTAAAGATAAGCCGGAACCTAGCAACAATGGTCAACGGAGGAGGCGTTTCGCCCTCAAATGCTTCATGTGTGACGGTGCGCACTTAACTCGGGATTGTCCAACAAGGCCCGTACTTGCGGCCCTCGCCAAGGAGCATGCCGAGGAGAAGGAAGGAGGAGCCAAATTAGGATCAATGAGGATCCTCAACACCGTGACGTCTAAGCGAGTGGAGAAGAAGAAAGGACTCATGTTCGCAGATATCACGATCCATGGGACGACCATGAGTGCTTTGATCGACACAGGAGCCTCCGACCTCTTCATATCGGAGGAAGCGACAAAGAAACTCAACTTACGAGTTGAGAAGGGAGCTGGTAAACTCAATACGGTGAACTCAACATCTATCCCTACCACGGGCATGGCAAAGGGAGTGGAGCTTCACTTGGACCAATGGAGGAGCAAGGAGAATATTGAGGTAATTCCACTTGATGACTATGACTTTGTCATTGGTTTAGGATTCCTCGATCGTATATGTGCCTTCTCGGTTCCATTTGCGGATTGCATCTGCATCCTAGACACGCGAGGACAATGTGTGGTCCCGGTAAGAAGGAATGCTGGAGAACAAAAGGTTATCTCGGCCATGCAATTGACCAAGGGGGTCAAGAAGAGGGAGCCGACTTACTTGGCGACTCTCAAGGAAGAGGAATCCGATGCCAAGGAAGAGGCGATTCCTCCGGAGGTAACCCACGTCTTGGAGATGTTCAAGGACGTGATGCCTCCAAAGTTGCCCAAGCAACTTCCACCAAAGAGGGAGGTGGATCATTAGATCAAGCTCGTGCCTGAAGCTCGACTACCGGCCATGGCGCCTTATCGCACAGCCCCTCCAGAACTCGAGGAGCTAAGGAAGCAACTCAAGGAGTTACTTGATGCTGGCTACGTTCGACCCTCAAAAGCTCTATTTGGTGCCCCGGTGCTATTCCAAAAGAAGCATGACGGTTCTCTCCGTATGTGCATCGACTACCGGGCGCTGAACAAGTACCCGATTCCTCTTATTGCTGATTTATTTGACCAACTTGGAGGAGCACGATGGTTCTCCAAGCTGGATTTACGATCGGGATACTACTAAGTGCAGATTGCCGAAGGAGATGAAGAGAAGACCGCTTGTGTGACTCGATACGGGTCGTACGAGTTCCTGGTGATGCCTTTCGGCCTGACAAATGTACTGGCAACGTTTTGTACCCTCATGAACAAGGTACTACATCCGTTCTTGGATCGGTTTGTTGTAGTTTACCTTGATGACATTGTAATTTATAGTCGAACATTAGAAGAGCATTTGGAACACCTTGAGCAAGTGTTTCGAGTTCTGAGAGAAAATGAGCTATATGTGAAGCGTGAGAAGTGTGCTTTTGCTTGTGAAGAAGTACCTTTCTTGGGGCACATTGTAGGTCATGGACAGGTGAAGATGGATCCTGCCAAGATCAAGGCGATCGTAGATTGGGAACCTCCGACGAAGGTGCCCGAGCTTCGATCATTCCTGGGGCTCACGAACTACTACCGACAGTTCGTGAATGATTATTCATGCATCACCACTCCCCTCACCGACATGCTGAACAAGAAGAGGACTTGGGAGTGGACTGGACGATGCCAAGAGGCGTTCGAGCGGCTAAAGCAAGCGATGGTCGAAGAACCGGTGCTCGCCTTACTGGACTACTCGAAGCCTTACGAGGTAGAGACCGATGCCTCGGACTACGCCATTGGTGGTGTTCTAAAGCAGGATGGTCATCCCGTGGCGTACGAATCAAGGAAGCTGAATGATATCGAACGGCGATACACGGTCCAGGAGAAGGAGATGACGGCCGTGGTCCATTGTTTACGAACATGGCGCCACTACATCCTTGGATCGCACTTCACCGTCCGAACTGACAACGTGGCTATGAGCTATTTCCAGACCCAGAAGAAGCTGAGTCCGAAGCAAGCTCAATGGCAAGATTTCCTAGCGGAATTCGACTTCAAGCTGGAATACAAACCGGGTAAGAACAACTTGGTTGCTAATGCTTTGAGCAGGAAGGGAGAGCTGATGGCCATGAGCCGTCTTGAGTGCCCATGGACCGAGCGGATCAAGGAAGGGCTAAATCTTGATCCAAGGGCAAAGGCGATCCTCGATTATGCTAAGGAGGGAAAGACCTGGCAATTTTGGTGGGAAGACGAGCTCCTCTACACCAAGGGACGACGGCTTTACGTCCCACTCCATGGAGGATTACGCAAGGAAATCATCAAGGAGTGCCATGATTCAAAGTGGGCGGGACATCCGGGAGTCCACCCGCACCATGGCCCTCGTGGAAGATAAATACTTCTGGCCCCTCATGCGGGACGATGTGGAGGCCTACGTGCGAACTTGTCTTGTATGCCAACAAGACAAGGTGGAGCAAAAGTCCCCGGCAGGCCACTTACAACCTCTCCCCATACCGGAGCGACCATGGGAGAGCGTTTCATTGGATTTCATTGTAGGCTTGCCGCAGTCCAAAGGGTGTCGGACTTTAATGGTCATGGTCAATTGGCTATCTAAGTACGCGACTTTCATGCCAGCCACAGAGGATTGTACGGCCGAAGAAATAGCCAAGCTATTCATGAGGCATGTAGTCAAATATTGGGGACTATCAAAGTCGATCATGAGCAACCATGATCCACGATTCACTGGGATATTCTGGACCGAACTATTCAAGCTACTGGGATCGGATCTCAACTTCTCCACAAGTATGCATCCACAAACAGATGGACAGATGGAACGGGTGAATGCACTTCTAGTACCTCCGACATTTCGTGAGCGCCACTCAAAAGGATTGGGTAAGATTAATCGATGTTGCTCAATTCTCATATAACCTGCAGCGAAGCGAGACGACGAGCCGAAGTCCCTTCGAGATCGTGAATGGACAGCAACCGTTCACTCCTAGTACAGTTGCCATGGGCTACAAGGGGAGTAGTCCCGCCGCTCACAAGTTCGCATCGGATTGGTATGAACAAGCGGACTTGGCTAGGGCGTGCATTGAGAAGGCGTCCAAGAGGGTGAAGAAGTGGGCGGACCAAAAGCGACGAGACGTGGAGTTCGACGTGGGCGATCAGGTGTTGGTGAAACTTCATCGGATCATGCATCACAAGAATGTGCATAAGGCGTTGGTTCGTCGATACGAAGGCCCATTTCGAATCATCCAACGGGTTGGAAAGGTCGCATACAAAGTGGAGCTACCACCGAAACTAAAGTTGCATCCGGTATTCCACGTAAGTATGCTCAAACCTTTTTACTTGGACAAAGGAGACCCGGATCGAGGTAAGTCACATCGAGCACCCATGGGGGCAAAGTCTTCCTATGACCGCGACATCAAAAGTATACTTGATGAGCGGAGCATAGTGAAGAGATATCGACCAACGAAGAAGGAATACCTCATCCGCTGGAAGGGTCTCCCGGAGAGTGAAGCCAGTTGGGAACCCGCCGAGGCTCTTTGGCAATTCCAACAACAAATCGAAGAATTCAAGGCCAAAGGGGTGACGGGGGCATCACCGATTATGTGGGGGAGAATGTCACGAGTTGAGAAGTTCCTCGTCCCACGAGGTTTCCTAACACAAAAGGGAACCATCTATTCATGGAAGGCAACCCTCAGAAGATCCTTATTCAGGGAAGGAGATCACTATCGATAGAAGGAGATCCCAAGGAGATCCTGACGAGATATCACTGATTCCGGAAGATTCCAAGGGCGGGCGATATGGGAATTTCTCATGTATCTATTTTAGGTAGGTTATACAGGCCGTTAGATCGAGGAGAGATCTACGAATGTCATTCTCCCAGTTTTTGTATATAAGGGAGCCTCCTCCCCCTCATTTGTATCATCTCATATCTCACAAGTTATACAATTGCAGAGCTTCTCTCTCTAGTTTCTCTCTCTAAAGAGTGTTGTGAGTTTGTGTGATCAGGCTGACTTGGGAGCAGAATTCCTAAGTGCCGCGTGGGTTGAACGAGGAACGAGTTGTGAATCGATCGCCTCATGTCACTACCTTCTTACTTTCTAAGACAAAAGATAGCCCAAATGTGAGATCTCACGTCGACTGGTGGGAGTTTCTTATACTTTATTGTTATTATAACATACTCGGGACTATATGATAAATAAATAAATAAAATATAAAAGTTAAGATGTTAAACAATGTCAATTCCATCTAGTTCCACCCTAGAAGGAATTGAACTGAAAATTGTTAGTTCCACAAAATTGGAATTAGGAATTACCCAAAACTGGCCAATTAATTCATTTCGATTCTCGGGTTGGAATAGAACCAGTGCTCCCACTTACTAATTATCAAGAGTTATTTACTCTTTTACCTATGAAAAAAAAGAGGTCCACACAAATTTCCTTTAAAACAATACTTTAACACATTATACTAAAATTCATGAAATTACCCTAAATTACAAGAGTGAGGATAGGTGTAGTATCGTGGAAATAAGTTATCAAACACAAAAGCTAAGCGGATGAGGAGATAAATAGCAGCCTGATTTATGTGGTTCAATTAATGTGATCAACATTCATGGAGAGCATTATAAGGACCCACTGTAAATCAAGTAATGTAATGGAAATTGTAACCATACTTGAGTAGATATTCTTGATATTTGTCGACTTTTAATTAAACCTAACAACCTCAATGGTATTTAGTCGCTGACATCTTACAATTAATATGATTTTCTTTCGACAAAATAGAAGAAAGACCAAAAAAATTTGATCTTGTCAAAAGTCACTGATTCGTATCTTCAAATCATGTTTACTGCAAGCATTGGGACTATATCACTCAGCTTATAATATTACATACAGATAGCTACGCTCGTCAAAAGAAAGAGCTCGAAAGTTACATTGACCGCTACTAACACCTGAACTCGTATCAAATATATGTAGTGGGGACATGAAGACATCATTACATTTAAAAAGAAAAAAGAAGAGAAGTGAAGAGAAATCTCTTTAATCTACATCACAATTAGCTTCCAATAACGAAGAAACTTCTTCATTTTAGAGGAACTTTTTTATTTTACTCCAACTGCAAAGTATTCCTTCAGATGAGTAGCCCTTTATTCAACGGCTATGAAAGCACAGACACGATCACTTTCATCACCTTGTTCTCATTCCATGATCGTCCTGGTCGATCACTGCCAACGCGGCAGCGGCATGGCGAAGAACTTCATCAAGCCGTTGGAGCAGTCTTTGTGGTTCGAAGAAGCAAAGTAGTAGAGCCTGTATTGGTTCAGCACAACTTCGAAGCCATGTCCGGCGCCGTCCGACGGGCGAGCAAGCAACTTTGCACCCTTGAAGTCGCATTTGAGATAGCTATAGAGGTTGGGCAGCAAGTGCACATTGTGGGGCGGATCATACTTGAACACTAACAAAGAGTTAATCGAGACTTTAGTGCAAGCAACTTAACTCAGTCAAATCATAACCAATCACATCTAATAATAACTCTAACAAGATCGATCATATATTCTTGTGACGACAAAATGGACAAGCGTCTCTCACGAGCCAATTATGATAAAGATAATGTCTAACAAAACATGCCTTTCTATACAATCTAGCTAGCACGAGTCCCGATGATTGTTTGAACCATGATAGGCTTGCTCTGATGAAACATGTCTAAAATAGAGGTCGGCTGGTTGCACACTCACCAAGCTTGTCATTAATGAAGAAGGGACTGTTCTTAAGAGCCCAATCCGTGTAGTTATAGCCGTAACGCCAATTCTCAGGTCCACCCACAACAATAGTCCTGGCCTCAGCAATCGCCATGGTTGTGGCCATCACTAGCAGCACAAGCCCCGCACACTTCCTTCCTGCCATGTTGTTAATATTATTCTCAATATCTCTCCCTCTAAGTGCACTCGAAGACAATAATAGGATCAAATTGGTTTGGCAATTGAATTGTCTGTGCGCCAAGTACTATGCTGAAGGGAGGTTTATATACACAATTTTTCGCAACAACAGTCAAGCCAAATTTTCTCGACTTTGTTTGGCACAAGATCGAATTGTGGAATGGAGAGAACCCGTTCTCCAAGGTTTTGAATATGTTGTTAAGTCATACAAACCCTTTTTCTCTAATTACATGCTTCTAGATTGCGGCTGTCGGTTCCTCCAATTCCCTTCTCATCTATCCACCATAGAACCATCCCTTATTCAGGCTGTTGTCATCTCTGTGGAGTTTTTTTTTTTTTTTTTTTTGCATAGTCATTGAATTGGAGATTGACTACAATGGGGAGAGAAGGTAGAATTTGAGGGGTTGACTTCATGAATGTCATAGTCATTGCCTTGCCCTCTTTTTTCTTCTCTGCGAGAAGTGGATGAGTGCCAAACTGTGGGTTTGGTGAGGACGATTTCTTCCCTTCTTCAACTGAAGCTCCTCCTGCGGTCAAGCTACGGCATGCCTTCTTTTTTTGCTTGACCGTAGAATTCATGGATTTTTTTTTCAGTCATTTAAAATTATGTCAAGAAGAAAAAAGAAAAGTTTTTGGATTTTCATTGCGGCAACTATAGTGGGTAGAACTTTCTTTTATACTAGCATTGTCGATTGCATGATAATAACATCTTCTTTGACAAAACTAACATATTCATGTGCCGTGGCATCAATGATGTTGTTAAAAGGGGAAATTATCCAATCAATATTAAACCTATTATGCAGATGTGGATCCAATTCTAAACTTTTCAATTTTATTAATTTATTTATGAACTTTTGCACGAAATTTCAATATAATTTCTAATCAATTTTCATCGTAAATCACTCACATGATGGTGTACCACATGAGATAGCTATGATGAATAGTGGAGTAGATCCCACATCCAACCAAGTCTTTGACCAGGGAACGGGAGAATTCCCACTACCACTGACAGGCCAACCGGGCCATGAGCGCGGTGGGAACGGGCTTCCCAAAAAGCCAGCCCGGGCGGGGTCAGCATAGAATGAAGGGGACGGCCCTAATGTTGTGTTGGCAAAGCCAACTTCTTGGCTTTCGGGCGGAGAAGAGCGGACGTGGGGACTCGGGTCAGGGTGCAGCGTAAGAGAGCCAGTCCATTTAGGTAGGGCAAGACAGAATGGGCGGGCACGAGCGGTCTGGTGTCCGAGCCAATTGGTCAGACGACAACTAGACTTTCACATCCACGACTTTGGAAAAAATTGATCGAAATGACTATATCGAAATTTTAAGCAAAATACTAAAATTAAATTGACAAACTTGAAATGTTTAGGACTAATGACATTTGCATAATAGATTTATGACTATTGGATAATATCTCCCTAGATAAGACTTAGAAGTTCTTCTCTCCATTATAATGACCTGCAAATAACTTTGTTAATTTTCGGCGAAGGCTACGTTATCTATGGTCCAGAATTCAGATAATATCGTATCCTTTGTTGTTCACGGATGATATGGCAGAAAGCTCTGTACATTGCTTGTTTTCCCTTTCTCTTATAAGGTTTTTAGCAAGGGGTTCCGATCAGATGCTTTCTAGGCTTTTTGGTTTTGGCCAAAACCCAACTTCGTCAGCTCACGAGTCCAATGGTTCAAAAGCAAGTCGTAACCCAGCAAGCTTGTTCTTTTGGAAATGGTACGGCAATGGCCTAAAGTAGCAATGACGCAGAAAAAAAAAACAAGGAAATAGCGTTGAAGAGGTGGGAGTTTCCCCAAGCTTGTTCTTTCAGGATTTATGGCAGGGGCTGACTATTTGGTAATGTTTAAAAGCAAGTATGTTTCTATTCTTTTATTTCGAAAAACAACAAAAGAATATAAACGTGAACAAAAGAATAGATACGTGTTTGTTTACACTTTTGTTCTTGAGATCAAAAAAGATGTTTTTTTGTTTCTATCACAACAATTAGAAACAAAAAAAACTAACTTTTTGTTCTTGAATAATTTATTAAAAATACTTTTTATTTCTCTTTTGCCTTTGCAACCTCCAATCACCCCTCGCTGTCCGCTGCCGCCAGTTGCCCGCCACCGCAACCGGCCTCCAGCGACGGTCCGGCAAGGGCCAACCAGCAGCAGCTGTGGGAGGCGGTCCGATAGCAAGGGGTTGGCCAACGGCGATCGATCTCCCATTAACAAGAAGAAAAAACAAAATATTTATTAATCGTACCAAACATATTTATATTCTTTTTTTTTATTTCAAGAACATTTTTACCAAACGCTCTATTTTACTCAAAAAAATATTTCATGAAATAGAAACACAAAAAAGTGCGCTATAGAACAAAAACATTACCAAACGCACCCTCAGAAGATTATTCCAATTGAGGAGCTGGACAAACACAAAATGACCCACATTTTCCAGAAGAGTAATGCTCGGTGAAGTCTGCCAATTACAAGCTCAGGATATCAGAGACAGAAACTACCATTTCTGCCTCCTAAGAAATATTCACCAACTACTTATATAAAAAAAAAGGGAAAAGAAGAAAAAGAAGGCACCATTTACCAACCAAAAATAAGGTAAAATGACGCGCTGAAAGCAGCTTGAGCTGAGCAGCAATCCCACTCAGACGCTCTTCATTCGGATTTCCAACCTCTGAAAACTTCTCTCGCCTTCAATGTTTGCTTACTTTAATATAAGAAACGGCGAACACTGATCCCATCACTCAGCACAAGCTCTTGGTAAATGGGAGCACAACATTAGCAGAGCCTATATCAAGGCATGTTGGGCCCTCAGAAACTAGGGTACCTCTCGAGTTGCCTATGATCCATGGAGATACCGAGAACTCAAGCTATACAACTCTTGCCTCGTCAGATTAAATTTCTGAATCTTAACATCTGAGCACCGAAAGGCATTTGAAACTGTCTGGGCCCTGGGGGACAAGTTTCTGCACTTGCCAAGCAGGGTCTAAGGCAACGGCAAGGCCACAGAAAAGCACAGAGACAACCCTTTCGGAATTCAGCAGATGTATGATGAGTAGACCTCCATCCATATCCTGGATTCAATCTAATCATTGCAGCGACTGCTTGGTAGCAACTCTTCGATAGTCTTTTTTGCCTCAGTAAGAGGGTTTACATGAGAAACTTCCACTGCCCACGTATGCTGAATGGACTCAATTCCATCTCCATTTCATGGAAGTGTTGTTTCTCCAACTGTCGAGCAGCATTAAAATCCATGGCAGTTCCAACTATGTTCTGCCATAATAAAAGACACGATGCATAAAGTTCGGCAAATATGCCAGCATGAGCAAGTTAAGTGATACCAGAGTTCTTCAGAGAACTTTCAATAAGTGAGGCCACAAAGATAATCGTAGAGAAAATAGGATTCTGAGCTTGTTCTCTTGGGAAAATCATAAAATTTCCTACATGTACTTATTGAACAGATCCTGCATGAATACTTATCCAATCTGTGGCAAGGCTAGCATTGAAGATGATATATTTCAGAATGCCCTCCTCAAAGTTGCTGAGGACATTATGTGAATAAACTGAGAACATAAGATCTTGACGAGAAGAATCCAGCATGGACCCACAATTTCTCGCAGTGATTTTGCTATGCTTCTTCAGAAATCTATCAACATAATACGCACTTGACCTGGAGGCATTTTTTTCTTTTCCAACCCATTTTAGTGTCCAGTTAGTGCTCTCTAGAGCTGTCTGGCGGAGCTTTTCATTCAATCTTAACAAGGTTGAAGCCCGATCAGCATTAGCCCAACAAAAACATAAAGAGGAGCCATCTTCTGCGCAAATAAGAAAACACAAGACATAAAAAAGTGAAGATAAAGGGCAAGACAACCATGTCATGCCCAAAAAAAAAAATTTATGGACAGCTAATTTGTTATTCTTTAGAAAGAAGGCAAAGTTACCAACTACAAAACCAGCAATTGGAATGTTAACAAGATAGGACCCGTGAGAGAACCCTGATTGTAAGCAATCTGTTTCTATATTTGTCTTCTCCAATATCAGAATGTGGATAGCAACAACCTTCATCGTATCAATACTTTGAATAAGAGTTTATTCAATTAAATTTAAAACTTTATAAGTGTTTTCTCATTTTTTATGCTAAAACAAAAATATTTATTCAAAATGAAAATCTAAAATTGATTCAACATTTATAGAATTAATACTACATGAAATAAAATGTGGTCAAACACCTAGACTTTTTTTTAACAAAAATAAAATTTTGAATTTTTTGAATTTTTTTTATTTTCTAGTATTATTATTATTTATATTATTTAGTAATTTTTTAATTCAAAAAAAATTCAGATCAGGTCATGGAAACCCAGTCTGAATTTCTAACCCGGGCCCAACAAAGAAGTTGGAGTAGTTTGTGGGTAAACAACGGAAAAAGAAAAAAAAACATGGGTTTTAAGTTTTAGATAAAAGAAATCATATACAACATTATCACACCCTCTCCCTCCGAATTTTTTATCCGATCTATATCTATTCTATATCCGACCTTATCATATCCTAAATAGCTACCAAACACAAAATAGGATAAAACATAATCTAACTTGATTTTATTAGGTCGATCAAACGCAGCTTTAAGCTGAAAGTGACTATTAATTGATGAAATGAATGTCCACGGAGGTGTGAATCTAGCAAGAGACCCATCCTGGACCAAGCAAGGTAACTTATCACCTATTTTTACTGAACGTAAACACAAATATCTACTCACCTATTTTTATCAAACACCAATAGTTATCCTTTAATGGTCAGTAGGGGTAATCGGTTCTTGGATAGGCATCGGTTCTTAGGTAGGCCCATCCTCAACTTAAAACCGAAAACCTACCTATGACTCTCAATTTCAAAATTTTGGAACAATAAATCGGGCCAATGAGAATTAGTCTGGTTCTCAAGAAGTTGCTCCAAACACAACTATCCAACTGTTGTTCTTTAAATCGAGCCAAGTATTTTCTACAGTAGCACCATCATCATCTTCAAACGGTTTAAAATTAGTTTAAAAAGGTAACATGTCTTTTTATTTTGAATATCAACACGGGACACATTTTTATGATGGAGAGACAGAGAGAGAGACAGAGAGAGAGAGAGAGAGAGAGAGAGCCCAAATATGAGATCCCACATTAATTTGCAAGAAATGACACATGCTACCTTATTACTTTTTAAGACAAAAGATAGCCCAAATGTGAGATCTCACGTCGACTAGTGGGAGTTTCTTATACTTTATTTTTATTATAACATACTCGGGACTATATGAAAATTAAATAAACAAAATATAAAAGTTAAGATGTTAAACAATGTCAGTTCCATCTAGTTCCACCCTAGAAGGAATTGGACTGAAAATTGTCAGTTTTGCAAAATTGGAATTAGGTATTGCCAAAACTGGCCAATGCATTTCGATTCTCGGGTTGGAATAGAACCAGTGCTTACACTTACTAATTATCAAGAGTTATTTACTCTTTTACCTAAAAAAAAGAGAGGTCCACAAAAATTTCCTTAAAAACAATACTTTAACACATTATATTAAAATTCATAAAATGACCCTAAATTACAAGAGTGAGGATAGGTGTAGTATCGTGGAAATAAGTGATCAAACGCAAAAGCTAAGGGAATGAGGAGATGAATAGCATGTTTGATTTATGTGGTTCAATTAATGTGATCAACATTCATGGAGAGCATTATAAGGACCCACTGTAAATCAAGTAATATAATGGAAATTGTAACCATATCTGAGTAAATATTCTCAATATTTGTCGACTTTTAATTACACCTAACAACTTCAATGGTATTTAGTCACTAACATCTTACAATGAATATGATTTTCTTAAGACAAAAAAAAAAAAGAACAAAAAAAAATTGATCATGTCAAAATTCACTGATTCGTATCTTCAAATCATGTTTATTGCAAGCATCGGGAAATTAAATCATATAAGAAAACACTATATCACTCAGCTTATAATATTACATACAGACAGCTACGCTGGTCAAAAGAAAGGGCTCGAAAGTTACATTGACCGCTACTAACACCTGAATTCATATCAATTATATGTAGTGGGGACATGAAGACATCATTACATTTAAAAAGAAAAAAGAAGAAAAGTGAAGAGAACTCTCTTTAATCTACGTCACAATTAGCTTCCAATAACGAAGAAACTTCTTCATTTTGGAGAACTTTTTTATTTTACTCCAACTGTAAAGTATTCCTTCAGATGAGTAGTGTCACGCCTGATCGCCCATGGACCTCAGATAATTATTGTCACAAGGACAGCATTAGTAGCACTGGATTTTATTTTGTGTATTAACATATTAGAACCACTCCGATATAATTTAAAATATAACACATGATAAAAGCACAACATGCTTACTATTTCACAAACATATATACAGACACCCAAAAAGAAACAAAATTACATAGGCAGAGTTTCCACAACTAAACTGGTCGATACCTCACAAAGCAGTATAATACAGGCATTTACAACCCATCACCAGCAGACCTAGCAGCCATAGTTAACCGACACTAATCCTTTCCCTCGTCAGTATAAACAACAAAACGATCGAGGAGATAGGATTACTATTCACATAAGGTGTGCCTACAGTCCCTAACTATGGGTCAACCACACTACCCCCTTTTGGATCTCCAAATCCCTGGGAGGGGTTATGGTAGAAGACCATACCCTCTGGCTCCTCATGGTGGTCAGTGTAGAATACTAGAGGTCCGCCCTTTTCTCCTTCATAACGACACCAATATCCGTGCCCTATCCAACGCCTTTGCAAAGGATGCCAGTCCCATAGCATCTTAGAGTGTATCTCAATTACTCTATCTGTATCAGTTTCGATCCTATTGATATTCCAACTAGAGTCCTTAGGCTTAGTCCTGTTCATCTCCTCAAGTAGTTCTTCATCATACTCACGGAAAACCTCCTGGACAAAACGTTCCATGTCCCTATCTATCCTGTTCCCTTCCAACCATCGCCTCATCGCTGGACTGAGGTTCTCTTCCTCCACGTTGGATTCTTTCTCGGCTCCTTGTCCATGACCTGTTCCTGAAAGAGGTTTTAGTTAATGAGATATATGTATCTCTATAACGGTTTTGAATTATCATTTAATGATGAGGGTGCTACTTCATATTTATTCTATCGTATAGTTCCATTTCTTGTTGCTTCACCTTCCTCCTTCTGGACTTTTGAGTTTCCATTGCCTATCGAACTGGCCAAATTGTCGCCTCTTACCGCTTCATCCCTTTTTAATTCAGAATACTACGCGCCAATCATCCCCAACAAGTTATAATCTCACACAATCAATCACCACTTCAGACAGGAATGCACATAAAGGAATTTAATTAACTCGGTATAGGTGCTTACCTTGAGCTAAAGTACCTGGTATTTGCGGAGGATGTGTTGACACGAGCTGGCGTCTACGGTCGGGAATAGTATCCGAAAGCGGTCCTGGAAAATCGAAGCTATGGCTGGTCGTGAAGCCGGATTTCGGGGGTCACCGGCGCGTCTCCGGTCAGCACCGTCGACGCCCACGGGATGCTATTCACCACCTACAACTCCCTGATTAATTTCGCACCGAAGCCACCCCTTCCTTCCCTTGTTTTTCCGTTTTTCTTCCTATGTCATTCACCCCATGCGACCACTCTTCCGGCAGAGACAACGAAGACCGAAAAGAGAGAATTAGTGGGATTTGCCACTTGGCCGGTCTCATGCGCGTTCGTGTGACCTGGGGACAGATAGGCTGGAGGCAAAGGACGCGTGGGTGGCGGCCACACGCGTCCGTTTGCCCCCGGCGAGCAGTTTTTCCCCTCGCACGCCACGTGCTCGACGGAAAGCGCAGACGGACAGAAGAGGGGCACCTGGCCGGTTCGGTTCGTAACGCGCGAACCGGCCGGTCCAACCCTCATCCTTCAAACAGGCAGCAACTCGGCCACGAACCGTTGACCCGTAACTTTGACCTGTATTTTATTTTTTTATTTTTTTTATTTTCTATACTCTAAATTTATAATTCCTTAAAATTTACAAATTCTCCCCCCCAAAAGAACGGCCTTTCATTTAACCAAAATCCAGTCTATTACAAGTAGCCCTTTATTCAACGGCTATGAAAGCACAGACACGATCACTTTCATCACCTTGTTCTCATTCCATGATCGTCCTGGTCGATCACTGCCAACGCGGCAGAGGCATGGCGAAGAACTTCATCAAGCCGTTGGAGCAGTCTTTGTGGTTCGAAGAAGCAAAGTAGTAGAGCCTGTATTGGTTCAGCACAACTTCGAAGCCATGTCCGGCGCCGTCCGACAGGCGAGCAAGCAACTTTGCACCCTTGAAGTCACATTTGAGATAGCTATAGAGGTTGGGCAGCAAGTGCACATCGTGGGGCGGATCATACTTGAACACTAACAAAGAGTTAATCGAGACTTTAGTGCAAGCAACTTAACTCAGTCAAATCATAACCAATCACATCTAATAATAACTCTAACAAGATCGATCATATATTCTTGTGACAACAAAAATGACAAGCGTGTCTCACGAGCCAATTACGATAAAGATAATGTCTAACAAAACATGCCTTTCTACACAATCTAGCTAGCGCGAGTCCGGATGATTGTTGGAACCATGATAGGCTTGATCTGATGAAACATGTCTAAATTAGAGGTCGGTTGGTTGCACACTCACCAAGCTTGTCATTGATGAAGAAGGGACTGTTCTTAAGAGCCCATTCCGTATAGTTGTAGCCGTAACGCCAATTCTCAGGCCCACCCACAACAATAGTCCTGGCCTCGGCAATCGCCATGATTGTGGCCATCACTAGCAGCACAAGCCCCGCACACTTCCTTCCTGCCATGTTGTTAATATTATTCTCAAGATCTCTCCCTCTAAGTGCACTCGAAGACAATAATAGGATCAAATTGGTTTGGCAATTGAATTGTCTGTGCCCCAAGTGCTATGCTGGAGGAAGGTTTATATACACAATTTTTCGCAACAACAGTCAGCCAAATTTTCTCAACTTGTTTGGCACAAGATCGAATTGGGGAATGAAGAGAACCCGTTTTTCCAAGGTTTTGAATATGTTGTTAAGTCATACAAACCCTTTTTCTCTAATTACATGCTTCTAGATTACGGCTGTCGGTTCCTCAAATTCCCGTCTCATCTATCCACCTTAGAACCATCCCTTATTCAGGCTGTTGTCATCTCTGTGGAGTTTTTTTGCATAGTCATTGAAGTGGAGATTGACTACAATGGGGAGAGAAGGTAGAATTTGAGGGGTTGACTTCATGAATGGCATAGTCATTGCCTTGCCCTCTTTTTTCTTCTCTGCGAGAAGTGGATGAGTGCCAAACTGTGGGTTTGGTGAGGACGATTTCTTCCCGTCTTCAACTGGAGCTCCTCCTGCGGTCAAGCTACGGCATGCCTTCTTTTTTTGCTTGACCGTAGAATTCATGGATTTTTTTCAGTCATTTAAAATTATGTTAAGAAGAAAAAAGAAAAGTTTTTGGATTTTCATTGCGGCAACTATAGTGGATATTATTTACCAAAAAAAAAAACTATAGTGGGTAGAATCGCCTGCTATGGTGACGTAGTTGGTTCGGGCCTTGTGCTTCTAGTAAAAAGTGCAGGTTCGAATCCCAACGACGTTGCTAAGTGACTTAACTGCTGATGTAAGTGTGGTGACTAGCTTGCATTGGCCCGAGGTATAGGCACCCGGTTGCTTAGCGCTTATTGAGCGCGAAGGGGCCCAGGTGGAGTCCTCGGTAACAAAAAAAAAAAAAAACTATAGTGGGTAGAACTTTTTTTTACACTAGCATTGTTGATTGCATGATAATAACATCTTCTTTAAAACTAACATATTCATGTGCCGTGGCATCAATGGCGTTAAAAGGGGAAATTGTCCGATCAATGTTAAACCTATTATGCAGATGTTGATCCAATTCTAAACTTTTCAATTTTATTAATTTAATTATGAACCTTTGCACGAAATTCAATATGATTTCTAATCAATTTTCATCGTAAATCACTGACATGATGGTGTACCACATAAGATAGCTGTGATGACTAGACTTTCACATTCACGACTTCGGAGAAAATTAATCGAAATGACTATATCGAAATTTTAAGCAAAAGTTCTAAAATTAAATTGACAAACTTGATATGTTTAGGACTAATGACATCTGCATAATAAATTTATGACTATTGGATAATATCTCCCTAGATAAGACTTAGAAGTTCTTCTCTCCATTATAATGAACTGCAAATAATTTTGTTATCTTTCGGCAAAGGCTACGTTAGCTATGGTCCAGAATTCAGATAATGTCGTATCCTTTGTTGTTCACGGATGATATGGCAGTAAGCTTTGAACATTGCTTGTTTTCCCTTTCTCTTCTAAGGTTTTTAGCAAGGGGTTGCGATCAGATGCTTTCTAGCCTTTTTGGTTTCGGCCAAAACCCAACTTCGTCAGCTCACGAGTCGAATGGTTCAAAAGCAAGTCGAAACCCAGCAAGCTTGTTCTTTTGGAAATGGTACGGCAATGGCGTAAAGTAGCAATGACGCAGACAAAAAAAACATGGAAATAGCGTTGAAGAGGTGGAAGTTTCCCCAAGCTTGTTCCTTCAGGATTAATGGCAGGGGCTGCCTATTAAAAACAAGTCTGTTTGTATTCTTTTGTTTCGAAAAATAATAAAAGAATAAAAACGTGAACAAAATAATAAAAATGTATTTATTTATACTTTTGTTCTCGAAATCAAAAAAGATGTTTTTTTATTCCTATAAACATATTTAGACCAACAATTAAAAACAAAAGAAAAACTTACTTTTTATTCTTGAATAATTTATTAAAAAATATTTTTTTTCTCTCTTGCCTTTGCAGCCTCCAATCACCCCCCGCTATCCGTTGCCGCCGATTGCTCACCACCGCAGCTGGCCTCCGACAGCGGTCCGACAAGGACCGACCAGCGACGACTATGGGAGGCAGTCTGATGGCGAGGGGCTGGCAACAGCGATCGATCGCTCATTAACAAGAAGAAAAAACAAAAAGTTTATTAATCGTACCAAACACATTTATATTCTTTTTCTATTTCAAGAACACTTTTACTAAACGCTCTATTTTACTCAAAAACTATTTCATGAAATAGAAACACAAAAAAGTGCTCTATAGAACAAAAACATTACCAAACCCACCCTAAGAAGATTATTCCTATTGAGGAGCTGGACAAACACAAAAATACCCACATTTTCCAGAAGAGTAATGCTCGGTGAAGTCTGCCAATTACAAGCTCAGGATATCAGAGACAGAAACTACCATTTCTGCCTCCTAAGAAATATTCACCAACTACTTATATAACAAAAAAGGGAAAAGAAGAAAAAGAAGGCACCATTTACCAACCAAAAATAAGGTAAAATGACACGCTGAAAGCAGCTTGAGCTGAGCAGCAATCCCACTCAGACGCTCTTCATTCGGATTTCCAACCTCTGAAAACTTCTCTCGCCTTCAATGTTTGCTTACTTTAATATAAGAAACGGCGAACACTGATCCCATCACTCAGCACAAGCTCTTGGAAAATGGGAGCACAGCGCATAGAACAATAGCAGAGCCTATATCAAGGCATGTTGGGCCCTCAGAAACTAGGGTACCTCTCGAGTTGCCTATGATCCATGGAGATACCGAGAACTCAAGCTATACAACTCTTGCCTCGTCAGATTAAATTTCTGAATCTTAACATCTAAGCACCGAAAGGCATTTTAAACTGTCTGGGCCATGGGGGACAAGTTTCTGCACTTCCCTAGCAGGGTCTAAGGCAACAGCAAGGCCACTGAAAAGCACAGAGACAACCCTTTCAGAATTCAGCAGATGTATGATGAGTAGACCTCCATCCATATCCTGGATTCAATCTAATCATTGCAGCGACTGCTTGGTAGCAACTCTTCGATAGTCTTTTTTGCCTCAGTAAGAGGGTTTACATGAGAAACTTCCACTGCCCACATATGCTGAATGGACTCCAATTCCATCTCCATTTCCAGTAAGTGTTGTTTCTCCAACTGTCGAGCAGCATTAAAATCCATGGCAGTTCCAACTATGTTCTGCCATAATAAAAGACACGATGCATAAAGTTCGGCAAATATGCCAGCATGAACAAGTTAAGTGATACCAGAGTTCTTCAGAGAACTTTCAATAAGTTAGGCCACAAAGATAATCGTAGAGAAAATAGGATTCTGAGCTGATAATCGTAGAGAAAATAGGATTCTGAGCTTGTTCTCTTGGGAAAATCATAAAATTTCCTACATGTACTTATTGAACAGATCCTGCATGAATACTTACCCAATCTGTGGCAAGGCTAGCATTGAAGATGATATATTTCAGAATGCCCTCCTCAAAGTTGCTGAGGACAGTATGTGAACCAACTGAGAACATAAGATCTTGACGAGAAGAATCCAGCATGGACCCACAATTTCTTGCAGTAATTTTGCTATGCTTCTTCAGAAATCTATCCACATAATACGCACTTGACCTGGAGGCATTTTTTTCTTTTCCAACCCATTTTAGTGTCCAGTTAGTGCTCTCTAGAGCTGTCTGAGGGAGCTTTTCATTCAATCTTAACAAGGTTGAAGCCCGATCAGCATTAGCCCAACAAAAACATAAAGAGGAGCCATCTTCTGCGCAAATAAGAAAACACAAGAAATAAAAAGGTGAAGATAAAGGGCAAGACAACCGTGTCATGCCCAAAAAAAAAAAATTATGGACAGCTAATTTGTTATTCTTTAGAAAGAAGGCAAAGTTACCAACTACAAAACCAGCAATTGGAATGTTAACAAGAGAGGAGCCGTGAGAGAACCCTGATTGTAAGCAATCTGTTTCTATATTTGTCTTCTCCAGTATCAGAATGTGGACAGCAACAACCTTCATCATATCAAACTGCAATGATTAGGACCTTTCACACAATAAAGTGAACAGCGATATAAAGGAGGAGCCTAGTATAACTGTCTTGCAATATATTTTACCTATTCACAAAACCATACCTTGCTACGGAGTTGCATTGTGCTGCATCCAGGGTCTCGTGTCAATTCAGAAATAAAACCTGCAGAAGCACCACCTGAAGAAGCACCATTGAAGGCAACTCTTCTGTCAGACACAGACTGCATGGTAGTAGTACCCTTCATCCTGCACTGCTCATCGATCATCCTTAAGGAATTCATCATGATGAATGATATTGGTGTCAACAGGAATCCTTCTTGCACACTAATGAATAAGGAAACCATTATAAAAAAATATTTGACCCATGTTGGAGCACAACTAAAACCACAGATAAAATATAAAAACTTCTTATACAATGTCAGAAAAAACTGCATCCAACTAGCCACCCAGCCAGAGCAAAACAGTATCATGGGGTGGGTAGAAACTCCAAACTAGATATTTGCTAGAAATAGACTGCACTTAGCATGAGGAAAAGTGAGCCAACTGCATATATTTAGGGAAAAACACAAATTTGCAAAGTGGGGTAGGCCTTGAGTAGGCAACAGAGTAGAACTTATGAAAAATTGGCAATTTAAGACATAATGGACTTCCAATTTCCTGTAAAAATGATCAAGCAGCAATATCCGCTTTTGACTTACTCTCTCCATTCAGCTATAAATAAAGTCTAATCGCAATTACTCCTCTTCTACACATTTGCACTCATATACAAATCATTTGTGTCATTCTTGTCCATGACTAAATTAATCGTCCCAGAATAACTGCCTAGGATAGCACTTACAAGTTACAACATAGTTCACTAATTGGTTGCCAAAATATGATTACCCATCTTTTTACCTTGCAACCCTTAGGAATGATCCAAAGATAATCCAAAAGATTATCCTAGTCGAGGAAATTTCACCACATATGAATGCAAATGCTGCCAATATTAGTATTGCATAACAGTCACGAGCTTCAAGAGAGCAAACAACATTACACTAAATCACTGGTAACCAATCTGCATGTAATAAAGCTTGGAACTCTGAACATGCACTTTGTAGGAAAAGGTACCTGAGCTTCAGTATTCTGCAGAATGTTGCATTTACACCAGGTCCAAAACCAATTGGATAAGCATGCTTTCTCAAAGAGCCAAATATCTGCACCTGCTATTAGAAGGAATGAAATAAGATTAACAAGTTCAATTCATCTTAAATCCCAAAAAAATGTTAAAGGGGATAGTACAGTGCCATTGCCCGTCAAAACGTGAACGCGAATACTAGTTGTATCTCCAATAAAATCTCTGGACTGCTGACTGCTTGTGAAAAGCTTTTCATGGCTTGGATACAGATTGCACGAAGTACTTTCAAATATCTGAATGGCGATGACATCTCCATTAATACTGACAAGATCCCCATCTGGAAAAAGATGACCACGACTAGGATATTTACTGGAAAGGGAAGAACTCATGTCCCTGCTACATGAAGACACAGTGATATCCTCAGTATTAACTGTTGGATTTGTCAAGCTATGCTCTATTTCAAGAAGATCCATCTGAAAGGGACCTTCTGCCTCAGTAGAGACATCAAGACAAATATCAGCGGAAGTTTCTGAAGAGTAGCCAGAGAAAGCATTGGTGAAATTTCCACTTTCTTCTCCTAGAAGAACTTGTTCAGCGCACAAGGGAGAATCATCGGGTAAATTGTGAAGGAGAGTATCTCTCGGAGAGAATGCAAGGCTCCACATCTTCATTTCAGAGGAAAAATGAATTTTCATGCCCCTAGCAGAGGCATCAAGATGACAGAGCTTTTCTTCTTTACCATGTTTTAGAATATAATAACCACCGATATTCAACATCTGTGATAAATGAGATTACCATTACTCACAAGCAAGATTCTGGTAAAAACTAAATGCAGAGTGAAATTTTACTGGAAAATTGATACCTGATACTTGGAGACATCAGAGGGCTTGAACTCCAGCCATGCCTTCTGTGGGCTTACTTTATAGGAAATGCCATCCACGCTCATGTCTTTAGCACGGCCCAAGGATCCTGGCCTAGTGGGCAAGCCGGCTTTTACCCCTCTAACAGTAACCACGCATGGTACTTTATGATAATTCAACTCATGGAACCTCCTATTGCCATTGCCTGCATGAAAATGCAAACAGGCTTTATCATCTGTCCCCACATCAAAAACTCTATTTGTTAGCCTGAAAAAGAAAGCACTTGCTCAGTGTGATATCAGTTTTAAGTCTCTTCAAGGAACCATCAGCCCATTTATTGGAATTGCGTCCCACAGCTTCCTCCAGCTGGTCCATCAAAGCATATGGTAGACATTCCACTCCATCTTTATCCGCAAGAAACAAGTACCATGGTAAGATTATGGCCTCAACGAACATAGACGCTGACATCACAGGATCAGCTGATAACTGTGAAAATAGAGAAAAGTACTCACATACAACTATTTCCCTAAGCAATCAAACCATATAACCAATTGTACGCACCTTTTGCAACAAAGGAAACTTGTGCACAACACGCAATATATGATAACTGCCACTGTCAAGTTCTTCGTGCGCATCCTCAGAGGTCTTGTGAAAATTTATGCACTTTGCATCTTTAAAATGAAAACAAATGGAGATGTCCAATCCTATCTCCCTCACCGAGGGCATGTAGTTAAAAATACTTCTACAGGAAAAGGATTCTCGATCAAATGGTCTAGGATGGCCTGTCTGCTGCAATACACCCGTTATAATAACACTATAATCGCTTACCTGGACATATGAGAGAATAAAGTTGCTTCAGATCCTGAAAATTCCTACTAACTTCAACAAGCTCATATGCCAAGGACAAAATTCTGACATCATTTTCACACTTGACCTCATATATCCTGTTGGAATTCCAAGTTGATGGCAGGTCAGGAATGACAACATCAAGACTTCTGGTGGCATCAACCAACTGCAACCTTCCGTTAAATGGAGAAACCTTATGGGAGAAAAAGGAAAGGACAATGCTAATTAGACCTGGGAAAGCCAATTTCACCATTCACATGAATAACCAGAAGCAAAAATGACCGTAAATTAGAACAGACATAACAGCAAGCCTACCCTCTCCAAATAAGGTTTAGCTTTTTGGATGTTCTCATGCCAATACCTACTAAATGTATCATGCCATGTCCCTTCATATTTGCTATCTGACTAGAGCTCCAGCCATGTCTTCTTTTGTTCCATTATTATACCTTTACCCAGTATCCCTAACATCTAGATGAGACCAAGAGTTAAGAATCTCAATACTCTTCCCATCAATGAAATGTCAAATGGTCATTACCAAAGAAAAAAGGAAATCAAAGTCATGAATTATCATGTTTGCTCATTTGAGTGATTCATTTTCCACAACAAAACCACTTGTTACTGATTTATAAGGTATTAATCATCTGGAAGGGATCGTGAAGAATTATGTGTTAGTTTTCCTACTCATGTGAGTTACAAAATTAGTTTGTTGGCTGGAACCCTATGGCTTCTTCTTACTTAATGACATAACTAGTTCTTACACTTATGTTGATTTTAATACATGGCCTAAAGAAAATTACCCATGTACCCTGAGCTGCAAGTTTGTAAGAAAAATTCAATTGAGATGGTAAATATTTAGACTGTTGGAAAAAATCAGATCTTCCAGTAAAAAAGGGAAACATAAGATCAAAGAGGAACCTTGAGATTTCCAAGTAGAGCCACGCCAATTTTGTCACTTGGAATGATCCTCTTAGTTAATTGAGCATAAGATCCTCTGACACTATAAAAGTTGCCAAATTTGTCATCCTCATCCGATACTTTACAAGCTTTTTCTGAATCCACCAACAATCCTTCCCATATGGATTCACAACAACGAACCAGCAAGGAGAAGGGCACTGTCTGAGTTAGTGAAGAAAAATATTTTAAGCATTTTCCTCGTCATATTGCAATTCTTGTCGCAACATAGCACTTGGGAAAAAGAAGGGACTGATATTTCCTTATAGGGAAGATAAATGAGAGAAAAGAATGATTCCTAGAAGCATAACAGAGAAGCTAAGCCCTTGACCTACCAATTTCAGCTTTGTGTAGCCCAGTTCAGAGCCAAAGCAACATAAATCATGCTTACACATCTCCATGAAAACTCCATGCTGCCAACAAGTGAGTTTTAATGATAAATCATGGCAAACCAAAAAAAATTCAAAAATGAATATCTGGCAATATATATACTGCATTAGTGCATCCAACAGCAGCATACTAGCTTACCCGATTTCGAAATGCACAGGAAGGTAAATGCGAACTAGCATACATTTGCAACAGTCCTTCCTTCTGCAATCACCTTTCAACCATTAGTTAGCCAAAGAGAAAGCCACATGATAAGACAGGGAAAGAGAATTCAAGAGATACGATGTGAAGATAAGTCCATTTGTTAGACAGAAATCCGGTGGCAAAAAAGTTACGTTTTTCGATCCCAGAATCTCGTTCTCAGAAAAGATCCCAAAAAACTTTTTGCGGAAACATGAAATTGTGAGGAGAACCCTGGGAAAATCCAAAAAAAAAAAATTAGAACAGTAAGAATAACCACAAAAACTATATCAATCATAAGAACACTAAATGTCCCTACCATAACCTGGCAGGATATGACAGGGTTGCAATGAATTTTCCCAACATGCTCTGCATATCTAAGAAATTATAGCAGCTGCAAAAGGTAAATTAGACAATCATTGTTCGATGGAGGGTACTTTAATTAAGGCCAGACATCCCCAAGTGACAGACTTGATCTTTAGTCAAAGACAACCTTGTCAACGACACCCATGAAAGCAGTATTTATGTTATATCATGCTGGCATCTATAGTAGACACGCTCTTGAATATCTCACTACCGAGTAAGTGGAGAAAAAAAGAATAATGCAAGGAACAATAAAAGAACTCTCATGTTCGACAGAATTCAAGATGGTATGAACTTTGCATCTGTCAGGAGAATACTCACTTTTATTAAGTATGATACCAGAAACATGAGAGTAAAAAGGATTTGTTAGCAATGGCAGACATTATTTGTAACTGAGTTATTCAACTGTAAAATTGATTTATTTCTATACGCAAAGCATGGGGTGTTCAGCAAGATCAGTCGACCTGTCTATCGATTTATTCAACAACAAATGAACCCATTAGCAAAAGATAAACGAATATATTACTAAATGTAACAGTACCTCGTCTCAAAAGGGGATGATGACTCTACCAAAATACTAGTCCTCAAGCAACCTCCAAGTATCAGCATTTCTGCCCAGGAATATTTTCCATTCAGAAGATGAGCATTTTTCACGGATACCTGCAAGAACGAGCAAGTAAATATTATGGTGATGAAAGCTAGAACCACAACCCTTGCCCGTTTTCAACTTTTTTCTCAATTTCTTTTCGGCAAAGTTCAATATTGTGTACAAACACCAACAAAGATAAAGTACGCACAACAGCGCCAACTCTTAGACTATGGGGTGGTTGAAACTGCTGATCAGTTAGCAAAAGCCAAACTTTTTTATCCAGCTCAACAACCATTCCTTGCATGTAGATCCCAGTCACAAGGCCAGTATAAATACTACAATCACTTGTTTTCTCATTACTAGTCCTCTCGTGTGCCGAAATTTTTGAAGACATTTGGAGCAGATGCAAAAGGGATTTCTCCGTCGTCACAAACATCACCTGAGACTTATCCTTCCCTATGTAAACCAACTTCTTGTTCAATCGCGATAGCACTACAACATCACCTATTAGCTTAGTAATTGCAGGATGCCAAAATGAAGCAGACCCGCAGAAATAGACAAACTCGGGCAGAGAATAAGCGTGACTTTCAGAACCTCCGTTTGAATTATCCATTAAAACCTTAGTTATATCTCTGGAGCCACATAAATTACATCCACAAATCATGATTCTTGCTAGGAAACCGCGAAGATTCCTTGCACTCCCAGAGTCCAAGCTAGTCCCAGAGGAACAGGGAACAACAGAAACGGGACTGACAGACTCCACCATGCCACGAACACAATAACGCGCTTTGGAACAGTCTTCGGAGGAGGAACCTGAACCCAATGCAAGCGCGCTCGAGCTCGGACAAGGCCGAAGCCCACCATGGGACTGGGCAAAGCTCCATCTAATAATCTCCAAAAACCCTCCGCCGTGCTTAAACGGAATGAAATTGAAAGCAACCACACGGATTCTCTTCCCCAGAAGGTGAACGCTGAAGTCGAGCACATCGCAGCAGATTCTGGAAGCACCGTCGGAGAACTGGAAGCAAGTGCCGCTGTTCGAGCACTTGAGAGCTGCAGGGCAACGGCCGTCGCCGTCGCGGACAGGAATCGTCACGGTCCCTGCGAGCATCACGGGATGGTTCAGAGGAGTGAGAACCCTTGGGCTAGGGTTCGGTTCCCGAAACCCCTCGAGGAGGCCCGACTCCGGAGGCGGAGGAGAGAACCGACGGCGGGAGGACGACCGGAGAGATGACGTGGCGGAGAAGGGACGAGACAAACGGAGCAGCTCGGAGATGGAGACCACCTTCGCGTCGGAGTCCTCCATCGCCGTCACCTCAACGCGGCAGACGAAGCTTGATCGACTCCGCGACCGGATGAGTCTGGGATGGAGGAGGGAAATTGATGTCAGTCGTGGCGGGAAAGCCAAGGGCTTTTTAACAGTGACGGCGGCTATTGAGCATGGGCTTTTAATTGGGCCGGACCTTAACAGAAGGATGGAATCCCAAGTCCAAGCCCATTACAGAGCCAAGGAGAAATTTTCAAAAATCCCCTCGCAGTGGAGCCATTTTCTCAAATTCCTCCCAAAGTGAACTTTCTTTCAAAATTACCCTTTGAAGTCAATGAACGTGTCAACTGACTCCTTGAGCATCGGACATGAATGCCACGTGTCTGATTCTATGCTTGATTTACCCAAAGAGAAAGAATTTGAAAAAAAAAAAACCTCCAAATTCCCAATCAAACCGTGATTTCAGAGTTGCCCAATTTTAATATTACATGCAGAGGGAGAAAAAGAAATCATAACTCAAAGAAGCAAAACAATGGAAGTGCCCTTGTGGTGGGATCAATTGATATGGTATTGGATCATACAATAAATCTTCTCTCTATGTTCTGCTTCGCCAAAAGTCCGTTTCAATCGATCTTCTTCTTTGTAAGGGTCAAGAAATGACTTGGTCGGATTTCATTCGGGGTCTTCGAATCCTTAGCGACATAACAACGTCAGATGTGAGATTAGATAAGGGATTTAGAACTATTCCAAAGTGACATACACTGTTTTGTAGAATAAAATCAAAATTAATTTGGACTAAGATCAATTTGAGGTAGGAAAAAGATGCTACAAGGTTTTCTTTTGTGAGCATGTAACATTCAAATAGATAAAGAGAAAGAGTGTCTAGCTATATCCCTAGTATGGATATGTTAGTACAGGATTGATAGAGGTTTCTCCAGACGCTAAAATCTAAAAATCATAGGCATTCGTTGGGGGAAAAACTTGCCAGGTCATGATCCATGGATTGCATGCGATCATAGCCCTTCATTGTTAAAGGGTCCACACCTAACTCACATGAGTAGGGCAAAAGAGCTAAAACACAGGTAAGCTCATCTGACTGATCGATCCTACATGTGGACTCGGAAATTCATCCTTCCTAGTGTATATTTTAAATGTTTCCGACGAACTCAGAACACTAGAAGTACCAAAACGCAAGTGGTTTCGAATGCTCTGTCAGTAGCTGGCCAAAAGCACAAGAGAAATACAGTCTATGATTTACAGGGAATTTACAACCTGACCATGAGAGAGAGAGAGAGAGAGAGAGAGAGAGAGAGAGAGAGAGAGTTACATAGATGGAAAAACTACAACCCAAAAAATGCAACATCCGTAAAACGATGGAAAGAGGTCACCACCAAAATGAACTTCTGCTTGTTCTACTTGCCCAGTTTTCTGTGCTTGCTTCACACCTCCCAGACGTAGCTTGAAGCTGATGTTCTGCAAGCAACACCAGATTCAACAAAACCTTGTCTCTTCATGTGTGACTAATCGATCATCAGCATAATCTACTCAGCTCCACCAGAAGAGGCCTTCGCAAATCTAGAAGCCACACTTTCAGTGCCAGTGCGAGTCTTCAAGTTCCCACTAGCCGACATGTAGAAATAGTTGTAATTTATCCTAGTCACTAGATCAACCAAATGGGGGAAGTTTCCCACATTAAGCTTGAAAGATAGGACCTGCGTATCAGAAACTTAAATCATGTCAATTTCGCTTGACTGTACCATATCAAGCAATACACATGAATCGGGTAGCTAGTCTGCATACTGCAATATGACTATGCTTGTATTTTCTCAACATAAATCCACAGTACAAGCAGAAATTTCACTTCAGGCAAATCAAGCTGATATTGGATTGGTGATTGTAGAATGAGAAGACAGGTCTGTACCCTAAGAAGGAAAGCGATACAATCATCAAACTGTTTCTCGATCTTTTCCACTTCCATTTCGCATCTGGCCTTGATAGTAGGAATTGTTCCTCCACTGCTAAGTGTCTGTTGTACTGAATAGAAGTCCAAAGCTAAACTGAGGATGCTGTTGATCCGGCTGGCAATCAGAGCCCACTACATGCAAATGCACGGATTAAATATTCAACAATCAGAGTTCAGGAGAAAAGATTCCTTCAATGGAAAGACCACAGACATCGCATGAAAAATGATGTCTACCCACCAACTTATCTGGAACTACAAAACATTGCCGCTGAATTGACAGTAAGTAGGCCTCATGCACTTCCATGACCTCATCCAATGATCGAGCAGCTGCCATACCCTCACAAAGTTCGCGCCATGCACTATGATACACCTGAATGTAAATTATGCATCAGAGATCTGTGCATACTCCAGATAGAAGGTAAGGCTTCAATATGCAATGTACCTCAATATGACCATCACCACTACGACAACATTTTACCTTACACACTCAGATATGATGCTGCACTACAAGTAGCATATTTAGAAACATAAAGTTTTCAAAATAGGAGCTCATGGTTTATAACACATCCAGATTATCTAAACAGCTCTTTTTTTCGTCAGTTATTATGCTCCATACCTGACCCATTACTTTCTTGACATTTTCGACTGCATCATCTATATTCTATCAATACAAAGTAAGTTTTTCACTTTTGGACTAAGCTGATCACACCTCAACAAGGCAGCAACTACAGATGATCCAATCACATTGAATTGAACAAATTAGAGAAACCTGATTATAACGCACAAAATTCTCTAACTTGAAAGGGGACACTATTAGACAAGTTAGCAGACATATCTATGCTGTCTTGTTCTGGAACAAACTTTCCACTTGCCACAGATAGCCTGACATTACTTGTTATCCACAAGTCAATTGGCAAAAAAAAAAAAAAAGGAAAGAAAAGTGGGTCACATTATTCATTGAAACTACCAATGGATATAAATGAGCTCGTGATGTCATTGCTATCATGTCTTACCCAGAACTATTTTATCTATTAGTTAATGACATTCTCAATCTGCCACTGTTGATGTTGATCCATTCACCAGCCAATCATTTAAAGCAAGATATCCTGTGCAATGTATCGTACGGCGGTTTCAGTCTACATAGATGATGATAGCCATTATCCTTCATTCAAATTCCCTAAGTGAATCCGCGCGACTACGACTCACACGACAACAAGTCAACTATCATGCAAAGAAGAGGCACATCCAACAATGCAACTACCAACATGAAAATCCAGTGCCAGGGGATGGTGGCAGATCATTTTCTCATCCATATTGCAAAACGTCAACCATTTATGTCATTAAACCTTCCTCTAGGAGAATCAAAATATTTTGCAAACTCTTGCTATGAAATAACCTCAAAGTTGCATAATTTAGATAATTTAAGTTCCTTCACTTTATAACCACTTCAAATTCAGACTGGATATAACAGAGAGCAAAGACAAAAGCTTCATCAACCAGGACTCAAGCTATCTTCAGTAACATCATGAGGTTTGTCTCAACATTATGACCTGGAATGGACAGTGACGAAAATAGATTGCATAGATGAGACTTTGACACACCGAAGAGATCAGCAAAATATTAATGAAGACAATATCGCAGTTTTTTTTCTGTCATCTTAACCATTTTAGAACTTAGGAACACAATTTCTGAGTTAAGCCAGGTACAACCTTCTTATCTACCCCTGGCACTCTTGTGACTGTCCTTTTAAATCACAGTATGCTACCGAAAAAATGATAAAATGAGTTTTCAAAAGTACTTCAGCATCATGATTATACAATGAGGATATGCTGTCCACAGAGAGGTATGTAAGCATAAAAACAAAACTTTCTCAACATGGCAACCAAAATGAATAAAAAGGAAGTGACAAAAGTTCAAAACCTTGTCTGTAAATTTCATTTGAATGGTGTATCCTCATGTGCATGCGTGCAGTTGCTTTATGTGAGTTTGGGTTAGGTTGACGGAGAGAAACATAATGTTTTCTTTCCTTTTTTTTTTTTTTGGAAGAATTTAGAAAAGAAAACAGTTTCATTTTTAATGGATAGAGGTCATGCCGCAGATTAATAAAATAGTGCAAGAAACTACATGCAAAAAACTTCTACAAACTAAATACTACTATAAGATATCCCAACGTCGCTGAAAGCATGGTTCTAGAAGTGAAATTTAGGAGTGGCAAGCAAAACAGCAAAGAGCATGCCAAAGCAGAGCAAGGTAGAGACCATGCCCAGAGATATTAATTCCCGACTACTCCTCAAGAACCTATGTGAGTGCAGCAACAAAAAGGGAAGAGTCCTACTCTGTCCATCACATATTGGTGAAAGGCATCCACGAAATGGAGAAGCTTTTGCTCGACCAACCAGTGATGCTTGCGGCTGTATGTTGCAATTCCTTTGCCCTGGAATGTAGGAAACGATGTGTAGAATATTCATAATGCCAATGTCAGGAAAACTCTTGTGGGGATTCTCTAGCCTTAACTCACAACCACATTCCCCAGAATCCATGAGATATGCCACAAGAAGCAAATACCTTCCACATCCACCTCCGAGCTTTATCCAGAGCAAACTTTGCACGCTTGACCTTTAATAAGAACCCCATGACCTGTGGACAAAGCCAAATAACCATGAGAAAAAGGAAGAATGGATTTGGTAAACAATGTATTTGAAAGTATTACCTGGTTATATTTCTTAATAGCTTCTGTGTTTGCAATAAGCTCAAGTGGCCAAGAAACCTGTCAGTTAACACATAGAGGCTTAATCACATAGCAGTTATCAAGAAAAATAAAGTAAGACCAATGCATTCTGAAGAGCCTTTTAGAATCATAATAACCTTATACAAAAACTTCAGAGAATCCAGACCGTCAATTCCAAAGCTCTGTACAGATCCTTTACGAGGGGTGGAGGCAAAGGCAGTTGTATTTTGCTCATCATTATTAGAGCTTTGACTTCTAGAGATAGATACAATTAATGAATCAGGAGTAGTCAGTAGACTGCCATCAGCAGAATTCCTGATGGACTCCTGTAGTCAATGCACAAGGTCTATTAGGAAAGTCATTATGTTGATCAAGCATTCCTTGCAGCAGAATAATACCACCCACTGTGCATGATAGCCAGCAAAATGTGGTCTACCCCATTCATGTGGTAATATTCAAGAACCAGACACTCTAATAATATATCCATATTCAAAACAAATAGCATCTGACAAACTGAATATGTACTCAAAATTCAATTATGCGACTATATAGTCAAGATGAATGTGTGTAGTAATGTCTTCTTAGCATTCTTAGGCCAGACCATACACTTAAGGCCTTTTGGTAACCCCAACAAGTACTGAAAATGAATATATTTGGCAGTACATAAAAGTAAGCACATTTGATGACCATAACCAGTTTTGACTTAAGAGATTTAATTGTCAAAAAATCACTTATTTCGCTAAGTAAGAATGAAATTACATAATTTATTCAATTAAAAAGGCATCCTGATAGGAAATAAAATCTTCCCTATTACATCGCTAGAAGCCTAAAATCTGCCAATATATTCACAGCTCAATATTTGAAACAATAAAAATAGAATCACTCAATACTAAATATTCATCACAAAAGCCCAAAAACGGCCAATATTAATCACAGCTCAATATTTGGCAACATAAAGAAATCAAATAATGAATATAACATATAAGATCTTCCTAAAAAGTTACAACAACGACAAAATCAACTCCAGAGGGGCTGTGCTACTCAAAGTTCCTGGTCTCATCAAATCATGAACTTCATATAAGAATCTCATGATGATAGCAGAAAGTTGATGTAGATTATTTCTTTTTTATTTAAATGGAGAGAAGAAGACTGAAAAGCACAAAGTAAAAAAAACTCTGGTTGAACCCACACAAAAACATACGAGGATGAAAATAACCTGATCAGAATCTACTAAATTGAAAGCTGACATAACCCCTCTAAGAAATTGTAAGTAATGTTCAAGGAAACCAACTCCACCTGTAACAATGTGTTTAATTCAAAATCATCGTCACAGTTCTCCCCTCTATCCAGCTTATTGAATATGACCGTCAAAAAGTGCTGCAATAGATCACCTGAATTATTGCTTTAACTCATGAGCCATGAAATTAATGTCAAATGCTTAATCTTGAAATATAACATGGAAGTGCAAAATGCAGGAATCACCTGAACCTAACAAGTATATGGCACGCAACACCGCTAGTTCATCCATCAATCTCCAGTCATGCATTAACTTTGATAATATTTGCTTGCCTATATAATCCACCTATGACACATAAGCAAGTCAGCTGCACTTTAAATGTGCGTTTCTGAAAAAGGACGTGATAGTGATGGGCTTGTGCAGCTGCGCCATTACCTGCCTCTCTATGTAAACTACAAGGCATTCCTGCATAATGGCCAGAGGAAGGGGAGTACTTCTTGGTTCAACATGTTGAATCCAACCAAGCATTCTTGATGGCAGCGTACTATTTCTCTGAAATGGCAAGAGTCCTGACACATGGATGTCATCCTGTTTCAGTATTATCAATTAAGACTATTGCTATGAATTCCACTGAAGTAAAAGCAAAAATAGCCCAGAGACGTATCAAAATGGAATACCTGAAAGGAAGGAAGTAGAGTAGGAAATAGAAACAATCCTTCTAATAGCTTTGCGTCATTTTGAGCATGTTGATGTTCAAATTGGCCAAAACTAAATTTAAATGCAACATCAGTTCCACATGTTTGTCCACTGTCTTCGCCAAAGATAGCCTTCCACATGACCTCATCATTCAGTGGAGGAAGATGATAGCATTTAGATATGTTCAGCCATTTCCAGGCATCTACGCCCTTTGCCAGTCTTTTATGGCAAACAGTGAGGACTGGATTCTCAGGACAAAAGGACCCAACAGAAAGTTCATCATCAATTAGTCCTGAACCTATATTATAGTCCACATTAAGATCATCACCTGCTGCCCCAGTATCACAAGAAATCTCTTTCCTTTGAATTGTATTCATCAAAAGCTTGAACCATGTCTTCTCTGAGAGGTAAGAAGAAGGCAAAGCTTCCTCTCCTTTCCCCATTATTTGGGGGTTGGCATGGCTTTCAAAAGAAGGTCTTGTCTCCAATTGGAAGCAGTCACCTTGCTGAAAGTATCTGGACAATTCATCAACATGGCCAATAAGACCAGCCAGTGACACAGAAAAGGTTTCCGATAGAGTCAATCCAGCCATGCTCTGCCTACGATAAATCTTCTTTAAGCAAATAAGATTAACAGAACCTCCTAAAGCATCAGCCTCATAATTACTTCTCTGAAGCAAAGCATCAGAGGAAATTGTTGGAACGTGCTGTATTAGCTGGAATGACTTGCCAGCGGAAACAATTGATCTAGAAATGTCCTTAATAAACATAGGACACACTTGCCTATCTCTCTCACTCCATTCCCGAGATTTCAGAGAGCCAGGATTCAGTTCCCTTTCAGTCGTTTCCTTCCTATCACCCATTAAAGGTACATAATCCTTGGAGTCATTGATGACAGGTTGCTGAGCATCTAACTTGTGATCCTGTGCTAGTCTCAAAAGATAACTCCTATCCCAAAAGTCAGCATCCTCAACCATGACATCCTTGTTAGCATAAAAGAACATCTGCCAGGAGGCAAAAGGAAACAGTATAAGCAAGAAAGCCAAATAGAAAGTGCCAAAAAGAAAACACCCAATATTCGCAAAATAAAACAGACTAAGGCTTTGTTTGGAAGATGGGCGGAGAGGGGGAAATAAGGGGTGGGGGTAGGAAATGGGGATTTGAAATTTTTCTCACCAAAATTTCCAGTTTGGTCCTAACATTTTACCTCAGCTCTCATTTTACTCCCACTCCCATCTTCTAACTAAAGCATAAAGGAGAACTTCAGCATGGTGATAAAAAAATAAAGGAAGATTACTGGAAAAATGGTGTGCAGATACCATTCCACCGGCATGGTCATAAAAAGCCCTTGATTTGAAAAACTATTAATTCAGCATAATTAACAGCAAGCTAACCCAAAGCTCCACTGGAGTTGTGGAATGATATTGCATGAGTTATCTATTCTATAGAAACAAGTTCACTTTATAAAGTCAGCAGAGACAGCAGCAATGGGAAATGTGAATCTCAATTACCTCCTCAAAGGGATCATCCAATATTCCTTCATAAAGCCAGGAATCCAGACCCTCGATATATGGCAACGCACTTCCAACGAATAAATAAAGTAGCATCTGGTAAGCTTCCTCCTGTAATTAGCATTTCTTTTTCACTTATTTGAAGTGCTTCTAGCCAAAAAAAAACCGAAAACTGAAAAGATCAAAGATAGCATATCTCAATGAAGAACTGCACCTCACCACCTTGCACCAGACAAGCTTCATCTAGCCTCTTATAAAGCGAGTCCAGGATATGAACCGCCACTTCAGAAGCTGTAACAGAAGACATTGGCTCAAAGTACGCCAGAGGAATTGTTCCATGAACTACTTCCAGAAGATACTCAGCACCTGAGCAAAGACTGGTATATGACCAAGCATCATCAGAAATACCATAACAAGACCAACCCAACATATACCTACAAGAACAGGTTTTGAAACTGAAACCTAAAACAAACTCCTCCACGAAAGAAGTTTGAGAAAATGTAGCAGCAATCGAAGGCAAACATCTTCTCTCGCAAAGGTGGCAGGAAGCAAGAGAACATGACAAAAACAATTTCGTAACAAAAAAATAATTGCATCATCCCTAAAATTAATGGTGACTCTAATGTAAATCTGTGATATATGTATACCCCCAGACCTGGATAAAGAACTTGCTAGTCCCAACAGGGTTGGTGTCATTCCACTATTTGAATTGCTCATCTGAATTTCCTCCTTCAAAGCAATCTGCCGCAATCTCTATAGCAAGAAATAAATTCAAGATCAATCTAGGTTTTTCAACTACTTACCAGCCAATAATTTCCTGCATGTTCAGTCCAAAGAACTTACCGCGATCCATGAGGAAACAGAACATACAAATGCCCTCAAGGTAGGGGGAGGTGATTTTGAAGATGTCTTTACCCTATCAACGATAAGATCAACCAGCTTTAAGCAAGTAGCAGCATAGCTAAACTGACTGAGAATGGCATGAAGACTTGTCCGAGAAAGATGGCTGACATATATCCCAGTTGTAGCACAGAAACACTTCTTGTTTTGGTCCCAATAGAATAAAATACTGGATAAACCTTGCAATATCTGCAACACCCCTCTCACCTGGAGGAAACAAAGTCAGAAGGAAGTCTATTATGAGTATGCAAACATTACATGTATGAGTACTGACAAGAGGACATACCAGGTCAGATTCATTTGTCCTCAAGCTCGAACTTGGAGTGGCGAAACGCAAACCATCAGAGAAACCACCATATATCTTATCAACTAAACTCGTGGACACTTTAATGTCCGCCTCGTCTGCTAAGTGAAAAGGCAAAAACATTGACCTTATGAAGCTTTGATAAGAATTAATACCTGCAGACTTCAAAAACATGAAGCACCAGAAACAAGAGAGATTGTCCAACCCTAGCACAGGTTGCTCATTCATGCTGCATCATAAGTGGCTGATCCAGCACTTATATTGACACAATTCATAATGTATAGTTCGCTCAAAAAGTAGCATCCAGGTTCATCATTGTTCCTGACCTTACACAGCCCTTTGATTCTGGTGGACGTGTTTAATGAGAGCTTCCATTAGTCCCATCCAACACAATCCACTAATTAAAATCCACTCCTTTCTAGCAAGCTCACGTGTCATGACAACGTGACAATTCAATATACAAGTACTCTTGTCATGATTGACAAATATGCTTTGGATAGATCCCAGAACCAGAATTAACAGTTAAAAGAGAGCTTCGCCTTGAAGGAGGAAAACCCATGAACAAAATTGGCATCATCATCGCGCAAAACTTTCCGTCCGTGAAAATGTGAATGATATTAACGCAATGACACCTCCAAAACTGTGATTCCTCAAGTCCCGGGAAAAAGAAAAGAAAACCCAAAGGACAAACTCTAACTTCATAAATTCATTCGGTGATAAAAACGGAGCAATTAGCAAGCAAGTTAAGAACCACTCACCAACACGCACGCCGCAACTAAAAAACTTGACCAACGCCCTGGTGCTAGAAGAACTCGCCAGAGAATTAACCAAACAACAAAAAAAATGCATAAGAGGAAGAAGATTGAGATGACTCTACCGTAGCTAAGAGGCTTCTCCATTCCAAAGATTCCCAACACGACGCACGCCCAAAGCCGATCCAACTCCCCTCAACACGAGCGATCAAGCACGGTGTGGAGCAGAATTTGAACTGTGGAAAAAGAGTCGCAGGACGGCGAGAAAACGCGCGAAAAAGAAACGTAGAGACGGAGCCCACCTCCTTCACCTCCCCCGAGGGCTCATCTATCTCAAGAGATCACGAGAACCAAAGAAGCCGAGCTCCTTGCAGAGTGCAGATCAATCGATTTCGCCCGTGTGCAGGGCCGGAAGAAGACGGCTCGCCGCAGATCAACAAGGTCACTGCTTGTCCGAACCCGTTACAGAGAAATGGAGGGAGCAATCGAATGCATTTTTCGAAACGGAAGACCCCCATCATTTGTGTCTCTTGGGGAATAACATTCATAAACGAGAAATTTCGTTAATTTTAAGATAAAAGATGCATCTTTCGTTTTCGACCTCAGAGTTGATCTTCTTACAGTTGAAAATAGATGTTAGGGTAAAATATATTTAAAGCCTTAAGAATTTATCACAAAAGTATAATTAAATCTCAAAACTTGATAATAGAATTCAAAAATTTATCGGTGCCTTCCATTTGTTAAGTTGAACGGAGCCGATGAAAAAGCGCAATTGCACCACCTCAAGAATTTTTAACTTGATTGCATTATTTAGAATTTTTTGACTCCATTATATTTTCATGGCGAGTT
Source organism: Melaleuca quinquenervia (assembly GCA_030064385.1). NCBI lineage: Eukaryota > Viridiplantae > Streptophyta > Magnoliopsida > Myrtales > Myrtaceae > Melaleuca > Melaleuca quinquenervia. The sequence goes on from CM057723.1 coordinate 15,582,689, forward strand.
TTAGAACGTCCTATTCACTTGTTTCAAGAAATTATAGGCAATCTAGATTGGTCGGCGTGATGGCCAACGATGCTATTTTGAGTAAAGCTATCTATTCGACGTGATGGCCAACAATGATTGGACACCATGTCAGTAATTTTTCATCTGAATTGATCACAATGATTACCTTCAAATTTTGCGTAATGATTTAAAATTATATTGACAATGTTGAAAATTTTAATACTGAATTGACATCCGCACAATAAATTTGGAACCGATTTAATCATTATCCCAATCTTCTTTCATTCCAACCAAAATTAAGTTAAATCAACATCCGTATAATAAATTTCAATCACTAATGCCAAGCAACGAAAATCCAAATATATAAAATCTCCAGAAAGGAGGAAAAATAAAAATCATAGGTTGTTTCTTTTCATTTTCCCCGCCTGTGGAACTTCCAAACATAGCATAAGGTAGGGAAAAAGTCTATAAAGGACCCAACCAATATACACTTTTCTTAACACAACCCATATCCATCAATGGCTACGAAGGAGGGTTGTGCAGAATACCAAAAGAAAAAAAAAACAAATTTATTAAAGAATAAATGAAAAGGGAGATTCAATGCAACTGCAAGTAATTTTCAGTTCATAAGAAGAGCAGAAGCATAATTTGCCTTGAGCGAATCCGCTTGCTACGAAATCATCCAGCACATTTGCATTTAATCTCTTCATACATATGTCAAATGCAAATGTCCTGTTCTTTCTCTCCCTCTGTACAGATCAAGTAGCAACTCCAGGACTCAGGATCACCATGCCAATCCGCAATTCCTTCTGCTTTCAGTTGCTCCATCATGATTGATGAATGACAAGTTCCTTCAACCTCGGTTCACTTTGATTCCAGAACAGAGATATCCTCCTTCATATGCGGCAATAAAGACACATCCCAATCAATTATGAGCCATGCTCTGGTCCAAGGACTTGAAGTCCCGTACAGCAAGAATCAAATTCGACGGAACTTTATGTGCCGGGTGAGTAGCAGCATCCACAAAATCTTTACTTTGCAGATCAAACTGGATAACATGGATTTGTATTGCTAGTGCCATACTGATTTTTTTTTTTTTGGCGTTAATCGCTGAACCAGGTTAGTCACCAAAAGAAGGATGACAATGAAGCCATGGTACAAGAGGAATAGGGTGACTCTTATCAGGGAGCATCTGCATAATGGACACGTTAGAGCAACATCAGTTGTCTAATTCCTACTAGCGATAAAATTCCAAGTCACTAGAGCAAGACTTATGGCAAATGATGACAAGAAAAGAACCTCAAAGAAGTAATCCCCATTTGCATACCAAGGGGTCATTTGTCATCTTCGTGCCTGAAGTCATAGAGAAAAGAATCGGATTAATGCCTTGCAGTGTACTCAGCACTTCGTGATTTACCCTGGAAATGTTTGCTAGAGGCAGAACAAGAACGTCACATTTTCCTAGGCTACAAGAGGTTTCAACCAGAGAAATAAGTCATATATTACCTTCCATTTGAGTTCGCAAAGTGGTCTAAAGCTGAAACCATTTCGATCGTGAGAGTTTCTCACGAAAGGATGCTGTAGCAGCTCCTTAGCTGAGGGTCTCTGCGCAGGATTTCTTAGGAAGCAACGTTGTAGGAAATCCTTTCCTTCTGATGATAGCTTCTCTGGTATGGGAGGGCATTGATTCAGGACTTTGAACATCGCTTGAGGCTGTATCATAGAAGAATGCCGGACTATCAAAATAAAAGCATTATGCTGAACACTATCATGTGTGAATACAGTATCACCAGTAAGAAGCGACAACCAAGTGGAGATATGAGAAGCCGTATTTGGTGAAAGATATCAGATGTTAACAATTAAGTACAGAAAACTATCTTTCTATGTGATATATCAAGATATAATTGACTGGAAGAGTGATCCCTCAAGGATAAACTATCGAAAAACAACGAAAGAATGGATTTTGTGTTCATTAGATCTCAGCAAATTGACCATACATGTTTACATTAAGTATTGGCCTCGCTAATTGTTCATGCAAAAACTAGAACTCACACAGGCAATAGAAAGGTTGGCTGAAATATAGCAAAAACCTAGAAGAAGAAATTTGAGAGACTTTCAAAATAAAATTGAATGACGCAAGTAGTTGCCACACTAACCCCTCCTAGTTCACCCCAAGGAGGCACTCCGTTCAGCATTTCAATGATGGTGCAACCAACGCTCCATATATCAACAGCAAAAGCATTCTCAGGAAGCATCTTCTTCTTCGTCATAGATCCCTCCAGCACCTGCATGATCATTTGAAATAAGAAGCCAAAGCTTGAACTTGCATGGAACATGAGCTTAAACTATTTTAGGGAATGCTACCTCCGGAGCCATCCAATGGGGACTACCCTTGAGAGAGAGAACGAAACCCTGTCCTGTGAGCTGTATACAAGGTGGAGTTAGCATACAAGCAACTAAAAATTTGATGCAGTAAAGTTCCATGATGCTACCCATGGCATGCAAACGTGGTGCTCTTCCATCCACGACAGCACCTATTTCCACTTTGGTTACGTTATTTATTCACTTGAATTTTGCTAAATCCAACCCACCAGCTTGCCCACCTTTCCTAAAATTTCTAGCTAAAAACCATGTTTTCTACATGTCATATAAACTTCCCAAAACTTGCAACTTCCTGATTATGCTTTCTATGGATAATATTTTCTCATTGCGTAATGATCTGAGCAATACTATATTTTTATATTAGTATAATTTTTCATGCTACTTATGCATTAGTCACCTTTATAGATTTAGTAAGCAATTTTCGTGCATTTATATAATATGGATTTCTGCATGAATGAAAATTTTGGTTTTTATCTTGATGTTCTGCGCATATACCTATGCGTTAGATATTCATGATTATTTCTATTGGCTTTCAAAATTGTGCTTGTGCATGTGTGAGCATCACATTTGTATTTGTGAAAAACAAAAACATTCACCAATCATGTATAGCATAATGCCTTCTTATTAGATCTTAACTGGGAGTTAAATGACCACTTCCACTAAGGAAACCCAATTAATCTTCATATCCTTGATTGAAAATCCAATTGATTCAGTTTATTCTTGTACTTTTTGAATCAAACTCACTACAAATAATTACATAGTTATTAAGTTTAATATATAAATTATTTGAACACATAGCTATTTAAAAAAAATTGCCTGACAATGAAGCATTTGAGATGTTTTGAGTATCTAATTAACCGCCAGTAGATATTATAATCCTCGCTCTCGTGAACTAGATAATTAATGAGACCCCATAGTCCATGCTCCTAGAAGTGGCCTTCTAAGAACAAAAATTCAAGTTTTTGACTTTTTACTTTAATGAGTGATGAACATGGATTAACCAACAATTTGTTCCAAGCAATGAGCTGCACAAGACTTTTCTAATACTTGACTAGACGGTGTTGAGCATGGCAGTCTTTTTTTTTTTATAGCAATGAATCCACCATAAGGACCCCGTGCCCGGACAACACCAAAGGTCTAGGCCCCTATATCTTTAGGGAGACTAGCACAAGATCTCAACTGGCACCCCACTTAAGACACTAACAATTGCGGATTTCGAACCCTCAACTTCGGCGATAAGGAAGAAACTTTCAGCCAATATAGTTACCCATTGTTAGTGTGTTGAGCATGGCAATCTTCAATGTCATGCACCCTAATAACTAATAGAAGAGCACAACCCATACTCCTAGGGCTGGACTGACGTAAAACTATGGTAAAAAAGAAAAAAAAATCAAATTTTAAACTTCTCTTCTTTAATTTTGCTTTAGTGTAAGGTAAAAGTAGAACTTTCCTTACCACTACAACCGAATTAGACATGATATGATTTTCCATTATAAGAAGCTAAATGACACAATGGTAAAATAAGTTGATGACAATGCCTTGAATTGCAGAAGAGGTCGCATCATGTTCCAGTTCTTATCAAGGACTTACGTACACATTGACCAGCAAACAGAGGGTAACCGCCATAGAGGAGGGTTTGTAAAGGACTTCGTTCTCTCGACCAAAAGGAGTGTCAACTTTATTGGGGTGGTATAAGCATGATTGAGAATATACAGCTAATTTTCTATCTTCTCAAAGGACAGCTTCAATTTAACAAGGGAATAGATATGATCTGAGACCGCGATCTCTGACACTAAAAACCCTTCTGATCGTTTCCTTCAAGCACTTTTAATACTTCAAGAATGAAAAATACACAATGAGTATGTAAGGCCATTTAATAAACGGAAGAAGATGTGCAAAAGGTATCAAGGATAATTTCTTGCGAGAAACTGGCATGTGGAAACATGAAAAGTTCTTGGAACATGCAAATGCACATGAAGACAGGTTCTGCAACAAAGTTAAATTGCAGAGGCAAACTAAGCTTACATGTTTTGCCATCCCAAAATCAGCAAGCTTGACTACGCCAGTGGCATCAACAAGTAAATTTGCCCCTTTTATATCCCTTTATGGAAAACAATCACATGAATGAGTAACAGTTCCAAGCACAATTCAAGTTGGCATTTTATTCATCAAAAGAAGTGGTCAATCTTTGAAACTATATTTCAGGCAAGAATAATAGAGCACAGAGCATTTTTCTAATAAAAGAGAGACCATTCCCATTCAATTAAAAGTTTTGCCGCAATGTTTATAGTTGGCATTTTTATCTGAAACTTGTTCACAATTTTATGCTAAAGAGAGTTCTACATGCATACCATGTAAACTGTTGCTCACCTGTGAATTGTGCACTTGCTGTGCAAATAAGCAAGCCCAGACAAAATGTGACGAGTGAAATTGCGAACAACTGATTCATTCATAGTTCCACAATGTTCACGGACATACTTGTAAATTGATCCTGGATAGACGTACTCCAAATAGATGTAGAAGTGATCATCAACCTGCAGATAGAATGAGCTTCCTTCATTATAAAGTTTCAGAAAGGCATTACAATCCAATCTTAATGAGATTGGGAAACTAGAAAGCACTTACAATTTCACTACCATAATACTGCACAATATTCGGATGCTTGAATTGTTTAAGAACTCTGATTTCCTGCAACCATGAGACAAAAATGAGGACAAGAGCACAGCTACTTGTCAGATTGATGATTCATATTCATGCTCATACAAAGAATAACTGTTATGAGGCGCCACTTAAGATGAAGTTATCAGCAGTAACCTGCTCCAGCTGCTTCACTGATTCGGCAGATTTAGGGTCATCCATTATTAGGTCAACTTCTTTCATGGCACATAAGGCTCCTGTTTCTCTGATAAACAGACAAGTTGCTTAAGTCACAGACCACAAAGAATTTTGTAAATTCTCTAAAGCATGAGCTTACCTATTGGTTGCAACATAAACACTCCCAAATGTACCGCGTCCAATAAGTTTCCCTTTCTGCCACTGACCAGTCATGGATGCCTGTTTTTCTTTGGCGTGGCTGATATTTGACATTGAAGGGGGAAGAGGTAATGGATGAGGGATACTTTCATGCTGAGCCATAGAAGTCTCGGAAAGAGATTTGTGTTGATGCCACGATGCAGTACCACTTGGACTTTTGGGGTTCGGGCTGGGAGTTTTTGAAGGCGGGCTCTGAAGTGAAGAAAGATGACCCAAAGATTTTGGTAAGGATGGAGTCTGAACTTTGAAAGTAGACCAACCATCTGGAACCACCGATTTACAGGAAAAATAGCACCCAGTAGCCGGATTATGTGGGCTAAGATGAGGACTTGACAGACTACTAGCCGGAGCACTCCTGGCTGCTACATTGATTCGCAAGTTGTGATTGTCCAAACTTAAGTCTTGTGCAAAACCCCTTCTATAGCATGTTGAAGGTTGAGCTGATTTTGGGGAGGCATGACCATTGTTCTTCCTGAAAGTTTCATAACCGCAATAGTTTGATCAGTAAAAGTCACTGCTCGCTTTTTGCATATAAGAAACTCAAAACAGATACAGCCCGGTATGTCTGACCAGCACAGACAATTTTCTTTCTCCGACACAACGGTTTAGTCTAGTGTATACAGTATAAGTTGCTATCCAAAAACAGGAGAAACGCTCGGCTTTTGATTTCAAAGATAAAAGAGAAAGCAACAAATCTACAGAATTCCTTGACACGAGAGAGATTCTACAGACATGTATTACATTAATTTAAGCATTCCTTCTTATTATAGACGGCGTCAAATTGGCCAGCTTACATTAGTTAGACTTACAATAGTAATAGTTTTTAATGATTATCTTGGCCAACTCTTGACAAAGAACGACAATCAGCTGTCGTTAACAGTTACAAACCTCAGGTGAAACATGTCCAGCTTTCAGTCTTAGTGCACATGACAATAACCATAGCATCATTATTAACCCAATGCTTCTCTACCACCATTTCAAGGCAAACCAGGCAACGCAGGACTCATATTTGTTGTGGCCAAGCTAACTCAGAACCACCACAGAGCTCGTTAGATGTAAGCAGCCCTACCTCCATACCTCGGAGCTGGATCCTTCCTCGGTCAATCCATTTCTATCCGGTGCTATCCTCAAAGATGCGATCTCGGGCAACGGCAACGGCAACGGCTGAGGTACCGCCGTCGACCACCAGCGTTCCGACCTCCCCGGAGACCGCAGCTCCGGCGTTGACTCGGGCGACACCGGCGTCGACCGCGAGAGGCCGCCCAACTGGACCAACCCGACCTCCTCGTCCGTGGCGTACCGGAGCTTCTTCTGCCTAGTGAGCCGCCTCTGCATGACCGACGGCTCTCCGTCACTGCAGCCGCGGCTCGGCGGAGAAACGGACGGAGACGCATTGCAGTGGGAGGAACGGGCGCGACAGTTCATCCGCGGAGTACGCGTTCGGTTACCAAGAACGACCCAACGACGGCAGCAAACAACACTCAGAACAGCAACCCAAAAGAACCGGCGAGACGCGGGCGAGAGAGCAAGCAAGGGGGCTCACGCGGCCATGGGAAGGAGCACCTCGTCGGTCTCGTCTCCCTCCTCCTCCGTTTACTTTTCAAGGAAGAAAATTGTCGGATTGCTTGGTCAATAAACCAAGCAGAAGCTGAGGTGGACGAGGACGAGAAGCCATCCCTCCATGTTCGCTTTCAACGCCTAGTAGCGAGCGAACGCTTGTCTTCGAACCGATGGTTCGAACGGATTGATATAGAAATCAAGAGAGTCGCCATTGTCAACGCGAGGACTGAGCTTTCTGCCGAGGTAATTTCTTTATCAATTTCGGCAGCCACAGTCAAAGCTTTGACGGATTCCGTCATCGTGGCGGTCAACCAATGGGAATGCACGTGGGCAGCACCTGATCGAGCAACTTCGTCCATGTAAAGAAACGTGAAAAAATCGAATTCATCCGCCTTATCTATCATTTTCTTCCCGTTATTGTCCACCATTTTTTTTTCCTTTGGCAGATGGATTTCCCTTTTAATTTATTTATTTCCGACACGAACATTAACTCAAATAAAGATCTTAAGTTCATCGACTTGCATGCACAAATTGAAGAGCAATTTTATGCTCGAAATGTTGTGGTCTTACCCAAATTGAAGAAGCCCCAAATGGTAACGAGGGTCCGTGCTCGGCATCTTTGAGTAGGACTCACGCATCTCGTCAAGAGAGATTATTACTTCGTACATACTCTCTGTCGACTCACGACACTTTTTCTCCCCCGCTCAAGCTTGTCGACCTCAGGAGGCCGCAGGGAGAGTGCGATTTTCTGAGCTTGGCTGACGAGCCAGATCGGATCTCGGCTAGCTTCGATCGGGCATTGCTATGCCCTCACAGTGGGGCGGTCGCCGAAAGTCTTGAGGATGGTTGGAGTTTGGGCGACATCAGTGACAACATTGACCGTCGGGGTCAGGGGCATAGGGAGAGGGAGATGGGGCAATTAGTCAGCGATCTGTTGCAGCCCTAATTTTCCCACATCCAAAGATTTTGCAATCGGTGCAGCAACTTGTCCTTCGTTCATATGTGGGAAATTACTGGAAACTCTGGTACATGAACCCTCGCTTCAATTTCGGAACGCGGGGAATTGGAAATTTTGAGCACGAACCCTAGCATCGATTCGGATTTCTTCAAATTGGGTAAAATAAGAATTTCTTTTTTTGTGTGTAGATTCGACTTTGATTTGCTAGCAGAATAAAAAGTGTGTAAGCTTGTGGGCGAAGATTTGGCTAGTCAGTGAGCTTAGAGACCTTATTCGAAATTTGGTTGGCCACTCTCGTGATTCTTTTAAGAAAACGATTCAATTTCGTACTCTTATTTGATTTTTTTTTTTAAGATCCAAATTCCAAAGGGTGATAGTCATGAATGGAAGAAAACCCAAACTCGAATCTTTCGAAACTTGAGAAGACTTGCGATCAAATGCTGTCCGATTTAGGTCGGCTCACCTCCGAATTTGGATCTTAAAAAAAAAAATCAGTCGGTCCCAAATTGTTGGGAAGGGAAAATCTAAAATTAGCGAACTCGAAAAAAAAAAAAGCATACTCAAATGTCAAATCCGAGTCCTTATCCTTTCTTGTTTTACAATAGTGGACAATATAGTAGAAAATTGAATTGAATATTTTACAATAGTTAACACACCGTCGGTGTCCCTTATCCTTCCTTTCTATTTCGATTTATGCAATTCTTCACACTTTCGTTGGAAATTATCCTTCCTTAACTATACGAGGTAGTCTCACACTCACGTTGGAAATTTTCTGACTAAAAAATTGGAGCGATTTTCACATTGTGCGTTACAAAACAATTGAACAATGGAACCATTCAACGCGCAAGCAGCGCTTGTTTGGGGCTTCCACTCGCTTTGAGTGAAGCCTTCGATATCGCTTAATAAACAAGTTTTAGTAAGATATCTTAGTATTTTAGGGTCTGTTTGTTTCATGGAAAATATAATATTTTTGAAAAATGTTTTTTATGAATTTATTTTCTTGAAAAATGATGATACTTTGATGTGTTCGTTTCAAAATTTAGGAAAAATTATTAAAAAATTTTAATTTTTTTCTTTTCTCTCTTTTTTTTCTTGTTCAATATTGACTAGCCGCTGATCATAAGCCATTTTTGAAAGAATAAGAAAAATGTTTAAAAGTGAAGAAAAAATATAGAAAATATTTTCCACTTTCTAAAAACTTTTGAAGGTGTTTCTTTTATTATTAGTGAAAAATATTTTTCCTTAACTATCTTATTTTTCGTGAAACGAACACAGGAGAATCCACGAAAATATTTTTATAAAAGTTATTTTCTATGAAACAAACCGAGCCCTAAATATTTCTAAAATACAAAACCTGTTTTTTTACTACATATTTTAGCGCCGATTCCTTGAAACTGCTTTTTTTTTTTCTTTTTTACCGTCAGATAAAAATTTCTCCTTAATTAACAATCTAATTAACTTAAGGATTGGATTTATCCGTTCATAATCATTTATACCCAAGTCTCACCAAACTTCAGGTCAGACGTTCCCAATGACCGACCATGCCGTCCCATCACGTCCGGTTTTCCTTATCTCTCTCTCTGTAGGCAAGAGTCATTCCAATCAATCAATCAATCACCGTCGATCATCGCTGGCTTCCATGCATCACATTTAATGCAAAAAAGGGTAATTTCATGGAGCTAGATTAGCCGGCGAGGCAAGGGGACGCGTTCTACTTTAAAGCGGACATCATGCATGACGTAGCAAAGAAATGGACGTCGAGGACAGCTAGATGAGCATTTTAAAGGGAGACGGATTGACAATGCGTAGCCTTGAAGCCAAAGTAATGCATCATCTCCATCAGAAAGACTTTTAAGAGCTGGAGAGAGAGAGAGGAGGAAACGAGGGGGCTGTTTCGTCCTATCCTTCCTGGCCCTTCTTGACGAGGGAGTGAGGGTGTGAATGTGTGGGTCGGATCGAATTTGTGCTCGATTCATAATGGTCTGATTCATATTGACTCACATTTATGCAATATGATTTTGACGACTTGAGTCTTACTGGACAGCAAGAACTTAGAGAAGCACCGACAAATTTTATGAAAGCCCGTGGTTTCATGTCTTATGTTCACTTTTGAAGTGATTCTTAACTCGTCGGAATGCTCGTGGCGACTACCTTCTCAGGACCCTAATATCGATGGGCTATTTTAGAAAATATCATTAAGTTGAGCTTTGGCTAGAACGACTCACGTGGGTTGACGAATCTAACACGATCAAGACATAATTGTGAAAATATACGATCAACACATAATTCCACTATGGATTAAGCAACGAAGTAAAAAATTATAATCACACTCGAGTCTCTTTTTCGGTTCCTGCTTACACCCAATAAAACACATGATATCCAGCCCTTACAAATCCCAATAAAATGATCTCTCAATTTCACAAAAGAACTGCACAAGGTTTTCACGACTTCAGGCACTCGGGATGTAATTGACAAGCACAAGCTTTGATGTCCCAAAATGTCATGTGCAATACGAGATTTTTCCTTTAATTTATTAATTAATCTTTTAAACACACCAAAGTATAGTAAAATAATCACATCATTTGGTAACAAGTTATTTGACGCCCTAAACACATCACATGTTACATGTTTCTCTTTTTTTTCCCTCTTTTTTTTTTCTAGTTATTAGTTTATTCTTGGCATGTGGAAGCGAAATGAAACATACACAATATTAGTTACAACCTACATCACAAGACAAAATATCATACATACATATGCCACTCAATGGTCCAACTAGCGCCTTTGATGTTCTCATACCATGCTACCAATCGATAAGGGACCCATTCTACTAATCCCACATCAATCCATACCATGGAATTACACTTAATGTATTCTGCAGTTGATCCAAGTATAAGTACATATTCGTATATACAATCATAAGGCATAGATGCTCCAAAATACATAGGTCGTGGACGATCTATCCTATATATCTGAAAATGAAGCAATGAAATGAAGCCTAAATAAAATCCTTAAGTCTAAGGTAGGATATCGCGCTCATGCTCAACCCGACACAAACAATGTAAAGTACATGATGTAAATGATAAATGCATGAGCACGCACCTTATCATCATCTTAAGAGATCAGACATATGTAAGGTATCACTCAAATAGTACACACATACAAGATTTGATCTCGTGATGCATCAATATCGGTTGGTGTTATGCTACTAAACATATAGGTTTATTCATGAATGTGCAATCATTTTTCTTCACTTCTTCCTCCTGATACTCTCGGGGCATCTCAAACCACAACGGTAGGGGCATCTTGACTCTTGAGAAGTCCTGCAATATACTCCCACGGGGCATCTCAAACCACACAACTAGAGCATCCCACCTTCCACGAGGCATCATCACTCACTGCTGTATGGGTGACGATATATTCTTCTCATCATCAATATTGAAATCCATATTTCACACATCTTATCATTTCACTTATCCATTTCAAAATGTAAGTACTATGTCTCTTTATGCATTTATCCCATATGCTTGCCAACCTTTTCATTTCACATGTAAGCACATACAGTCCATCAACATTAAACATACATGGCTGTTGAATGTAAATAGTAAATAGGTTTGAACAAATATGAGTATGTCTATAAAGTCTGAACCATAAAATTTGGACTGTAAAATTCGGATAGTGAAAGTTGAACCTTAGAGTCTGAATAATAAAATTCAACTAGTAAAATCGGAGCCATTAAATTTTGAAATATAAAGTTTGGATATTAAAATCTAAACCATAAAATATGAGTCACAAAATATGGGCTATAAATCCGGTTGACAAAATCTGAATAATAGAGTCAAAATCATAACGTATGAGTCATAAAAATCTAGATTGTAAAGTCCAATTTGCAAAATCTAGATCATATAATCTAGGTTATAAAATTTTAGACGGTAAAACATGGATAATAAAGTCTAAACTATAAATTCTAAGTAATAAAATATGGATTGTAAAATTTGAAGGATAGAATTTGAATTGTACAATCTGAGCAATAAGTCTAGACAATATATCTTAATTTTGATCAAATGAATCTAGACATAAGTATTCAGACTCAGAGAGTGTTTTAGAACACATAATATAGAGATAAACACCATCGACAAATGGTTGCACCTTAAGTTGCAAGACAACACAATTTAGGTTCAGACACAACATTTCACATACTACATATAACCTTACTTAGAAAAAAACTACTCAAGCACTCTTTAGAATACGTACAAAATCAGCAAGATAAAATCACATTTACCAGGTTGTGTATATTCACATTAACCTTAGATTTAACTAATTCGTCATATCATACGTAATTATCAACCATGTCAAAAGCATTAATTGGATCAACCTAATTTAGCATATGGGGTTTTCACTTACCTTGAAAGTGACTTCAAACTTTGAGCTTCAAGCCACCTCAAGTAAAATAAACCCAAATTGAAAACCAACGAAGTTAAACTCTGAAAATGACAGAGTCCGAATAGAAAATAGTGAAACTCAATAATTTAACCTAAATGTTCAGACTCAGAAAGTAGAAATATAGACTTTGATTAAAACTGAAGGTGGACCCTCACTTTTATTGAAGAATTCCATAATGAAAGTTTGAAGAAGAAAGTTGACATTGGAATTTAGTGAAGTGGGAATCCACGGTCGAAAGTAAAGGTCAACCATTTTTTTTTTTACTCATTCGGTCAATATAGAAAATTTAGAGAGGATTCTCCTTGGTAAGGGAAATGGTCACTCTTGATAAGAAGAAATTATAATCCTTGGATTAATATATAGGTGCAAGGAGATGGTTGATCATTCCATACAAAAATGACACAGGTCTTAACATGTGACTTAAAATAAGTGAAGTAAAGTTGATATTTTTATGAAAGAAGAAGAAGAAGAAGAAGAAGAAGATCTCTTCAATTTAGCCAAGCAAAATGCATGCACCTTCAAGAGCATATATTAACAAAAGCTAAATTTAATGATGTCTTATCCTTGACGAAATCTTTAGGTTGCATTTAATGTTCATTTAAAATATGAATTCAAAGGGTAGTCAATAAGAAGAAAGCAAGAGTTGAAGAATCAACCCAAAGTCTGAGTATTAATTAATCTAGAAAAATGCCTTAAGCCCACTAAAATTATTATTATTTCCTTGTTGAATACTAAAAATATTCATCATAATTATTGTTATCGAATACAAAAATTCCCAGATGTCACGAGTTTAAGTACTATTCATATGCATCTTTCCTCTACGTCCATCTTCCAAGTATTCATACAAACAATCAAATAAAATAATTGATTGGGTTTCTCTTGTAATTTTTCATTATCAACCTCTACGACATATTTCGAGTTACTACCCAAAATTAATGAAGCCTAAACTAATTAATTTTGAAAAAAAATGCGAAATAGAATAAACAGAATTGGTAACATTAATCTATCATATTCAATATTGTATCTTTGCAATCAAGCATGGACTTTATCTTTATATGATAAAGTAAACTCAGAGCAACCTTTCAAATTTGTATCCAGCCAAAAATAGTTTCAATGATATCCATGCCTTATGAGATAAATAAAGGGATAAGTATGTTAGAAGTCTTGAAATTTTTCATGAAAGTGCAATTAAGTTTTAAAGCTTACAAAAAGTACAATCAAGTCTTAAAATTTATCAAATTGATAAATCAAATCATTCTATTAACTTCGCTCAATATGGCTAATGGAAAATGCTGACATATTTTTTTTATAAATATGTTCTCTCTATTATGTGATGATGATGTGAAATAAACAATATTATTTTGATCGAAATATTATCTTTAATAGAAATCTTATTTCAATTAAATTACAAAATAAGATAAATTTCTAAAAAAATAGGACGAGAGTCGGAAACCATGTGGTGAAGACTTTGTGGCTATTGTCACCACCACCCCACTATCACCGGGAAGGGCTAGCAATGGTGGGATAATGGTCCGTGGGGTTGCTAGGCCCCGACGACCCTCATGCTTTCTAAACCTTCGTTTTTCTTATTTAATGTAAGTTATTTGTAAATTTTAATAAAATAAAGCTTGCACTTAAAATTGGATTTAGACAGAAATATATTATTTTGGCCACATTATTGCCACGTAAAATAAAGAAAATAATAAAAAAGGCACGTCATTATTTTTTGTTAGTTAAGTTGGACGGGTCGATGAAAAGACTAAATTGAACTAACTTAACAAGTTTCGTGATTTGATTGAGCTTTTTACACGTTATAAATTTTAATTATATTTCATGATAAGTTTTAAGGCTTATTATACATGTATTCCATAAATAAATATGGCACTATACTAACAATTTACAGAATGGTAGTCTCGAGTGATGAATTTTTTTTATCTAAATTTAAGATTTTCGTAATAATAATCGATATCTATTCCATTGGACAGTAAACAATCTCCAAATTTGGATTTGTAGAAATGTCCTACCTTATCCTACGATAATCTAAACTTATTTTCAATTATAATTCCAATAACACTTCTCTTTCTTCTTGTTTGTTTTTTTTTTTTTTTGGGTCTTGTTTTATATGGCTACATTGGCTAGTTAATAAAATGCAATAGTGCAATGTGAATGATAAGTGAACGGTTGGCAATATGGGCTAGAAATCCATTTTTCAACTTATTTTTAGTGAGCCAAATTATATGTTGATCCATTTAAATTTTAAAAACATGTCAGAATGAGTTTAGAACATTATGCCTTAATGTACGTGGATCTTTGTGGGTTTACCCTAGATTCATAACCGGCTCATTTTGATTATTAGCTCATGTAAAAAATGTAAATTAAAAATTAAAAAGAAAGAATATACACGTCGGCAAAGCGCCTTGGATTTTCCCTATACAAATATTCCTTCGGTGAACATCAATATATACGATAGTGTTTTAGTTTTTGTGCTTTTTGCCGGAAATAAATTTAGCCACACTGACATGAACCAATCTCGAGGTTAAATCTAATTGTCAACCTTAAACATCAAATAGAAAGTCCAGTTTGTAGCTTAATTAAGCATAAATTTATAGGTTTAAGAGAAATAGCAATATATGTTCATGATAGCTTGATGGATTTAAGCATTTTTTTTTATTGTTACCTTGATTTTCCAATGTTTAGTTTGTTTTCAATTGATTCGCTTTTTTAGCATTCATTTCCCTAAAAAAAAAAGCTATAAATTGGATTATAGATGGCGTTCGGCACGAATTGGGTTCGGATCAAATCGGGTATGAATGATTTCGAGCCGAACCCAATTTCGATCCATCACAATCCGACCCGATCCACCCGCTTGGCCCGTCGCGCCGGAGCCTCCCACCGCCAGCAAGCGCAGCTTCAACCGTCGTCTTCTCCAAACGAACTTCCATTCAGAAAGACCGCCCTTTTGGATTCTCTCTCGGTCGGCCCCTCTAACCTACCTTTGACGCGACCCAGTTCTGACATCCCACTGATTCCCATCTCTCCCTCTGATGACGACGTACCGTCTCAGGACCTTCATGCGCAACACCGCGCCGTTCCCGCTCCGCCGGCTTGCCCCTCCATACCCGCCGCCGTCCTCCGCCGCGAGCCCTGGGCCGCGGGAAGGTGAATCTGCCGCCGGGAGCGCCGTGTACCGGCACGCCCTCCGATTCCAGAGGCCGACCACCATCCGATGGCAGGAGCAGCTGGCGAACTCCGCGAGCTTCATCGGGTCGGTCCTCTACCCGCTGCGGCGGGTCTCGGCGATCGACGGCCGATTCGGCGTCTCCACTGTGCTCCGCGTCCACAAGCCCCGCGATTCGGGGCGCGGGTTTAGGTAAGAAGGTCGCGGTTGTATTGGCCAGAGATCATTGCGTTGCCGAGAATTTGCGTTGAATGTTAGGACAGGAGGTCGCGGATTGATCGTGATTAACCTGACTTTCTGTCGCTCTTTTGTGTGTCCGGTTTTTATCCTCTTATTACTGGTTAATTACAAAGTGTTGTCACCGAAGAGCTTGACATTTGTGTACGGTTTGTGAACAGGATATCACTGAAGATGTGGGACGAGATGGCTGAGATATCGTGGAAGCATTTGAGGCCAGAGGATCTCGTGTATGTCTCAGGTCAATTAGGGAGCTACGAGAAGGCTTCTGAGGGTGGACAGATCAGAACTTATTATGAGGTAACCATTGAGAATATCATGACATTCTGTGACCCATTTGTTGGTTCATGATCGATGCTTTTTGCTTATCATGTTAATAATGTGAAACTAGCATTCAGAACGGGGTGGGACCAAAAAAAAGAGAGGATTCTTTCTGAGTACTAACTTCACAAGTGGATAATGGTTTGATTCTAATGGTTTAGCTCAAGTTTTTCTGCTATTTAAGGGACAATTGATAGAAACGTGCATGATCCTTGGCATTTATTTATTATGTCACATGCTTGCTCTTATTTGGGATGTCATCAATTGAAAACCTTTGTAGTCTTTTGCTTTTGCGTATACACATTAACAGAAGGTTGTTTTGAGAGAGTATGTTTGACTAATAAAACTGTCCTGTTCATCTGTTTTCTTTAGGTAATTGTGAAAGACCTAAACTATGTTGCTCGAAGTTGTAGAGACCAATGTTTACCCACTTCTGCAGGATCAAGATCAGGTTGAGTAATGTCTATCTGCTAATTGTTTGATACTTTCTTTTATGGTGGATCATAGGTCAAGCTATGGTTTTTGAGGGATTCTTAATTTGGGTAGGATAAAAAACTGAGTAGAATCTTCAGCAGGGATTTAGCTTTTGTTTGTACAGTGTAAGCAAAATATCCTGATTTTTGGGCTTCATTAATGAGTGTATGGACCTGAGGTAATTGGTTACTGAGCAAACTAGGTACCCAATGTCTTATATATGTAACTTTTGTCTGCACCGAGCAATGATAACTTCTCCCCCTGTTGGTATTGTCACTAATTTCTGCTATTGAAGTCGTTGGCTCACAGATTTCTCTGTTTCTTTGCTTTGTTTGCACAATGGGTAGCCTTTTTTAACCCTCTAAATTCGATTTTTTTTTGGGGGTAAATACTCTAAATTGGAATTGGGTCTGGGAAATAGGAATTCTTGCTTGATTTACCCGGAACCTTAGCAACTTTTGAACCCTTTGGATTGGATGGGAAATAGAAGCAATTGCTTGTTTTAGCTGGGGCTTTGACATTTATTTTGTTGGCCTACTTATAGAATGTCTGACCAAATAGTTTATAATTTCAGAATCAATGTGCTTTGTTATTATCGGTTGGCTTTGTCATGTTCTGCTCATTTGTGCACTGACCCATATAATCATAAATATAGGAGCTTTATCTGAGAAGCGCAAAGATTGCCTGCAGTTATGGCAAATCTTTTTTGCCAACCCATATGAATGGTGGGATAACAGAACAAGCAAGGTGAACCCAAGGCAACCTGATTTTAAGCACAGGGATACGGGTGAATCCCTTTGGCTGTGCTCAGATGATCCTCCATGGATTCAAAGACAACTAGAGTTGCTCGATTCACGAATGGGAGGAAAAGGCCTACCAGGCAATCATTTTCCCCGCCGTATCTCTCCATGGGTGTACGATGAATAGGGGCTCTTTTGTTGGCCAAGCCGAAGTGTTGATGGGGACTTGAGAGGTTTTTCACTATTCGACTGATTGCATAAAATGTCCCCTAGAAATTTTCGTGCGGCACTGAAGCAAGGCCTGTCCTTGAAAACAATGTCATAGGAGTGGCAAATTGCCATTCTCTTATGGAAGGAGGTATATCTATACTTTTAACATAACTTCTTATAAAGTCATTATTAGCATATCGGTTGCCCTTAAAGAGCCTTCCAATTACTCATATCCCGTTTTATACATATACATGGATGTATATAAACTATGAGTGATATCAATATATATTTGAATTATTCTGAAAGTTTTGTTTTTCCATGACTATAACGTTTAATATTTGCAGGATGCGATGCAAGTATTTTCTCTTGAACATTGAATTGAACGTCTCCTTATTTCTTGTGGACATAACTGGACTGAACTGGTCAGATGATATTTTCTGAAAGATGTGTCTGGGAGCACTGAAGGTGTTGGTTATGGAGCTTTGATGGTGGCGAGGGAAGTGGTGAAGAAACTCAAAGATGCATGGTGATAATCTCTGCATTTCTCCGATTCCTCCTATTTTGTTTTCCGAAGCTTTAATGTATAGTTTTCTCTGTCGATTAATTCTTTTGTAGCGCCTGGTGATGTCTATCACTGCAATTTACTACGTCGACACAAAACTTTTAAATTTTTCTAGTCATAGATGAAATATGACCACTAATGCCTATAGGATATGAGAATTTACCCCCCCCCCCCCCCCTTCTTGTTGAATGTTGAGTTTGTGTAAAATGAAAAAGAAGTGCGATGCGGTTCAACGGAGTGCACGTAAGAAAGATTTGGAAAAGAAGAGACTAGCGAAGGGAAAAGGAAAGATGACAAAATGCCAGCATCAACTAATTCAGACAGCTGCTTCAGTCTCCACCATATGCCTGTGTCAACCAATGCGTAGATCTAGGAAAATACAAAATGGCGACGACAACGATTTTTCTGTCCTTATGAGATACGTGAAGTCGGCTAAATGCACTGGAAACTGGAGTTGGCTTCGGGTGGCTCCTGTGTGGAATATATACCAGGTTGGCCTCTCCCAGGTGACACCATTTTGGTCATCTTCGGATGGCCTCGTGTAATTTTGTCTTTTTAGGCTTGTTTTGTAGCTTGGAATACGAGTTGTGCAATGAAAACTGCCTCCTTGTCACCATTCAGAGTAGTGTTTGGTCACGTCGAATGGAATGAAAGGAAAAGTTAGAATGATACTCCCTTCCGCCATTTTTACCATACAGACATCATCCGTAGGTGTGAGGTTAACTAAACTACAGTATATCCTTCTCTGAGAAGACTAACCACCGAAAGCTCAGCGAGGGCCAAAGTTTTATCGATTCGACCTTGAACATCAAAAAGGCAACTAAGTTATGGCCAATTCTTCTAATGAATTTCCCTTGAATTCTTTCCTCTAAATTTAGCAAGATAGATTCCGATTCCAAGTTATCATTTACCAAACTTGGTAACAAGAAAGTTCTTGCCATTCTGGTTCCAATGAACTCTATTCCCTATAATTTGCGATTCCTATTAATTAGACACTGCCTTGGGATTAGGGGAAGCCAAAGTCAGGAGTGAGTGTGGTTTCAGGGTAGAACGAGGAACAATAGAACCGGATTGATGGGAATTAATCTCGTTCTAGGTTTCAAAGTATCTAGAACAGGTTCCACATTTCAAAATTTGAGGGATATGTTTCGACAAATAAGTTACTGCTTCTTGGATTGGAAGCTTGAAACTCAAAATAGATTTTTTTTTATGTTTTTCTTGATTTATTTTTTTGCGCGATCCTGCAGAATTTTATAATGTTCGATTATGAGTGGTATTCAAGAATCACAAGTCCGAGCTTAGAAAATGTGTTGTATTAGTATAGAAAATGATGATCATCAGAGTTGATGATTCACTGCAATCATTCAATTGAAAATACAGACCTTAAAACCAGTCCCAGAACCCATGACATGATAAGTTTTAAGGTATACAGATTTGGTTCCAAATTCTAATAAATGACAAACTTATTGTAACG
This sequence comes from Melaleuca quinquenervia, assembly GCA_030064385.1. Lineage (NCBI taxonomy): Eukaryota > Viridiplantae > Streptophyta > Magnoliopsida > Myrtales > Myrtaceae > Melaleuca > Melaleuca quinquenervia. The sequence continues at coordinate 15,602,258 of CM057723.1, forward strand.
GGAATCTGGAACCGCTCATCTCAAATAATGTTATCCGAGTGCTCCTAAAGTAACCTCATCTCCAGTGTATGGCTGTGCACATGCATGACTCGATATCTCCAGAATCGGAGAACATTTTGGTGGGAAGCATATTCCTAAGTTTCAACGGGAGTTCAAAGGTGGATTCCGAAGGGTATCATCAATCTATAGAACTTGTTCTGTCTTAACATGGCAGGGATTTTTCAATCATAGCCACCCATCACTTGACATGCGTTTGCCGATGTGAACTTAAATGAATAAAACTGAAAATTTTGGCCAGGATCTATGCAGCCATGGAAGTTTCCTTGCCTTATTTGAGTTGCGGCACCCCCACTTGCCGGGGCCATGAGCAGAGTCTCCGGCGTTGCGTCCTGCACTTCTAAGCAAGTTGGCATGAACGGCGACGCTGACGAACGAGCGAAGTGGCACTCGAACACGTTCGGCTGTGGATGATTCGATCTAGAGATTTGGAGAGAGTAGCCAGCGAAGATGGTGATTGCCATGGACAAGTGACTTGATGCTACATCTGGAAACTAGAGAAAATTAGAAAATGATAGAGCCGGAAAAAACTATTTTTCAGTTACAGATTTTGTTATGGAAAATCGGGGTAAGAATACCAGAAGTGCCAAAAATTGTGTACGGTGCTTACTTGGTGCCAAATGTTATAAAACACTCACTTGAGTGCCAATACCGGAAAAAAATAAATTCGCAAGTGCCAACGGCGAGAATTTTGGCAAAAAATTGACGTGGCATTTTTAATTATTGTCATTATTTGACGTGATAAATGTTGGGAAAAAAAGAGAGTCAAGCTAGACTCCCTAAACGACGCTGCTTGTTTTCAACAAAGTTCTTTCTAAAATTGGGGGTGAAATTTGGGATTGGGGGTGAAATCGACCAAATTAGGGTTTCCTCCTCCTGGCTTCGTCTTTATCCATTTGCGTCAGCATGGCTGTCGTCCATCATTACTCGCTCCAGCGCTGGCATCGTTGATTGTTGCTCACATTGTCAACGCTGAGTAACTCGCGGTCACTATTTCCTAGGCTTAAGCTCCTATTACTCTCATTATCAAATTGGGTGAGATCATGCTATTGTGGGGACCTCCCACGACATCTTGTCTCTTAGTGCATGTTCTCTCTTTCATTGCTTGTTGTCTCTTTCATTGTCGATTGTGGGGACCTCCCACGACATTATTGTATTTGGCATTGCATCTTCACACTTTCAGTGTTGATGTGGGCACCTCTAGAAAGGAAAGAAGTGCTGATTTTTCCTATATTGAACTATATATGCATTTGTGGGGCCCTCGATGTGTTTGTTTTAATGTTAGTATGTTTAGTGGTCCCAAAGTTAATTGTTTTTTTATTTAAAACAGTATCAGTATGGGGGACAAGGAAGTTGCAATTATTGTTTTATATAATGAAGAATTTGTAATTGGAGCCAATGATTTAGAATATTTTGGGGGAAACGAAGATACTGTATTCTTCAATGTAACAATGCCATAATATATTGAATTCCTGAGGAGTATAAAGTATTTGTTTTGGTGCAAAGTTCAAAAATTGTATTATTGTGTTCCCGGAAAAGAGTTGAAGGATGGGTCGAGGCCATTGAATGATGATAATGGTATTAGGGATATTATTTACCATTATCTTCATGGCGAAGAAGCTAAGGTGTATGTCGAGTGTTATGATGAAGATAACACTGACATAGAGGAAGATGAAGCTGGAGTTGGAGCTTGAGCTGGAGCTGGAGATAGTACGCAAGTTGAACCTGAAGACCAGCAAGAGAGGGAGGATGATTTGTTGGTTGGATTAGATTGGGAAATGGCAATATCTAGTGACTCAAGGATGTTACTTTGGTTGGTGTTAATTGTTCGTCCAATGATGATGATGAAGAGCTGGCACAATCAAGGCAAAGACAGAGGGAGTTTTTTTTTTTTGGTCGGATAACAGAGGGAGTTTGAAAGGAATAAGTTTGCAGGAGTTGAAGAGCAACCTAAAGAGCAACCTAAAGTGCAAGCAGGGGTTCCAACTGAAGAAACTAAAGTGACTGATGATATTGATTAAGGAGGTGACGATATTGAGAGTGTTGAAGAGCAACCTGAAGAGCAACCTAAAGTGCAAGCAGGGGTTCCAACTGAAGAAACTAAAGTGACTGATGATATTGATTATGGAGGTGACGATATTGAGAGTGTTGGTTCTGAGGATGAGCAACCAGGAGGCAATGAGGTAAGCATGAAATTTGATGATGCAAAACAATTTAGAGATGCCATTGTAAGGTACTCTATTTGTGAATAGAGGAGTCTTGAATTTGTTAGAAACATGAAAGAATTTGTGATGGCTAAATGTGCATGACCAAATTGTTCCTAGAAGATTTATGGTGCATTAATTAAGAGGATTAGATCATTTCAGATTAGGTCTTTCTAGGATCAACATACTTGTCCTATTATTTTTGACAACAAAAGGGTAACAATGCATGGTTAGCCAAACAATTCTTTAATATTGTGAAGACAACTCTTAAGATTAATGGTCCTCAGTTGAAACAATTAGTCAAGGAGCAGTTAGGTGTGAATGTGTTGAGGAATCAGCACAAAAAGGCAAAGCAGAAGGTCATGAAAACACTTATGGGTCAATACAAAGAAGAATATGGCCAGGTTTGAGATTATGCTGGCGAGTGCACATTGCAGAACCCATATAGTAGACTTTCTGTTGAGGTTGCAAAATGACCCTTGCCTGACTATGGTACTAATTTTGATAGGTTTTATGTGTGCTTTGAAGCATGTAGAAGAGGTTTTTTGGCTAGTTGTAAGCTGGTTATCGGGTTGGACAGGTGTTTTCTAAAAGGGTTATGCAAGGGAGAGTTATTGGTTGCAATTGGGAGAGATGCGAATAACCAAATGTTCTCAATTGCATGGGTTGTAGTTAAAATAAAGAGTAGAGACACTTGGTCTTGATTTCTGAAAAATTTAATGACTAGCCTTGACATAACCAATGGAGGAGGTTGGGCATTCATGAGCGACTAACAAAAGGTAATGACAATGTTTAATTTTATGATTTTCCTTTCCATTGAGTATATAATAATGTTTGGTCCATTCTTTTACAGGAACTTGTTCTTGCTTTAGCTGAGTTGATGTCGTTTGCCGAATATAGAATGTGTGCATGACACATATGTGCAAATTGGACAATGATTTACAAATGAGATAAGATGTAGAAGTAATTTTAGAAGATAGCAAAGAGCACCGACATAGCTTGTAACACCTTGTGCCCAGGTTGCCCCTAAGGTTAAATTAGGGTGATACCGGGACTTCTGAAAGTCACATTATAGGCCATCGAGACTTGGTTAATTGCATTTTGGCCTTAAAATGGGTGAATTTTGGGAAAATTTGGGGAAAGTCAATTTTGGGTCAACGGTCAACGGTTAACCGGTCAAGAACCGGTCAAATCGTGAGGAGAACCGGTCGATCCTCACTTGGACCGGTCCGACCGTGAGAAAGACGGTCCAACTGCGAGAAAAACCGGTCGAAATGCAAGAGAACTGGTCTGGTCGTGAAAAATACGGTTCGACCGTGAGGGAACTCGGTTCAAACGTAAGAAAATTGGTTCGACCACGAGAGAAGCCAGTCCGACCGTGTGGACCGGTCCACTAAGTCCACCTCCTTTTCCCCACTTGGACATTTTTGCGAACACGTGGCAGGTAGAAAGGAGGGGGAGCTTGCCGGGGGCCAGCTGGCGCTTGCCGTTGCAAGCCACGCGTCCCCAGCCCTCCGGCATGGACCACCCGTCACCAACAAGGCTACGCGAGCCTCCACGTGGTTCGAGCCACCTATTTTCCTCACGGAGCCCCCTTTCCCCTCTGTTCTTCCGTTCGAGCGAGGTATCGAATTTCGATCCTCATAACTTTGTGCTCGGAGCTTCCCTTGCCGTGTTCTTGGTCTCGTTGTGAAGCTCAGGATGTTGGCTTCATGCTCTAGCTAACCGTTGCCACCGGAGATACCTGGGTTGGCACCGGAAGTTCCCCGAGAGGAGGCCCGTCAGCTCGGTTCCTCCCTATTTTCCCAGCGAACCCGAGGGTATCACTTGCCGGCAACTGGCCGTCCCGGCGACCCCCAGGCCACGCCGTCGCATCTAAATGATCAGTAGGCACCCCAACACCTTATATATGGTGGTTGATTCAATTTGTTTTGGGTAATTCAACTTGAATCTCGGTTTGCCCAAAAAGGGCCGCCGAATCCTAAAGCTCACCGTGTCGCCGTTCCGGCGACACCCAACTCTTCCTACCACCCTCAATCGATTCGTCTGAGCCTCTTGAGCATAATTTGGATGGTTAATTTGGCTAATTTAGTCTTGGGTGAACGAATTGAAGCTCGGGACGAATTGGGGGAAAATTGGACCGTGAGAAACCCTAATCGGATCTCGCTGTTCATGGGGCCCTTCGACCACCTCTGTCGCCGGCGACACCGCTGGTTGACGCCTCGCCGGACTGCCGTCCAGATCCGACCCATAAGCCATGGTGGGTCGGCCTGAGGGAGGACGAATCGAGCCTCACGCCCGACTGCCCTTCCCTCCCAGACCCGCTCGGGAGCGAGTCAGGTCACCGCTGACCTGAACGGCCTGATCCGGGTCAATTTCGACCCGATTGGGCCGATTTCGACCCAATTGGGCGATGTTGACCCGATTGGGCAGGATTTCGGCTTGACTTGGGTCAAATTGGACCCGAACGACCGACTCGAGACCTAATTGACCTAATTCGATGCTCGATTTACTTGGTTTGTAGTTAATTAATTTAAATTGGTACCCGATTGACTTGATTAGAGTTCAATTAGTCCGAATCGGTATTCAATTGCTCCTACGGGGTATTGGGTTGACTCAAGTAAATTAATTGGCGCTTGATTGACATCGAATTGACCCAACCGGCATTCAATCGGTCCGATCGACTTGGCTTTGAATCGATTCACTTGGTATGATAGGTCTGTCTATGCGGTCACGTAGGATCGAGTTCTGATATTTACACGGTCGCCCCCTGTGAACCTCAGTTTTCTTTAGGACGCTCCACCCAGGTGCCAGGTACTTTTACCCCAGGTGAGTGGACCCTCTAAACCCTAATAGGGTACATTTACTGCCTTAGTAGAACTATTAGGCTAATTGTGCAATCTTGGTGAATAGAATTAGTAGGATGGACAGTGATGATTGGGTTCCGAGTACCAATTGAATGAGATGGGATGGAGTTTATGAGAAACCAAAGGCCCAATAGAATGGAAGAAGGTCCAATAGGACTCATTAAGTTGAGGTGTGGCCATAGGCCAAGATAGCATGAACGGGGGGGACCAATGGTGCTCGATAGGTCAAACGTCAAGATATCGAGTTTGGAAATAAATATGATGGAAGGCAACTAGATCTAAAGTGAATGAATACGAAACTGCGAAGTCTAAGGTACCAAATGGGGCACTAAAGTTCAATGAGAGACTGGTAGGAATTGGATTTAGTAACGGTCGAGGTAGAAGATCGAATAGGTCTCAGACCAATTGTGGAATGGTCTTATTGATTGTAACAAGATAGGTTATTAATTATCAGTTCCTTTACGTAATTTATTTATTTATGTAATCAATTTAACAGCCAGTACTTTACCTATGATCCAATGATGGTTGGGTTGGGAGATTGGCTAGGTCTCAGATCGGTCTCGAACGGTATAGTGGAGTTTGGGTAATTTATTTAATTATCAATTTATTTAGCCGCCAATGGCTTATTTATTGATTTATTCCTTCTTCCGAATCATTAGTTGTAGATCCGTGTACGGACTGTCATGATGAGTAAGTTTGGAGTTAGCCAAGGACATAGGCTGGTGAACCCATAAACCTTGAGTAGGTAAAGAAGGGAGAGATTAACATATAAATTATAATATTATATAGCAGAAAGTTGAGGATAAGATATGGCCTAGGTTGATTGACACATGAGTCCCGATTAAGGACCCTAGGGCGATTCTCGTACCTAGTTCTGGATTAGGGGGTTTGCTCACTGAGATACCCCTAGTATCTCACCCCACCACCCCAAATCATTTCAGATTGGATCACGAATCCAGATGAGTCATTGGAAATAAGGGATGACGGAGGAAGGCTGAGTCGACTAGTCGAGTCGACCAGTCGGCAGCAATTGGATAAGGACAAAGGAAGATTGTTCAGGGATTGCGGCTTAGAAGAAGTGGCGTCGATATTTTAATTTGAGATGAAATTGTAATTGACATTCATGTAAATGGGGAGAATGAAGTAAAGTATTTGATTTACCTTGCTTTCACGGTTTAACTCTGATTATCGAGAAAAAGATAGAAAAGAAAAAAAAATTGAGGTCTGCGACGAGCCCGAAGATTGGGGCGTGACAGTGGTATTGATTGATTTGGTATCAGAGCGAGGTTTAGGACCTAACCCCAGTTAAAGCTTGGAGTGATAAGGTAGGATTGTGCTTACCGGGAAGAACAAATTGGATAATTTAGTTGGCTAATTGAGTCTATTGGAGGATTAGTGGAGAAAAGGAAGGAAAAATTTGTTAATATTTTGGAGATTTAAGTACGTGTTCGACTATAGGTTATTGAAATTCGAGGGATTTAGTGACGGTTTAGTGACCTGACTAGGTTGCCGGTTAGAAAAGTAAGCCCTAAATGAAACTTGGAATGACATGATTGAGAGTAAATATGTATTTGACTAATGAATATAGAAGTTTGAAGGATAAGTATGATTTAGTAATAGCCTGATGACCTTACTAAACGGATTGTTAGAAAGAAATTAGCCCCTATAAGAGCTTAATTCGATAAGGTTGAATGGCATTACTGAGGAGAACAAGTTGGAAAGTTGTTTTACTGTCGGAAGATGTTTAGAGTAAATTAATTGAATTAATAATTGATGACCCTTAAGACTATAAAGTCGAGGTCAAGTTATGTTACTTATCAATACCATTTGATTAGTGTCATTGTTGAATCACGTTGACGTCGATTTAGACATGAGTGACAATGTCAGGTTATCGATCAGAGGATGACTGAAATTTGAGTCTTGTTTAACCGTGCTAGAGCGTTATGGGACTTGTATAGCAAAGCGAAATGTGGATTGATGGTCATGGTGTGGATGGTTCCCCAACACAGTAAAGTCGGGTATTGGACCCCCATAGTGTTAATGTTACGAGTGCCTCTAGAATAAGGCACTTGAAAAGTGTTGTTGTGTATTACGGACTGTAAAAGCATTACCGTGTATCGCCCGATAAGCAAGGTTGTATGATCCGTACGGTTTAAAAATCGTTACCAGCTATTCACGTGTATGCATATCGCACGTTGGAGGTAAGTATGCGTATCGCTTACTTCGAAAGTTATCAGTATGTGGACGTGTACGTGTATCGCACGTCAGTGGCAAGTAGGCGTATCGCTTGCCTTGGTAGCTACCAGTTTATGAGCGTGTATGTGTTATCGCATGCAGGTGGCTTGTGGGCGTTATTGATGCCTCGGTACCTTACGTCAAGACGTGTATGAGTTACTGCAGATCATAAGTTCATGATTATATCGTTTGTTTAGTAATTTGCTGATGGAGGAAATTGATGTGACACACTCGATATCTCTACGTTATGAATAATAATGACTCCAAAGCCTGACTAAAGATATTTGGGGATGGTTGCTGACCACGGGTTATTAAACAGTGGTTCTTAATAACTAAGATTTGTGCTAGTTGAGTTTGCAGGTCAGTGGCATTGCCAAAATAATGAGAATACGGGATACATAGAGTGGAACCTATTATACGTCCAGGGGCTGATGACTTGGTGAGACATCAATTCATACTAATACGAGTTTGGCCGAATGGTTCTAGTATTGGTTGTGTGATAGTCTAACTAAGGAATTTGTGTATCGCGATGTTATTGAAATTAATTAATTACTACGTGCCATGCTCTGATGGACTAGTGTTAGACAACTAGTAAACATATAAGAGTGACACCAGGCAATGGCGGAAATCGGCAATGGTCAAAATCAATGATTCCCAAGGGAATAGGGTAATTATTGGACGTGTCCATATAAAGATAAAAAAAAATGCGAAATGTTTTGTAACTTTGAGGGCTGGAAGCCACTAAGTCGAGAATCATAAGGCTGTTATTGCAGCTGATATTGCTGTAGCAAGTGCCGTTGTGAATGCATCATTGAGCATTGCTGTTATTTTGGCATCATTATGAACGTCGCTGTTAAGAGTATTATTACTCTTCTTGAATTCAGTATTGACGTTGAAGGCAGGAACGAGAAAAGAGATGAACAGAAGTTGAGTGAAATAGCTTTGAGATTGAAACATCCACAGACCATTGGGAGAGGTAAATTTGGAGATCGCCGATGGTTGGATTTAGAATATTGAAAAATGTGGTACTAGTGATAAGATGCGTTGACGAAAGTAATACGGTGTTAACGTTTAATTAGTGAAAAATAGCGCTAGTCGCTATTAGAAGACCACCAAGGAAATGGTTGTTCTTAAGAAAATTCAGTAGATTTGAGAAGGCTTCTACGAAAGAGTTTAACGGGGATGATTTCTTGAACCTGATTGGGGAATAGTGGACGATCAAGTTCCTAAAACTCCAGCAAAATTGACGATTAGTGAAAGAATTGAAAAGAGATTGTCATAGTGCTTAGAAATCACAGTAAGATTAAAGAGGATCTTATGGGTTAGGTGGACAGGTCTGGTAATGAACTGAGGCCTGGTGTCGAAAGTCGATTAATGTCACTGGCAGTTCGCGTCTATGGTAGGGTGTTGTGTTGAGTCGCAATGATTAAATGATGAATAAACAAATACATGGCATAAAAGATGGCACATCAGAACCGCGATTTATCGCGAGTTGATATGATCATTAACGGAGATGCCATCGTCAAGAGCTAAGTACATTGTCTCCGATTGAAGAGATGAAGCTGGGAGATAATGACCTATCTGAATATTAATGTGGACAATGATAGTGATGCCAGAAGTTGGATTCGTACCTCTAATAGGCTGAAATCTGCGACAGAAGTGGTTAAATAGGACCACCGATGGCAAGTTCAAATAATTGTGGTGGTGAGTAAGTCACCCAATAGGGAAGCATCTTAGGGTGACATAAACTGACTCTCAATTTATTAAAAGATGCATGTGGTGATTTGAGATGAAGTTTGAAGTTCGAAATTTAATGTTGTGAGTACCTCCATATCCACGCATTGTAGGGCTTGAGTTAACACTCGGATTATCCACTAACTGTGCGGAACAGTCCACTGAATCATTTGAGTGCGTGATGGACTTGCTATATTTGATTATGTATGACTTAATTAGATAGCTGTGTGACCAACCAAAAGATATGAGGAGTAGGCAATTTTGACGAGTGAAACGTGTTGATGCTGGTTTTGACGATGACAAAACTATATCAAAGTCTGAGGTGTTCAGACTTTCTCAAAGTCTGAAGTGGTCAGACTTTTTCAGAATCTGAAGTGTTCAGACTTTTCCAAAGTCTGAGGTGGACAGACTTTCCCAAAGTCTGGGGAAGACAGACTTAAGTTATTATGGTCATAGATCTTATTGATCTTATTCTTTTCCCACGAAGATCTGGATTGATATATATATATATATATTCGACAGCTTATGGATTGATTGGATCTGATTATTTTATTTATGGAAGCAATCAATTATATGGAGCAAGTGTTCACTTTAGGAAACTGAAGATCCCGATTGAATGGGAGATCGAGATTGACGGATTCTCTATTGTTTCTATCTATAGTTTGAGATCTCCTGATTGATTCTGTCCAATGGTTATATTGGAAGAATTCCTTTGGAAGGTGCCAACGGCTATGAAGGCATGAAGGAGTATTTAAGGGAGTTATTTCAAGTTGTGTTGTACGAACGTTAGAGAGAAATTCCTTAAGTCTGAATCACTAAGAGCTTTATTTGTACTCAAAAGAGTGTGACACACGAACTTCGTGAGAGTGAAGCTGAGAAGCTTAGACATTGAGATTGTAACTCTTTTGATTCATAGTGGACTCCAGCCAATAGGCTGTCACCGTGGGAGAGTGGACGTAGGCTTGATCTAAGCCGAACCACTATACATCTTGTGTTCAATTTTCTTAACTCTCTAACTCTATTTATTATCCTGAAGCTTTTTATTTCTGCATTAGCTTTTACGTACTTATTCACTGCACTCGCGCTTTCAAGTGGTATCAGAGCCATGTTGCTCTCTTTAGAAGTGTTTTACTTCTGAGCTAACGATCTATGGCAAGTGCTAGTGGATCAGGTGTGGTGGAAGGACAACACTTTCTTAGACCTCTATATTTCGATGGAAAAGACTACTGTGTCTGGAAGAATAAAATGAGAATCTTCTTGAAGTCAAAGGATCCCATGGAATGGAAAATAATCGAACAAGGAGTAATTCGTTCTACCAGTTCTAGAGAAACTAGAGTGATACCTCAAGCCGAAATTATCAAGAGACAACACACTGATTCCAGGGCTACTCATTCACTTTACTGTGCTTTATCTCTTACTGAATATAACAGGATTTCTTCTTGTGAATCAGCCAAAGAAATTTGGGACAGACTCAATGTCACATATAAAGGAACTGATCGTGTTAAGGAAACAAGATTGAATATCTTGCTTGGACAATATGAAGCCTTCAAAATGAAAAATGGTGAATCAATTGCAGATATGTTCAGCAGGTTCACAGAGATTGTCAATGGACTTGCAAATCAAGGACAACCAATTACTGGACCAATGAAAGTTAACAAGCTCTTGCGAGGATTATCACAAGAATGGAATCATATCAGAACATCTATTAGAGAAACTCAAAGAATTCAGCCCTTGTCAGTGGTTGAATTAGTCGGAACACTTCAATCTTATAAAGTGGAAAATCTCAATCAAGATGAAGAGTTCAAAGGTAAGAAATCTATTGCTTTAAAATCTAATATTATTTCTGATGATGCAGGATCAGATGACTATCTTGATGAAGAGGAAATGACTCTTTTCATTAAGAAGTTCAAAAAGTTCAACATAAATAGATCAAATTGGAAAGGATCCAATTCTTGGAGGAACTCGAATGCTCAAAGAGGACAATCTGATGAAAGAAATATTTATGCTGAGATACCTGTTATAATTGTCAAAAGAAAGGACACATTAAGCCAGAATGTCCTCTTCTCAAACATAAGAATGGAAGGTACGAGAAGAACAAAAAGGCTTTAAAGGCTGAAACCTGGAGTGACACAGAATGTGAAGAAAGTGATGAGGAATTTGCCAACATTTGCTTAATGGCTCATTCTGATTCAGACTCCGACTCAGAGGATTTTGATAACCAAGTAAATAATTATAGAGTTCCTATTAAAATAGCTAATTATATAAATGATCTTTGTTCCAAATTAGATTTTTCTTTTAAAGAGATTGCTGAGCTAAAGAAAGAAAATCTGATTCTCAAACAACAGAAGATTTCTTTAAAAGAAAAATTTGATAATGAAGCTTTGATTTCACAGGATAAATATAGCTTCCTTGAAAAAGAAAATACATGTTTAAAATCTGAAATCTCTTCTATTACAAAAAAGTTATCTCTTGGATCTGATAAATTAGAAAAAATTCTTTCAGTATAAAGACCTTATTTCAAAGGAAGGTTTAGGAATGTCTTTGGAGAAAGCTCCGTTAATTGATTTTCCAAAAGTCAAAGAAAGACTTGAAAAAATGCCTTCGAAAAGAGTTTATGAAAATCATTTTAGAAGAGTGTTTATTAAACCTGTTGGAAGAGATTCTATTAAGTGCTTTAGTCATGTTGGAGAAGAATGTTCAAGGAAAATGAATTCCATAAGCAAGAAATGGAAAGCGCCCTTGTTTTATTCTAACCAAAAAGGACCCAAGATGATCTGGGTACCTAAAAAGAAATAAGTTTTTTTTTAGGAAATTCAATCAAAGTGGTATTTGGACAGTGGATGCTCGAGACATATGACAGGAGATTCAAGTTGTTTCATTAAATTGGAAAGTTTTGATGGAGGAAAAGTAGCTTTTGGAGGAGACAGCACAGGGAAAATTATTGGCCGAGGAACTGTAAAGATTGGAAAGCTTTCTATTAACAATGTCTCTTTGGTCAAAGGATTGAAGTATAATCTACTCAGCATCAGTCAACTCTGTGATACTGGTTATAAAATCCAATTTCAAGAAGGAATCTGTCTTGCCTCAAATAAAGACAATTCACAGACTTTCAGTGGAAGGAGACATGGTAATATATATTTATTGGATATGCATGTTGAAACTCCTAAATGTCTTATATCTTTACATAAAGAGGTAGAATTATGGCACAAAAGACTTGGTCATGCTCATATGAAACAAATTTCCAAGATCTCTTCAAAGCAACTTGTTCAAGGCTTGCCTTTACTGAAATTTCGTAGAGATGAAGATTGTACATCTTGTACCCTAGGAAAACCGTTAAAGGATTCCTTCAAGTCCATAAATCATGTTGTTACTACAAGGGTGCTTCAACTTCTTCATATGGATATGTTTGGACCAAATCGAACAAAAAGCATTGGTGGTAAGAGTTATTGTTTGGTAATAGTTGATGATTTTTCTAGATATACTTGGGTATTTTTCTTAGCAAATAAGTCTGATGCTTTTGCATACTTTGCCAAGTTTGCCAAAAAAGTCCAAAATGAGAAAGGATATGTGATTTCAAGCATTCGATCTGATCATGATGGCGAATTTGAGAATGCAGAGTTTGCTAAATTCTGTGATGATTTTGGAATAAATCATATGTTTTCTTCTCCTTATTCACCACAGCAAAATGGTGTTGTAGAAAGAAAGAATAGATCCTTGCAAGAAATGGCCAGAACTCTGATGATTGACAGCAAAGTTAGCTCCAGATTTTGGGCAGAAGCTGTTTCTACAGCTTGTTATATTATCAACAGAGTGTTTCTAAGACCTTTGATGGACAAAACGTCCTATGAGATCTATAAAGACAAAAAGCCTAATGTCTTTTACTTTCATGTCTTTGGCTGTAAATGCTTTATCCTTAAGAACTCTGCTGATAAGATTGGGAAATTTGATAGTAGATCTGATGAAGGCATCTTCCTTGGATATTCTTCTTCGAGTAAGGCATACAGAGTTTATAACAAGAGGACTTATAGTGTGGAAGAATCTATACATGTTAAATTTCATGAAGCAGACACAGATTCAGAGGTCAAAAGACAAGCTGGTACTGAAGAAAACAGTGTTCCACTGAGAGTTGTTGAACAAATTGGAGATGCTGACTCACAGAATCTCGATAGTGGAAATTCAAACTCAGGAAGTCAAAGAAAGTGGAAACACAAGTCGAGTCATCCCTTGGAAAATATTATTGGCAATATTGAGGATGGACGCCAAACCAGATCAAAAGTAAGAATTCCTGTTATTCCTGAAGAACCAGAGGAATCCAGTGCAATTGCCTTAATTTCTGAAATTGAGCTAAAGAAAGTAGAAGAAGCCTTAGCGGATGATAGCTGGACAGAAGCAATGCAGGATGAGCTGAGACAGTTTGCTATAAATGATATTTGGGAGCTAGTTCCAAGGCCCAAAGAAAAATCTATTATTGGAACAAAATGGGTGTTTAGAAACAAATTAGATGAAGAAGGATTGATTACAAGAAACAAAGCTCGACTGGTAGCTAAAGGATACACTCAAAAGGAAGGAATTGATTATGATGAAACTTATGCTCCTGTTGCCAAGTTAGAAGCTATCAGATTATTACTTGCCTTTGCGTGCTTTCATGATTTCAGGTTATATCATATGTACGTCAAAAGTGCTTTTCTAAATGGAGTAATTCAAGAAGAAGTTTATGTTGAACAACCTCCTGGCTTTGAGGATCCAAAGAATCCTCATCATGTTTTTAAATTAAAGAAGGCTCTCTATGGCCTAAAGCAAGCTCCTCGAGCCTGGTATGAACGGTTGAGTTCCTTTCTTATTCATTGTGGATTTGAAAAAGGCAAAGTAGACACAACTCTCTTCATTAAAAGGACCAGTCACAATTTCTTACTGGTACAAATCTACGTTGATGATATTATTTTTGGATCCTCTGATGAAACTCTGTGCAAGAATTTTGCAAAGGATATGCAACAGGAGTTCGAGATGAGTATGATGGGTGAATTAACTTTCTTCCTTGGACTACAAGTGAAACAATCTTCTGAAGGTACCTTTATCATCAAGAGAAATATGCAAAAGATCTTGTGAAGAAGTTTGGAATGGAAAATTACAAAAAGATTGAAACTCCAATGGCAGTAACTTCAAAACTTGAGAAAGACTCAGAAGGAGAAAAAGTTGATCAAAAACTTTACAGGAGCATGATTGGATCCTTACTATATATCACTGCTTCTAGACCTGACATTCTGTTTAGTGTATGCTTATGTGCAAGATTTCAATCAGATCCAAGAGAATCACATCTATCGGCTGTCAAATGTATTATCAAATATATTTCATCTACCACGAAGTTTGGGCTTTGGTATCCCAAGGAAAGCAATTTTATTCTATTAGGATACTCTGATGCTGACATGGGAGGATGTCGAGTGAACAGGAAAAGTACTACAGGAAACTGTCAACTTCTTGAAAATATGTTGGTATCTTGGTTATCAAGGAAGCAGCACACTGTTGCAATGTCAACAACAGAATCTGAATACGTAACTCTTAGGAGTTGTTGTTCTCAGATTTTATGGATGCGTCAATAACTACAAGATTTCGGCATCAAAAAGTACTATGTTGAAATTCGGTGTGATAGCACAAGTGCTATGGATCTTACTAAGAATCCGATTTTACACTTTAGAGCAAAACATATTGAAATCCGACATCATTTTATTAGAGATCATGTTCAAAAAAGATGTCAAGATCACGTTTGTTGATTCTCAAAATCAGTTAGCTGATATATTTACAAAACCCTTGGATAAACAGTCGTTTGAGTTCATCAGAAGCAAATTAAATATCCTCTCCTCCTAAGACTCATACTCATAATCAGACTCAGACTCAGATTCAGACCCAGACTCAGACTTAGACTTAGACTTAGAATTAGTTTCGGATTCAGGTTAAATCAAATTTGATCTATTTATGGTCGGTTTTATAATATCATGTTTCCCGCCAATCGACACTTCTGGTAATCTGTCAAACGGTACGTCTTCTGAACCAACGCATCTCTTTGATTATTTGTTTCCTTTTTTATTGATTGATAGCTTTTCGGAAATTTTCAAAACTTCTATTTTTATTTACTGAGCAACTCGTTTAAAAGAATAGAATTGTGTCCTCATAAACCCTAGGCCTCTTCATCTTCCACAAATCTTTCTTTTCGTCGGGAAATCTCTCTCTAAGAACGCACAATGTCTGCCTCCCGAAAATCGTCTCGCCTAGCAAGCAAGCATTTTGGCACCAGTTCTGGACCTACTCACCTTGATCTTACTGAGGAAGAAGAGTTGCATGAAGAGTCGGCAACCGGCTCCATGGAAACAAGGATTGAGATTCAACAGGGGCTCACAGAACCAGTAAGTAGCGCTGCCCCTCTCAAAAAGCGGAATCCCAAGTTTATTTACAAATTGTATCAGACATTGGTGAGTGGTGGTAGCGCTATGACTACTATTGATGAATTTCTGCGAGATAGTGGATACAAAAATCAGCCTGTCTTTTTGCAAGAAATGGAACGACTTTCTATTGCTCCTCTTGGAACAGTGGATGAAGAACGGAGAAACTTTTCGATAGACCCACGGTTCAGTGCCTCCTATTCTCACGAACCTAGGGATGAAGATGAGAAAATGTTTTTACATTTTAAGCCAGTGTAAGGATTCGATGTCAGTCGGTCGGAGACGAATGATCATCTTTTTTGCTCAAAGGGACATCATAATGCTTATAAAGGGTTGCTGAAACGTGGGGTCATGAATCCACGACATGTTGACTTTGAGTATTTAAACTCAATTAAGGTCTATCTTGGGGTCCACCTTAGTCGGCTTGGTATTGACAAATTCTGTTCCTCCACAGTTCCGAGTTATGCGGAGTTAACCGCATATTTTTATTAAAATTGTTCTTTCCCTGATCGGCATACTCTGAGATTTTCTGTGTTCAACAAAGAATATACTCTCAATGTGGACATAATTCCTGACATCCTTGGAGTTTCACGGACTGGCTTTATTCCTATCACTGTAATGAACAGAGAAATCACTGCTGCCCTTTTTACCGATCAATCAAGTGAAGGTACACTCACATATTCTCGGTTATCCCCTCTGAATGCCATTCTGCACAAGATCATAATCAGTTGTCTGAAGCCAAAAGCAACATCTAAGACGGATATTTCTAAATCTGAGGCACGTTTAATGTATGGCATCATTAGAAATCCAACTGTTTCTATGCCATATGTTATCCTGTATCAGATGTACATGGTGGTACAGAAGGGCAAAGGTCAGTTACCATACGCATCCTTGATAACCCAAATTTTCCATCATTTGAACATCCCAATCCCATCAGTCCTGTGCGAGACTCTGATCGTTCCTCTGACTATTGGGAAAAATATGATTGCAAAGATGAGATTGAGAAATTTACCCTCAGAAGCTAGTCCCTCAAAGTCTGTCTCATCTGGGGTAAAGAGAAAGGGCAAGGAGACTGTGTAGGAAACTCCTCAAACGCTGAAAAAAGCAAAACTGTCGTTGATTCTCCAGGATGAAGAAGAAGATGTTGAGGAAGACGTGGCAGAAGAAGAACTTCACAAGGAGACAGAATCTGAGAAAACAAAGTCTGACCAAGAGGAAGAAGAAATGGTTCCTAGTCCTCCAAGGGACACTATGGCGCCTCCAGAAGATACATTTGTTGTTTCTCCTCCTCCACCACAAGTTGTTTCAAAAACTCCTACATCGACTGGCTTAGAGACAGGGGGAGTTAGTACAAGACAACATGAAGAGGGTAGACCATCCAGACCAACAGAGTCTATACCAACTGCTTCTGCTGATCGTTCTGCAGAAATTGTTGCATTACTTACTGGTCTCCAATCACAATATTCTTCTCTGGAACTAAGTATTGAGCAGCTAAAGCAGTTAGTCAATCAACGGATGGATCAAATGCAACAAGACATAGTTCGGGTTGAGCAGACTGTGCGTTCTATGGACAATTTTCATCTTGTTCGTGCTCCCCGTTCTACTTAGCTTTTTGATTGATGACAAAAAGGGGGAGAAAGTGGCCTGGGAGGATTAGAAGATTTGCTTTTGATCATTTTGGTTGTTATTTTTGTTTGGGTTTTGATTGTTGGTTTGGATTTTGATTTGAATCGGGTTTTTGGTTTTTGTGGATTTTTGGACTAATTTATGAATTGATTTGGACTTTGTTGTTTTACTTAATATTTGAGTATTTTGATGGTTCTTAATATCTTCATCTCGTTGTGCTAACATGTGATATTGAAAATTGTTTTGGTATAGCATATAATATGATTGCATGAAGGTTTTGTCATCATCAAAAAGGGGGAGATTGTTGATGCTGGTTTTGACGATGACAAAATTGTATCAAAGTCTGAGGTGTTCAGATTTTCTCAAAGTCTGAAGTGGTCAGACTTTTCCAGAATCTGAAGTGTTCAAACTTTTCCAAAGTCTGAGGTGGACAGACTTTCCTAAAGTCCGGGGAAGACAGACTTAAGTTATTATGGTCATAGATCTTATTGATCTTATTCTTTTCCCATGAAGATCTGGATTGATATATATATTCGACAGCTTATGGATTGATTGGATCTGATTATTTTATTTATGGAAGCAATCAATTATATGGAGCAAGTGTTCACTTTAGGAAACTGAAGATCCCGATTGAATGGGAGATCCGGATTGACGGATTCTCTATTGTTTCTATCTATAGCTTGAGATCTCCTGATTGATTCTGTCCAATGGTTATATTGGAAGAATTCCTTTGGAAGGTGCCAACGGCTATGAAGGCATGAATGAGTATTTAAGGGAGTTATTTCAAGTTGTGTTGTACGAACGTTAGAGAGAAATTCCTTAAGTCTGAATCACTAATAGCTTTATTTGTACTCAAAAGAGTGTGACACACGAATTTCGTGAGAGTGAAGCTGAGAAGCTTAGACATTGAGATTGTAACTCTTTTGATTCATAGTGGACTCCAGCCAATAGGCTGTCACCGTGGGAGAGTGGACGTAGGCTTGATCTAAGCCGAACCACTATACATCTTGGGTTCAATTCTCTTAACTCTCTAACTCTATTTATTATCCCGAAGCTTTTTATTTCCGCATTAGCTTTTACGTACTTATTCACTGCACTAGCGCTTTCAAAACGAAAATTGGGAAAAGAATTGGCTGTAGTGCCCGTGATTGGATTGATGTGAAGTAATTTGATCATCAGCAGGGGCTCCCAGAGAAAGTAGAGGACCATGAATCTATATGAGATAATCAGTATAATGACGTAAGTTGTGGATCTATAAGAGCATTGAGATTGGTACTTGATACTCTAAACAGTGTTTCTCGAGGTAGAAGTACCGTCGAGAAGGTTGCTTAATTGTTTAGTACTAATTTTTGGATAGTGTCGACTGATAGACTGAAGTTGGAATAAGTCGTCATAATTTGACTAAGTCTTCGGAAGTGCTTTTAAAGGAATAGCTAAGTTGACCTTAAAAGATGGATCGAGTTGGTAGTCGACTTGATTTCTAGCCTGAAATTGAGCTCTAAGTTATTTTACTAGAGGTTACAGTTAAGACTAGAAGGTGTCAAACTTTGACATATGTGTGTTGACTATCAATAAACGTATTCCTGATATTAGTCAGTAAATTTCGATAGTCTGGAATGACATGAACAACACTTGAGAGAAGCGGTAATGACTTTGTTAAATTCTTATGAGTATGATGTCTTCAATGTTGCACTAACAAAAGATCATGGTGCGTCTTAAGATAGTTGGAATGGACTATGGCATCTGTGTATTGGACAGTTGAAGTCTCGAGAGTAAGTAGTTGGGAAGGTATCGAACACAATCTAAAAGTGCACTAAAGTCATGAATTACCCTGATGGTTAGGACTATAATCTAGATTAAAGAAAAGTTGGCGATTCTCGCTCT
Source organism: Melaleuca quinquenervia (assembly GCA_030064385.1). NCBI lineage: Eukaryota > Viridiplantae > Streptophyta > Magnoliopsida > Myrtales > Myrtaceae > Melaleuca > Melaleuca quinquenervia. The sequence goes on from CM057723.1 coordinate 15,621,299, forward strand.
ACACTTATAGAATTATATGTGATTACTGACGAGAGAGAGACAATGGATTTCGAGTACTAATGACAGAGTACTAAAGAACCAGGAAGGGTTTGTTCTCTCCACGGTGTCATATATCATAAGAACATCTCGCCCCAAAAGGAATAGAAAAGGTACAAGAGGTTATAAAATTTGAAGTATGTGACTACAAGTCATAGCAGTATCATGGACGGGTCGAGGAGACTCGAAGATTGAGAGATGTCTCAAACATATTAAGGGAATTAGGGGCAAAGTTGTTGAGAAGCCTGAAATTAAGAGGCCACCGATGCTGCTGATGCTATCATTGTGACCGCAACAAAAGTTGCCAACTGAGGGCTTAATGGTCTCTGTCCTAGTTATGTTCCGATTCCTGATAACCGGAAGGAGCAAAATAAGGCACAGAATTGGGTTAAGGAAGTTTGGGAAATTAAACCTCCTTAAGGCTTGAAAAATATGAATAGAGATTGCCATTGGTCAATTTGGAAGATTGAGGAAAAAGTTGCTCATGGAGAGGCGAAGCCATTCTAGGACGACGTTGTACACGTGACCAGGTATGTAAAATTCTACCGAAATGGTTCCTAGTGAGAACAAGTAAAGGTGGGTTGTCAAATGATCCTATTTAGACGATGGAACATAATGGTATGGACGAAGTGTGAAAGGATCTTGATATAATTAAATCCATTCATTAAGACGATTAAATTTGTCCTCAGTGTGGACCTTGGAGAAACCTAAAGTGGTGCCGAATATAACTGTTGTGGGAAATTTATCAAGATGGCCAATCGAAGTAGTTCAATATAAAAGTACTAGCTTGGGTGAATTTCGAGGACGAAATTTTTTTAAAGGGGAGAGAATTGTAACACCCTGTGCCCAGGCTGCCCCTAAGGTTAAATTAGGGTGATACCGAGACTTTTGAAAGTCACATTATAGGCCATCGAGACTTGATTAATTGCATTTTGGCCTTAAAAGGGGTGAATTTTGGGCCTATGGGTAATTTTGGGAAAATTTGGGGAAAGTCAATTTTGGGTCAACGGTTAACCGATCAAGAACCGGTCAAATCGTGAGGAGAACCGATTGATCCTCGCTTGGACCGGTTCGACCGTGAGAAAGACGGTCCAACTGCAAGAAAAGCCGGTCCAAATGCAAGAGAACCAGTCTGGCCATGAGAAATACGGTTCAACCGTGAGGGAACCCGGTTCAAACGTAAAAAAATTGGTCTGACCACTAGAGAAGCCGGTCCGACCGTATGGACCGGTCCACCGAGTCCACCTCCTTTTCCCCACCTGGACATTTTCGCGAATACGTGGCAGGTAGAAGGGAGGGGGAGCTTGCCGAGCGCCAGCCGGCGCACGCCGTTGCAAGCCACATTTCCCCAGCCCTCCGGCGTGGACCACCCATCACCAACAAGGCTGCGTGAGCCTCCACGTGGCTCGAGCCACCTATTTTCCTCACGGAGCCCCCTTTCCCCTCTGTTCTTCCGTCCGAGCAAGGTACTGAATTTCGGTCCTCATAACTTTGTGCTCGGAGCTTCTCTTGCCGTGTTCTTGGTCTCGTTGTGAAGCTCGGGATGTTGGCTTCATGCTCTAGCTAACCGTTGCCGTCGGACATACCTGGGTTGGCACCGGAAGTTCCCCGAGAGGAGGCCCGTCAGCTCGGTTCCTCCTTGTTTTCCCAGCGAACCCGAGGGTGTCACTCGCCGGCAACTAGTCGTCCCGGCGACCCCCAGGCCACGCCGTCGCATCTAAATGATCAGTAGGCACCCCTGCACCTTATATATGGTGGTTGATTCAATTTGTTTTGGGTAATTCAACTTGAATCTCGGTTTGCCCAAAAAGGGCCGTCGAACCCTAAAGCTCACCGTGTCGCCGTTCCGGCGACACCCAATTCTTCCTACCACCCTCAATCGATTCGTCTGAGCCTCTTGAGCATAATTTGGATGGTTAATTTGGCCAATTTAATCTAGGGTGAACGAATTGAAGCTCGGGACAAATTGGGGGAAAATTGGACCGCGGGAAACCCTAATTGGATCTCGCCGTTCATGGGGCCCTCCGGCCACCTTCGTTGCCGGTGACACCGCTGGTCGACACCTCGCCGGACTGTCGTCCAGATCCGACCCATAAGCCATGGTGGGTCGGCCTGAGGGAGGACAAATCGGGCCTTAAGCTCGAGTGCCCTCCCTCCCAGACCCGCTCAGGAGCGAGTCGAGTCGCCTCTGACCCAAACGGCCTGATCTGGGTTGATTTCGACCCGATTAGGCCGATTTCGACCCAATTGGGCGATGTTGACTCGATTGGGCAGGATTTCGGCCCGACTTGGGTCAAATTGGACCCAAACGACCGACTTGAGACCTAATTGACCTAATTCGATGCTCGAATTACTTGGTTCGTAGTTAATTAATTTAAATTGGTACCCGATTGACTTGATTAGAGTTCAATTAGTCAAAATCGGTATTCAATTGCTCCTACGGGGTATTGGGTTGACTCAAGTAAATTAATCGGCGTTGGATTGACATCGAATTGACCCAACTAGCATTCAATCGGTTCGATTGACTTGGCTCTGAATCGATTCACTTGGTCTGATTGGTCTGTCTATGCGGTCACGTAGGATCGAGTTCTGATATTGATACGGTCGCCCCCTGTGGACCTCGGTTTGCTTTAGGACGCTCCACCCAGGTGCTGGGTACTTTTACCCCAAGTGAGTGGACCCTCTAAACCCTAATAGGGTATGTTTACTGCCTTAGTAGAATTATTAGTCTAATTGTGTAATCTTGGTGAATAGAATTAGTAGGATGGACAGTGATGATTAGGTTCCGAGTACCAATTGAATGGGATGGGATGGAGTTTATGAGAAACCAAAGGCCCAATAGAATGGAAGAAGGTCCAATAGGACTCATTAAGTCGAGGTGTGGCCATAGGCCAAGATAGCATGAACGGGGGGGGGGGGGGGGACCAATGGTGCTCGATAGGTCAAACGTCAAGATACCGAGTTTGGAAATAAATAAGATGGAAGGCAGCTAGATCTAAAGTGAATGAATACGAAACTGCGAAGTCTAAGGTACCAAATGGGGCATTGAAGTTCAATGAGAGACTGGCAGGAATTGGATTTAGTAACGGTCGAGGTAGAAGATCGAATAGGTCTCAGACCAATTGTGGAATGGTCTTATTGATTGTAACAAGACGGGTTATTAATTATCAGTTCCTTTACGTAATTTATTTATTTATGTAATCGATTTAACGGCCAGTTCTTTACCTATGATCCAATGATGGTTGAGTTGGGAGATTGGCTAGGTCTCAGATCGGTCTCGAACGGTCTTATAATGGAGTTTGGGTAATTTATTTAATTATCAATTTATTTAGCTGCCAATGGGTTATTTATTGATTTATTCCTTCTTCCGAATCATTAGTTGTAGATCTGTGTACGGACCGTCGTGATGAGTAAGTTTGGAGTTAGCCAAGGACATAGGCTGGTGAACCCATAAACCTTGAGTAGGTAAAGAAGGGAGAGATTAACATATAAATTATAGTATTATATAGCAGAAAGTTGAGGATAAGCTATGCCCTAGGTTTATTGACACATGAGTCCGGAATAAGGACCCTAGGGCGATTCTTGTACCTAATTCTGGATTAGGGGGTTTGCTCACTGAGATACCCTCAGTATCTCACCCTACCACCCCAAATCATTTCAGATTGGATCACGAATCTAGAGGATGAGTCTTTGGAGATAAGGGATGACGGAGGAAGGCCGAGTCGACCAATCGGCAGCAATTGGATAAGGACAAAGGAAGATCGTTCAGGGACTGCGGCTTAGAAGAAGTGGCGTCGATATTTTAATTTGAGATGAAATTGTAATTGGCATTCATGTAAATGGGGAGAATGAAGTAAAGTATTTGATTTACCTCGCTTTCGCAGTTTAACTCTGATTATCAAGAAAAAGATAGAAAAGAAAAAAAAATTGAGGTATGTGACGAGCCCGATGGTTGGCGCGTGACATAGCTGATTTTAGAATAACCAAACAAGAGTTGTTGCAGTTGACAACGGAAGGTTTTCATGCACTAATGCAAACTGATAATAAACATTAGTGTATGACCTTCTTTAGTGAAGAATTCAAGTGCGACATTGTTCATAACAACCTCAACGAAGCTTTTAATGCTTGTATATTAGAGGCTAGGTGCAAGCCAATAATCAGCATGTTGGAATATATACGAGTCATGGTAATGACTAGGCTGCACAAACAAAGAGATGAGGCTGTAAAGTGAACTAGACAATGTGGTTCAAGGATTGCCAAGAAATTAGATGCAAACTTGGCAACCAGGAGGTTTTGTTATCCAATTTAAAATAGAGAAGATGGATTTGAGTTAGTGAACAATGCTGACAAGTTTGTCGTCTAAATATAGAGGCGAAAATGTTCCTATTGAGCTTGGCACTTAACTGGAATTTCTTGTGCACATGCCATTTGTGCTATGCAGGTCAATGCACAAAACCCAGAAGATTACTTCATGATATGTACAAGAAATCAGCCTATGATGTCGCCCATTAGAAGTAGCAAATACTGGGAACCAATAAATCATTAATGACCTAATCCTTTGCCACTGAGGAAGCAAATTGGAAGGCCAAACATGAAAAGAAGAATGCAGGAGGGGGGATAACTCAAGTTAGAGAATGAATAGAAGTGGTGTGAATATGAATTGCTCTTATTGCCACAAGTTAGGCCATAATAAAAAAGGGTGTCAGTTAAGTAAGAAACATGAGGTTGAAAGGGTATATGGAGGCCAAATTGAATGGGATTCAGCTGCAGGGCCAGATGCAGGGTTAGATGGAGGGCCAACTGAGGAACCATTACCAGCTCAAATCAAAGTGCCCACCACTGAATCAACTGTCAAACAAATCAGAAGAAAATATCTAGAAAGTTGTATGATATGTGTATATTTTTATTTTATTAAAGATCATAACTCTAATTTTTTTTAGTTTGTTAGGTGAGAAGAAGGCTGAACCTAGTTGAAGGGCACACTGTAGAGCCCAGTGCAGGAGAGATAGGCTAAAGGCTAGCTCAAGCGCCAGCTCATGTGAGAAGAAGGCCAGCTCGAGGACGAAGACTAGCTACAAGGCAAGCTTGAGGACCAAATATATTACCAGGTGAGGGACTTAGTGTGCAGCCAGGTATAGGGCTAGCTCGAGCTTCAAGAAGATCAACTCGAGGGCCAGGTGGAGGGGCAATTGCAGGGACAACTGTAGGGCAAGCTGCAGGGCCAATTGAGGCTGAGGAGCCTAATGTAGAGCCAGATGCAGGGCCTAGTATACAACCAGGTGCAGGGCCAACTCGAGCTTCAAAAAAATCAACTCGAGGGCTAGGTGGAAGGCCAACTACAGGATCTAGTATACAGCTAAGTGCAGGGCCAGCTCGAACTCAAGCTTTGAAAAGAACAACTCAAGAGGCAGTTGCAGGGCTAGGTGAGGCGCCTAATGTAGAGGTAGGTGCAAGTCCACCTCGAGTGACAAGAAGATCAAAACCACCCAAGGAATTGCCTCTTAAACATCTGAGGCAAAGTCTTTGGTAAGTTGTACGACTCACATATATATTTTATTTATTGCATGGCTAATGGGTTAAACCTTAATTTCTATATTGTTAGATGAGAAAGACATATGCTAGTTCTATATACTCACCACTGCGAAAAGGAGGGGCACCACAGTGAACAGGAGACAAAGTCAAGGACTTGGTAGCGCATCTATAGAGTCAAGAGCTGCACCCAAAAAGATAATTTGAAAGAAGAAGACCTCCACTGCAGTTCCAAAACAACTAGTGGTTCTAGAGTAACATGTACATCAAGATATAATGATGCCAACTGAAGTACCTGCACGTCCAACAAAAAAGAGTGTGCGGATTATGAATCAACCTGCACGTCCATCAAAGTAAAAAGCAACTGCAGTTGTGCATATTGACTAATGAGTTGTATCGATCAACAAGTTGTTATTCAATGTTAATATTAGGATAGGATATGAAGGACATTGACTGAGTGGGTGTTTGATTCATTGCTGTTGTTATTCAGCTTTACTGATGTATATGTAGATTGTAACGGATACTGATTTGCAAATAAAATGTTCATTCACGGCTTGTTATTTACATATGTAAGCTGCTACTAGTATCATTACTATGCAGCAAGCTGCTATTAGCTGCTTTAGTGTGTGCTATGTGTGATGATGTTGTTATTAATTGGATTAGGGGTGGGGAAAAAATGGCACTGAAGTGATCAGGGGTGGGGAAAAAACTGGCACTTAAGTGATCATCCTTAACAAAACTCGCACTCAAGTGATCATTCTCAACCACAACTAGCACTCGAGTCTCTTACTTAACAAAAAAATGCCACTCTAGCGATCCAATCTTTACGATTGTAACACTTAAATAGTCACACGGGATACGCTTCTTTTTGTGGAATGGTAAATGTCACTATGAAACGAAATAAACACTAATGATCAAGATGATTAGCCATTGATACAATTTTCCATCATGAACAAACAGAAACCTACAAATATAATAGCTAAATGCCCATACTGCATTCCATTCTTATGAAATTATCTGATACAGCACATTGCATCATAACATTGAAACTTTCAACATTAAACAACATAACATTTATACATTCCCTTCTCATTTCCACATATTGCATTCCATTTTCATTTCCACAATATAGTTACATGAGTAAACTCATGAACCAAGATTTACATGGCTAACTAACAATAGCTGTTGCTGTGTACCCAAAACAAGTACAAATTTCACTCCCTCATATGGACTACAATGGAAGACGGAAAAAGTAATTCTCATCACTAACTTTACATTTCACCAAAACATAAACTAAGTAACATAAGAACAGCACAATCAACGCTCAATGCGACAATAGTTCAATGTTTATCTTTGAAACTTGCTTCTTCAAATGGTTGAACATCGATGTTAAAGCCTTCACTTCTGCTTACATTGAGTTGGCATCCTCTAACTCGTCCATTACTGTAAGTAGAGGTTAATGTCATTTTTCAAGCAACTCCAATATCACTTCTGTAGCTCGATCGAGAATTTGGCATCCACCCATTTGAAAATATCTGCATTTTGACCCTTTTCTAAACTTACCACATCCACGGAATCTTCTCTTGGGATTTAGGCGACTCCAAGATGTTCATCTTGGACTCGGTACCCCACAGTAACAGTAATGAGCAACATTATCTTCACTCTGGTGTTCGGATGAATTTGTACTGCTGGTGAAGCTCTTGCTCTTCATTTGACACTGGATAAGTTGTTGATTTGGGGGCAATAGAGAATTAGGGTTTTAGGATTCTTATTTTGGAGGCAATGAATAATTAAAGTTTTAGGGTTCTTAATTTGGGGGTGATTTAGGGTTCTTATTTTGGGGGAAAATTGTATCAACGATGTCGTCTTACTGTTTATAAGTTGATTGGGCATCCGGACAGCCCCATACGTCGTCGTTTTGATGTTCATAAGATGACTATGCCTTCAGCGAGCCACGTTTGCCTTAAAAATTAATAAATAATAGGCCACGTCAGATTTTTAGCAGACATATCGGAGTTGGCACTTACAAATTCGTATTTCCCTGAACTTGGCACTCAAGTGAGTATTTTGAAACATTTGGCACCAAAGTGAGTGATGCACACAACTTTTGGCACTTCTGGTGTCGCAAAATTCGTCGATAAAATGCGTCACTAATGTTGAGCTAATTTGTGCGACCTGAATCCGTCACTAATTTTTCGACGACGAATTGTACGTCGCAAAGTTCATCTCTATATAACACGTCTCATTTTTCATTGCATATTTGCCACAACCATGCGTCGTCGCAAATTTGCAATGAAATATTTCGTAGCAAAAATTGTCAAAAATTTTACCATCTACATTGAGGGAGTGCCTGTCACTAGTTAGCGACGGACGTACATATCCATCGCTAATTAGCCATAAATTTACTAATTTTCATTGCTAATTGGAGCCGGATATTCCTGTTTCCATGGCTAAATACCCATGGAGTCCGGTCTACCGTTGCTAATTAGCAATGAACAGAGCATGTTCCATGGCTATTCCGAGACAAAAAGACGTTTTCTGTAGCTAATTAGCGACATAAGGGCACATTCTATTGCTAATTAGCGACGGTATTGGAGGACCGTCGCTAATTAGCCACGGACATTAGTATTTCCGTCGTAGATTAGCGATGATGTATGTCTGACATATAGCTAATTAGTGATGAATGTGGCAGAATTTGTCACTAATTAGCCATGGCTTTGCATATGTTCGTCACTAATTAACGACAAATATGCACTGTGGTCATCGCTAATTGTTTTCTTTATTAATGAAATTTGTCACCGTTTTACAAAAGAAAAAATTTGATTTGTATTATGAACAATATTTTGGAACAAAAATTAGTGATATTAATTTGCTTTTAATTGTTTTGTGACAAATTATTTAGGGACGATTTTGGTATTACATATAATCAACACCAGTACAACGTATTATTATTTATGAAGCACTACATAACATTAAAATATTATAATTCGTCGAAAATAAAGTACATTGTGCTCATAAACATCCATCCGGACGAACAAGATAAGTATTCATACTTTCAACCTTAGCAACACAATAAAAATCACTAAAGTACCAAGTCAGAAGCTAAATTTTACACAAATATCAATTACATAAAAAAAGCATAGGACTACAAACCGATGCCATGCATCCTCATCATCCATGTTTCCATCCATACTTCAAATGACTACCATCTCACATAGGCAATTTCTCTCCAACTGTAATGAGTTGATAGATAGATTATAAGCATCTAATTATGTACAATCATGATCATAGAATTTGCACCAATTAAAACATAAAAAATACCTTGAAGTGTCAATAACCAAAGACTGTTGTTAGCTTCCCTTATGAACTATACTTTTGTCATCTTCGTACTTTGTAAATTGCAAATCAAAAAATTAATTTAGAATGTGGGGCATACTTGATTACATGTTTCATCTACAATGCATACAATCTTTGTTACTCATAGCACAATATGTATCATTTATATTTCATCAATCCAAACAATAAATATAGATACGATATATATATTTTCTACTATATATGCTTATGAAAATTCAAGAAAGGAAATCCAAGAAAAGGATGGAAATAAGTTACATCAGAAATTGGTACAAGCATATAACTGATATTAAGACCTGTAACACTTGTCGATTGTTTAAACAATAGAAATAATGAACTAAATAAATTTATTAAGTCTTTGGCATCACTAGGAATTCCAATACTTTTCGATGGAATAAAAAATGCACAAAGCCTGCTCACGTGGCAAGAATTTGCTCCACTTATAGTTATACTTTCTCAGGTCACGGATGCAAATGCCATTAGTAATCAAAGTAGTAACTATGGTAATAACATGTTTCATATATGCTTGCTAGACCTAAACAAACTGACAATAAAAGCACATAATTCAGAATAGAACACATTCCACTAATCTCAATTGGAAAGTGTATGAACTTTCCAATATGGAGGAGAGATACAATTACATACATCATAAACAGGTAAGGATTAGTAGTAACCTCATCGTGATGTAACTTTAGGGTGTTGCAAACCCTAAATCAACATCATTGGCATCATCATCGGCCATCTCATCATCGCTATGCTCATTACCTGTGGGATTCGAGGAAGGTAGATCATCATCATCATCATCCTCTATGTAAGGGCGTCACAAGATTCGTTGCATATTTCTTTCCAACCCAAGTATTTTTTTTCATTTTTTTGTATAAGTAAATCTTTCAACCATCTCTTTTCTTGGGCCATGTTCGGATCACGTCGATTGTTCCTTGAACTAGATACACCTAAAGATGACGTTCCAACAACTTTTCTTACGCATTCCATTGATAATCCAAACTCATACACTTTTCCTCTCTTTACCCCATCCAATGCCTTCTTTCATAATATCGTCTGATCAACTTCTCGATCAGACGCCCCAACACCATCACCACTACTAGCCGCTGAGCCATCAAGTACAATTCTTCAAAATTTTCCTACATTAACAATATTAATGAAAATTATACAACTTGGTCTAACTATAAAATATTGTTAACATTCTACTTTAAAGATCACATATTTTTACAATATTGTTAATCATTTATTGCTAAAGATCACATATTTTTACAGCTCTTACTCTACTGCTTGTCCATGTCTTATTTTTCTTTTGGAATGTATGTTCAAATGCTTGAATTGATGCCGGTTCCCTCCCCAATTCCTTAGCCTACAAAATATAAACATTAATGAGTATTCGAATTAAATCAACTTACAATAATATATGCCAAATGGACTGACCGTGCTTATTTTGTGCTCCATGATATTGATAGAGCCCCCGGCATATGTGGTAGACCCACCATCACTAGAACTGGAAGCTCGATTTTTTTTATTTCGTTCACTCACTTGCTTGAAGTTCTCAATTCCCCATATATTTAGCATCTCCATCAAATCTTCAGTTTTAATATATAGAGACTTCGATTGCTTTGTCTTAGCTTTATTCATCACATTTCTCATGTAATCGCCGGCCTTTTTATATAAAATTCTTCTAATTTCATTGTTGACTTCTTCAACCCACCGAAAATGCCGCTGCAATCAATTGAAAAGCATACAAATTTATTAACCATTTACTTATTAATATAACAAACTTTACATTGAATTCAATCCACCACAAAGTCTTCATTTCTTGTGAAGTGCTGCTACATGTATTATACTGCCGACTCCAATGATCGTTAACTATTTTATTCGATTCCCTCACAACATACGTTGCATTTGTGAATCTGAAAAAATTTAACTGTTCTGTTTAGTTGATATCCCATATATAAAACCCTATAAAATTTACATATACTCAAAACAATCAAGTACTTACGAATCTCCAAATGGTCCTATCAATCTCCGTCCCTTTGAATCTACTTACATGTGTTCCTCATCCATCAATTGTTCCGCCAAAGACTATGTCGTTCCTTCATACATTTCACCTTACAGATGATAAACTTGACCTGACATATTGTGTATGCTCGATGGAGGGGCCAATGTTTTCTAGTGGAGGTGTATTGAAGGATGTGCCGATGTGGCCATGATGTCCAGTATCATGTATTTCTGGTGAAAGGTTTGTTGGAGGGGTTGAAGAAAGTGCAGAGGAAGTCCAAGGTCGATGCTGAGGTTGAGGCCAAGGAAGGGGCAAGGAATCAACTATTCTAACTCCACTTATACGATGACCCCTAATGCCTCCGCGATGACCCCCAACTTCTATATGACGACCTCCAGATCTTTGCAATCGACGTAACTTGGTTAGACAACAATCAATAAAAAATTACAACTATGTATTATAAAGCTCACCATTTTTTAATTACAACCCCTAGCAAGACATGAAGATAAGAGGAATATGCGCCCTTAATCTCACAGTCAAACCTACAACTTGACTCACAAATTCACCTTGTATATCTTTTGCACAGTTTCCTCCTAACATATTCACATTAATAAACACATCGACTTTCACAAGCCACAAGCTAGCAAATGAAATGTCTAGCAATTCATGTCGTTGCACATAACACAATAACTCAAATAGCAATTTGAAGAGCAACACAGAATAAGTCCAGCATGCATCTAGTGGTAGTCACCCCGTGAATTAATTCATACAGACAAATTAACCAAAACAATTACCGACACCACCAAAACTATACAAAAACTATCAGCATAATCTATACTCTCGTCCAAGGTCTGCCAAAATAATATAAAATTTTGGGTGTGAAAGTCGGTTTCCTATGTAATTTAATATAATAAGGAGAGAGTAAAAGAAGTTGAAGACAACCATGTTCGAACACAAAGGTAAAATTATCACTAACATTCAATATGAAAACCAAGAAATTTACTGAGACTTGATCTTTCCTTTTATGTTTGCTCTTGTTGTCACCTGACTTCTTTGCTACAGCAAGATTGAGATGTATATATTAAAAGAACTAGCAAAATATGAAATTACACATTGTAGCTTACCGAGACTCGACGAGCCTAAACCTGTTACACAGCGAGAGAGGATGGCTCATGGATGGATGGTGGCTCGATTGGGTTAGCCGAATGTCCAACCATAGCCGTTTGCTTGGTCAGAGGATGAGCAGCGAAGTCTCTAACCGGAGCTTATGAGAGACTGAGCTAGGGCTCGGTCTAGCAGACAAGGAGGAGTGGATGGGGAAAAATCCACAACGGATGAGGATCGGAGGAGGGTGGAGGACAAGCGATGGAGTGAAATTGAGACAGAGCTAGGGCTCGGTCTAGCGGAGGGGGAAAATTTTCCGACAGAGGAGGAGTGAATTAGGGTGGAGGATGAGCGGAGGAGCAGGGGAGCCGAGGTGGCGGATGAGCAGCGGAGGTTAGGTACGACACGGGTTCGTGCCCTAGTAGAGACAAATAGATGGAGAGGGATGGACTCGGAGAAGAGAGGAGACAACCAATCGCCTGAAAGATGTAAAGTGACAGCTAGGTATTATCCATCGCTAATTAGTGATACAAAAGCATTTATCCGTGGCTAATTAGCCACGAACACATAATACGGTTGCTAATTAGTTACGGAAGCGATGGATAATCTTTGTCCGTCGCTAACTAGCGATCGCATTTACAGTTGTCGCTAATTAGCAACGGTGTCAACATATGTAGCTAATAAGCGACGAAAAGTCGTCTCAGTGGCTAATTAGCGACGTTTTGGTCTGTCCGTGGTTAATTATCGACGGAAAAGCATCTATCCATCGCTAATTAGCTACAGACACATTACACTGTCACTAATTAGCCACAAACAAATCTTATCTGTTGCTAACTAGTGACCACCTCAACATTTGTTACTAATTAGCGACGGCAGTATTGTCTGTTGCTACTTAGCAACAAAACGGTAATGTTTGTTGCTAATTAGCGATGAAACTGCTCTATCTGTCGCTAATTAGTGATGATTGTGTTGTTCCGTTGCTAAATAGTGACATATACAAACTTTGTAACTAATTAGCTATGGAAGAGTAAAGCCGTCGCTAATTAGCTACTTGGCGACGATAAATATTTCGTAGCTAATTAGAAACAAACCTGCATCGTCCGTCGCTCATTAGTGACGGCATGGTTGTTCTGTTTGCTAATAAATGACGTACACAGACGCGTCATCCGTTGCTAAATTAGCGACGACATGGATTAATGTAGCTAATTAGTGACGTATCTTCAACGTTCGTCTGTAATTAGCGACAAATGTGCATTGTGTGTCGCCAGCGACAGTTGTGTTGTTCTATTACTAATTAGTAACATACACGATGCCTGTAGCAAATTGGCGATGGAAATGTATAACTGTCGCTAGTTAGCGACGGTAATAGCTTAGCGATGATTGAAAGTTGCCGACGCTAATTAGCGACGTCGACGTCATGGGTTCACGTCGCTAAGTAGTGCCATATGCTCAATGTTTGTCGCTAATTAACGACATACATAATGTCCGTAGCTAACTAGTGACGAAAAGGTATGTGCATTACTAATTAGCGACGTATGGAAACTGCCGTTGCTAATTAGCGACGAACTATGCATGTTCCGTAGCTAATCCATAACGGTAGCTATAGAAAGGCATTTTTCGTAACTAATTAGCAACGGATATAATTTTTCCGTTGCTAATTATTGACGAAAGATTTTTTTTCCATTGCAAATTCTCGACTGATATGTTATCCATTACCAATATAGTGACATTAAATCCTGTTAATAATAATCATAACAACAGCAATGACAATAATATTTACTTAACAACAATAACAAACACCATCCTCTGGTAATAATTTCGACAACACAACCATAACAACAGGTAATTATAATAGTGATCATTGCATGCAAAGTTTGAAGAAGACTAAAAAATCTTCATCTTGATCTTCATCTTTGTCCTCTGTCTCAATTTCTTCCTCTTCAACACTTTGTAAATTTGATTCTTGAATCTCAGTTGCATCCACATCTGTCATTGCTTCAGATGGATTCATCAGTGTCAACGATGTTACAAACTTCCTCTTGTTGATATGATGTATCCTTCTAGTGTTCCTCGATTTTACTTCATACTTTGATTTTACATACAGCCCACGAATCAGTTTTATCATGTTTCAAACTAGGATATAATGCATTACTTGTTTTGTCAAGACAAATGGTTCATATTTAATATATTTTTTCTTGTGATTTATTTCGACCAAATTAAACTTTGGGTGCACATTCATTCATTTGACCGGGTCGAACCACGTGCACTTAAATAACACAACGCGCAATAATGGTCAAGGGTATTCTATCTCTATGATTTTATCTAACAAACCATGAAAATCATCTATCAAACTATCACTATTGGATGATTGCATATACACACCACTATTCATTGTGGCCAACTTCGTGCTCTAGTTTTTGAACCAAATGGTAAATGATATAACAATTGTTGCTTTTTAACTTGATCATGATTACTGCGAACCTAATGTCACAAACACGTACTCATGTGTATTTGAATAATATATGATGTATCAAAAGCATAATAACTTGGTGTTGATATAGGCAACTTACATATGTTTTGAACAATGTTGCAAATTGTTCATTGCAAAAACGATTAAACTCATATGGTGGTACTCCAGATATTGACGAATTTTAAAAAATCCTGTTAAAAAATACTATTTACACATTAGCAAATGTTTGACATGCTAATGTAAGTATATATATTTGCAAATATACACTTACTCGAAATATTGATCAACAACTAGACGATTCAGTAAAATAAATGTATGCGCTGCATGCCATTCTTTGTCCGTTAAATACCAAACCTTACATACGTCGCTTGGTCGACCAAGATAATTGAAAATGGAGAATGAATTGCAATTGTGATCAATGGGGCTCTCATCGTTTCGTTTAGTTCTCTGCCTCTTGCATTACACATGTTGCTCAAAATAGTATGATGCAAATGTTGTTACTTTTTTCACAATATATGCATTACAAATTGAAGTTTCAACACACATCTTATTCTTCACTTTTTTCTTTAAATGAAATAAGAATCTAGTATAATAATAGAAAGAAATTTTTCAGAACGTAATGTGTATTTTCCCAAAAATTTAAGTGTATTAAAAAATATTTTACCTCTCAAATGGATACATTCATCGAAATTTGACATGATATGCAATTTTGGCCTCATATGTTAAGTAGAATAGATGCTCTATTGAATAACAAACAACAGAGCATCTTTTTAAGTTGCAAAGAGTAATTGGAATATCTCTCTATAGTTTCTCAATGTGGGATACTTTTAACATTGTCAAGCAAATATTATGAAAAAAATTACTTAACTCTATAATGTTGCACCCATACAAAGTTTGGTAGAAATTTCTTCGTCATTATGGGAAGTAGTCTCTCCATAAATATGTAACAATCATGACTATTCAAACCATCAACTTGAATTCATTAAAATCAACACATCTCCTGATATTCGAAGCATATCCATAAGGAAAATGCACATATTTCAACCAATGATAGACAACACGTCTTTGCTCCTTGTTCAATGTACAAACTTCTTTTGGTTTTGGTCCCATGCTACTTGCATCCACAGTTAGTATTGGCCGATTACAAATATCTTTAATATATTTTCTTGAATTCAAGTTGTCTTTTATTTTTCCATTGATATCCATCACCGTATGTATGACATTTTCGAAGACATTCTTCTTTATGTGCATAACGTCAATATTACGATGAATAATATGCATCTTCCAATATGGTAGCTCTCAAAATATATCGTGTTTAGTCCACTTATGGTACTTCCGTACGCATAAGTTGCCATCAGGGTTTTCGACAACAGTGGAAAAGCAATGCACTTATTCCCATTTGATCACCGATCAACCTCGATGGTGGATGTGTTCTTTCAACCCTATTCTTGATGAATTCTTTTTTATTCATTCTGAATGTATATCTTATTGACAAAAAATTTTTGTGACAATCAAAATAGCTCATATTCTTATTATGTTTTAATATGAATGACTTTTATCTCTCTTTACATATTTGACATACTAAGAGATTAGTTATACTCTACCTAGATAACATTCCATAAGCTGGGAAGCCATTTATCATCCAAATAAGAGCAACATTTATTACAAATGTTTGATCAATACAAACATCATATGTAAGGACACATTCATTCCATAACCGTTATAACTCTTCAATCAATTGTTACATATAAACATTTATTAACTTCTTTGGATTTTGTGGCCCATGCACGATCGTTGTCAAAAAAATATAAGATATATTGATATACATACCATGTGGAAGAATGTACAAAGTTAAGATAACTAGCCAACATGAATAACTTTTTCATGTTTTCTCAAATGGGGCTAATCCATCGGCACATAGATTGAGCCTGATGTTTCGAGGGTCTACCACAAACTCAGGATATGTTCTGTTAAAATGTTTCCATGCCACTACATCGAAAGGATGACACATTGCATCCTCTTTTGTTTGATGATATGCATGTCGTAGCTTGAGACGTATAAAGCCTTTGCAATATGTGGATTAATAGCAGATAAAACATTTGCTTGCATGGTCTACATTTCAGACTATGACCATGCATACTGTTAACTTTGTATATAGGTTCCTCGCAAAATCTGCAATATTCTGTATTTTCATCATCTCTCTAATATAACATACAATCGCTATTACATGTATCTATCTGTTCTTACGAAAGACCTAAGTTATGAACTAACTTCTTCATATCATAAAAATCAGTTAGCATTATGTTATCACGAGGTATATATAGGTTCATCGCAAAATCTGCAATATTCTGCATTTTCATTATCTTTCTAATATAACATACAATCGCTACTATATATATATCAATATGTTCGTATGAAAGACCTAAGTTATGAACTAACTTCTTCATATCATAAAAATTAGTTAGCATTATGTTATCACGAGGTAATGATTCCTACAATACATCAACGAAAGAGTTGAAGCAATTCTCAGACATATTATGTTTTGTCTTGATATTTCACATTCTTACAATCATAGATAGCTTAGTATAGTTGACACACACATTCTCATCAAATCCTATTCTTCCTATATTTTTCAAGTGTGATAGATGATTCGAAACTCATTGTTCAAGTGTATGAGTAAAACTAGTACTTGCAAGGTTCAATTCCCATCCCAAATTCTGACTAACTACATCAATCACTATTTACTGGTACAAATTCAATTGGTTATCATAGCTACATTCTTCCATAACAACAAATTAGTTACTTCTTCGATATCCTTCATCATATATAAATGGTTCACCATGACAAGTTCAATTATAATAGTTCGGAGTGAAGCTAGATCTACAAAGATATTCTCCAACTTTTTCAACCACATGAAATTTACAATTACTGCACTTTTTGCATGGATACCGCAACTTATTTTCGTTCATGAATTCAACTTTGCTACTAGCAAATTCTAAAAACGTTTTCAACCAAGCACGAAACTCATCGATCAACCCTCCACGTTTAGGTAATTTCTTATCATACATTCAAGACCCGTCTCTTTACATTATCTTTGTATAAAATTATCAGTTGCCCTATAAAGTGTTAACGAAACAATTATGTTAACACTTTATAATATGAAAAGGTTACAATGTCAAGAAGACTTACTTGTTGGTATATGACTGAAATATTTGTAGTATAAAGTTGTCAATTTGATATAAATTGCAACATTCATTTGAATTGTTCGCCTTAGAAATGGAAACATACCTAAAATAATCATATTACCATTTAAATTGGAACACGCCATCAAATAGCCACACAAAAGATGAAGACAATTATTTTATCATAAAAGCACATCTTATGAAATAGCAGCTACATACATGAAGCTCTCGAAGACCGTGACATGTTTTTTTTCTTCAACAAAGCGCCATTCTTTTTTGTTATGAAGACCAAATCTCTATCCTATATCCCCCTTTTTTTTCCCTATTCTCCTAACATTTTTTCTCCTCATATGCATAAAGGCTTCATTGGTCTCTCATCTTCTCTAACATTTTTCCTGCTTGGTCTCTACGCCCAACAAAAACTAGATCAGAGGGAGGTCACCGCTAGAAATCGCATAAATCTGGGGGAGGTTGAGCGGCGGCCTTGCCTTGGTCGTCACTCAACCTCGCCGTCACCTACATGCTTTCGACAACTAAAGCCCTACACAACACCACTTAAGACCAAGCCCACACGACTCTATAACCTAAAATCGCTAGTATAGAAAGAACAAGAGAGGAGAAATGTACATACTTTAGTTAGGGTTATGGGGTGGCCAGCAAAAGAACGAAAAAGGGATTTTGGGGGAGAAGAAAATTAGAGTGATCAATCTATAGGTGTAGATTTGTAATCAGGAATTAGCGATGAAACTTTTTATCATCGTGAAATCTGTTGCTAATTAGTGACAACAACTTTTTTCCGTAGCTAATTAGCGACGGAATTAACAATGAACATTTTTCCTTCGTTAATTGGCGATGGATTTAGCGACGCAAAATTTTTCGTAACTAATTAGCGACATATTTAGCGACAACTTATTTTATCCGTAGTAAATTAGCAATGAATTAGGCGATGAATAGGATGGTCGTCGCAAATTAGCGATAGATTTAGCGACGGATTCTTATTGTCAATGCAAATTAGCGATGACTAAAATATTTCGTGGCAAATTAGAGATGGTATGAGTTTTGTAGCTATAATTGTGGCAAAATAGTGACATATTTATATAGTTGTCGCTAATTGCGACGTATTTGGTGACAAAAATGTGTCTTGTCGCTATTTAGCGATGAAATTTACTTGATCATTGCAAAGTTCGTTGCAAATAGCAACAAACAAATTTCCGTTGCAAATTAGTGACAAAAACATGTTTTCTGTCGCAATTAGCGACCGATTAGTTTTCATGGCTAATTTTCCGTAGCTGAATTACAATTTTTTTTTATAGTGCTCGTTAGAGTTGTAAAAAATTCCATCACCGACCTCAATGCCAAGACCTGCGCGTCCAAACTCTAGGCCAAGCCATTTCACGAGCCATGGACAAGCAAAGCTTGCAGCTATCGATGATATTATGATATTTACTTGATTCTGCATCTCTCTCGAGATTATGTTTGCATTTACTATGTTAACTTAAATAGTTATCCAATAAAACATATACATTGGTTCGTGTGCTATTTATTGTTGTACATTGAAATATAACAAAATTTCTCAAATCGGTTTTTGCATTATTCTTAATTTAGTACGAGAGCTTCTTTTTCTTAAGCCAACCCTAGCGCACTAGGTGCACCTCACTGCCTTCGGTGCATATCCAAATAATTTCATTCCTTGCACATCCAAGTAAATCAATTCTTGCCACTCAACAGAATTCACTTCGTGCTGACAAGTTTCATTTGATGTAATGATGCCAGCCATATAGGTAGTGTTCCTCAGTTACTAATTTGCAAGCTAGACGCATCGACCACTTGCCATTTCCCTTTAGATTCTCAACCTTTAACATGTCATTTCGAGAAGTCAATGCCACCACCAGACTTCCTGGAAAAATTTCGGATGGTCCGGGACCATCCGACAGGTGGCCCCCCCTAAGTGGCCGGAACCATTGATTTTGGACCACCTAATACATCCTCCAGACTTGCTGCCCTCAAACCAAATAGATCTGGAAGTTTCACCGTGAATATTTATCGTATGTTGCCTCATCCGTCATGTATTTTGCTAGACACCGTTTGATTTGATTTCAAACCCAAATTGACTTAATCACATTACTCTGCGTATCTCTCGAGATTACGTATGTCATCTTTATTATTAGCGCATATCCTTGATTGATTAAATTTGCTATTATGTTTATTTTGTTATCTTAAATGCTTATCTTAAAGTCTATAAAAAGGTGTACGTACTATTTAGGTTTATACATTGGAACATACCGAAATTCCTCAAACTATTTTTTTGCATCATTCTTAATTGGCCATAGATGATGGAGAAGGATAAGAAGAGGAAACTCAAAGGTGGTTGGATGAAGGAGAGCGATATAGAGAGAAAAAAAAGTCAGATTTTTCATTGATTTCATGTATGCCGCTAAAATGGTAATACGAGCACATGTTAATTGATGAGTGGATATAAATAAAAAAAGAATACATTCCACATTAACTACTAATATCATAATTTAAAACCAACAAATACTTCCGCGCAATTTTACTTGATTTTTAATTGGAATACCAAAACTAGCGTGTAGAATAGAAAGTCACTCCAGAATCTCCAATGTAGGGATAAGAACATTAGTAGTATAACTTTCATATGATACTAACTTGAGAGCCGTAACATTTTCATTCATTTAAATGACATATCGGAGTAAAATCGATCATTTGAGTGCCACTTTCAGCAAATCGTCCTACGTAGACTTTCTGTATTTTATTTTTCAAAATTTTATTTTTATTTTTTTTCCTTTTTTCTTTTCTATTGGCCTTGCCCTTGGCTAGCAAGCCGTGAAGACCTTGGGTGAGGCCATTGCCAGCTGCAGGCAAGGGCCTTCATAGTGAGGCCACCTGACCCAAGGTCATCGCACCCTCACCAAATCTACACGAGGTCGGCAGCAGATTTTTCGATGATGCAAATTAAAGATGACACTTAAATGATTGATTTTTCAAATTTATGACACTTAAATAATCGATTTTTAAATTTGTGGCACTCAAGAAGCGAAAAAATTATAAAAATTGTCCAAATTAGCATTGATGGTGCCACGTAAGATGACCGTAGTCTATGTTAGATTTCTCAATAAACCAAATTGTCGATGGCACTTAAATGCTCGATTTTTCGAATATGTGACATTTAAGTGAGCTAAAAAAATTATAACGCTCAAATAAGTGCTATACAAAATTATGGTACTCATGCTTTTTTTTTTTTGTCCCCTCTATTCACCTATACTAGTTCTGCAAAAAGAAATGGAAGGCTCCAAATCAAATCGGTTCACAAAAAAAAAAAAAAAGAGCCAAACATGCAAAAGGTGATAAGGGTTGAGTCTAGATTCCTAATGAGCATGACAAAGGAGCACCTTGAGAAGATTAAGCTATATTCAATGATAAATGCAAAATCTTTTAGAGGTTAGGTTCCATTTGTTTCATAAAAAAGTGACATGTTTTAAAAATATTTATAAAAAATTCAGAATATTTCCTGGTGTTTGTTGAAACTTGACAATAAAATGTAGCACATTTTTTGGCAAAGGCATGAAAGATATAATTTGATTTTCCTCGATGCACTCCTTTTAATTATTTTTATTTTTATTTTCTTTTTTTAAGAAGTTGAATTAGTAATTATTTTTATTTTTCCTTCTTCTTCAGTTGGAAGAAAAGGAAAATAAAACATAAGTAAAATTTCAATCTTTTTCAAAAAGGGAAAATTAAAATTAAAAGGACTGCATTAAAGAGAACGTACTTGGTTTGGTTGAAAGAAAGATGAGGGAAATTTTCCTAACTTTTGAATGCATTGTTTCTATTGACGGAATACGTTATCTTTGACTAGTTTGTTTTCTATAAACTAAATGCCCAAAAGTCCTAAAAACTTTTTCCTAAAAATGATTTTTTTCGTGAAATCAATGGAGCCAGCTTTTCTGATGGAATTCCAAACTTCACTCTCATGAAATTCAATGATAATTCCGTGCTCCAATGGGGTATCATGTTATGTGGAGGGAATCCTTAGGCCTCTTTTTTCAAATCAGTCTAGTTTAATGCAATTCGAAGTCTTCCGGAGGAAGTTATGCCCCAAGTACTTAGCAAAATCTGAGAAAAGTCTTTGAGTCTTTTTGCATATTTATTGAGTCAAATGTGTTTTACTTTATTTCTATAGTCACTTGAGTCAAGACTCAAGAGTCAATGTTAGTATCAATATCTTGTCTAGGGATTGGTGACATTCATCTTGTAAATATGAAAGGTTGATGCCTTGAGATTTGTCTTTGCTTGGAGGATCGTTTCAAATTGTGTCCATATAAACACTTCTGAGGCCACCTTGACTCTTTAGCATGTGTGTACTCTAATGAATTCATGGATTTGAATTCTTGAATTAGACTTTCAACTTTGACCTATATCTTTTGTTGAGTTACATATCTTATTATATAAGTGTATGTATCTTGAGAGAGATTCCTATTGCAAATGCTAACCCTAGAATTGAGAGAGAGAGAGAGAGAGAGAGAGAGAGAGAGAGAGAGAGAGAGAGAGAGAGAGAGAGAGAGACCATTAGAATGAAATGGTCATGCTTCCCTCCCCCTTTTCTATCTCTTGCCTTCTACGCATAAGTCCACGATATGCGACATTTTTTCCTTCCTTTTCCTTCTCGAATTCCCCCCTCTTTCTTTAACCTTCTTCCTATATTACGAAATCATGACTAGTAAATCTCGAGACGTAATGTCATCCTTTCACTCGAGGGAGAACGACTGAAAATGTGAAATAACAAAGAAGGATGTGCAAAGATGAGGAAATTCTTTATTGATTATTCTAACTTCTAATCAAAGCCAAGGATAAATCGACAAGCTTTGGGATCTCCCCGTACGACACTTAATTGACTTTAAAATTTGTTTGGCATATCAAATCACGCACTCTAGTTAATATTGTTATATTTTTTTTATCAATCACTATGTCCCATAAAATAGGTATTTTACGTGATCAAAAGTGGAACTCCAAGACACGAAGACACATGTCAAAAACAATTCCTTAAAATTCTTTTCAAAATGGCCCAAATTCCTAGAAAATCCCAACTTTACGTTTGGTCTCAATTTTATGCCGAACTTTCTTTTTGTCTAAAAAAGCCAACTTTAAGTCAAGTTCAAGTATAACCCGAAATGTTTTTAGTCTAAAAAGGCCATAAATTATATCTAGCACCCAATCTACCATGGACTTTAACTTTAGTCCAAGATCTACTCCTATGAGCCATTTGTCCAAAAATTGATGTTGGTTGTCCTAAATTCCCTAATTTCCACATTTAAGAACGGTTTTTATTTTGGAAATATTTTTTCACGTTGCTTTATCTATATGGACTGGCCACCAATATTTCAATACCACGCCAAACAACTAATAGCGATTTTCAGACAGAATATTAATGGAAGCAAATTTAAGACTAAATTGGAAGTCGGTGATTTCTTTAGCCAAAAAAAAAAAATTAGGTCATCGCGATTTTTTTTAGATGAAAAAAAGTGCAGGTCATGTTGGAGACTGAATCTAAAGTTTAGAGCTTTTTTTTTTTTTCAAAGTTCAAGATTAAATTAGGATTGTATCTGAAATTTGAAGTTCTTTTTTTTTAATTAAAGAAATTCGAGATAAAATTGGGATATGCTTTAAAGTTTAGGATTGTTTAGGGAATTTAAGCCATTCGGAATGGGCCCTCCTGCCCTCTGCGTACCAAACTTAATAAAAGAAACGAAAAGAAAGGGAGAAAGAAAAAAAAAATCTTCTCAAATGCCACCAATGATCGCCCATGCCAGCCCAATCGAACGGCTGCAAGCTGTCCCCAATGTGAACGTGCCCCCACCACATCGGACTCCAACGTCGAAGGGTCCGAAAGGGGGAGTCTCCAACAGTTGCTGTCGTCACGCGCCCCACGTCACGGTCGTCCAGCGCACGCGGTCAACGTCTTGGGTCTTCCGCTTTCCACGAGCGCCCCACGCGGTAATAACGAGTGGCTGCAGCATCGTGTTCCGAGAGCCTTCCACCCGGGCAACCACCAATTGCCAAGGCGCAGGACAACCGGCCACTTACCCGCTTCACACGCGCCACCGATCATCTAGCGTGTCATCTCCCGCCATCGACGGCAAACCTGACTGATCGTGTGTTGTTACGGTCTTGTCAAAGTATTACTTCACAGCATTTTTTACTTTACTTTCATCGTCAACCGTCTCATCCAATCATTTCAACACGAAATCAATAAAGCGATATTAGATATATGAATATTTAGATTGGAATAGGTTGAAATGGGGGAAGAGTTTGGAATCTCCCTTGTTTATGACTTCTATCGTTTCTGGTGCATTTAAGGCGCCAAGCTGCATTGTTGTCCTTGCACTCTTTGTACATCCAACTAATCCGCTTTCATTTGGAACTCGAAAAGGATAAACTTACCTTCTC
The DNA here is from genome assembly GCA_030064385.1 of Melaleuca quinquenervia. Lineage (NCBI taxonomy): Eukaryota > Viridiplantae > Streptophyta > Magnoliopsida > Myrtales > Myrtaceae > Melaleuca > Melaleuca quinquenervia. The sequence goes on from CM057723.1 coordinate 15,645,444, forward strand.
AAAAATGAAAAGAAAAATCGACAAGTGTGTAGAAAACGCATAGTCCTTATATCATCAATCGGGGAAGTATAGCTCGAATAGGAACGTGAATCAAGCTAAAGGGTGATATAGAGTTAAAAAGCTCAAATCCAACTCACAAAGCCATAGTTTGGTAATATTATAGAAAGATGAACGAAAATTTGCATAAAATAAGTTTAATCTCGTGATCTAGTTGAGTTTGCACGCGATTCTTTACACTCAAAGGTGATTTTTCATTATCAAAGAGCATCTACGATTTTGTTTGTATGTTCCTAAACTTGTTTGTTAAGTTTTGGACGTGTTATGAAATTTCTGATCGTACTCCTCAAGTTCTAGATGCAGGGTTCTAGTGCGGAACGACTAGGATCTCAATTCCATCTTGTTTTCCACATTCGAGAGGTGCTCACCAAGTTTTGGACAGGGTTGATATTAATTTATGATAATAGGTCCGGTATTTTTTTTGCTTCTATCACATGTTTGGTAACAGCCGTCCATGCCATACATGTCAAATTTTGATGTCGATAGCGATGATGCCAATTTCACACATGTCGATCCTCCCGTTGGCCAAACCTATGCCTGTCAATAATTTGCACGACTTCTTATAATCACATATATAAAAGTCGATATCTTGCTTAAAATGGTCAATACTCATTTCGGCTTTTCTTAGGTGCGAACAGAAGTTCGGGATGGATTGGTGGTGTTCCTCCATACCTAGGGCACTAAAATATCGAACCATGAACGAAGACATGCGTGAGAGAGAGAAAGCACATTGACTAATAACTGTGAGGCCCGATTTTTGATCGGAAGAAAGTTAGCAAAATTAGAGATGCTCACGTCAATTTCAATAATGTCATCTTTCTAAACATAGAATCACCTGTTGCTGCACGTCACTTATGTAACACGCTCCTTGACCAACCACAGGGTGCTGCTAGATAGATGGAATGCTTTTCCAATCTTGGAAGAGAAGAGGGCGAAAAAAAAAGAAAAAAAAGGAGAGAGAGAGGAGAAAATAATGTGACTAACTTTACAAATCTGAGGAAATTCCATTTGATATGTATACAAAAGAAAGTACCTCATGTACTTGTAAATGTAAGGTTCGGTCCAAGTGTGATCGAAGAACCATAACACCTATTATGGTACACACGATTTCTCTTCATTTGAATTCCGAACACACTTTCTTACCATTCACTTGTTTCGTGTCACGTGCAATTTCTATAATTTATGTTCATTTGGTGCGCGAAATACCTTATCGGAAGACAGCTTCAAAAGGCTTCCGGAAGGAAATTGGAAAGGGGAAAGAAGTCGATGTATCCATACTAACTGTTAAGAGAGAGATTTTTAGGAATGGTGTCTCGCAATTTTACCCATCGTTATGCAATTTGTAAGTTCCACTTCCTTCGTTCGACTTCCACATTTAATTGTGCGTATATACATTTACATTCCCGTAAACATCTCTTATCCTAATAAATGTTTTGGCGAGAGCCATCAAACGAGCACGCGTTGAATGTCTCGCGGTTGACGAGAGTAACGATGGATGAAACGTGAAGGGAATGTTGTCCATGATATCATCTCATTATCTTATACTTATGTTAGTGTCCTAACAAATATAAGTTGATCTCAAAAATTCTCGAGATGAAAAATCTCGATCATCGATTTGGCCAACCCGAAGTCTATACATTCAAGTTGACCTTATTATCGATTGGAGGTTAACTATGTGTGCCAAATTCAATTGATGACACTTTGATGTGATATCGTATTTGCAATGAGCTATATCTCCCTCAATTCTTGATTGGAGAAAGCTTTCTCCGGCCATCGCTGATTACAAATTAGTGGGTCGCATGTCATGGACGTCACACCGCATACAAACTTAACCGAATGTATAAACAGGCAATACAGTCTCTATAACTCATAGATCGGAACTGATTGGGGATTAGGGGAAAAACATGTTCTGTTTGTAATTAAAATGATGTTGCTCTGTGTCATTAACTTTATTATGATTTGTCCATCTTTCAAACCTTTGATTTATCAAAAACATTGCCACATAATTGCATTAGTGATTTAGACCCACTTCAATAATGTGAGGACATTTGAATTTTCTGTATGTACTATTTTCTTTTTTGTGAAAACGAATGATTTGAAAAATATATTTTTGAAAATAATCGCTCAAATCACTTGTAAAAATGAATGAACAAATAATATATTTATAGTTGGTGAAAATATTCAGACATAAATTATGTTCGACAATGAAAATATTTTTGCAATGAAAATATTTTTAGTGACTAATTATTTCAAGCAATACAAGAGTAGGAAAATATTTGTGAAATTATTCAAATTTTTTTTTGTGAAATTAACGGAGTATATAAGTCAATTCAATTCATGTGCTCTTCCCTGGTTGTCAATTCTTCGTCTTACTTAAAGTGTTGCTCGAGAGCATTGACTTAAAGAATACTTTTAGCGTTGATCTTTGTCCTCTGGTTCAGAAATAATTAATTCTAGACAAATCCTTTTCGTTAACTTTTTTATATTTTACAACATTGTTGTGTCAACTCCCATATGAGAAAGAGACATTGGCTTTTCATGCATCTACTTTTATATAATAAAAAAAACATTTCCACACATATTTATCTCAATGAGTATAACTTTCTTACTCGATAACATATTAGTTCTCTTTATTTAATGAATGTGTTTTTAATTTAAGTCTCTATTCGTTTCACGGAAAATATAGCATCTCTGGAAAATATTTTTCGAAAAATCATTTTTCTGAAAAATATTTTCCGGAAAAAAATCATTTTTCGGTATTTGTTTGTCAAAGGTCGCCGGCTCGCCGGTCTCGAGCGAGGTTAAAGTACGGTGTTAGAAGCTGCGATATTTAAAAGTAAATAAGAAACGAAAAATGTTTTCTACTTTTAAAAAGTAGAAAAAAAAAATTTCCCCACTTTTGAAGGTGTTTTTTCTATTGGTGCAAAATATTTTCCTTGACTATATTTATTTTCCATGAAATGAACGCCAGAAAATTGAAAAAATATTTTCCTAAAAATTATTTTCCATGAAACGAATGAAACCTAAATATTTTGTTGAGTTCGATTATTTGATTCACAGTGCATTTTGCACGCAACGATTGCTTAGCCAACGATACAGATGCAACATTTTCAGTTACTTTGTTTTATAAATGTATTATTAATCGCAATTCAATGTCATGTACCGATTCTAAAGCCAAGATATAACACGAAACATTTTTTTTCTTAGCCATATTTTTAAAATGCAATGCCACATCTTGAGTTCGAAATATCGAAATCGAGCATCTTATCTAACCATAACTATCATAAATATAACACAAATACCAAATGGTCCTTAGATCCTCAAAATCATAGAGATTTTTTTGTTCAACAAGTCCAAACCTAATTTTATAAAAATAAATATGATAAAATTACATACATAAAAAATCTCTGGATCAACCTAGATTTTCCATGAGTCTTAAGATTGTGCATATATCTCTCTTAATAACAAATTTGATTTTTAATTTTTCTAATTTTTTATTTTTTCCCTTTTTTTTCTATGGGCCTTGCCCTTGGTTAGCAAGCCGCGAAGACCTTGGGCGAGGCCATTGCCGGTTGCAAGCAAGGCCCTTCACAGTGAGGCCACCTGACCTAAGATCATCGCACCGGTGGCAGACTTTTTGATGATGCAAATTAAAGATGACACTTAATGATTGATTTTTCAAATTTATAACACTTCAATAATCGATTGTTAAATTTGTGACACTCAAGCGAGCAAACAAATTATAAAAATTATCCAAATTAGCAATGATGGTGCCACGTAAGATGACCACCATTTATGTGAGATTTCTTGATGAGCCAAATTGTGGATGACACTTAAATGCTCGATTTTCAAATGTGTGACATTTAAGTGAGCTAAAAAAAGTTATAATGCTCAAATGAGTGCTCTACAAAAATTGTGGTATTCATGCTTTTTCCCCCTCTATCCAACTATACTAGCTCTGCAAAAAGAAATTGAAGGCTCGAAATCAAATCGGGTCACAATAAAATAGAGCCAAACATGCAAAAGGTGATAAGGGTTCAATAAATTCCTAATGAGCATGACAAAGGAACATCATGAGAAGATTAAGCTATATTCAATGATAAATGAAAAATCCCTTAGAGGTTAGGTTTCATTTGTTTCATGAAAAATGTGACATGTTTTAAAAATATTTTTAAAAATTTGAGAATGTTTCCTAGTGTTTGTTGAAACCTGAAAATAAGATATAACATATTTTTTTGGCAAATCTGGTATGAAAGATATAATTTGATTTTCCATGATGCACTCATTTTAATTATTTTTCTTTTTCTTTTCTTTTTTAAGAAGTCGAATTTATAATTATTTATATTCATTTATTATTTTTGTTCCTGCTTCTTCAGTTGGAAGAAAAGGGAAAAGAAAATATAATTAAAATTTCAAAATATTTTCAAAAAGGGAAAATAATTAAAAGGAGTGCATAAAAGAGAACGTACTTGGTTCGGTTGGAAGAAAGATGAGGGAAATTTTCCTAACTGTTGATTGCATTGTTCCTACTTACGGAAGACGTTTCCTTGACTAGTTTGTTTTCTATTAACTAAAAGCCGAAAAATCAGAAAAAACATTTTCCTAAAAATTATTTTCTGTGGAATAAATGGAGCCATCTTTCCTCACGGAATTTTGAGCTTCACTCTCACGAAATTCAATGATAATTACATGCTCCAATGGGGTATCATCTTATGTGGAGGGAATCTCTACGTCTCATTTTTCAAATCAGTCTAGTTTGATGCAATTTGAAGTCTTCCGGAGGAAGTTATGCCCCAAGTACTCAGCAAAATCCGAGAAGAGTCTTTTAGTCTTTTTGTGCATTTATTGAGTCAAATGTGTTTTACTTTATTTCTATAGTCATTTAAATCAAGACTCAAGAGTCAATGTTTGTATCAATATCTTATCTAGGGATTGGTGAGATTCATCTTGGAAATATGAAAGGTTGGTGCCTTGAGATTTGCCTATGCTTAGAGGATTGTTTCGAATTGTGTCCATATAAACACTTTCAAGGCCACCTTGACTCTTAAGCATATGTGTGTACTCTAATGAATTCATGGATTTGAATTCTTGAATGAGACTTTCAACTTTGACCTATATATTTTTTGGTGAGTTACATAGCTTTTTATATAAGTGGCTGTATCTTGAGAGAGTCTCCTATTGCAAATGCTAACCCTAGAATTGAGAGAGAGAGAGAGAGAGAGAGAGAGAGAGAGAGAGAGAGTCCATTAGAATGAAATGGTCATACTTCCCTCCCCCTTATCCATCTCTTGCCTTCTACGCATAAGTCCACGATATGCGGCATTTTTTCCTTCCTTTTCCTTCTCGAATTTCCCCCTCTTTCTTTAACCTTCTTCCTATATTACGAAATCATGACTAGTAAATCTCGAGACATAATGTGATCCTTTCACACGAGAGAGAACAACTGAAAATGTGAAAGTGCAAAGATGAGGAAATTCTTGTATTGATTATTCTAACTTCTAATCAAAGCCAAGGATAAATCGACAAGCTTTGGTATCTCCCCCCACAACGCTTAATTGACTTTAAAATTTGTTTGGCATATCAAATCATGCACTCTAGTTAATATTGTTATTTTTTTTTCAATCACTATGTCCCATAAAATAGTTATTTTGCGTGATCAAAAGTGTAACTTCAAGACACGAAGACACGTGTCAAAAACAATTCCTTAAAATTCTTTTCAAAATGGCCCAAATTCCTAGAAAATCTCAACTTTATGTTTGGTCTCAATTTTGTGCCGAGCTTTTCAAGTTCAAGTATAACCTGAAATTTTTTTTTGTCTAAAAAAACCCTAAATTTATGTTTAGCACCCAATCTACCATGGACTTTAACTTTAGTCCAAGATCGACTCCTATGAGCCACTTGTCGAAAAATTGATGTTTGTTGTCCTAATTTCCCTAATTTCCATATTAAAGAACGGTTTTTATTTTGGAAATATTTGTTCACATCGCTTTATCGATATGGATTGGCCACCAACATTTCAATACCACGTCAAACATCTAATAGTGATTTGCGGACAGAATATTAATGGAAGCAAATTTAAGACTAAATTGGAGGTTGGTGATTATTTTGGTAAAAAAAAAAGTTAGGTAATCGCGATTTTCTTTAGATGACAAAAAGTGCAGGTCATGTTGGAGACTGAATCTAAAGTTTAGAGCTTTTTTTTTTCAAAATTCAAGATTAAAGTAGGATTGTATCTGAAATTTAAAGTTCTTTTTTTAAAAATGAAAGAAATTCGAGATAAAATTGGGATATGCTTTAAAGTTTAGGATTGTTTAGGGAATTTAAGCCATTCGGAATGGGTCCCTCTGCCCACTGCACACCAAACTTATTAAAAGAAAAGAAAAGAAAGAGAGAAAGATAAAATATCCTCCCAAATGCCACCAATGATCGCCCATGCCTGCCCAATCGAACGGCTGCAAACTGTCCCCACGGTGAACGTGCCCCCACCACATCCGACTCCAACGTCGAAGGGTCCCAAAGGGGGAGTCTCCAACAGTTGCTGTCGTCACGCGCCCCACGTCACGGTCGTCCAGCGCACGCGGTCAACGTCTTGGGTCTTCCGCTTTCCACGAGCGCCCCCACGCGGTAAAAACGAGTGGCTGCAACATCATGTTCCGAAAGCTTACCACCAATTGCCAAGGCGCAGGACAACGGGCCACTTACCCCCGTCATGCGCTCCACCGATCGTCCGACGTGTCGTCTCCCGCCGTCGACGGCAAACCTGACTGATTGTGTGTTATCATGGTCTCATCAAAGTATTACTTCATAACCTTTTTTTCTTTACTTTCCTCGTCAACTGTTTCATCCAACCATGTCAACACGAAATTAATAAAGCGACATCGAAGATATAAATATTTAGATTGGAATAGGTTGAAATGGAAGAAAGAGTTTGGAATCTCCCTTGTTTATGACTTCTGTCGTTGATGGTGTATTCAAGGCGCCGAGAAGCGTTGTCATCCTCGCACTCTTTGTATATCCAATTAATCTGCTTTCATTCAGAACCTTGAAAAAGATCGACTTACCTTCTCAAAAATTGAAAAAAAAAAAATCGCCGGATGGATGCTAGCTCTAGAAAGTAGACTTTGCATCAAAGACCCCATTCGAAATCGAGCGTAGTCCTTATATTATCGATCGCGGGAGTATAGCCCTGATAGGAACACGATTCAAGCTAGGGTTTTCATAGACTTAAAAGGCTCACATCCAACTCACAGAGCCAAAGGTTAGTAATATTAAAGAAAGATGAATGAGAATTTGGATAAAATAAGTACAATCTCGTGATCTAGTTGAGTTTGCATGTAATTCTTTACGTACACTCAAAGGCGATTTTTCATTATCAACCATCATCTACGATTTTACTTCTACATTCCTAAACTTGTTCGTTAAGTTTTGGACGTGTTCTGAAATTTCTGATCAGACTTCTCAAAGTTCTGGATGCTGGGTTCTAGTCCGGAACGACTAGGATCTCAATTCCATCTTCTTCTCCACGTTCGAGAGGTGCTCAGCAAGTTTTGGACAGGGTTGGTATCAATTTATGATGATAGGTTCGGTATTTTTTGCTTCTATCACGAGTTTGGTACCAGCCGTCCATGCCATACATGTCAAATTTTGCTGTCGATAGTAGTGATGCCAATTTCGTACATGTCAATCCTACCGTCGGCCAAACCTATGCTGGTCAATAATCTGCATGACTTCTTATAATCACATAAAGTAGATACATTGCTCAAAATGGTTGACGCCCATTTCGGCTAGTTTTCTTAAGTACGAACAGAAGTTTGGGATGGATTGATGGTGGTTCTTCTATACCTAAGTACGGACAGAAGTTTGGGATGGATAGATGGTGGTCCTTCTATACCTAGGGCACTAGAATATTGAACCGTGAACAAAACCATGCATGAGAGAAAAAGCATATTGACTAATAACTGTGAGGCCCGATTCTTGACCGGAAGAAAGTTAGCAAAATTAGAGATGCTCACGTCAACTTCAATATATGTCATCTTTATAAACAAAGAATCACATGTTGCTGCATGTCACTTATGTGAAACGCTCCTTAACCAACCACACGGTGCTGCTAGATAGATGGGAAAGCTTTTCCAATCTTGGAAAATAAGAGGGTGAAAAAAAGAAAGAGAGAGAGAGAGAGAGAGAGAGAGAGAGAGAGAGAGAGAGAGAGAGGAGAAAATAATGTGACTAATTTTACAAATCCGAGGGAATTGCATTTGATATATATACAAAAGAAAGTACCTCATGTACTTGTAAATGTAAGGTGCGATCCAAATGTGATCGAAGAACCATATCACCATTATGCTACACGATTTCTGTTCATTTGAATTGTGAAAACACTTTCTCACGAATAACTTATTTCGTGTCATGTACAATTTCCGTGATTTACGTCCATCTGATGCGCGAAATGCCTTATTAGAAGATAGCTTCAAAAGGCTTTTAGAAGGAAATTGGGCAAGGGAAAGAAATCGATGGATCCATACTACTTGTTAATAGAGAGATTTTTGGGAATGATCTCTCCCAATTTTACCCTTTTACGCAATTTGTAAGTTCCACTTCCTTCTTTAGACTACCACATTTTGTTGTGTGCATATACGTTTACATTCCCGTAAACATCATTATCCTAATAAATTTTTTGGTGAGAGCCATCAAACGTGCACGCATTGAAAGTCTCATGGTTGACGAGAGTAACGATGGATGAAATGTGAAGGGAATGTTGTCCATCATATTGTCTCACCATGTTAAACTTACAATTAATAGCATCCTAATAAATATCAGTTGATCTCGTTGAGATGAAAAATCTCGATCATTGATTTGGCCAACCCAAAGACTTCAAGTTGATCTCATTATTGATTAGAAGTTTATTATGTGTGCCAAATTCAATCGACGACACTTTGATATGATATCATATATGCAATGAGCTATATTTCCCTCAATTCTTGATTGGAGGAAGCTTTCTCCAGCCTGCGCCTGATTAGTGGGTCACATCCTGTGGACGTCACACCGCATACAAACTTAAGTAAATGTATATACGGGCAATACAGTCCCTATAACTCAAAAAAAAAAATGTTATGTTTGCAATTAAAATGTTGTTGCTCTGTGTCGTGAATTTTATTATGATATATCCATCTTCCAAACCTTTGATTTATTAAAAACATAGCCACATAATTGCATCAGTGGTTTAGACCCACTTCAATAGGGATATTTCGAGTTTTCTCTACGTACTAAAACTTTGTTTTTTTTGAAAGAAAAAAATGAGTGATTTAAAAAATATCTTTTTAAAAATAATTGCTCAAATCACTTGTAAAAATGAATGAACAAATAATATTTATAGTCGGCATATCCAGATAATTTCCCCAATCAGTTTCCGCATTATTCTTAATTTGGTATGAGAGCTTCTTTTCCTAACCCAACCCTAGCTCACTAGGTGCACCTCGGTATCTCCTGGTGCACGTCCAGATAATCTCATTCCCTGCACATCCAAATAAAATCAATCCTTGCTGCCCAACAGAATTCACTTCGTGTTGATAAGTCTGATTTGATGCCGTGATGCCAGCCTAACATATAGTAGTGTTGCTCAGTTACTAATTTGCAAGCTAGACTCATCGACCACTTGCCATTTCCTTTTGGATTTCAATCTTTCGCATGTCGTTTCGAGAAGTCAATACCACCACCAGACTTGCTGCCCTCAAACCAAATATATCTGGAAGTTTCATCATGAATAGTAATTGGATGTTGCCTCATCCGTCACGTCTTTTGCTGGACACTAATTGATTTGATTTCAAACCCAAATTCACTTATTAGTCACATTGTTGTACATATCTCTCAAGATTACATATCTATCTTCTTTGATAGTGCATGTCCTTGATTGATTAAATTTAGTATTATGTTTATTTTTTTATTTTAAATACTTATCCACCAAAGCCTATAAATAGGTGTACGTACCGTTTAACTTTTTATATTAAAACATACTGAAATTCCTCAAATCAGTTTTCCGCATCATTCTTAATTGGCCATGGATGATGGAGGAGGAGGATAAGAGAAAACTCAACGGTGGCTGAACGAAGGAGAACGATATAGAGAGAGAAAAAAAAGAGCCGGATTTTTCATTAATTTCACTTATGCCGCTAAAATGGAAATATGAACACGTGTTAATTGATGAGTGGATATGAATAAAAGAAGAATTATATTCCACATTAACTACTAATGTCATAATTTAAAATCATCAAATATTTTTGCCCAATTTTACTCGATTTTCAATTGGAATACCGATATTAGCGCCTAGAGTGGAAAGTCGCTTGAAAATCTCCTATGTAGGGATAAGAACAATAAGTAATATTATTAACTTTCATATGATACTAACTTAAGAGCCGTAAGATTTTTTCATTCACTTAAATGACATATCGAAGTAAAATCAATTATTTGAGTGCCACTCTTAGCAAATTGTCCTACGTGGACTTTTTGTATTTTACTTTTAAATTTTGATTTTTGATTTTTTAATTGTTCCCTTTTTTTTCTATGGGCCTTGCCCTTGGTTAGCAAGTCGTGAGAGCTTGGGCGAGGCCATTGCCGACTACAGGCAAGGGCCTTCACAGTGAGGCCACCTGACCTAAAGTCATCGCGCCCTCACCAAATCTAGATGAGGATGGCGGTAGAATTGTCGATGGTGCAAATTAAAGATGAACTTAAATGATTGATTTTTCAAATTTACGACACTTAAGTAATCAATTTTTCCAATTTATGGCACTTAATTGAGTGAAAAAATTATAAAAATTGTCCAAATTAGCACCGACAATGCCATGTAGGATAATTGTCGTCTATGTCAAATTTCTCAATGAGCCAAATTGTTGATGGCACTCAAATGCTCGATTTTTCAAATGTGTGACATTTAAGTGAGCTAAAAAAAGTTATAATGCTCAAATGGGTGCTATACGAAAATTAAGGTACTCATGCGTTTTTTATCCCCTCTATCCACCTATACTAGTTCTGCAAAAAGAAATGGAAGGCTCGAAATCAAATAGGTTCACAATAAAAAGAGCCAAACGTGCAAAAGGTGTTAAGGATTAAGTCTAGATTCCTAATGAGCATAACGAAGGAACATCTTGAGAAGATTAAACTTTATTCAATGATAAATGCATAATCTCTTAGAGGTTAGGTTCCATTTGTTTCATGAAAAAATGACAATGTTTTGAAAATATTTTCAAAAAATTGAGAACATTTCGTAGTGTTTGTTCAAACTTGAAAATAAAATGTAACATATTTTTTCGCAATCTGGTACGAAAGATATAATTTGATTTTCCTTGATGCACTCCTTTTTATTAATATTTTATTTTTATAAGAAGTCCAATTTATAATTATTTTTATTCATTTATTTTTATATTTCCTTCTTCTTCAGTTGGAAGAAAAGGAAAAGAAAAAGTAATTAAAGTTTCAATTTTTTTTTAAAAGGGAAAATAAAATAAAAAATTGAAAGGACCGCACGAAAGAGAAGGTACTTGGTTTGGTTGAAAGAAAGATGAGGGAAATTTTCCAGACTTTTGAATGCATTGTTCAACGGAAGATGTTTCCTTGACTAGTTTGTTTTTTATGAACTAAATGTCGAAAAATCATTAAAAATATTTCTGAAGAATTGTTTTCTATGGAATAAACGGAGCAATCTTTCCTTATAGAATTTCAAGCTCTACTCTCACGAAGTTCAATGATAATTCCGTGCTCCAATGGAATATCATGTTATGTGGAGGAAATCTCTAGGTCTCTTTTTCAAATCAGTCCAGTTTGATGCAATTTGAAGTCTTCCAAAGGAAGTTATGCTCCAAGTACTCAGCAAAATCCGAGAAGAGTCTTTGAGTCTTTTTGTATATTTATGGAGTCAAATGTGTTTTACTTTATTTCTATAGTCATTTGAGTCAATACTCAAGAGTCAACATTAGTATCAATATCTTGTCTAGGGATTGGTGAGATTCGTCTTGGAAATATGAAAGGTTGGTGCCTTGAGATTTGTCTATGCCGGGAGGATTGTGCCCATATGAACACTTCCGAGGCCACCTTGACTCTTTAGCATATGTGTGTACTCTAATGAATTCATGATTTGAATTCTTGAATTAGACTGTCAACTTTGACCTATATCTTTTTTTTATTTACATATCTCTTTATATAAGTGGTTTTATCTTGAGATAGATTCTTATTGCAAATGCTAACCCTAGAATTGAGAGAGAGAGAGAGAGAGAGAGAGAGAGAGAGAGAGAGAGAGAGAGAGAGAGAGAGAGAGAGAGAGAGAGAGAGAGAGAGTCCATTAGAATGAAATTGTCATACTTACCTCCCCCTTATCCATCTCTTGCCTTCTACGCATAAGCCCACGATATGCAAAACATTCTTTCCTTCCTTTTCTTTCTCGAGTTTCCCCTCTTTTTTAACCTACTTCCTATATTACAAAATCAAAACTAGTGAATGTCGAGACGTAATGCCATCCTTTCACACGAGGGAGAACAACTGAAAATGTGAAATGGCAAAGATGAGGAAATTCTTGCACCGATTATTCTAACTTATAATCAAAGCCGAGGATAAATCGACAAGCTTTGGGATCTCTCCCTACGATGCTTAACCGACTTTAAAATTTGTTTGGCATATCAAATCATGCACTCTAGTTAATATTGTTATATATTTTTTTTATCAATCACTATAGTCCCATGAAATAGCTATTTTGCGTGATCAAAAGTGTAACTCCAAGACATGGAGACACGTATCAAAATCAATTCCTTAAAATTATATTCAAATGGGTCAAATCCCTAGAAAATCCCAACTTCAGGTTTGGTCTCAATTTTATGCCAAACTTTTTTTTTGTCTAAAAAATAACAAACTTTAAGTCAAGTTCAAATATAACCCGAACTTTTTTTTGTCTAAAAAACCCCAAAATTTATATTTAGCACCCAATCTACCTTGGACTTTAACTTTAGTCCTAGATCTGCTCCTGCGAGCCATTTGTCCAAAAATTGTTGTTGGTCATCCTAATCTCCCTAATTTTCATATTAAATAATGGTTTTATTTTGGAGATATTTTTCCATGTCACGTTATTGATGTGGAATGATCACCGCCATTTAAATACCATGTCAAACAGGTAATTGCCATTTTTGGACCGAATGTTAACAGATGCAAATTTAAGACTAGATCAGAACTTGGTGATTTCTTTGGCAGATAAAAAAAAAGGTTAGGCCATGGTGATTTTTTTCTAGATGAAAAAAAAGAAGAAGCTCACGGTAGGTTGAAGATTGGATCTAAAGTTTAATTTTTTTTATAATTAAAATTTCAAGATAAAATTAGCATTGTATCTGAAGTTGGAAGTTCATTTTTTAAGTTAAAGAAATTCGAGATAAATTTGGGATATGCCTTAGAGTTGTTTAGGGAATTTAAGCCATTCGGAATGGGCCTCTGCCTACTGCGTATCAAACTTACTAAAAGAAAAAGAAAGAAAAAGATGCTCCCAAATGCCACCAATGATTGCCCATGCCTGCCCAATCCAACGGCTGCAAGCCGTCCCCAATGTGAACGTGCCCCCACCACATCCGACTCCAACGTCGAAATGTCCGAAAGAGGGAATCTCCAGCAGTTGCTGTCGTCACGCGCCCCACGTCACGGTCGTCCAGCGCACGCGGTCAACGTCTTGGGTCGCTTGCTTTCCACGCGGTAAAAACGAGTGGCTGCAAGATCATGTTCCGAAAGCCTCACCCCCCACCCCCCCGGGGGCCCATGCCAAGGCGCAGGACAACCAGCCACTTACCCCCGTCACGCGCGTCACGTGTCGTCTCCCGCCGTTGATGATCGATCGTGTATAATCACGGTTTCATCAAAGTATTACTTTACAATATTTTCTTCTTAATTTTTCTCATCAACCGTCTCATCTAATCACGTCAACACGAAATCAATAAAGCGACATCGAAACGTCAGATTTCACTTACCAAGTGCTTTCATTATGGTTGAAATGGGGAGAAGAGTTTGGAATCTCCCTTGTTTACGACTTCTGTCGTGGCTGGTGCATTCGAGGCACCAAGAAGTGTTGTCGTCCTCGCACTCTTTGTACATCCAATTAATCCGCTTTCATTCGGGACCTTAAAAAATATCAACTTACCTTTTAAGAAATTAAAAGACAAAAAAAAATCGCCAGATGGATGCTAGCTCTAGAAAGCAAGACTCCACATCGAAGGCCCCATTGGAGATTGACAAGCGTGTAAAAGACGCGTAGTCCTTATATCATTGATCGGGAGAGTATAGCCCGGATAGGAACGTGAATCAAGCCATAGAGTTAAAAAAGCTCAAATCCGACTCGCAAAGCCAAAGTTTGGTAATATTAAAGAAAGATGAACGAAAATTTGGATAAAATAAGTTTAATCTCGTGTTTTAGTTGAGTTTGCATGTGATTCTTTACACTCAAAGGCGATTTTTCATTATCAACGAGCATCTATGATTTTACTTGTACGTTCCTAAACTTGTTCGTTAAGTTTTGAACGTGTTCTGAAATTTGTGATCGTATTCCTCAAGTTATGGATGCAGGGTTCTAGTTCGAAGCGACTAGGATCTCATTTCCATCTTGGTCTCCACATTCGAGAGGTGCTCCCCCAAGTTTTGGATAGGGTTGGTATTGATCTTTGATTATAGTTTGGTATCCGTGTCAACCGACTTGGCACGCGTGCCAATTTGCTTCTATCATGTATTTGGTACCGGCCGTCCATGCCATACATGTCGAATTTTGATCTCAATAGCGGTGATGCCAATTTTGCAAGTGTCAATCCCCCCGTCGGTCAAACCTTTGCCGGTCAATAATCTCCATGACTTCTTATGATCACATAAGGTCGCTATCTTGCTTAAAATTATCAATACCCGTTTCGTCTTTTCTAAGGTGCAAAGAGAAGTTCGGGATGGATTGATGGTGGTTCCTCTACACCCTACACCAGAAATATCGAACCATAAAGGAAGACATGCACGAGAGAGAAAGCATATTGACTAGTAATTGTGATGCCCGATTCTTGGCCGCAATAAAATTAGCAAAGATGCTCACGTCAACTTCAATAATGTCATCTTTCTAAACAAAGATTCACATGTTACTGCATGTCACTTGTGTGAAACGCTCCTTAACCAACCATACGGTGCCGCTTGATAGATGGAAAACTTTTCCAATCTTGGAAAAGAAGAGGGTGAAAAAAAAGGAAAAAAAAAAGAAGAGAGAGAAGAGAAAATAATGTGACTACCTTAACAAATCCGTGGAAATTGCATTTGATATATATACAAAAGAGAGTACCTCATGTACTTGTAAATAAAAGGTGCGGTCCAAGTGTGATCGAACAACCATATCATCATTATGGTACACACGATTTCTCTTCATTTGAATTTTGAAAACCCTTTCTTACCATTTACTTGTTTCATGTAATGTATCGACTTCTGTGATTTACATGCATTGGGTGTGCGAAACATCTTATCGCAAGACAGCTTCAAAAGGCTTCTGAAAGGAAAATGGGCAAGTGAAAGAAGTCGATGTATCCATACTACTTGTTAAGGGAGAGATTTCTAGGAGTGGGTCTCTCGTAATTTTACCCTTCGTTATGCAATTTGTAAATTCCACTTCCTTCTTTAGACTTCCCCATTTTGTTGTGTACATATATACATTTACATTCCCGTTAACATCTCTTATCCTAATAAAATATTCGGTGAGAGCCATCAAATGTGCACGCATTGAAAGTCTCGCGGTTGACGAGAGTAACGATGGACGAAACGTGAAGGGAATGTTGTCCATCATATCATCTCATTATCTTATTTTTACAATCTTATCCTAACAAATATCAGTTGATCTCAAAATTCTCAGGATGAAAAGTCTTGATCATCGATTTGGACAACCCGAAGACTATATATTCAAGTTGATCTCATTATCGATCGGAAGTTAACTTTGTGTGCCAAATTTAATTGATGGTACTTTGATGTGACATCGTATCTACAATGAGCTATATCTCCCTCAATTCTTGATTGGAGGAAGCTTTCTCTAGCCTGCACCTGATTAGTGGGGGAAAAATTTTAAATGGTCCCGGCACATTGGTCCCCCCACCCCAAATGGGTGGGGAATCAACGTGCCGGGACCACGCAATATCTTCTCGATTAGTGGTGTCACACCCCGCCTTTCGAGCACACAGCAGAACCTAGTTTTTCTTTCCTATCGCGATCTTCTAAAAAATCAGAGTCAAACACAACGAAAGTGAGGTAATTTAAATATCAAAATTATTATCCTCCCATCCACAAAATTACATACATTCAAACATACTGTTCACCTCGAACTAAATTGCAACACCCCTTTTCTTTGACTCTTCTTGGCAACATCTTGTTCATTCGCTCTCGGTCTTCATCAACAAAATCCACTGCAATTGTCTCTCCCTTCATTGGCTCATCTTCTAGGTCCATGACCAACTCCTGAAATAGGTTGGTGGTAGTTGGATGAGATACTAAGGGTATCTCAGTAAGCAATCTCCTTATTTCAAAACTAGGAATACTATTGTCCTAGGGTCTCTAATCGCGTCTCACATGACATCTAACACCTCTAGTCATCTTGCCTATCACCTAACTCTCACTATGATCTAGTCCTTTCTCACTTCCCAATTGTACTAGCTTACCCAAGAATCTCTCTTTTACCCTCATCCGGCCTGTGTGTCAACCGGTATTGGACCGGGACTAGGCACTAAACCTAATCACAGTCAATCAGATTCATTACAATAATTAGATAAACCAACATTCAGATAAATAGTCAATTGAATAAATACATCACTAAATAAATTGCACAACCAATTCAATAAGGTCGTTCACAACCGGCCTGAGACCCTAACTAGTCCTTTTCGATCATCATTGCACTCCTTAATCAATCGCCGCCACACTGGAATCATCCTTCGAACTCCATCAACCTCCAGCACATGATTAGGACCCATTGGTCACCTAATCAATCCACACACTTATCACTTTGTTGATACCATCTACCCAGCCATAATTGGCTCCATCAATCTAGTCAGGCAATCAAGTCATTCAAACATTTTTAACCATTCTATTAAAACGATAAATACGCCTAATTAAGGCGTAGAAGGATCACTCACCTTCATTTTCTCGTCGGCAACGACGGCTCGTAGCGACAAGATCATTGCACTTCCGACTGCGCCCAAGCTCAATGCAATTGTCAATTTCCAGCCCGACACCATGGACGCATCGTCTAGCTTCCCGCGGGGGGGGGGGGGGTCAGGATAGCTTCAGTGATCTCCAACGTTGGCACCGGCGACCCTTCGGTGAAGCTCCCA
This sequence comes from Melaleuca quinquenervia, assembly GCA_030064385.1. NCBI lineage: Eukaryota > Viridiplantae > Streptophyta > Magnoliopsida > Myrtales > Myrtaceae > Melaleuca > Melaleuca quinquenervia. The sequence goes on from CM057723.1 coordinate 15,662,855, forward strand.
GAGGCGGCCCATGGCCGTGGGAGGCCGGCTTGGCTAGAATAGTGCCGGCAAGGCCCAAACAGACCCGCCCAAGCACAAATAGTGCTGGTCAGGGCCATAATTAGTGGCCAAACGTCGATCAAGGCGGCTCTTGGGAGATCTAAGAGGCTATGGGTGGCCATGGGTGGTGGCGGAACAGCCCTAGGACAACAAATCGACAACTGATCAGCCGCGAGCCCGATTAGGGCAAAATCAATCGAACCTCGATTTGTCCAAATCCAGGCTAAATCAACTGAAGCGAAGGGTTGGGGTCTACTCACTAGACTCCCATGAGTCGATTGGTGCTGGTGGTGGTGGCTAGGTGTTGCTAGAACGTCACAGTGGCTGTTCACCGCGATGCCGACTGAAATAGGGAAAAATCCCGAGCCATGGAGGTTCCTTTTGAGGGCTCTCAGCGCCGTTTATGTTAGAGACAGTGGCGGTGATGGCCTAGGTCTTAAATATGATGTTGTGAACTTCACAACGATACCAAGATCGAGCCAAATGGAGCTCAAAGCTGGGAGAAATCGACATCCAAAAATGAGTCACTCCCGCGGGTGGAAAACATGGAGGAGCCGTGTCCCTCGAGGTTAGCTGCCTCGCTGAGGACAAACAGCGGCCGCCCTTTGGCCGTGTAGTACTCCAACTATGCCCCAAGGACTGCTGCTATCATCCTCCAACAGCTGACTGTCCATCAAACGCTGATTGGTTCTGTCGGCCACGCGTCTGCCAATCGTTCGGCGAAATGTGCGCGAAAGAGAAAACCGGTAGGGAAGGATTCGGTTCTCGCGGTCGAACCGGCTCACGCCCGATCAAACTGGTCCACGCGAGAGCTGACCGGCTCTTCGCAAAAGCTAACCCGTCTGTTGACCATTAATGGTCAATGTTGACCAAAAGTTGACTTTTGGAAAATTTCTAAAATTACCTCTAGGCCCAAAATTCACTACTTTTCGGGGCCAAATGCAAATAACTAATTCTCGGGGGGCCAAAATGCGATTTCTAAAAGTTCGGAATCGCCTTAAACGAAAACTTGTGATTTAGTTCGGGAAACTCTCAAGGCCAACGGGCCATTAACAAAACCCGTAAATTCACTCAATTGGACCTCGAAAAAGGGGTCAGAAGCGGGCTGTTACAAATAGGTCACATGTTGTGGATGTCACATCACATACAAACTTAACCAAATGTATATACCAAGAATATAGTCTCTGTAACTCATAGATCGGAGTTGATTAGGGATAGGGGAAAAAGCATGTTGTGTTTGCAATTAAAATGATCTTGCTCTATGTTGTTAACTTTATTATGATTTATCCATCTTTCAAACCTTTGATTTATATGAAAAAAACATAGCCATATAATTGCATCGGTGATTTAGACCCACTTCAATAGGGACATTTCGAGTTTTCTCCACATACTAAAACTCTATTTTTTTAAAAGAAAAACAAATGATTGGATAAAAATATTTTTAAAAATAATCGCTCAAATCACTTGTAAAAACGAATGAACAAATAATATTTTTGTCATCGGTGAAAATATTCAGACATGAATTGTGTTTGATAGTGAAAATAATTTTGATCGACTAATGATTTCAAGTGATAGAAGAGTAGGAAAATATTTATCAAATTATCTGATTTGTTTTTGTGTGAAATCAACGGAGTATAAGTCAGTTCAATTCGCATGCACTTCCCTGGTTGTCAATTCTTCGTCTTACTTAAAATGTTGCTCTGGAGAGCATTGACTTAAAGAATACTTTTGAGCGTTGATCTTTGTCCTCACGTTCATAATTAATCAATTCTAGACAAATCCTTTTCGTTTACTGTTTTTATATTTTACAACATTGTTGTCTCGACTACCATATGAGAAAGATGTCTGGCTTGACATTGGCTTTTCATGCATCTACTTTTATATATTAAAAAAAATATGTGCACACATATTTATCTCAATGTGTATAATTTTCTTACACAATAACATATCGGTTGTCTTTATTTAATGAATGTGTTTTCAATTTAAGTATATCTCAATGTGTGTATATCTCTCTTAATTATATATATATTACCGACTGATTACAATTGATATAACAATATCTAATTATCTATACAGTTATCTTGTAAAGCCAATAAAGATATGAAGGTCTTAATTACGGAAGTACACATAAATTATACAATCCTCTCTTCCACATATTGTTATATTTCTTCAAAAGGACATCATGATATATGATTCGAAAATAGAAACATAATGAAAGCACCTTTTTTTTCTAAGAATTTCATCTGTAAATTACCTTTTATCGATAATGTAGGTTAATTAAGCAATTGTGTTTATTAACTTATCTTATTCAGAACGACATGGTTGTTTAAGTTCCAATCTTAGATAAATAAATAAAAAATTAAAGTTAAGAGTCTTATTTTTTTGTTGACCGGTCAGAACACCCGATGCGAGTTAGTTTGATAGTGAGGGCCAGTGATTGAATGAATGAAAAATAACTCTTCTATTTTTGTCCGAAATAATTAAACCGATTAAAGCTTTTCGCATATCTTATTCTGCTTAATAAAAAAAACTGCTCCACATGGGAAGATTCTCCCATCAATTGTGTGACACGTGGCGCAACCTCAGTACGTTATCCTAAGCGACTTTCTTAATTTGACACGGCAAAACCACAGAGAGAGAGAGAGAGAGAGAGAGAGGAAGGGAGGGGTAAACCTCCAACAACTTAGGGATTGATGCATACTTCGGACTCGGATCGCCTATATCAGGTCCAGCCGTCCGATTCAGATTGAACGACTGAAAAAAAATAAAAAAAAATAAAGATAGATGATCTAGATCCGCATGCTTGAACTTCATATAATTACGAATTTTCACTACAAGATGTAATTTTTACATTCTCTAGTTGTGAGACCCGAGCCAAAGAGTATCCCTATTTTTCTTTATTTATGTACATGGAACAAGTCTACATGTATACGTACGTATGTACAAAGTACATGATTAGCAATTTTAAAACAAGGTCAACGGAAATGTCGAAGTTTACCAAAATTAAGGTAAGTGGAGGAAGAGACGGAGAACGGTGCCTTGTCATCATCAGCCGATGCTGGAATTAAAGTAAATGTTTAGGAAGAAACGGAGAAATGAAGCGGGGTTAAAAAAATAAATAAAAAGCAAAACCGGGCCCCACTTTTTTCCTACCGAGGATTTAAATAGATCAATTAAATATAATATGAATTTGCAATATTAAATAAATATTCGGGCAAGCCGGTAAGGAATATCCATGGCTGCGTAGTTGCTGCATCAGCGCTCAGCAGCGAAGCTTTCTAAGCTCAACCGCCAGTCATCGTCTCTCTCTCTCTCTCTCTCTCTCTCGGAGCTGAAGTAACGCTGCCTTGATACGACCAACCACTGGGACATGGCGGTGACGGACTTCTTCGCCGGCGAGATCGCGACGGAGCTCCTGAAGCAGCTCATACAGATATCCCGCAAGTCCTGCCTCTGCAAGGCCAGCGCCGAGCAGCTCATCTGCACCATCAAGGAACAGCAACCCATCATCCGCGAGATCCAGTACTCCGGCGTCGAGCTCCCGGCCCACCGACAGTTCCAGCTCGACCAGTTTTCGAGGACCCTCCAGGATGGCCTCGAGCTCTGCAAAAAGGTCCTGGCCTCCAACCGCTGGAACGTCTACAAGAACCTCCAGTTGGCGAGGAAGATGGAGAAGATGGAGAAGAGGATCAATGCATTCTTTCAGAGTCAGGTGCCGGCCCACACCCTTGCCGACGTGCACCACCTGCGGTTTGACACGAAGGAGCAACTGGATCGGGTCGAGGGGTCGACGCGACGGCTGGAGCAGAGCCTTTCGGAGATGAGGATCGGCGGCGGCGGTTGGGTGGAGGAGGCGGTGCGGCTGAGGGAGGAGGCCGATGCAGAGTGGGACGGCCTCGGTGGAGGCGCGCTGAGGGTAGGGGCATCGGTGGAGGTGGGGAAAAGGAAAGTGAGGGAGATGATTGTGGAGAGTAAGGACATGGGAGTGGTTGGGATCTGTGGGATTGGTGGGTCTGGGAAGACCACTTTAGCTAAGGAAGTTTGTAAGGATGATGGAATCAGAGGTAAATCCCTTTTCTTGGGTCTTTTGCATCTTCTTTTCTTATTTTGGTAGTATTTTTTCTCGTTTCTCATCTCTTTGGATTCTGTTTCTGGTTGATGCTCCTTGTGGTTGAATTTGCTCTGATTGCACTAATGCTATTCGGGCAGGAGGCCCTTTATGAAGTTTTATTGCTATAAGTGCTCTAGATTTAGCTTGTTAGTAAGTGGTAGGTAATGATAGCTTGATCTGTGTGTCCTGGGATTGCTCTCAGATGTGGCTGGTGTCCTAACAAAATCTGTATTTTGGATTGAACGTGTATCGAACTAAGTTGGGAGCTCCTCTTTTCTCGCTTCTTTATTTTTCGTTTTTTATGGATATTCACTTGTTTCGGAATGGAAAGTGTACCTGTTTAGATTCAAAGCTACCGACTGACCATTTTTATGCTTCTTCCAGGTTATTTCAACGACAGGGTCCTGTTCCTAACGGTATCTCAGTCCCCTAGTGTAGATCAATTGAAGACAAGGATTTGGGGATACATAATGGGAAACGAAGGGGTCAGTCCATTCAATCGAGCTTCTCAGTGGAAGCAGTTTGATTTGGGGCTCCCAAGAAGGAACCTGATCGTGCTGGATGATGTGTGGTCATCGTCGGTGCTGGATGAGTTGCTTCCCATTTCCAGGACACCCGGTTGCAAGACCCTTGTGGTCTCGAGATTCAAATTCCAGAATGTAATTGAACGTAGTTATGAAGTAGAATTGCTGAGGGAACAAGAAGCCATGACCCTATTCTGCCACTCGGCTTTTGGAACAAAGTCCGTCCCTCCTGGTGCTGATGAAAATTTGGTCAAGCAGGTAGTTTAGAACTCTTTCTCTCTGGAGTACAATTTTGTCCAAAGTTTCATTTTAATCTGCTGGCTTAGTCCCTTTGATTTTTTATCTCATGAAAATGTTGTGGATAGATTGCCAACGAGTGTAAAGGGCTACCTTTAGCTCTCAAAGTGATTGGAGCTTCACTGAGGGACCAACAACCGATTTTCTGGGTGGGTGCCAAAAAGAGATTGGCAAAGGGAGAGCAGATATGCGAGTTTCATCGAAGACTGCTGGATAGAATGGCGATCAGTGTTGAGTACTTGCAGGGAAAGGTGAAAGAATGCTTCTTGGATTTGGGATCATTCCCAGAGGACACAAAGATTCCTATGGATGTTCTTATCAACATGTGGGTCGAGATACGCAATCTCGATGAAGAAGAAGCTTTTGCAGTCCTCGTTGAGCTCTCCAACAAAAATCTAGTTACTCTGGTGAAGGATGTCCGGTATGTTCGTGTTCCGCTGGTCTTTTGGCACGGTTAGATTTAGAAGTCTAATCAAAATGAATCCTTCTAACTTCATTATATCTGTGGCAGAGCTGGAGAGATATACAGCAGTTACTTCGAGGTGTCGGTGACACAACATGATGTGCTGAGGGACCTTGCCCTTCATCTCAACAAACAGGACGAAGTGAACAAGTGCAAGCGACTACTTATGCCTAAGAGAGACGAGTTTCCTAGAGAGTGGGAGAGGAATTCAGACATACCATTTGATGCCCAAATTGTTTCAGTTCACACAGGTACTGAGTGAAATTCAGTGAGAATTGGACGCTAAACTCTGTCTGCCAATTTGTTTTCTCTAATCTCTGTTGTGCAAATCTAGGTGAAATGAACGAAATGGACTGGCCAAGAATGGAATTCCCCAAGGCCGAAGTGCTCATCCTTAACTTCTCCTCCAACAGTTACTTCTTACCCCCTTTTATCGAGAACATGCCAAAGCTCCGTGCTCTGATTGTCATAAATCACAGCACTTCCAATGCTGTCCTCCGAAACTTTTCGGTTTTCTCTAGTTTGACCAAGTTGCGAAGCCTCTGGCTTGAGAGGGTTTGTGTCCCCCGTTTATCTGAAACCACGATGCCCCTCAATAACATGAGGAAGTTATGTCTAGTGTTGTGCAAGATCAGTAACAGCCTGGATCCATCAACCATCGACCTCCCCCAGATATTTCCATGCTTATCGGAGCTCACTATTGACCACTGCGACGACTTATCGAAGCTCCCTTCAAGCATTTGCAGGGTCCGAACCCTCAAGAGCCTGAGCATCACGAACTGCCATAGCCTTCAAAGTCTACCAGCCGATTTGCACAAACTGTTGTCTCTAGAGATTCTGAGAATGTATGCTTGCCCGAATCTTAGGACGCTTCCTCAGGAAATCTGTCAACTTGGTTGCTTGAAGTATCTTGACATCTCTCAATGTGTCAATTTGATGCGCCTTCCTGAAGAAATCGGAAAGCTGGGAGCACTTGAGAAGATAGATATGAGGGAATGCGCGCAAATAAGGCGGGTGCCAAAATCTGCCTCGTCGATAAGGTCTCTCAAAACCGTGATCTGCGATGAGGAGGTGTCTTTGTGGTGGAAAGAAGTTGTGAAGCCGAGGGAGGATGTTCAAGTTCAAGTCGTGGACAAGTGCTTCTCTCTGGACTGGCTCGACGATTGACTGGGTTTCTTATGAAAGCTTTGGCATAAGGATGTTCAATTTTGTGTGAGCAATGCTGCCTGTACTGAATTTTGTTCATTAAAATGACGCGACAACAGAAAACAAACTGGTGCTTGATGCTTATGCAGGACAGTATCTATGACAAATTTCTGAGAGTTCAAAAGTCACAGTTATTGTTTATCTGTTTATGCGGAACACAAAAGTTCTAGTCATTTATGCTGTCAAATTCATGCTTAACTCTCTCTGTCTGTCTCTCTCTCTCAAAAGGTGTGTCGTCAATGCACTTAAAGTGCAAAATAGGAAGTGTTTAAGTTCTGCTTGCATGGCGGAGGGAAGGGCAGCAATTTGGGTGACTGGTACCAGCTATTACTTGGTTGAGTGTAATCGATGTCATTGGTAAAATAATTTGAAATTTCGATCATTATTGTGTAAAGGTTGATCCAGGGATGCCGAGCAACATCAAGTTTATATCATTGCCCAATTCGGCATTCTCAAACTATTCTCAATGCTTGATTTATACTGAATTGACAAGCTCCGGTCGTGTCAAGTTTGTAAATGGAATGATGATTTCGTTTCTCACTTTCTGGTGATAATCTTTATGAAGATCATGATCGGACAGAATCTCGTGCCTTGTGCAGTATTCTTGGATGGCTCCAAAGAATCCAAAGTCGGGCAAGCTTTATAAGCAATATCAGGAGCATGATGGAAGTATGACTTGGCAAAACGAGGGAGGGACCAATCTTCACGTCTTATCTCACCAAGAGTTCAAAATTCAGCATCTCCATTTTGGAGTGTTAGGTGACTTTTTTGTGCTACAGTGTCTTCAATCATGAACTCTGGGAGGGCCCATCAGATTACTAGTGCTTTCTTTTCTTTTCTTTTTTTTTTCTAAATGGGGCTACGGATGGAGACATTGACTGACTATCGGGTTGATTTCTTGGACATTGCTCGGAGCCTTCCTATGTCACTTTCCTTGCTTGTAGTTTAGTGCAAGATCACGTTCTCTTCAAGTCGTCGGATCATATGTCTTGGTCTTTGAACAGCCTTTTCCACGGGACTTCGTTTTTTTATCTCCCTCGTCACGTCTTTCGGTCGGCCTTGGCATATTCCTTTGCCGGGGTGTTTGGTGAATGCAGCCACTGAGGCGAGGACAAAATAGAAGAGGATAGCAACACGCTTCGTCCTTCATGCTCGCACCGTGTTTCATTTCATCCTCTAAAACTGTGTTCATGTCCTCAGTCTGTTCCCCACCAGTCATTAGTTAGCCCAGAGTTTTTACTGTCGAAAACTCGAAACTTCTCGTTTACTTCGGTCACGCATTATCTGCTCTAGTAGTGGCTTACTCGTGCCAACATGGTTTTAAGGCGCATCGCTCTAGTTTAAGGTCGCATGGCACTTATCTAGCAGAGCGATAGCTCCAGTCCAGACGATGTAGGATCGAAAACACATCTGCTACCCACGCTGCCTCTTGGACACAAAAGCTCGCCCGCCTTGTGCCTCCGCCTGCATGATGTCAATCGCTCAGGTCGTGGCTTATTCGCTCCTTCATGGCTTTCCCAAGGAGTCGTGCTAGTTTTAGGTCATGCACGACTTATCTCTCAAGGCAAGAATCCATGTCAAGACGAACTATGATTGATGCACATCTGAAACCCAATAATCTATTTGAACAAATTTACAGTAGTTGCTATTGAAGCAGTGAAAGTGTGACAGAAACTTGGGTTTCAAAGGGAAGGTTGGGTTAATTGCTATTGTTGCTATCATCACCATTTTCGGATTGGTTGCCTGGGCGGAGTCCACTTTGTGAAGTTTTGTGAAAGATTACTGCCAACTGTCCTAAAAGCTTAAGCCGTTAGGTGAAGACGTGGTTTAATATTTATGTACTTTCACACACTTGACCTTTGCATCCATCGATAATGCACATGATAGGAGTACTTGATTATTTCACCATTCTCAAAACCTTATGAGAATTTCTCTAATAAGAATTCAACATCGTGACGTCTAATCCCCCACATAGATTTAAACTGTCAACGCATAGTTTGATGTTAGCAAACCAAGTATTCCACTACCTCAAAAATCAATGACGTAAGTTTGAAATGTCAAATGATAATCTCAAACTTTCAATGAATAGTTCAAACTATGAGATAATCAATTGCCAAATCTTAATGACGTGGAAACCCACCTAACTTTTCAAATGATTCGCACTAGTCAAAGTTCACAATTGCAAGCTAAAAAATGAGAAAATGACACATATGATCCATGCAATTTAATCCAATGAATAATGTAGTTTTTGGACACTTGATTTGTTCGATGCGATCCTACAACAATGTTTAATGTAGTTATTTTATTTGCTCAAACGACAAACTAGACGTTATTTGATGACATTTATTAATTTATGTTGAATTAGATTATTTAAAAACACGAATCAATATGTTTGTCATTTTATCCATCTACTTTAGAAAAGGAAAGAAAAATTAGGGTACTAATATGTTCATCGTTATTTGATAAAGTGGATTATTTTATCCTGATTTGTTATACATATCTTATTTGGTTAATGCATTTCTAACTCCATTTGGGTTATTCACCATTCAAACTTAAAGGAATTGTAAGCCATACAAATAGACTCCGTTAACTTAAATTAATGAAAGGATGATACTGAACATTTTTCATATGATCGAGATATTAAATTAAACATTCAATAATAATTTAGAGACCACATTGAAGAAATTAAAAAGCCTAGAAATGATATTGGTTATTAGACGAAAATTTACGGATTATTTGAGTACCTTTCCCCTAAGAAATCAGAATTCTTATAACCTTACTAACCCGAAGGCGTTGGAAATCCATGTAATTGACGATCAGTGGAACTGGCTCTACCTCTCTGTAATCATGAATCGAGTCGGATGAAAGCGTTTCCCAAGAGGAACCATCACGAATTCATGCGTCTTTGGTCTACTCGGAATGAGATGGGGGAAAGCAACGGACAGCAATTAATTGCTGGTGATTGGAGATGGTTGATTCCCGCGTCCATCACTGTTCGCCAAGCTTCTAATCCTTGGTTGCGCAAGAGGAAACTTTGTTGTCTTCCTTCATCTCCCCATTTTGGTCGTGTGGAGCTTGAACTAATTTAGGGCTAACTAGATTAGGGTTTTGGGTTGGATGGATAGTCAGGGTTTCTAATTGGAGAATTTCTTTCAATTTGCGATTTAGGGTTCTTAATTTGGGGCGAACGGTGTAAACACTATCGTTTACGGCTCCATTTACCGTCTAGGCATGCTAGTAAGCCATGTCAGTAGGAGAAATTAATAAAAAAAATATATAACTACGTCAGATTCTCGACAACCTAAATCAGAATCGACACTTAAGTGATTCAGTAAAAGATCTTTTTGTACTAAACTATAGATATATTTTATTTATGAAACACTTCAGTGTTCTTAAAAGCTCAAATTCTCTAACGTATAAACAACAAGGGAATGTGAACTTGTATAGATCAAATTAAAGAGAGATGTTCAAGCCGTTATGCCACCTTATTCCCTATGGGTAACCTATTTTTCTCATTATCCGTAGAGTATATGAAAAAGAAATTCCTACATAGAAAATGAGATGAGGAGACATTTTCACCCCTTAAAAATCACGTGCATTGCACGTGTTAGGGAGAAATTGATGGAGAATTTAGGACTGTTGCGGCATTAAGTCATGGGATTAATGGTCAACAGCTGAAATTTCAGGAGTAAACCTGCTCTACCCCAAAAAGTCGTCGAGAGCTTTGTGTTAATTTTGCCCTTTTCAAGCAAGTTATCAACTCAGTTGGGTCCCAACTTTTCTTTTTTTTAATATCAAACGATGAGGGAAATTATATAAAATTCCCTCGAACCTTGAGAATAATAAATTTATGCTTGCAAACTTTCAATTGTCTCACATTACGCCCTCAACTTTCATTTTTTTAAGAGTCCTTAATTCTCCATTATTCTTTTTTTCTTTAGCATGTACAATGTCCATAACTTTCCAAGGGTAACTGTATGTTTCATCTCATTTAGTTTCGAAAAATATCTCTTTTTACTCTTGATATCTATAGGAGTAACCGTATATTTCATCTCATTTAGTTTCGAGAAATCTCTCTTTTTACTCTTGATATCTATAAGAAATAATGAAAATTAAGAAAGTAGAAAAAAAACAAATTGATACAGACATATCGAAGAAATAATATAAATAATTTAGAATCCCCAAAAGGTAAAAGCTTTAAAAAAAATTGATGGTTATATTAATAGAAACAATAAGATATATTAACGAAGCATCAACTGTTCACTGCACACTCTTATCATTGCATCATCAATTGTGAGTGTAGAAGCTCATGGCCAACGATAAATCTAAGCCTTGGCCCGTCCATCATAGGGATTATTGAGGTCGAAGATTGATTGGAGAATCAACCTATAATCCTCGGTTTGCAAACCAAATCATGGACCATTCGACCAACCTCCTAGTTGGTCTTACCGACTGTTATGCAACCATCTTGTTGCCGCTCTTGCAGCCAATTACTCATTTCTATGTCATTGTCATTTGAAATTGGATCATCCTGGGAATAGATCATGATCACTCGCATTTTGTCAAGTGTGATGACCCGGGTGGCGGTGTGTGGAGAGGAGGGATGGCGGTGTGTCTGCACCTCAATCTCCGGATGCATGCAAAGGGAGGCACTTCTCTTGTCCCACATCATCTACAGAAGAGTTTTGGGACCAACTTATAAGGCATTGGGGCCCTCTTAATAATATGTACATGTTTTTTCGGATAGATTGAGAAGAACAAAACCGTGATGACTTGATATTCAAAACGGATAATATCCGTACTATGGATAACACCAAAGCATTACATCAAGCGTCTTTTCTCTCGCGACCGTTTGGCTGGCACAAGTATTCCACACATGTCTCGATATACGTTTCCATTTGGGTACTTTTTGGCTGGCACAAGTATTCCACACATGTCTCGGTATACGTTTCCATTTGGGTACTTTGTGAACTTCCTAGTGTTGGAAACCGGAATGGAGTGATAACAAGAGGTTTTTCGAACTAGAAAAAGTTCGACATCCTCTTCCACGTAAACTAAATCGAAAGAGTGTTTTAAGTTGCATCTTTCACGAGACGAACAGGGAAATTCACCGCACTCGGCGTGCGATGGCTGGTTTACTTGGATGAAGAAGCCGCACTCCAAGAGTGGCTGAAGACCCTAAAGAGTCGCTCAGTAACCATTGGTAAGTTGACTAGAAGCAATTTGAACAGGGAGAACGAACAGAACTGGCACTTCCCATGATTGTCTAATGCTGAATGACGGGGCGAAAGAGACCTAAAGAATCAAATGGCAACACAAGATACAGATCATTTCATCACAACTCAAGCAATAATGCAAGGTCCTTTCAATCAAGAGTCTTCTTTTGATAATGAGATAGTTACACAAATGATTTTTAATTTTTGGCCCAATGTGCAATGTTGCTCTTAAATTTTTCATTTATTCAATGTGATTCTTGAAATTTGATTTAACATGCGATGTCATATTTAAACTTTTAATCTATTTAATTGAAATCCTAAAATTCTCATAAATATTCAATTTAAATCTTAAATTACATCAAAATGTTCCATGTTATGCATTTATCGATTTAAGTTCATGGACAACATTTAATTTTTTTCATATAATTTATGGATTATATTGAAAATATATCGAAAGTTTAGAGACCAAATTGAACAAATTAAAAGCTTTTACACAACGGAACGAAACTCAGGCCATTTATGTTATTTTCCCTTTAAAAATCTTTTCGCTCCTGTCCGAGACTTTTGATAGACATAACAAAGCGTACGTCAAATCATCAAGCATCGATCTCATGGTGAAATAGAAAGGTGCATTCCTGAGCAGCTTCATCCTGCTTTTCCTGAGAGGCTATTTCCATAACTCCAACCCGTGACCTCCAGCTTACAGGGGGAACTAAACTTACTATTACGCTATAGGCTCGATCTCAGTACCATTGTGGTTACCAGACAACAAAAACCTCATTGTGACTCTTTTATTTACAAATCAATATTATTTACACAAGTAAATGAAAGCGCACTTATGCAATTGAGATGTATTCCTGATCCTTGCAGAAAAGATAAAATGCAGCATTGTGCCTCAATTTTGTACACCAAAAATTTCCAGAACAAACACTATGTTACAAGAGAGTCAAGTGGTGCTATTTACCATTTCACATCCAAAGTGAGAGCATCTGGAGGGACTAAAATGGATGGGAACTTAGTGAATGAGATGTTTGACAATAAGCTACTCCATGCGACGGTATCCACTCCAGTAAAAGGCCTCACCTTCTTTATCGTGAGGGGCATCAGCCTCTCTGCATATACTCTGGCCATCACCTCAAACCAGGCTCGTTCAACAGTAGGCCTTGTTCTCCACGGTTCCAACTTCACTAGTTGAGTCTCCCTACCGGTAACATTCCTTTCCAATTGTATCTGGAGACGGATAATCGTTGCTGCTTTAATTTTAGCTTTTACAAATCCTAAAAACCTGTTTTGATGCATCCGATCACCCATTAAACCCCCGAGAACTCTTTCAAGTGTGGCTATCCTTGAACTCAAGGAATCAATGGGGCATGAAGGTCTCCTATACAGAAAATTGCCATAGCATTTCTCAGGCAGCAACTCAATGGTGCCCATGGATGGGAAATTAGTCTCTAAATAAGTACTTGGATTTCGAGTTTTGTAGGCAATGAGTGATGCAGATCCCGAAACACGAATGGGCAACAAAGGAGTGCACAGTGATTGCCAATAGGGCCAAAATCCACTTTTTGCCTCAGTGACCTTGCCTGAAGAATTAAACTGTGGTCCATAAAGCAGAGAAACTTCTTGAGCTCCATTCACTTCCATAGTTATGCCTTCACCCACTAAGACATGTCTCAATCCAATGTATGTGGTGTTCAGCTGACAGGCAAACATAAGGACAATAAGATCCAGCATTCAAGCAAAACATTGTGATTATAATTACCGTCGACTTAAATAGGATTGCGATCCAACAAGATTGAGATCTTTCTTTATAAAATCTCTTGATTAAATTAGACAAAGTAATTGATGGCCAATAATAGAGAGAGTGATTGGCCTATCAATAAACAAATCAATGGGATGAACTAGAAATTCATCTCGTTTCTTTACAATAAATGCAACATATTCCTGAAGCAGCAGAAAACACCATACGTAGTAATCATTTCACATGAAGCCTTCCAGGATTCCACAATGACCTCAAGTATCACTTAAAAAAGAATGCTGCAGAGCCAATAGATTGTTTCATTCCGTAATACAGAGATGATAGCATGTGCAAACCACATGCCAATAGAAATAAGTGGCATCCTGCATGGTAAACATCTTATGCTAACCTGCCATGTCAACATGACACAACTCCATGATGAAATTATTTATGCTTGCATGGTTGTGACAACCGAGACAACTACACCTAAAGTTATTTCATTCAACACAAGGTAACCCCTATTCATCCGTTACATCACCCAAGGTTGTCACAATCACTCAAAAGGGATCACTCAGCACAGTGTTTTTGTAAAGATTTCCTTTGAGCAGGTAAAGAAATGGAAACTCTAGATGGAATGGGTAACGGAACTCAAGTAGAAAAATTAGCTAACAGTGACTGTTACACCGGAAATCCTACCACAGCAGTTTTTATGATAAACCTATATGCTAACATACTCACCTCACACACACCAGTGACACTTCTCCAAATGGACCATCATATGTTAACTCAACCACTCTGCCAGTGAGCCAAAGCTCTCTAACATCCTAGGAGCCTTCCTTGTTCTATGGAGAAAAGCTTGCTTTTCTTGCCATAGTTGTACACATCAAGTAAAAACACTTCATTTCAATTGATGCTGATTTATAAATCCTATATCCATCTCTGTTCACTAAAAAAACAGCAACCACAAAGTTTACTTGAATAGCATTGACAACAAACCAAAGTCTACAATTTTCAAACAACACGGTAATCCTTCCACCAATAATCATTAGAGCATAATGTGAAACAAGCATGAACTCAGTCTATGGTTCATTACAAGTAGGTATTCTTGCTGAGTCCACAACACAAAATAACAAAGAAAAAGAGTACAGATCGAAGTGCAAGAAAAAAAAAATTTCTTGAAAGTCAATTGCAGAAAAGTAAATCTCATATTTGGGTGCTTGTACATGTCATCCTCTGTTTTTCCACTTCCCTTTATATATTACAGCTTATCGAACCAACTCTCCACAGTTCGTAAGTATTTTTGCTTACAAAGATTGAATTTTAGCTCTGATCCTAACTTAGTCAAATGTTCTCCCTGTCTAGCTTACGAACTTGACTTTCTTGTAGGCTGGATTTCTTACTTGTAATTGTTCCCTTCTTGCTGAATCATGAATTAAATGAGAGATACCTGCTGCCACTTTTTCCTGAAATGGCTTTTGGATGCCTCTCTCAAGACTTCTTAGCTTTCTTCAATAATCTTGATTGATGTAAAAGCTGAATTAAAAGTTGACATAACTATTCAACATCAATCAGTTTTCTTCACCCTGGCCAGTTAAACAACATGTAAACTTGCTATACATTGTCCATTGCTAACCCTACTCGATAGGCATCAATGCTCAGCTTTCCCTAGACCTGGATCCTGCATGAATTGTGTGTAATTTTGCTAGCGATTGCTTTATCTTGACGTAGTCCAGGTGTCAACACCATCTGTCCAATCTCAATAATTGACAGCATCCCAACCAGGAAATGCAGAAATAAGATTGGAGAAAGATATTTATTATATATGATGACTATCCTGACCCAAAGATATTTATTATATATGATGACTATCCTGACCCAATCTAACATGTACAGTCAGGGTATGGAAACAATTTCTTTTACTCTACTTGAGAGCAGTGAGCTTTAAATCCACAAAATTTCCGGGAGCCCATCAAGTCAAATTTAAATTAAAATTCCTAGTTAAATATCAACTTCCCCCAGTTTGCCAAGAAAACGAGCTATTGCCAACAAAAGTAGCAGGACGAGCTGAACTTCGAAGTAGCTTTATGTCCTTGAAATGGAAACAACCAACCACAGGTAACTGCACTCTGCCTCCAAGTAACTATACATCTGTGCAAAAGTCTCACTATATACCAGCATTGGCCGATGCAAAGTTAAATAATACTCCACCTTATAATCGAACCATAAAAATTCCTAATCAAAGTTGATAATTTAGTAGAAGCAGGCGAATTTCACAAAATCCTGATTCGCAGCAAACCGACAACTATCAAGCAGAGGATAGAACTTCCAAACTGAAACACCACACCGAGGAATGACTTCAAATGAACTCATAGAACAGAAACAAAAGAGACTTCCGTAGATTATACTGATGGCCACAACACAAAGTCAATAGCAGATCGGAACCCAAAAGAAGAACTTACCGGCAGTGAGAGTGAGAACTCGTGATCTCCATCAGCCCGCAACTCGAACGGGCCGTCCAACTTGAAAGACTCGATCTCCGGGGACGAACCGACCGCCCTCACCAGATCCCCGAAATCCACTCCTCGCGTGACGTTCAGCTTCCTCCACGACACCACCTCGTCGGAGAACCTGAAGAACAGGTCGGTCTTGCCGAACCGGATCCGGAGCTCATACCTCTGGGCAGTCCCGAGTCTGGCTTTGCCCAAATCCAACCTGGCGACGCTCACGGCGTCCGAGTCCCACCTCTGCCTCACGCAAATCTCCTTCACAACGTCCTGAACCGATCGAATCGGAAGCGACGACGATGAGAAAGAGCGGTGATTCGATCGTGATTGCGATTGCGGAGGGAAATGGAATCGGAGCGGCGGTGCTCACGTACCTGAAAGAAGAGCGCGGTGCTGGAGGGAAGGGAGGAGACGTTGGGTGCGAGAGCCGGAGTTGGGGCTTGGGAAGATGACGATGTTAACCGGAGGAGAGAGAAGAGGAGGGAGAAAGTGGCTACGGCGGAACTCGCGCTCATGTCTTTCTTTCTGAGGTGGAGGTCGACCGGCTGTCGGCGACCACCGGGCCGGGAGGCGGAGATAACCTTAGTCGGCAGTTACCAGAAGACGATGCTTTGCGCCGGGACTACGGTAGAATTACCATTTTGCCCACGAGAGGGAAGCACACGTTCTTCCTTGGCCGCCATAGAGGGAGAAATTAGCGAATTGGAAATTACGCGCTTATAAAACTCTCCTTCGGCTTTCGAAACTCTGGATGGCATATAGACTGGTTTGCCCAGCGAGGATGTTTACCGGTTTTATGCTCTATTTTATTCGCAAAAAATAAAGTATTTAAAATAATATATTTTAATAATTAAACAATAATTTTTTTCTTATCAACAATAATTTTATTTAAATATTTTTTGTCATTTATGAAAATAGTTTCTACTCATTCATTTTTGTATATAATCAGTGGTCATTTATGTTGATCGAAATAATTTGTTAACGAAATATATTTTATAATTAATAAATAATTTATATCTATATATGTCCGTAAATGATATAAATATATACTTTATTTATTTTTATAACGATATAAGCGATTATATTTTTAATGATGATTCATTTTTTAGCAACCTCACTTGAAATAGAAGCTGGCAAGTGGCTAGACCTGGCCACCAGCAATTAGCTAAGGGCTGAGTTTCACCAAAAAGCAGTTCTGGTATTTTGCTTTTAAAAAAATAGCAAAAATTCTTTAGAAAGTGTGATTTTTTCAAAAAACAACTAAGTGTAAGTTGTTTCTTAATTTATTTTTAAATTACACTTTAGTAAGGCTCTAATCGTTTCACGGAAAATAAATCATTTCCGGAAAACATTTTTTCAAGAAATCATTTTCTTAAAAAATGATAATATTTTTCGATATTCGCTTAAAATTCAAAAATTTTCAGAATATATTTTCACAAATTTTTTGTTCTTTCTGTTTTTTTTTCTTATTCATGAATGCTCGATTATTGCCACCGCCGCCCAATGACCAGCCGGTCGTCGACCAGCGACGGTCCAACTAATGTCCAGTAGACGATGAAGGTCCAGCGGCTAGCAATAGGGACATTGAGGGTTGTTTGACTTGCGAAAAATATTTTCCTCTTTTCAAAAATGAAAAATATTTTCATTAATTTTAAAAAGAAACTTTTCATTAATTGGAAGATATTTTTCATGCTAAAACATTTTCCGCCTCCCGAACACCATAATTTCCGAAAAACATTTTTCGAAAGAATATTTTCCGTAAAATGAAAGTAGCCTAAATACAATTCACATTTTAGAAAACTTTTTCAGTCAAAAGTCCTTGCATTTCCCCAAAGACAAACCAACCGCACCCAAGATCATCTTAAAATTGCAACATCATCAACTTCGTCCGAAACAAGCAACACAGACAAGCTTTTTCCTCTCTCTTTGCATTTCGGCAGTCGCTACGAAATTCTACATAAATCGTTCTAAGCTGCATTCATCCAAAGGAATCGTAGCTAAAACGCTCAATGTGACAAATCATGCTAATCTGAAAAGAATGAACACAGTCGTATCATCTTTCTTTTTTCATGTTTCCACTAAACAGTTTCATCATCTCCTGTGAACGCTCTGTGAATTAAAAAAATAAATCTTAAGTTAAATGAATTCTCCCTCAGATGGCACAGCAGTTCGTGTCATGAGAAAGAAATGGCGTTCTTGATGCTGTGTGCTTCATGCAGACTATCGGATACCCTGGACGGAGGCCAATAGCGGAACCATGATCGACCAACTATGTTCTTGATAGGAAGCGGACCCCTGCAAACAATGGTTCAAGGTATGAAACTTCGAAGAAACATTCTCCGAGATAGTGAGGACGGTAGTGAATTCAGTTTTGTCTACTACTCCGCACCTCCCCAAAGTAAAAACACTCGCAAATTATCATTCTGGTCAACTACAAGTGCTAAACCAGCACAGATTTTTAACTGGACAAATAACGATCTCAAAACTCGATGAGCCACATTATCACGCATAACCATCGTGAGCAACTGAAAGACTCAAAAAATACCAGTTATGGGAATCAAGACTGTTGTTACGGTTGTCTCCCATCACGAAAACATATCCTTCAGGCACATGCTGCAGTTGGATGCATAGAAACAAATATGTCAGCACTCAGTGATCAACCTGGGGTCACATTGTCATCATAGAACATATGAGTGGGCAGTTACGATTCAGCAAGAATAATAACAGCTGATTACACTACATTACCACTGGCTCCATCTCATAAGCAAGTGGCTCTAAGACAAAATCTTCATTTTGAGCAACACCATTCACCAGAAGTTTACCATTGTTAACCTGCAAAACAAAAGCCATATTCAATATTTAACCACCAAATAAAGTTCACGCATCAGTGGAAATACCGAAGTCCAGGCATGAAAGGTTTTTAATTTACTTTAAATATTAACAGAACACATCAAATCTTACTTCAAAATAATCTATGATATTGAGGATAAGTACGATTAGCTCTGGCAAGGTGCACTTAAGAACTTACTTCAACATAATCTCCAGCCTTTGCCACAATCCTTTTGATGAACACATCACTTGAGCCATAGCCAACTTCCTGACCAATTTAAACCAACAAAAAAAAATTCTCAGTGCTCTGATAAAGCATAAACTGGATACCATTTTCTATTAGTAATAGCCCATGAAAATGTTTAACTAAGTAAGACCTGTAAAACCGGAGGCGCCTTGAAAATTACTATGTCCGAAACCTCAGGTTGTCGAAAGATGTAAGACACCTGCAGAAACCAAAGCCAGTAGGAAAGTGAGCAAAATACTAGCCAACTAAAAATCATCCGACCGTAGCTTACCACCCAAAAAGAAAAGATAACTCCAATCATTAACCATCTGAATAAGTCAATTAGCAAAAAAGCAAAGTCATTTCATCCCTCCAACCAGTTATTAGTCTGACTTACTCTTCTGCAAATGGGAACATACACATCTTTTTTTCCCTCGTCTTTTTCTGGTTCATCTAAATCACCTGCTATCACAAGGAGAAAGAACCATACCCCGGATTGTCCATTTTAACTCATTCTAACAACAGCCAGTGAGTGCCATTACAAGCCTAAACCACTATGAGTTTATTGTGGAAGAAATATCATAATTATTCTGCAGTCCTAGGCTGCACTGTTAATTTCTGAACAAGATCGATGATCAAATTATGCATCGATGATTCCAGATAACCATAGTTTTTTGATTCAATTAATTGGTTGTGAAAACTACCGGACACCAACCATGACTGGAAAGCAATAAGACCTGCCTACGCTATTTTCACTAGAACCACAAGGAAACTTCATCATTTTGATTATATCAGTGGCAACCTTAACCCTCAATGAATTCCAAACAGAAAGTAAACAGTAATTATTTTTGCCACAGTTAACGTTATGAAGGATGCCCTCACCTTTTCTGCCAAAATGCGGTCGCCAATTTCGAGAGTGGGGTACATAGATGCAGAGGGTATCGACCTCGCCTCCGCCAGGGGCGACCTAAAGAGCAAACCCACCGTCAAAGCAGTGAAAGCCGCCTTCGCATCTTCCGCACGAACCCCTAAAAGCCGCGAAAGCCACCCATTCCTCGCACCATTCCTCAATCTCTCGGCGCCACCAACCTCCTCCTCTCTCTCAAAACACATCGTATCTCCATTTCCTCCGTCCGCGCCACCACCGGAAGCAGCCGCCGCGGGTAAAGCCTTGACGGGCGAAATTCCAGAAACGCCCTCGCTCGAGAACGGAGAACAGCAAGAACCGCCGGCAATCGAATTAGCCAGCGAGATCAAGCCCACGATCACCGACCTCCCGCAATCAGGGCCGCGTACATGCCCCGCGAGGGTAGAGAACGCGGAAGAGGGAGGAGCCGGGGAGTGGGGCCTGAGGTCGGGCTCGGACCTCTTGCTCGGGCAGAAGAGGCGAGACCGGACCCAGCACTCCTCGAGCAACCGGCAGTTCCCGACGCGAAGGCCCGCGTTGGAGGCGAAGGCCTGGGCAATGTAGGTCGAGTAGGTGAAGGTAACGCGAATGGCCATCGAAGCGACGGATCAGAGCACCTCGATCGCCGCCAGGCGTGTAGCGTCCTTCCGGCGATCGGGAGATCCAGAAGAGTGCTGGGTTCTACGGAATCTCGGGAGCGAAGACTGACATGCTTCAGAAGTACAGACGACTGGAAGTCGAGGGCTTAGGGCTTGGACAAGGAGAGAGAGAGAGAGAGAGAGAGAGAGAGAGAATTTGGTTTGGCTTACGTTTCGTGACGATGAAGGAAGAAGGGACGAGAAAGCCGAGGGAAACTGCGACAGACGCCAAGAAAAGTGGAGCGATGCGAGGGGCCGGAGAATTTATACGGGGCGCTGCGGCTGTCCACCGTCCATTTGCCCGTCTAAAAGCAGCTGCTCCTAAGGAGAAAATATTAGGTGCACTTAGTGTGCCAAGTCAGAGGAGGCCACTAATATGCGACACGTGTCGCCAGCGTGGCTCTAGTGTGGACGTCTGTGGAGCGGAGGAGAGAGAAGGGAAATATGACTAAAATCTCACACAAAGAATCCCAATTGACATCCTCATTCTCATCAACATCCTCATTCACGACCACACTTGATTTATATAATAAAACTTTAGTCATCGTTTTTTTCCATGTACTTAGTCACTATTCTTATGGTATTTACATCTTCTATTCCCACACTCATCCACCCATAAGATCGTTACATCAACGTGGAAAATCTATTAAAATTAGATTGACCTAGTAACATTTGATGATTTTCATTATTCATGATCATTTCTTTAACATGCTTCGTCTATCTTTTCAAAACATAGGCAGGTGGAATACTGGTAATCAATGTGTTCTCAATTAATACTTTCAAGGCATAGCGACATAACCATTATTTTGATTTAAATAATTTACTTTCACAACAAACTGAAATATTTGTAGGGTCAAATCTAACAATATGAACACGTTCAATCTCTTATATAAACAAACTACTCCATCAAATGTAGTATTACAATACATTGAGAGAGGCTTTCGAAACATTCTTCATTGAACCTTTTAAAAATTGTACGAGTATATAATGAAGCACAATGCTTGAAAATCTCATTATTTGAAATCTACATTTTGGGGTTTTTCACATAAATATAATCGTCTTGACTTTCAATTTCTCTCATATGCTTCAATTGTTCTTTATAGTGGTGGACAAATTTTACAAGGATTAATGTATTGGTTGACATTTATTGGAACACATTATTAGTGCTTCACTCATCTGGCTTGATTTTATACCACATGTGAAAATATCACGACCAAACACCGAACTCCATTTATATCTGAGGTTGTACAATTTTTGAAGCTAATTATTGTTTTCAATGTCCCCACTTCGCTTTCATTTTCTTTCAAGTATATTCTTTCAAGTATATTCAAATTCATCTTCCGATCTACACCTATACATAAGTGCTGAAAAATACTAACCCTTAAAACCCGACTTGTGATAAAGATGTTGAATGTTTTCATTGACATTTTTCCCAATATACAAAGTGCACAAATGGTGTTGGGTATTTAGAAATGCCATTCTTATAACTTTTGCCATAACTTGATCTTGATCAGTGAATATAGTTTTTGAAACCTTATTTCCCATAAGCTTCAAAAAGACCTCAAACAACTAAATAAATGATTCTGCAGTCTCATCCAACAAAAATGTACAACCGAACAAAATATTCTTTCAATGGTGATTAATCCCAACAAAAGGTGTATATATCATGTTATATTTGTTAGTACGGTACAAGGTATTAAACACCAACACATTACCAAAATAATCATAATCAAATCTTGATAAACTATCTCTTCAAAATAAATTAGTCAATCTACCATATTGATTTACTTGTATATGTGAAAATGATTTAGAAGATTTTGACTATCTTCCCCATTGATACCATTGGATCTCACCGTTTGCAAATAGTTTTGACAATTACGTAAGTTGAAACCTAAGTTCTTACTTCCTGTTGATTCATTTGCCAAAAACTTATATATTACAGTTCCTTCAATACCAGCTTTCACCATGTCAACCACAACACCCTTACAAGCATAGTAATCAATCGTCCACATCTAATAAAATGTCTTTGATTTTTCTGGTATGAATGTATGATTATACTCGGAAACATACTTCATGACATCATAAAGACTATTGTCCACCTTAAATTTGATATGAGCAAGACATCCACATCTAATTTCAAAGCTCTTAAATTTCTTATATTGATTAAATGAGATAGGTGAATGACCCTCATAATTACATATAAAAGTCCAACGAATTGTTTTTCCTTTTATGTTTCTAAGTAATTTACTCTTCCTCACTTCAAATCCCTTATTGATTGCATAAGCCACATACTTATAATATACTTCAAGTTCATTTGGAAAAACCATTCTTATTGCAAATTCAAAATCTTTTTCCATATCAAAAATTACATATGCAAGATGGGCGGTTTCTTGCTGCAAAGCAAAGAATGAAAAGTAATGAACAAAGTGCTTTCAAAAAGAAAATAATATCTCATTCATTACTTAATAAGTAAAAAAGTATCAGCCAAAGTATGCGTAAAGAATTACCTCTGATTCAGCCATCCTTCAATAAGTTTTAAAGTGTAAATTTGCACATGAATTGATACAAATACTCGAAAATTGTCAATAGCATGTAGCACGCGGAAAAAAAAAATCAAGAACCACCAAAACAATATCTTCAAAATTCTCAAATCGCCAAAATGTAAATCCTCCCCTCAGCAGCAAAAAGAGAAAGGACAGACATAATAAATGGATTTTTCTCCAGTTGTTGGGATAATCACAATTCACTACTACACATATATGTTTCTACCTCAGAGCTATTGTTATTCTATTCAGCCATTTCACAACTAAGTTTCATGATAATCTAATATTTCAAAATTCAATGAGCGCATTGGAAAGGACTATATGGCCAATAATGGCAAACATGAAGGGAACAAAATTCAACATTACAGCTTGCAATTCATCTTCAGCAAATGGCACACATACTTACAAATTGGAATTACTATAATTGACATTTTACACATACTAAATGTTGATGATGACAATGAGTTGATTACACATTTCATTACCTTGCAAATTAGACTAAGGCGTTGACCTTCCTTGATCTCTCTCAAGAATTGGAAATTATTTGGATCTACAAAGTACATGTAGAGTCAGAAGAACTTCTCTTAGAATAACCAGCAAAACAAAGTTTAACATTGCCACAAGTACATAGAACTATTAGTATGCTCACCAAACAAATGTAATGGATCCTTTTACAAACACCAATGACTGAGCCTTGACATACTAAATGGGCTAGACAATCGAAAGGAAAAACACACACAGCATTTAGATATTCAATCAAGATAAAACAACAGTGGAAAGTGAAAATGAAGGCAAATCGCAGCAAAGAAAAATAAAACTGGCTAAGTAAAATAAACCCAGAAAAATCCAAAGATCAGAGCGAAACGCTCACCGATATAGACGCAAACGATGAAATCTTGAATTGCAGCGAAGCTAAAACACGCAGGAACGACCAATGGGAGCAACCTCAACCGGGTTTCACTGCCAACGAACGAGCAAAACAGTTAGGAAAACCCAACGGTGGAAAGAGGGTAGTGTGACCGACAATATTAAACTTACGTCTCTCTCGTGTCCCCATAATGCTGAGATAATCTAAGAAAGCCTCGGAGCAGTAAAACCCAATCAAACAAATTTGTCAAAAAAAATCAGTACAAAAATATAGAAACAACACACCAGAACACAACCCGTCATCGACCTTCTGTCTCTCTCAACACCAGAATGCTGAAGGAAGCGGCAGAGCGAAGCGATGGACACTCGCTTTGCCTTCGACAAACAAAGGCAAGCGTCGCCGCGAAGAGAAGCAATGGACGAAGCAAAGCGGCGAAGTAGACGCTCGCTTTGCGGTTCGACACTTCGATGGATGAAATGGGAGCACGGCGGCGGCGAGCTCTCTAGAGAGAAATTAGGAGAGAGAGTTCAATCTTCAAAATGTTTTCCGAAGAGAAGAGAAGATGAGATGAGAGAGGAGAGATGTGGGAGATAGTGTCAGAAAGTCATCTTTAATTTAAACATCTCTCTCCTCTCTCTCCTCTTTCTCCTCTTTCCCCTTTTTCCCAGCACTCTATCTCGTCTACACCCTTTCTCTCCTCATATTTGTGTTGGGAAAAAATAGTATATGAGAGAAATGGAATCGAAATGATGTAGACTTTGAGGCGTGTGATCACTATCTTTTAGGATCAATTTGCCCCATTACGTTGCTATTGGTTTATGGAAAATTTCCTTCAGGATACAACAAAGTCTCGAGATCAGTGGATAGCAATTCCAGAGAATCTCCTAAAACTCTCTTCGAAGACCAATTGAAAACGAGGCCGTAAATTACCCTAAAATTCTAGAGACTGCCGCAAACAGACATATCCTTTCATGTCGAAAACTTACCATTTGAACACACCTCTTCGTGTACAAGACTTGTCATTTCGGTTTCTTCCCGAACAGTCACAAGTCAATAGTTACGTCCGAACAGTCACAAGTTTAACGACTAAAAATTAAACGCGTCAAAAACGTGCATAATCGCGCACCTGCACGCGGGTACAGTGAGGTCTAGCCCACTAGACTATTTCTAATAAAATAGTAAATTCAACTCATATATAAAGTGACAGAACTTTCCTTTCTTTTCCATGTGGGATAAGGAAAGTATCTCAAGTTTGTTTTACAAACAAACGATTCCAACAATACAGCCTACGGACATATCACACATATATTGACCTCTTGTTTCAACGAGAAGTTTATTATTTACTTAGCACTATTATGGCCTTATGCTTGTACCTTTTCATGAGCTCTGTAGAAAGCAACCCTAACTTTCGTAACAAGCAGCATCACTTCTAAGCTCATATAGGTAAAGTATTCTCACGTGTTTCTGTTACTAATAAACACGTTATATTAAAGTATTATACTTCATTAAGAATAAAATTCAACCTCTAAAACGTAACAGACGATACTGACTCCTCACGTCAGGGTTAATGTCAGTATCAAACAATCACTTTCAGTAACTTGTTATTACCCATTAAACCATATAACTAGTGATGTTCTAGTATCAGGTTGGGTTACTATCACCGGTGATTTTAATCGAAGGGTTTAAGCCCCATTTCTTTTGAGCTCTTTTTTACTATCTCTCTTGGTAGTGCCTTTGTAAAAGGGTCGGCCATATATAAAGTGATAGAACTTTCCTTTCTTTCCCATGTGGGATAAGAAAAGTATCTCAAGTTTATTTTACAAACAAACAATTCCAACAATTTCTCTTCTCTCTCCTCTGCTCCACAGATGTCGACGCTGGTGACACGTGTCGTGCGTTGAATGGCTTCCCACGCCTCTGACCTGCTTCACTAAGTGCACCTAATATTTTCTTGCTCTTAAGGGTGTGCATGATCCGGATTGAGCCGTTTAACCCATGTAGTATTGGTCCATAATTTTTGGGATCATAAATCAACCCATCAAGGTTGAGACTAATGATCGAACCTCGGACTCTAGGACCGTTAAATTATTTTCCTATAATTATTTTATTGCGAGGCTGATGAAGAGCGACAAGGCAAGGGCAAGCAAAGACAACGGAGGAGCATCTCGATAGAGAGCAACACCTGATGGGAAGTTCCTCAAATTAAGCCTTCGTAAGCTTTCTAGCTAGCAGAAGGCAAAAGCAACGCAGAAGGCATAAGAGATACCCCTCGACCCTAGCTGCTCCTAGGCCGTGAGCTTGGCAAAAAGAGAGGCTTGTAGTTGTACTCAAGAAACTGAGCTCGGTGGAAATAAGAAGTTGCTTTTGGACTTCTCTCCTAGGCTTGGTGAGAAAAACGATAACCTTATATAAACTATGTATATGTCGGGTTATTCTAGATTTGACTACCTCAATAACCAATATGTACATTACCGAATTAGAGATTTCAGTATCGAGTACCGACATATTCATCTTAAGAACCAAATCAGAATCGGTCGAATTAGGCTAGTCTAGGGTTAACCTTGGATCATTACTCACCCCGAGGTGCTCCAATTGCGAAAACTCCAGTCAACTTATTTTTTAGAAAATATGACATTTTATGTTTTAATAACTTCGAAAAGTTTTGCTTTTCAAAAAATATATTTTTTAATTACTGATCAATCTTCAAAATATATTCCTATGAGCTATTTGCTAATTTTACTAATATTAATCGGTGTCGTTTGAAGCACTTGCTGATAAAATTCCATCACCTCATCGACGAGCATCAAATAAGACTTCACTACCGCATTTGACTAGTATGATTCCTTAGAATTATTTTGACTAAAATATTAAGATCAAATTACATTTTTCTGTGAGCTTATTTATTATTCACTCATTTTCAATGGAGTTTTTATTGTTCAGTCCCTAGCTTGGTAGTGCGCTATGGTAAAAAGGATCACACAATTCTTCATGAGGTCACGCATTCAAATTGCATCGTGAGTGGAACTCTAATGAACTTGTACTTTGGGTGTTTGCTACCTTATGTGGACGGATTGTCTAGCCGCTAGTGTGCCATAGGTTATGATGACAAGTTTATGTACCTAAAAGTAAATTGAGTAGTGATTTCGCCAGAATTTGACTTCGCGACAAAATACATTTTACCGAAAGTAGTTCTTTAATTTTAATTAGACAAAACTATCAGAATGTGAAGAAGCGTGAGCAAGAGAAATGAGAATTTTTTATTTTGTATTCATTATGTTTGTATTACAAGAGTAGTCCACTATTTATATTGCACTATATGTACAATAAAGGAATATAATCTCTAATTGATTACAATTTATTCACAAATCTCTTCGAACAATCTTCACTAATATTTTGCATATTTGTTAACACTTCCCCTCAAGTTGATGGCTTATATTTGTCTAAGACATCCAGCTTGCTCATAAGATATGCATACTGCCTTGAGCATAAAGCTTTGGTGAATATGTTCGCCGGCCGCTCCGTGGTGCTTATTCCTCTTGTCCTAATTATCCCTTTTTGAATTTTCTCACAAGTGAAATAACAATCTATTTCGATGTGTTTCGTCTTTTCATGAAGAACAGGATTAGCTGAAAGTTCGAGATCTGCTTCATTGTCACAGAATAAAGTAGTAGGTCCTTCAATTTATACCCCAATGTCTTAAAGAAACCCACGTAACCAAATCATTTCACATGTGGTCTTAGTCATTACTCTGTACTCTGTTTCAACTGAAGATAAAGAGATTGTTTCCTACTTCTTGGTCATTCAAGACAAGAGTGAATTGCCCAATTTAATGCAAAATCCAGTCACTGATCTTCTTCCATTTGGACATACACCATAATCGGAGTCACAATATGCCTTCATCTCCATGTTACAGTCCTTAGAAAGAAGAATTCCCAATCTTGGACACTTCTTTAAATATTTAACAACTTTCAGGGCAACAACCGTGTAGAATGCTTAGGTTGATGCATGAACTGACTGAGTGTCTGTATAACAAAACAAATATTTAGTCTAGTCATGATAAGATAAATCAACTCACACACTAGCCTCTGGTAACTAGAAGGATCCTCAAGTAATGAATCTTTTGATGATGGTCCACCATCACATTCAACTGTAGTAAGCACAATATTCTGCTATATTGGAATAACAATGGGTTTGCAACCCGATAATCCCGCCTTTGATATTATCTTTAGAATGAACTCTCTCTGGCTAAGAGAAATTCTCAATCCAGATCGGGCAATTTCAATGCCAAGAAAGTATTTTTGTGCTCCCAAATCTTTGATATGAAATATCGAATGTAAATATGTCGTCAGATCATCAATAGCAACATCATTTTTCCCATAATAAGAATGTCATCCACATATATGATCAGATAAATTTTGGACATACCTTTTGCCCGTGTGAATAAAGCATAGTCATGCTTAGATTGTTTGAAACCAGCAGCAATTAGGGCACCTGTGAATTTAGCATTCCGCCGTCGAGATACTTGTTTGAGACCATAAAGAGATTTATGAAAATGACATACTACAGTCTCCCCCTGTCTTCATAAACTCGGAGGAAGTGTCATATAAATTTCCTCCTTAAGATCTCCATAAAGGAAAGCATTGTAGACATCCATCTAATGAAGATTTCAGTTTCAACAAGCAGCAATAGATAAGGAGTTATTTATAAAAAAAAATAGATAAGAAGGAGCGAACAGTGACATCCTTCACAACTGGGGAAAAGATTTTATGATAATCGAAACCTTTTTTTTGTGTAAAACATTTGGCCACAAGTCGTGCTTTAAATCTTTCCACCAACCCATCTACCTTATGCTTCAAGCTTCACTTTATATACCCATTTGCAACCGATGGCCTTACGGTGTGGTGGAAGTGGCACAATATCCCAATTATGATTGTCTATCAGTGCTTTCAATTCATCTTCCATGGCCCATAGCCATCATGGATCATTAACAATCTCATGATAGTGGGATGGTTCATAAGCCTCATAAATACAACTCATGCAACATTTATGGTCTGGAGATATCCGATCAAAAGAGACATAAGAAGATATTTGGTGAAGAATACTTGGGGAACCACGACCATTACATATGTAATCACCCATCCATGTTGGTGGCTTGATGGTTTGTCCATAATGTCGTGGCACAATTAGGGCAACTTCAGGAGATGGTGCTGCAAGTTCAGCATATGGTGCTGTAGGCTCCGAAGATGCATAAGTTGGAGAAGACTCTGTCGGTGGAGCAAGGGAATTCCCTAAAGTGACCAAATCATTAGAAGGACTGTGAGCAAAATCATGAGCAAATTGATGTGCAATTGGAACTACTATCAAGTCATCCATGTGATAAATAGAAGAAGAGTGATCATCATTAGGTTAAGAAATCTTGCCCATTGAGCTTGAGTTGGGTGCCTTTGAGGTGGACCACATTTTCTTGAATGGACAAATTTCTTCATGGAAGATAACATCACGACTTACAAGAAAATCCCTTGTAGTTAGATCATAAACTCGATATCATTTCTGTAGTGATGGGTAACCCATGAAGACACATTTGTGAGCAAGGGGTCCATTTTATATGGTCCCACAGTAGTGACATAACAAAGACAGCCGAATACTCAAAGATGATCCAAATTAGGTTTTTTATTAAAAAGTAGTTCAAAGGGACTCCTACCATTAAAAACTCGAGATGACACACGATTAATTAGATAAGTAGTCATGATCACACAATCGCCCCAAAAAGTCTCTAGAATGGAAGCTTGAAATTTTAGCATTTGTGCAACTTCAAGAATATGACGATATTTTCTTTCCACAGTTCCATTCTGTTAAGGAGTGTAGACACAAGTACTCTCATGTATGATTCCTAGTGATGAAAGCAATGTGTCACAATCTCGATTTAAAAATTCACTCTCATTATCTGTTCAAATTTTTTGAACATATTTGCCAAATTGAGTATGCAATAAGGAAAGAAATTTTGTAAATGAAGTAGTATCTGAGTTTTTCATTGCATAAGAAAAGTCAAAGTGGCACGAGAATAATCGTCCACAATGGTAAGAAAGAAATGGAACCCATCATGTTGGGACATGATAGGGATCCTAGACATCCATATGAATGAGAGCAAGAGAAATATTAGAACGAGATTTACGGGAAGAAAATGAAAGTCTAGACTGTTTTGTAAGTCAAATAATATCACAAGCATCATAAGGAATAGTAGCATTGTGGCAAACCTTTGATGGGTAATAGAAATTTTATTGATATGAGCATTACAAGAAAGACATCCTTTCTATGGAATATCTAGATTATCTAGAAGACTAGTCCAAAAATCAAGCCGATGTGAAGCCCTACCTTGTCCCATCAGTTTCTCAGTCGAAAGGGTCTAAAATAGGCATTATTAGCATAGAATTGGACAAAACAAGATGTGTTGGCACATGCTTTCAAGACTGAAATGAGATTAAATTTGAATTCATGAACATATAGAACATTTTCCAGAATTATAAGAGGACTGAGATTTACAGTTTCAATTTTTGTAACGAATGTGGTATTTCCATTTGGAAGCTGCACGGTTTTAAGGGAACTAGATTCTTTATGAATACTGGAAAAAGGAGTATCATGGCATATGATGTGATCACTAGTTCCTGTATCTATAACCCATGCATCATTGGAAATTGAGTTCAACAAATAGTAAAAGGTACTTGAGAAGTTAGCTCCTTTTTCGTTGACGTCCATTTGCTGAAAAGCCATCATCAACTATTGAAATTGCTCATATGAAACAGGTGGATTTAAACCAATTACTTAATGGACTTGAGCCTTCTTTCCTTTTTCCTAGGTTTTCCCATGCAACTTCCAGCATGTCTTTATGGTATGGTGTGGACGCCTGCAATAGTCACAGTACAATTTCCCTTTCAATTTTCCTTCACCATTACCTGACCACGTGGTTGTCCCGTGACCATGAGATTGGTCTCCCCCTGACGCTGACATGGAGGATCCATGGCCATTGGATCTGCGCTCGCCTAAGAAGAAACGCGGACCGTCCGATCCCGCTGTCCCTAAGCCTTGCGATTTATCTCCGTTGATCATAAAACAAGAGCCATCGAATTTGTTGAAATTATTTAGGCCGTTGAATGAGTTGATGAAGCTTCTAGGGTTACAATTGACGTGTTCATTCAGCCCCTCTTTGTCTTCCTGAGATGCAGATTGCTCGCCTGTTCCTCTCCGTCGTCCGTGAGTTGCAAGGATGAGCCCATCAGTCCTTCCATAGTCCTGAGTGGTGAGCCTTTAGCTCTCTTCATGCATTGCCATTTCATATATTCTCCCAAGTGGCGACAAAGGGTTCATGGTGAGGATTTGTGTTCGAAAAGCTAGGTAATCCTCGTTGAGAATCAATATAAAAAAAACCCCATTGCTTTTTGCTGTTTTCTAATGTTTTCGCATTGTTTTAGTAAGAAATCTAGGGCGTCGAGTTTTTCTTCAATAGTTTATAACTCGTTCCACAAGAACTAGAGCTTGTTGTAGCAATCCCTAACAGAGGAGTTTCCCTATTTGAGCTCTGCTTACTGCTGCTCAATTGTGAAGATTCTTGCTCGATCAAGCTTCCCGTATATTTCTCTAATATTCTCCCACATTTGTTTTGGGTCCTCTATAAAGGGTAATCCTGCTGTGACGTCTTGGCTCACTGTGTCACCGATCCATATCCTTACAAGCCGACTGCATTTGACCCACAGTCGTTACGGCTGTTCATTGATCGGAATGGGAACGCTTCCATCGAGAAAACCCTCCTTGTCCTTTGTGGCGCGTCGGAGCTCTATCGCCTAACCGGTGTAGTGTTCAAGGCCAATGAGCATCTGGCTGATTAACCAGAGCTTCGGCCTATTGCCAGTGGACGTGAAAAGAGGGTCGCCTGGCTCCAGTCAATATGTGATAATCGGAAAAGGGTACGGCACAATTCCGAGTCGAGGATTTGGATAAGGATCCAGACCCATACCCGGGCTCCCTGGACTCGTTGGTTGACTTGAAAGAAGTAGCCCGGTTCACTGATTCACGAACTTCAGATCTGAGGCCGGCCCACCGAAGTTTTGCCCAGTACCCAAGCCTAAGGTATTGGCAATAACCGGTGGATTTCCTATGTTGACTACTTGGGCTAAATATGTCGGCCCGGTAGGGTAAACTAGGGTTGAAAATTGGTGTCTAGGCTTATGGGTAGACCTCCCGTGTTTGTTCCTTGGGCCTGTAAAGGAAAACCAGCATGGTAATAGAGCTGCAGGGGCCCATACATCCACTAAGGTGCCTAGGCCTATTTAATTTGGGCTTGATCCAATCTGATCTTATGGGCATTGACTAAACCCGTTTCCTCGCTTCATTCTTCTTAATCTGGAGTATTCTCTTGGGACAGATTTACCGATGATGTATCTCCAAGTTGATTTGAGGAATCTTCTCGTTCTTCATCATGGTAAGGGAGGCTTAAGAAATGGTTTTAGATTCCTTACTAGGTTATGTATCTCTGTTCTACAGGTGACAGCAACAGAAGAGAATATGAGGTAATCGTGAAGAAAAGAATGCGGAAGCTTGTGTCAAGATCAAAGCCGCTCTGATACCATGTCAGAATGTGAAGAAGTGCAAGCAACAGAAATGAGCATTTTGTATTTTGTATTCATTGTGTTTGTATTACAAGAGTAATGCACTATGTATATTGTACTATATGTACAATAAAGGAAGGAATACAATGAAAGAATATAATCTCTAATTGATTACAATTTATTCACAAATATCTCCGAACAATCTTCACTAATATTCTACATATATGTTAACACAAGTTAGGTGATAGTTTTAGACATGAAACATCTCAAGTAGACAAAGGAATTGATAACTTCACTTCAAACAGAAAAGTAAATACACACATTTCTTCAAAATTTTATTCCATGACAAAGATCGAGGACATGAAAATGTAATGCTAAAATTTAATCAACAATGAGGCACCCAAGAGTTGTGGTAAAAATACACACCGAGAGTTAGTCGACAACACGCATCTAGAAGCTATAGTTAACAAACATGTCGTAACTTAAACGACGACGTGAATCTGGAAACTATAACTTCAACACAAGAAATAAAACATGATTGAAAAATAACTTTTTTTGTACGTAAGGAGCTCTCTAGAGTTTGAACATTGGTATTGCTCATGGCGTAATTGCCTACAAGCAGTTCTTATGCTTCCACATCTCTAAGAATTTTGATTCCCCATTTTCACATCATGATGATAAATTGCGCTTCAGTTTCTTGCATTTTTGTGCTGAGTTAACTCTATTTGTTATCCCATGACTTGTTAGAGTTTTATGCTTTGTCTAATGGTGATATCATATGTGAATATCGCCATTGAGTTTTGGTGCATTCTAGATATTCACTATTTACTTGGTGTCTCAATTGATAATCTTTCAATCCCCTTTCAATTGATGTCATGGTCAATAAACTCTGCCATGATAATTGTCGATCATGCACTATCGAGTGCCTACAACATAGTCCATGGTTATTGATATATATTAATATCATTAATAATTATTGTCATCATCGATCACGACTCACGTCTATGATATTGATAATCTCTAACCAGATGTTTGCTCATATCGACGACTATGTTAAGTTTTTGGTGCAATAGTAATTGTAGCTCTCATCAAGTATTCTAAAGAGGTATGTGAAAGCATATAAATATTAAACCACGTCTTCACCTAACGACTTAAGCTTTTATGACAGTTGGCAGTGGTCCTTTACAAAAACTTCACATGGTATCAGAACGGGAAGTCCTAAGTTCAAATCTTACCAAGCTCCTGTCTCCTCAAAATCCTTCCACTCTTAGTACTAGGTAAAAAAAAACCAGACTAAGCATGAAGGGGAGTGTGAAAGCATATAAATATTAAACTATGTCTTCACCTAATGACTTAAGCTTTTAGGACAGTTGACAGTAGTCTTTTACAAAAACTTCACATGTGGAACACCGTGGTGATGATGTCCACAAGCCTCCCCACCATTTTACTCATGAAAACAAAACCCATATCACACTTATAAGAACTATTATTTAATCAAAGCAAATAGCAAGGTTGAGCAAAATTGTCCAGTGGCCCAAAAATATGTGAGATTACTACGTATGCAAATGATAACCATTCTGTTTTTAAAAAAAATTTCTAGCCATAAATAAAATTTTCTATTTTTTCACTAGATAAGTTTCTAAGCAATAAAATACGTTTGATAACTATACAATTTAAACAAAATTTCTAATGTTTAATAACACCAAAAACGTTATATTTCCAAAATTTTGTTTTCATATTCTATTCTACTTACGTCATGAAATAGGACATAGATTTTTTCTTTGATGCTGCAAATCATGATATTTTCACATTGATAGATAATTCTCCAAATGAAAAATAATAACTTGGATCCTTATATGTAACATCACATTATAAGAGCCAAGATAGGAAATCCTCAAATGCAAAATTCTCAAAATATAATATAAAAGTCGAAAACACAATCTCATGGAATCTCCGGCATATTATGATCCCTTGCCATTTTATTGGCAATTCTTTTCCTAATTATATTCATCTCCGTTCCGTTTCCTCCTCCGTCAATGTATCGTCTATAATCTCATCTTGTGTAGATCAAGTTGAGTACTTTGGATGTCCATATAAAGGAAAGTTCTTATCCTTCATGTGTCGATTACGGACATAAGTATAGATAGCACAACATGCAATTATAATATGTGCTTCAATGAAGGCATGTATCTCTAAATGAAGAAGCGACTCTTTAATGCCACAATAGATCTCTCTATAATGTTTGTAATGAAGAATGTCTATAATTGGACAATTCTCTTATTGTTTTTTGCTATCTCCCTCACCCCTATAATAATTTAGATGACACTATTTACCTTCGCAAGGAGTTAAAAATCCCGAAGTTGTCGCAAAATAATAATCTACCACATAATATTTGCTTATAACAAGATATTCATATATTGCTCATGATTTGCAACTGCAATACAATCATAAAGAAAATTACTCCTTACAGAACAAGCAAATATTTACTAGTGGTTGAGGAAATTTCAAGCGAAGAATTTCAATTAGTACCGAGAGCACTCGAAAATTACTAGCAAAATTTTCCCAACGAGCATACACAAAAATAATTTCAGTCGTAACAAATAAACACATATCATATTCTAGGTGGTAATTTCTTTCCTGCCACTAAATGGGATCTACTTCGATACATGTACGAAGGCATGAACATAGATGCAATCAATAGAGCCTATACAAGCCTATCATTTTATCGAAGACTAGTATTACACAATATTAGCAACAAAATGAAGTTGATGGTGTAAAGGAGTATATGAAAGTCCTACCTTGAAGTAACATTTATGGTCAAGATCCAACAAAATCTCCTTTGAGAAAACATCAAAGGAAGGTGGTACGATAACCTCTTTGCCAACTTGAGATCTATTTTCATCACTACAGTGAAGTATATACTAATAGTTTGTCCCAAATGTTGGAATCTCTCATGTTAATTTATATTTGAGTTATTGTGACAAAACACATATAAGAAGATCCCAACTTGTTCATCTACCATAAAATTTCAATTATTTTCCGACCAACCTCTTACCTTCATCAAATCATAAAGGTTGAGAAAGATACATCTCTCTATTTTAAACGTTTCATATACTCTATTTAACTATCCATGAAGAACCTCCATACCCATTTGGCTCTTAACAATACACTATTCCTAATAGGTTCTCTTGTGTGCATGGATATATCCAATGTAACAATGCACAACCATATTATCAATATATCAATATCAAAATCATCTAAGTTATGTTCAACCGACTCAACATGATACTTTCACCCCTTTTATATTACCTATGCCATCACACAATGCAAGAACATAAACCCAATAGATAAGTAACAAATCCAATAACAATCAACAATAGCCCAATGTCGTTATAATTGCATCATTAAAAAAAATCAAAGTATCTCAAATATATAATTTATGGAATTAAATTAAGCCATATATAAATTCATAGCATTTCTCAACATCTAGTTAAAGAGATTCAAGGAGTCTACATCTCCTTTTATATAGAGATACGATGAAAACCCTTTCAAAGTGGTTTTAAGGCAATGCTTGATTCACAGCTTTGTTGTAAAGATTATGCTCCAAGTCAGACATGACATTTGGGACGATAACCAGTCTACAGATGATGGGGCAAGTGAGGTGATGGAGCCACTTGTTGATTGACCCATCCTAAATTTCATCATTTCTTGAATGGCTTTTACAGGTGCCCATGACATCAATTGTGTCACTGTTTCTCCTCCTCTTGGAAGTTGGAGTCATATCCAACTTGTGCTTCTCATGATCTAAAGTAGCAGTCACGTTTGGTGTAAAAACTCCCTCAATAATATGATGTTCATTAAATTTTTCCGAATCATCAACTACATCACCACACCATTGTCACCATCGCCACCATTGTCATCACCACCGACATTGTCATCCTTCTCCAACACCTCTAAATCTTTAGCATTTCCAGCTGCATGCTTCCCAGTAACATGTATCACCAAACACAATAATAGATTAGGATACTAAGGAAACCCATTCTTCCTATATTTAGCTCATTCGCTATTATCCTGCAATTTTTAAAATAATAACATACATCAGTAACATAATCAAAGCTTACACCCGCAATAAGAACAAAATGACCCAAGCACAATGATATTTTGATCTGATACTTCCATACACTTGGATCGTCCATAGGAAACATCTTGCTTACATTATCTTATCCAAATTTAGATTGTGAAAGGAGCTTTCTAAAACTATTACACCATCTCTTTAGCTTGTTTAACTTTTTCTTCAACTCAAGTAGACTAAAGTAAAGTCCTTTTCACACAACTTAGCAAACATATTGTTTACATTATCTTATCCAAATCCAAGTTGTGAATTCGGCACATATATTATTCCACCCTGCTCCATATGTGTGATTTCTCCTTTTTACTTTTTCTACCAACAAACTTTCAAGCACATTAGTCAAAGGCACGGTCCACTTTTCCATAAAAGCCTATTTGTGGGATGCAATATAACCTTTGAGGGTCATCATCGTTGACCATGAGGAGTCAAGCATAGGCTTGTCTCTCAAAGATTGAAGAGGATAGTATGAGGAGGAGGAGGGTCGATGAGGGCCTTGTGAAGTGAGGGTCCATCAGGAGGAATGAGGTGACGGTGGTGAGGAGGATGGAGTCGGAGTCGGAGTCGATAGCGGTGTGGAGTCGGAGTCGATTAATCCTAGAATTGGTGAACCGACAATTTTTGTATAGAACTGAAAATCAAACTGATTAAGACCGATTCTCAAATTCTTTTATATGGAATCTGAGCCGGTCCCTATATGAATAGGCTTAACAAATCGGTTCGGTTCGACTTCCCTTGCTCAACTAACCAAGTTGTTCACCCCTAATTTGTGCCTCCCTCTGCAAGAAAACGGACTCAAGCCCCACTTAAAAGAAGGATCTAGAAACTGGTTGCTCTTGAAAGATTATGTGATAACCTATTGATTCCTCAAGATTAAGAATGATATGGCAATGGGTGCTATTTTGCGAACCAAGATTAATTCGTTTCAATTTTCAATAACTTATAGTTTCATCAGATCATGAAATTCCTTGTTCGATCTTCGATTTCTTCTAAAAAAGCTACCAAATTTCTAAAATTTTGTAAACATCCTTAAAATTTGTAACAAATAGAGATTGCGGCAGCTTGTAATGTTCCTCCATCCTTCCATATATACTTCAGAAACTTTGCCTCCCAGGAACTCCACCATGAGAAAGATCAAAATTAAAAGGAATATATTTCATAAATTACAATTTTTTTTTAGAAATGACCATAGTTTGAAAGACAATCCTCATATATTCAACATGAGGATGATGTGTTTTCTCCTTGAACTCTAGAAGGTGCAAACTAACTCCATTGACTAATGGAAAAGCCAATTTCCACATGTTGGGTGGGAAATTAAGAAGGTAAACAAAAAGGGAAATCCAAATAGTATATAGTAAATAGAATTTTTTTTGGTTTGTTAATATTTGGGCCTAATGATAGTCATGTAGCCAAACCGGTGCACGCAACACTCATTGAACATTAAATGTACAAAAAGTTTTTTTTCAAACGCAGTCGACGCCCATGAACTTTCTCCGATAAGACGTCCACGTTCATTCTAGCTTATTCCATAATTGTATGTCGTACAATGTGCTAATATCTAGAATTATATATAGAGAGAGAGAGAGAGAGATGAGTTATAACAAGCTTTGAGGGGTGGCTTACGTTGAATAGTTATAATTAATCTTGGAGCTCACATCATCGACCGGATGTTTCGCGTTGTATTGAGCGTTTTGGACTTTCTTAATCAATTTTTAAATGCTTGATATGGATGGTTCAACGAGTTAATCACCTATGATTTGTTAATTAAGCAGCCGGATTTGACTTTCAAGGGGAGAGAAGGGCCAGTCAAAAGAGAACATTGTGGAACATTTGAGGGGAAAAAGAAGAGAGAAAAAAAAAAAAAAAAGAACAGACAACCACCTTCAATCATAGCCCCATCTTTTATTATAGTGTAATGACCAGAGGGAAACATTATTAATTAAATAACTTTATTAGCATAATTTTATTGGAATTGTAATTTGGATGTATGTAAGTTGACATGCTTCTAAATATTTCAAACCCTTAACTTAGAATTAACTCTGTGTCCTGTACCTTTTTCATGTCATGACATAATGTTCAATTTTTCAATAATTGTAACACTACTACATATCTCAATATATATTGGTAAGCACTTTCTTTTAAGTTCCTTTGTATGACATTACTATCATGTGAATTGAGCTACTTTTCTACAAGAATCGAATGTGGATTTACGAGGTAGCATGAGTTTGATAGTATTTTAGCACGATGAACCGATTAAAGGATGTTTAGGTGCTCCTAAAGAATCACCTAATTGTCCATCCGACTTATTTTTGGTAACATTAAGTGTCATGAACTTCGCTGTTTTCATTAAAAAGAAATTCTCTTTTTGATTAACTATATATTGTTGAGGATATGCACCCATATTTGACCATATCAAGCCCTAAAAGCCTGTCGAATATACCACTTTTTGGTTATTACTTACATTTTGAACCTTGTGAGTTGTGAGGGAAGTAATTACGGGAATTGCTCTCTACCAGAGCTTCCAAAGTTGATAAACTCGTTCTTATCTTTCCTTGTATAGAGGGTATAATTTAGAAAAGTTGCTTCGTTCCATCTATTCTAGCTTATGTCTTTTAAGAAATATCAGTATAGCACTTTCTAGTTCATTCCTGTAATTTGTTGATCGATGTTACAATCTAAATCTCTCTTTCAATGTATATAAAACAGGGTTATGTTAGAGAATTAAATATTAATCAATGCCTTCATCTAACAATTTAAACTTTTAGAAAAATTGACAATAGTTTCACAAAATCTCACATGGTATCAAAGGGTCTTGAGTTCGAATTTTTCTAGACCCTTATTTGCCTCCCCAATTATATATTTCCATACTTAGTACTAGTAAGGGAGAGTGTTAGAGATTTAAATACTCGTACACATTCATCTAATAGCCGGTTGTACCTTTCAACCATGGC
The DNA here is from genome assembly GCA_030064385.1 of Melaleuca quinquenervia. Lineage (NCBI taxonomy): Eukaryota > Viridiplantae > Streptophyta > Magnoliopsida > Myrtales > Myrtaceae > Melaleuca > Melaleuca quinquenervia. The sequence goes on from CM057723.1 coordinate 15,702,641, forward strand.
TAGAACTGAAATTCAAGCCTTACCCCATTTCAGGGACTCCAAGCATTAGGAGTTAAAAATTGTAGATTCCTTTAATTTGCATTTATATCTAAACCATGCTAATTCCCAAGTTAATAACTAATAAATGAAAATTTGAATAGCCCGGATACATGCAATGTAATATTATGAGCACCGCATTGCTCATTCACTGCAGTGGAGTTAACCATGCAAATCGCTCCATGCATAAAGGTATTCACATCTTTGCATCTTTATTAAGTAAGATAGGGTTCTACGTTCCATCATCTCCTTCCCTTCTCTCCTCGCTAGATTTGTGAAACAGTTGGATTGGGTTGAGTTTGATCCGATGTAAAATGGCCGACCCAAATTGACTTTATTTCCATATAATATGTGTAGATTTAATGACTAATACCCAATTCAACTTATATTGTTAAAACACTTATATATTTAATAGAATTTAGAAGAATTTATATCCAAACATAGGTAAGAGTACGGAGTTAGCGAACACGAAATCAAGTGAGGGAGATAGAGAGTGAAGAGAGTTATGAAGATAGGTCGGATCTAAGTAAGTTGTGAATCCATTTATTGTCCATATTATTTTGGGTTTTATCATTTTAACCTCATTCACCAAACATAACTAATTCATATAATTATTCAACCCATCAAATATGGGTTGAAAAGTGGGTCCATGATTCATTAGGACAGGAATATTTCCCACCCTTTATCCAATAAAAGAAAGTGATGCGGAACGGAGAATGGAAGCGCAAGACAAAAGATAGTCGATGCATTGCTAGAATCGTAAAAAGGGGAAGGAAAAATGATAAGCAGAAAGGGAAAATTAACGTAAGAGCAAAGCGCATGGCAAAGAAAACGATCGAAATCAACTTCCTCTTCGATGTAAAACCAAGAATGCTCAGCTTCACCTGTCTCTTTCCACTACTTCCATCGAAATCATTCTCACCCACTTGATCAGATTCCCTACAGGGGAAGAATATGTTGGTTTATTCTCGTGGTTTTGAACAGGAATGACAAATCTCTACTCAAAAGTATTTCATAATTGCAGGCACACAACCAACAGAGAAGACTGAATGCCTATGTCCTGCACAAATGCTGACAGAAAACAAGGACATCTGCTCTATTCTTATTGCACTCAATGGAGTCGACTACATGAATCCCTGCTGTGGGAGTCGAGTGTCGTAATAGAAATCAACTTTGAAAAGTATACACAATCATGATGGTACTAGTAGTCTTTGAAATTGGGTCTCCACCCCAAATCATAAGTCATTTTGCAATGTTCGGCATTGTAGTTTTTCATTGGTGAGAGTGTAAAACAAAGACACACCGGACGACTTCGACGACAAAGTACTAGTTATATGGCTCGCATGTGCCCCTACTAAAGCGGACGAGACTTGGGGAACCAAAAACCGAGTGTTTATGTTGTTCCAAACCATGCCTTCGCTTCAGGGTCTGCAACAAACCAACCACAAGCAGGTCTCTTAGAGAAATCCATCTCGCACACCAAGTTTCAGAGAAGTACAGACAGGTCATATTTAGATCAGTAAAGATAGCCTATATGTCTCTTTACCTCCAGGATATCTAGTGCTTTGCTCTCTCTCTCTCTCTCTCTCTCTCTCTCACGAAGGCAGCAACAATAAGGCAAAAGGAGAAGACTTCTTAAACTTTGTTTGGGCTGTGGACGGACCTGGACTTGGGCTAAGGCGTATTGGGCCTCTCTTATTGTCATCTTTGGGCTCTTATTGTACATCGAAAGTAGAAGAGATCATGACCGAAGTTGTCACATCGTGACATTAACCATATGGTCTTCGTTTCTCTTCCACGAAGAACTGGTATTCACGGCTGCTTGCTCCTTGTTGCAGTGGCGACAATGGCATCAATAAGGACAATTGCAACGGCCACCGTGAAAGCCCGAGCTTCATGTGCTCCTCAAACATCTGCGGTGGGGGCCGTCGGACCGTATAAATCAAGGACGAGGAAGAGTGCTCACCAAGGACTGAAATTGGCAAATCGTGGACGGTGGAATCGAAGAGCGGGGAAGAGAGAGAAGACAGTGAGAACTGTTTCCTTAATTTTAGTAATTGTATTAAAAGTAGGTTTATAACAGATCCATCAAAGCTTATATCTTTTGGGTTTTTCTCTTTGAACCCAATTACAATCCATATTTCAAATTTGAGATGACTCCTATATAATCCAATTCAATAACTTTGAGTAATAGATTTGTGGTCCATTTGGATAACCCTAGTAATACCTCATCAAGTGCATAAGTTGCTAATCACAAATCATTTCAGTCGAAGCCATAATATGCATCGTGGTTGTGGTGATAATGAATCGTGCGGGGAAAATAATCTGAAGCTAGGAAATAGGTACTTACCAAAAGCGACACGTTGCAAAGGAATTCCCGATTCAAAGACGAGAGGAGAAAAAAATAAGAACATAATGAGGAATTTCTGATTATTGTTTATTCTTAAAATTCTGAGGCACATGGGTCGATGATCCAATAATCGGAAATGGATCCCATGCCGTTGTACGAACCACGACAAAAGATGACGTCGTCTACCCTACAACCATCATATGTAAAAAAATCAATAAATTTTTTTGAAAAATCCCAGCCATCCAATCTCAATTGGACGGCTGGGATCATCACCAAGTTTTTGCACGTCAGGTGATCCAAATTCCCAATCTCGATTGACAATATCCAGAGAAAAAAAAAAGCAAAATTAAGAGTGGAATCTCTATCTGTAACGTTCTAGTTGTGGAGCAATCTTGATCATCTTTCAATGCAAGCAACGTTGCATCATCCTGTCTAGGTTAAAGCCGCAATTGGGTTTAATGTGTTTAACTATTTAGAGCTGCTCTTTTATGAGAAGTGACTCTTGATGTCACTGAGCAAAAGCCGACGGCATTTTGCCATCTTGAGGTCCTAGGGTTTTGTCAAATCGTTCTTGATTAAATGATATCTCTGAGAATGAACAGACAACAGATGAACCATTCCAACTCCACCATGACTTGGAAGTTTCGTATCGGAAGTCAAGTCATCGATAGCCACATTAAAGAAAGAGACATGGGTGCTTTGCTATTTTTGTAGCCCGTTACATTCTTGTAGGTGATGGTTCAGGAAAATGCAATTCTTTTTGTGCGATTGATGTGCGTTCATTGGCATAAATAATCCTCTTTTAAGATGACGGGCTGTCTTCATTTAAAGGACTTGCTCTTAAAATCTAGACAAGTTGAAACAACAAATGGACAAGTTGACACTACTTCATCTTTATCTGATTTATTTCTACGAGTAAATCGTGATCCTAGTCTGAACTCTTTTGATCGAACGGATGAAAGAGACAACGGATGAACCATTCCAGCTCCACTATGACTTGGAAGTTTCACATCAGAAGTTAAGTCGTCGATAGCCACATTAAGGAAAGAGACATGGGTGCTCTGCTATTTTTGTAGCCCATTACATTCTTGTAGGTGATGATTAAGGAAAATGCAGTTCTTTTCGCACGATTGATGTGCGTTCAATGGTATTAAGAATCATCTTTTACAATGACTAGCTATCTTCATTTCAAGGATTTTGCTCTTAAAATCTAGACAAGTTGAAACAACATATAGGCGAGTTGAGGACAATAGCATCTAAACCTTTTATTTGATTTATTTTTACGAGTGAATCACGATCCTAGTCTAAACTCTTTTGGTCGATTGCCGGCGCATCTAAACCTCGATGCAAATATCTCAGCACTATCTTGAGCAAGCAAGACGTGACCCACAAATGGAACCGAGTTATTCTCGTTACTCTTATGTACTAGACAATGTCTAGATAACATTAAGGGCACTGGAATCTCCATCAAGCAGCAATAAGCTGTCTTCTCTCTGAAACTCTCCCAATAAAAGCAAGGCCGAGTTAGAAAGATAGGAGTCAAGCCTGTCTTCGCACAACGTAGCCCGAGAAGCAAGTCATTCTTCAGAAAACTTCGAAGTGTCCATCATGGCCAACTATCAGCTTGTCATGGCATTGATCCTTAGTCTGTCCCTGTTTAGCTTAACGAGCGCCAATGATCCTGACATCACCACGGACTTCGTGCTCCCCCCGAACGTCACTCATGTCGATGGCAGCTTCTTCAGGTACACCCGCCTGAGGTCTCTCATGGGATCGAATCGCCCCACTGCATTTAAGCTGACTAAAGTGAGCGCAGAAGAATTCCCCGGTCTTAAAGGGCAGAGCATGTCGTTCGCTTTCATTGAATACTCGGCTGGCTCGGTGAACCCCCCGCACGTGCACCCCCACTCATCGGAGCTCCTGTTCGTCACGCACGGGTCGCTTGAGGCCGGATTCATCGACACAACCAACAAGCTCTTCACTCAGACCCTCCAAACTGGCGACTTGTTCATAATCCCCAAGGGGCTTGTCCACTATCAGCACAACGCTAATCAGACCAACTTCGCCAAAGCTCTGGCCACGTTTGGGAGCGAGAGCCAGGGAACCACATCAGTCCCTGCAAGCATGTTCGCGACAAACATCGACGACGTGATCCTGGCTAAAGCTTTCAATACCGATGTTGCCATCATTCAAGCACTGAAGGCTGGCCTTGCAGCCGCGAAAGCATGAGAAAGAGATGGTCTCTGAGAGAGAGAGAGAGAGAGAGAGAGAGAGAGAGGTCGACTTCTGAAAAAACAATTGGATCTTTGTTCTTGCAATTGACATTTGAAGTATGAACTGCTGAAGATCATTAAATAAAGCAAGTTCCATGATGCACTGATATTTGCACATTTACTTCTTTTTCTTCGGTTCCACAAGTAACTTTTTGCAACAAGAAGATTACCTTTGCAGGAGTGTCCAATTCAACCATTCAACTGAGCTTACTTATGAACTTTAAAGCCCAGATTTTGGTTGAGAAATTCTTCACCACCCAAGTCCGGAATATTCATCCCTTAATTCCAATGATCCTGGTTGAATCATCATCAATTAATTTCAAAGTTTAAACTATAGAGAGTGCCACGAGCATCATAAAATATATGTCGACCATAATTGAGCATGTCGATAATTAACTAATACTTTCTCCCTTTCGTATCTATAATAAAGAGATCGTGCTAATCATTTTCCATCTCAAGGGAATTTTCCATCTTTCCCCCTCTCTCTCCCTCTCTCTTGAATTGCTTCTTGAGTAACACCAAAATTACATAGGTTTTAGAGAAAATTGGTCATATGAGTAAAAATTTTGGATTTTTTACAAGACAAAAAAGAAATTTATATAAATATATGTTTAGGGGTTTGGTCATTGTTCCCCTATATATATAAGCGCATCTAGCCGCCAAACATCGTACGCAGCCGCCGAGCTCTCTCACGATGCGTTCCATCAGTCTTTTATCTTCTCTCTGACAGGTGAGCAAGATCTTGCAATCTTACTCTTGTGTTTTTCTTTCGACTGTTCCACTGCACTTCTCTGTGATAAAACCTGATTTTGCGAGGGCTGGTTCGGTTCTAATCTGTTCTGCTAGTCTCTGTCTCTAGAAATCACTGGCCGGATCGTGCTCTCATGTTGGATTTGTGTGGAGCTGTCTTGCTTAGTTTTGGTTGTTATCGTGCGGTCGGAGTCTTGTGAGATCTGTAGCTTAGATTTTCATGGGTTATTCATGTAAATGCATGTCCTTTCAGTTCAGCCTGGTCTGGTTTTGGATCTAGTTCGGGCGAGGTTTCGTCGTCCTAAGTTGGAGTTCCTTTAGCATTTGGGGCGTCGATGCTCGGTTTCTATACTTGTCCAATTTTGGACATGTTAGAGAATTTTGAGGAGCTATTTTTTGCTTCTTAATGCGCCAATCTGACAAGTAAATTGCAACTCAGACATGGCAATGGCTGTTCTGTTCTCGTTTTGTTTGCCTACGTTTTTTGCCCTTGGTGCTGTAATGACCCGGTGACAATGTCATGCGATGCGACTCTCATGAAAGAGAAACTAAGCGTATGAAGGTACTTCACACGCTTAATTACATTTAAGTTCATGTAATGGAAACGATGTGTTTGATCAGTACATGTTTCTTTGTACGATCCAATTCTTAAACCATTGTGTCCTGACAGCATTATTTACCTCTACAACAAGCATTGCCGTCTTAAAATTTGTTGGGACTCACAGCAATTATGCATTTATTAACTCAAAGCTAAATATTGCTAATCTATTAGATATGCAGTCTTGCTTACCCAGAAAGAAAGAGGCATTAACCCCCTTGTCGATCCTTATGCAGATTCAAATGGTGGAGGATAGCCAACAGTATGATGCAAGGGCTAGCAATTTTTGTTGAATATGAAGTCTTGGGATGAAGATCGGGAAGAAGGTCTCATGATTGGATTATGGGCAATGGGAGGTATGGGAAGATAACTTTAGCTAAAATCCCTTACACCTCTATTTTTGGGAAATTTATAAGGTTCCAGTTTTCTCAACTGCGTCAAAGGCTTGAGAGATTCCGAAAACTGGAATTTGGTTCATTTGCAAAAAAAAATGCTATCCACTTGAACATGTCCTTACCCATCAACTCAAGTCATGCACTGGTAGGGTCTCATTCTCATCACTTATCAAGATCTTCGAGTGAGATCATCTACTCCACCAGCTGCTTCAAGATCACACCTGTTCACAATACTTATTTCCTATTCCACTCATTGAATAAACAAGCAATGTGGAGAAAACCTTCTCATCATTTATGGTCAGATCTATGGTGAATTTATTCAGCTCACTTTCCCAATCTACATTCTCTACTAGCACAAAAGGCGGAACCCAACACCTTTGATGCTAAAGAATGGCGTTGTATGCATTGCAGAGCTCTATCAACAAGATCTCTCCTTATTTCTATGTTTCTGTTCCATAAGTCTAAAAGTTCACGAGCCTTGAGATCCTCTAGAGCTGTGACTTTTTTGTTGTTGCAATGATGAATAACTACTCTTACCAAACCTCCAGCTAAAGCACCTATGTTATCCACACCATCAAGAATAAGGAGAACTCTTTTGCAACAAAGTTTCTCTCCTATTTAGTCGATACCTCCAGCAACATTGGTCACAGTTGTTTCTTTTGGCCAGGATAGCAAATTTCCTTGCAAACGAACAAAGTTTCAGGAATCTCTCAAAGTTCCTTTGATCCATCAAAGGAAAGCAGAACCTTTAAAATTTCTAAAAATAGAGTTGTAAAGGGTTTTAGCTAAAGTTGTCTTCCCCATACCTCCTATCGCCCATAATCCAATAGTGAGACTTCATCCTAAACTTTGATTCTGAGACTTCATATTCAACATTGATTTCAGCTTCCCCATTCTCTCTATTTAGATATATATTGGCCAGAAGAAGCTCACTTCCCTGGTGATGAAAGCTATAGCAATTCCGGACAAGGCCTCATCGAATACCAAATCATTATTTCTTACTGGAGAATTTGTTCGATGTGAAAGGGTATAAAGATGCCTTGAAGTTGGAACAAATCATTCACGGTCCATCTACCCTCGCCTCTTCCTCCTCTTTCCATTAAGTTTGCTTTTTGAGGTATGTGACTATCTATATTACAACTTTAGGTTGATTTTATATTATTTTCCTTAGATATATAGTTAATACTCAGTTGCGATTCTGGTTCTCAAAAGGAGGAAAAGGATGCGATGACCATCCCATTGGACCCAAGTTCAGGAAATTTTTTTCCTGTTTTCTAGTAGTGTACCTATCTGTATCGTCTCTATCTTTTCTAGGAGACCGGCATAAATTAATATCATAGCCTGCAAATTTAAAAATGAACGAGCGCCTGTCAAAGTCAAAAGTCATATGCCTCTTTTAAACGAGAGAGTTGGCCTAAGTAGGAGAATCAGAAACTCATGAAAAAGCTCATCAACTTCAGAATCAAGTAAAACACGACCTGAAAATTTGAGTATTATAGTTTTGGTACTACGTTTCCTTATATCTCATTGCATTTGCTTTTGGGTACTCACTTTGTTTGTGAAGATTCATATGCACCCAATGTCTAGTCTACATGTGGTCCGTATGCTAAACAGTGATGACCAGGTACTAGGTGGTTTTTCTCTAGTGGATCATGTGCAGAGAGATTTGCGCTCGCTTCCACTTGAAGAAACAATTTCTCCTACCATTTATGTGTTGTTGTTGGTTTTGTTGAACGGGAGGGTGAGTCTATTGTCCTCGAAAGGCATCATGTGTCTTACTGAGCGTTGAGATCTTTTGCGTTTTGATCCAACAGTATGAGATTGTAAATCTTGGGACCACAGAATCACTTCGTGATAGATTTTTGTAATCGGATAATTGAACTAGACATAATTGCACAGTACTAATGAGTATTTACTTTTTGATATTTCATTCATTTTGACTGTAGTCTAGCCAATATTATGAGTAAATGCAAATGTTCCGGACGCATGGCAATAGTGTGGCATTCGAAGATTGGTCAAGTATTCATGGCATCCGTCACTTCAGCATTTTGCCGGATTATCGGTTGAATTCCTGTCAAAGTGCATCAGTTACCAAGAAATTACGAAAGGTCAATGCATCTGGTTATAAAAAATGAAATTCAGGGACCTGATTGCAAAATCCACTGAAGTTCTTACAAGTAAAATAGACCTTGACTGTCGCCTCTCTCTCTCTCTCTCTCTCTCTCTCTCTCTGTATTTGTTCTCCTGTTTGAGAGTGTGACCGCTAGGTGTATCCACCCGATTAAATAGGGAAAAAAAAAAAAGATTAAGCGAACTCTCTATTAATGTCGCGCATATGAGATAAAAAAGAGAGAATGTGACGGTCAAACTGCGGGAAGACAGAGCAGGGATCAACATGAGATGTCCATCGGCTGCTTCTGGCAAGATCAGCAGATGTCGCTCAATTTCTGTGATGGACATAAGCAATGAGAAGGGTCGAAGGAAGCAATCATTTTTCTCTTATACCATGCTTGGCATTCTGTCATGGAAAAAAGTCAACAGTGTTTATTCATCAGCTTGTCCTGTGCACACAGCGAAGCACGAGAGACTTGTGCCTTGCTTTTTCAAAGTAGTGCGTCTGTCACATTGTAAGGCGTTGTCCATTGTTTTCCGACGTCATGCTAGTTTGTCATAAACGAAGCGTAAAAGGGTTGTCAGAAAAGAGGTTGTCACTGTACAGTGTCGTGCCGAAGAATTTCATCCGGTTGACCAGTTCATAGGATTGTTACTCCATAGATCAGCGCGAGAAGAGGGATTCTGATGGTCCCAAAATGTGTTCGGAGGAAGAAAAACAGCCAGTGCTTTTTAGGCCCTCAACTTTACTACATCGGACCCGAAACTTGTATTTGAAAACGAGCCATGCTCAGAACATGGCCCAGGCCTAACAATGTGCATGGACAGCGTTGTGCATCGGTGTCGGGTCACGGACTGTATGTCCTTTTGAGCAGCGGATGGTTGACGAACATGTACGCCCAAATTTGAACGGAAAGCCTCCATGGTTCCTTTCCCCTAGAAGGGATCACTTTACAGTCATCTTTCACGTGTTGCAGTGGACACTTGCAATCTTTTCAGTCTCATTGCATCGGCCAGTCTTTAAGTTCGATCGACTCTGTCGCCGATAAGTGAGCATGGAGTAGTTCTCTTGTTATGACTTGGATGGCATTCTAATCAGTTACATTAAAGCCCTCATCGGAGGCGCAAAATCGGCTCGTCGACATCATAACACTTCCTCACGAGTTCTCGATGCTGGAATTTCTCTAGGGTAAGACGTCTGTGTTGTCGGAATGCGATAATCATGTTTCATGTACAATTAGGCTATATAATACTTCCAACATTTTCCTGTGAAGCTGGTGTGCTGGACTCTATATGTCTTTGTCACTTAGTATGATTATGCGTGGTCTAAGTGGACTTGGCCCAATGACCATTTATGCAAAGTATCAATAACTAAGACGCATAAGTTCAAATTAAGGAGGCAATCTTTACTTCAGGAAAATCATGCTGCCATTAATTAAGCACTCAGCACAAGCACAATGAAGCTCTTTGCCTTGCTTTTTCCAAAGCAGGCGAATGGGGATGATGGGTTCTTGCAGTGGACCAACGAACGCCCCCCTCAGAATCATGATGCTGCCTTTTCTTTTCCTTTCCAAAGTCAATTTGGTTTCCAGTCAATGCCATTAAAGCGTAGGAATTTGCGCTCATTTGGTGAAAGAGACATCCCAGAGAATCCTAGAACACTCATTTCGGCATCCGAGGCTTTGGTTTTATGATTGTCCTCCCGGCATCTTCGTGATTTCCACTGTATTATTGCGATTCCTGTATCTGCAAATCCTCGTATGCTGCTGAATGTTCTTCTCTAAAAAGTGCTGCGCTCCAAATCCCAAAGCTTTTAGGACCTCGAGACTGGCTGGGACAGTTTCAAAATAGCCGCAAGGGTGCTGCAACTTTCTTTCTTTTTAATTTTTATTATCTAAGAAATCGGTGGTGTTCCAATCAGCTTCCGCATATCTCGATCGGTTCATCTCTTTCGAATCGTTATAAAAATTGAGAGCACGCTCTCACACATCGACTTAGTGCATTCATAATTTTCTTCTCAAAATATTTGTATCGAGATTTAGGAGAGTAGAAAATTCTCTTGCCATTCAAACCAAGTTATGTCGGTGCAAATCGCACCCAATTCAAAAAGACGATTACATTCTTGTTAAGATATAATAATTCGGTCTCTAAACACAAGTTACCTCCATCAAACGCTTTGTCACTTACCAAACATGATTCATGTTCATCACCAAATAATCCGCAAGAACACTACAGATCGCCAGCCTGTATCGACCCCTCTTTCTTCATCGCGGCGGCCCCTCATCGGTCGTTGCTACAATCTATATCGATCCATGGGGCCGCGGACGGCCGACATATCTGAATAGTCGATCTGCCAACCCGATTCGATCTTCCGGGAACATCGAAATGGATATAGGAAATGGAAAAGGGCAACGGCGGCTGCGCCAAATTGCTCCCCCACCTCTCCTCCTTTCGGCGTGAAGGAGAAAACCCCACAGGAGCAGACCCCGAGTGTTTTCCGGTCCACCCCCCTCGCCTTTTTGCATGATCGGAGAATAAACAAACACCGCAGGAAAATCATTGCGAGTCGCTCCAGCGATGAACACCATCATGACCTCCTCCTCCATTACCGAGTCGCATGCCTCCCACCAAGAACATCGAGCAGCCCGAAGCACGCCCCCGCCCCCAGCTTCCCCTAATCAAGACGACAGTTCATGGCGCAGGGGACCGACCGCGATTTGCAGCAGCGATCGCGAAACGGACCTGCTTGAGGATCCATCGATGGTTAATCGCGTTCTTCGTGTCGAGTTTGGCTATGATCGAATGATCGGTGGGTTTCTGCAGTTGGGGTAGAGTGCGTGGCTGGGAGCTGCCGTGTTGACCGTCGCCGTTATCTTTTGATTTAATGGAGACTCGTTGACCACAAATTCCTTTCGCAGGTCCATGACAACTAATCAGAATTTGCCCGCCAAGTGAAAATTAACTTTTCATTTTCTGCCGGAGTTTTTGTCCGAAAGTAGAGAGAAAACAAGACATTCATCAACGTGTGTTTTTTCTTCTTTTTTTTTTTTTGACTAATGAATTCACCACGATACGGCACCAAAGGCCCCGACCCCTATACCTCGATGGAGACTAGTACAGAACCCCAACACCATGACTCCCAACTTAAGAGACTTACAAATGCGGGTTTCGAACCCTCGATTTCGATGATAATGGAGAAGCTATCAACGAACACAGCTACCTATCGTTGGGTTTCATTTACGTATCGATATATATGTGTGTGCTATGAGAGTTTTAAACGATTCGAGATTAAATAGAGTTAAAGCATGCGAACCGCAAGATTCAAATTCAACAAAAAGTGAAAGTGAATTCAAGGAATGCCCTGAATCTTGTTACTAATGGTTCAGCACCTTAGTAGAGTTTTTGCTACAAGATACAATCTTTTAGAGACAAGGGTTGTTATTTTGTCTTTAAAAGTTTACTGATAATGTAATTACTATGTATATTTGTTTCTTTTATGATAATATTTTGCACCTAATAAAATTAAGCTTGCCATCATATTTGAATGCGAATATACATAAGGCTTAATTTCATTGGTGAAACGGATTTAGTAAATTTTTCGTCACTTGAGGCCCAACAAATATAGTGCATCGCCTAAGTAAGATGAAGTTATAAGGTGGTTGCCAAGTTTTGATGACTTAGAAATAAAAAATACTGACTTAACTCAAAAAAATAATAATAATAGAAACCCAGCAAATGTTATAGAAGTCTTTTGCCCAAGATAGTCTTGGACCATTGTTACAGACTTTAGCGTGCTTATTTCGCTAATAATTTCATGATAAAGGATAATATATTTTATGAAAATCATTTTAGGAGAAAATTATTGATTTTCACTTTTCATTTATTTAGTGATTTGTTTTTTATCAAAAAGAAAATCATATTTCTTAATTTATGACTGTTGTTTATAATTCACATAAAACATCTTTCTTTAATCGATTATTTTTCCATCATTCAAATATCGGGAGTCGAAAAGAAGTCGAAAAGTAGTCTAAAATTTCTCTTACGTTTTGGAATATTAGTTGGAAGAATCCTCGTCGCGTGAGCATTACCGTCACACTCTTCTCCGTACAAGATAAATAAGAGCGACGCGTAAATATACAAAGATTACCCTCATCGGGTCGGGTCGGGTTTCGTTCCGGGTATTTAGCACCGTCGGATCTCGTCTTACTAGCCTACTAGGTTTGGTAAATGCCGTCTGGTCTTGTGTCGGCGCATGATGCCCATGGTTGTGGGGTCCACGTGGGGGTAACGTGAGGAAGGTCTGGGAGAGGACGTGACATGGTGCTCACGCGCGGTGGGTGCACGTGGTAGTGTCGGAGGAAATCTGACATTGTACTCCCTGCTCTTCCCGGACAAGTCTGCCTCCACGCGAGGATCGACGCCGCGGGATCGGTCCTCCACCACGCGCTGCTTAGTGAGGAGCAAAATGAGTTTACCGAGATGAAAAGATAAACAAAAAATAAGTATCTTGCCATTGATTTTATATGTCTCGAAGAACTCGAACCCAAACGCTGAGTAATTGACTCGCCCCTTCCCCTACAGGCTCTGTCGTGAGTGAAGTTGACCTGCCACGTCACCACCGCGGGACTAGCCCCCTCAACTAGCCATAATAATTCGAAAAAAAATAGCCCTAATTAAGAAATAAGATAAGTGAAAATGTCCTACTTAATCTCAATTCCGTCATGAACTATTTTTGTCTTAAAAAATTTCGAATATCCAATCAAACTCAAATATGATTATTCTTTCAAAGATCGCTAAAGAACTTATTAGAGTGGGGATAAAATAAAGTAAAAGGATTATTATCATAAGACATGTCTTCATTAGCATCTTGACTTTCGAATGAAATAACAACGGACTCTCAATATTAATAATCTTGATGAAAATAGTGGAGATGTTGGACATATGGGTCGATATAGGATTAGAGTGAAAGTTGAAGATTTTATTAAATGAACCCTAAATGAATCATGAAATTCGGACACTCATGACATATTTACTCTTCGTTAATTTTCATTAAATTTTTACCATCAAATAACTGAATTGTATGGCACATGACAATAATTCAATTGGCGTAGCCAATTTATGTGAAATATCTATATTAATTTGGATAGAGACAAATTTATCAAATTGATTTCGAATTTTTCATAGTATTAACTTTTGATTAAAAGTTGGGATGTGTATATATATTGGTGGGTATCGGCGCCAACGAAAATGGCGGTCGAACGGTCAAAGCGGAGAAGAAAGAGAGTGCGAAACCCCGAAAACAAAAGGCCGCTCGTCGAACGTCGCGGGTGTTTTGTACGATGCCGATGCAAAAACCCTCCGCGCTGCGCTTCGCCACCACGCGCGCTCTTGACGGCGGGATGGACCGCAAAGACCGGAGCCTCGAGTGGGCCCCGCTCTCTCGGAATTATCTATTTGGAGTCGAATCTGACCTACACGCGCCGCAGCGAGCGTGTTTCGATTTTGACCCCTTTCTAGATTTGCTCCTCGTGAGAACCTCACCATCTAGCTTGTGTCGCGAACTTGCTGGAATGTTTAAATTGCCTTGACCCAAAAAGAGGGGAAAAATAAAGAACTGTAATTTTTATCCATAGAAATTTTCGCGTTATTAATAGTTCCAAATCCTGTAAAAATCGAATTTAGAACCGCCACTCTCATCCATAATCACCCGAATTTGAATGGTGTTCTGAGTTCTTTTCGAATTGTTCATGCAGTGTCAAAAATAGTAATCTAATTTTTGTGTATTTTTGGTATAACTATTATTTTCATTTCATCTAGGGATACTATTGCACGTAAAGATTAATTTCAAAGAAATTCTTTTAGCTAATATGATTTATATAGTGGCTTCGCAATTACAGATAATTTTCTTAGTAATATGCAAAACAATGTTTGTTAGCCAATACAAATGAGGGTCTTAGCCAAAATAGTATTGATTTAAGTAAAAAATTATTAACATCTCGAATTCCAAAAATCCATCAAAGATCGCCGATGTTCCCCTGTGTTGGAAAAAGAAAAAGATCATATTTTCTTTATTCGCTCTATCGTCACAAATTCTAATTCATTTTCCTAAAGCAATTTGTGTCTCCAGACATGTTCTCCCTCTACTTGTTAAACAACTTTAACTCGACCACAAATAACTTAATAATAATTACGTAATTGATGTGATATATTTGATTGATATGATTAATTATTTTTCCTTTTGCACATGCATACATATCTTATGCGCATATGCCGAACTTCCGTCATCGAAGCGACACCACCACCACTAGGTCTGCCACCACCAGGTCCGCCACCACCACAGATAATAATTGGCGGTCGGAATTGGCCAAATTTGTTTTAGTGGAATTTCAAATGAATTTCCATCAAACTTGCAACCCACCTCAGCGTTCTATGGTCCTGCTGGTGGGTAGGAAAATAAACAATGTTGAAGAGATAATTATTAAAATAAACTGCGAATTTCCTCTTTCCCCCTTTTGGGCGATCTTTCGTTTCGCTCCCTCAATCCCTCTCGTTCCCCCGGCTCTTCACCGTCGGATGCGGCTTCACGCGACGTCGTCCGCACGACCGTCGATCGCCGTCCGGAAGATCCCCCAACGTCCGATTTGACTCCCGAAGGTGGTGGTCGACGACGTCCCGAGAGGGCAAACCCACCACGAGATCGCGTCCGTCCGCAGCTCGCCCCGGTCGAGCCGACGGCGGAGATCGCGCGGGTGGGCGAGACCTCACGCTCTCCGCGTGGCCTCGTCGCTTTTTCTCCCGTGCTCCCCTTCGACGACCGAAAGCAACGGCAGCAGACAGACAGGCACAGTTGGCAAACATCATTTGGCGTCGGAAAAAGGAAAGTGAGCAGCGTGCGAAACCTCAGCCTTCTTCGCTTTCGCGCCACTCAGGTGACAGTCTGTGGACCCCACTTATAACAATAAAAATATAAAATTTTCGTTTTAGGTCTTTCCGCTCGCGAAGTAAATTTTTCCTTGAATGGTATGCAACGCGCTCTGATGAAAATCAACCTACTCGGTTGAATTGAGATAAGCCATTCGCATTGAATTAAGTCGGTTTTGTGTAAGGATGTTGGCATTTATGACTGGGGTTTGAGGACTTTCTTCTTCTTTATCTTTTTTTTTCTAATTTAAGGATAGCATATTTAAAGATCAAGAAATGGATCGTCGACCATAAAAGGGATGTGACATTCTCCTATTTTTCAGACATATGATATGAATTGAACGGCTGAAAATGAGAGTCGTCTGATTCAGATCAGACAACCCCCCTATGTCAGGGACGGGTCAGAGGATGCGGATTTGAAATATCAAGAGGGTCGTTATTTTTCGAATTATGAAAAAGGCTGAGGTGCTATGCAAATAGTAGTTCGCACTCACGCGATACGAATGAGACCGAATCGTCATCGACAGCTGCACCAAACTCAACTTTTAAAGTGTCACCATCTCAAAGATGTAAAGAGCGCTGCAGGTCGTCATTCCTATTTTCAAATTGCTTGTGTAGAACATGTTTTCAATCACTAGTTGAAATTCTCAAAGGAAGTCGCTATGAAATATCAAAAATATATTGATGTAGACGTATTGACTATTTAATGATAAAGATTCAGCCAATAAATTAGTAAAATTTAACAAAAAATATTGTGAATAATGTTTGAAAAGTCGATATCTAATAGATTATACTAAAATTGAATTTTGAAACTTAGGAGAATTTAATTAAATCACATCAATTATGTAAATTTTATTGTAGTTGAATTATTTTATAAAAAACGAGGGTTACTAAATCACATTTATGAGTCTCCCCACACGTTGCACAATTTATGAGAATTATTTACAAATATCACAGCAAGGAGTGTTTTCTTTTCTCTTGTGGCCACGGTAACGAGTGCGTTAACTATTGCTAAAAAAACACTCCATATGGGCAAGGCATGCGAAATTTATGATAAAAAGTCAACGTCTTGAGAAATGTAATCTATCCCGGGCCATGTTTTCCTCCTCCATTTGACCGGGGTGATTAGAAATATGAACACTATTTGCTTTTTAAAAAGATTAAATCTACATGCATCATTATGTTCCGATCATATATTTTGATTGACGAGTTACAAATTAAAGAAAAAAAAAGTCACACGCGCAAAAACTTAACTAATTGTAATTATAGTTTGCTAGTAATAAACTAAATTTAAATACGTTTGTGGTTGACAAATCACGAGATTGGTTTAGGAAGTTTCCTTCAATCAGACGTAAATGGGAAAATGGCTCCGGTATTTGAATTATGTCCATCACATTTAAGTTCAAAAAGACCAATTAGAATATGAGTTAGAGAAATTTTTCTCCAATTAGAGATTTAAGAAGATATAATGTCTTCTTTTTCGGTTAAGGAAGGTGTTCATTAATCAGAGAGACGATAATTTCCTCTAGCCATGTCTCTGACTAGTGGATACCGAATTATGGATATCGTGCATGTGCAAACCTCAATAAAAATTGGAATTGGGACGAGGTCGATGTCCGTTGCTCGCTAACGAAAGCCATACCAAAAGATCTCGGCTAATTTGATAGATTGTTGGCATTTGCTCGACATGTGAATCCCTTCCTCTTAAGTAATACATTGGTGAATAAAGTTGAAGTCGAACTTCAGGAATTTGGTTTCGAATCTCGTAATTTCAGCGGGCTTCAAAGAAAAGCCGTCTTGGTTTCCTTCATTAGATGGATCGCCAAGGCAAAAACAACTGGTGGAGTTCGCTTTCGCACATTCATATTGGATGATCGAAGCAGTTCCAGTGCTTCATTGCCTCTAAACATGTTCATAGGCAAGGCGGCACGTCCCGATTGGTCAGTGAGTTTTCTTTTATGTCATGTTTCACTTCATTTATTGATTTTTTTTAAAGGGCTTTTGCCTCGACTACTTAGGAAAAATAGAAAGGTCACGACTCCAACGTAAAAAGAAGGGTTAATATTATAACAAAAAACCCTCAATTTTCTCCATTATTACATAAATGCCTCACTTTTTTCTGTTGTATCACTCAAACTTGAACTCGTTTTGTTCTAAAAAAATCCCAAAGTTATATTCGTATGATAAATGTATTTTGGATAAAATTATAATAGAGGGTAGATTTATCGTATATCTATAAACTTGAGTTTCTTTGTGAAACCCAAAAAAGTTGGATATTTGTATCATAAATACCAAGTTAGGTTTCGATGACATAAAAAAAAAGTTAGGGATATTTATGCGATAGTGAGTATTGTTTGAGATTTTTGATGGTATTTGGCTAAAAAAAAGGAAAGGAAAACATGGCCACTGAAAATACAAGAGAACTTTTTTTTTTCATTGGAAAATGGAATTGTTTTGTTCTGTTTGGCAACATTTTTATTTTGTAGAATAATTTATTATATATAACTATTCATTTTTTATTTTTGTTCCCTGAATGAATTTATTTGCAAATGAATATATCTAGTAACATTTATTCCTGCAAAAAAGAGAAGCGTGTTTAATATATTCTAAAATTATGATTTGTTAATGATATTTTGAATTTTTTTCATTCTCCTTTAGCCCATCCCTAACCCTTGGCAATGGTCAATGAGCTTCACCAAACCAAGGGTCAAATTCACCCTATCGTCGATTAGGTTAGTCTCGCTCGGGCATGGCGAGCTGATCTTGTGATAACTAGGTGAGGTTGATTCCTAATTGATCGCTGGCAATTTTGAGATTCAATAGTCTATTAGAGGAAGAAGACAAAGAAAGAAGAAAAAAAAAGATGATTTATTTCAAGAAATTATTCTCGAGAATAAGAGGTAAAATTTTTTTATTTCAAAATTTATTATTCGGCCACTTTTTCATTTTGAGGAATGAAAAAAAATTAAATGGCGTTATCGAGCGGTTTTATTTAATTTCATTTCTATTCCGAAAGAACAAAAATTGGAGCGTTGCCCACCACGCTCGCTTCCTTTGCGATTCTTCCATTTTCTCTTTTTCCTTTTTCGATAATCGAAAATCTCGCGGAGTCTTTGCACTTGCGCACTCGATTCGCGAGACCAAAAAAGTTCAGACAAAACAAAGAACAAAACAAAGCCGACCCATCATTTCTCTCCCTTCCTCCACACTCCCTCCCTCCCTCACTCACTCCCCTTAAGAAGACCACCGCCGCTCGCCGAGACACAACACGAACGCAGACTCTCCCCCACCCCGAGAAAAACCCACATTGGGCCTCCCGCTTCGCCCGCTCATGGAGGAGAGACCAGAGACGGAGCTCATCTCCATCCCGGCCACCCCACGCGCCTCCACGCCCGAGGCCCTGACGCCGTCCGGCCAGAGGTCGCCGAGGCCCCCCGCGGCGTCGTCGGCCTCTGCGGGTGCCGGGGGGAAGGCCCCGTCGGCGGCGTGGACGCCGACGTCGTTCATATCCCCGAGGTTCCTGAGCCCGATCGGGACGCCGATGAAGAGGGTGCTGGTGAACATGAAGAGCTACCTGGAGGAGGTGGGCCACCTGACGAAGCTTAACCCGCAGGACGCGTGGCTCCCCATCACCGAGTCGCGCAACGGCAACGCCCATTACGCCGCCTTCCACAACCTCAACGCCGGCGTCGGCTTCCAGGCCCTACTCTTGCCCGTCGCCTTCTCTTTTCTGGGCTGGTGAGAGTTTGACGATGTTTGTTCCTTTGTGCGTTTCGGCGTTTGACGAAATGTTCCTTGGGTTTTTGTGCTTTGAGTGCTTCTTGATGAGCTCAGAAGAGAGGAAAAGCATTTATTGCTACCCAGTTTTTTGTTCTGCTTTCAGCATTTAATGGGGATTTCTTTTGTTTTTTTGGGTTTTTCTAATTTGTTTCAAGTTCGAACTCTTTTAGCCAATCTGGTATGCATTGCATGCATTGTTATTCTTCATTTGATATCTTTCATCTTCTGTACACAATTTCGCTCTCTCATTCATTTCAATTGGAATTGGAATAAGAGAAAACTGAAGTTCATGGTATTTTTCTTGTTTTCTTCTTCTTCGGCATCCTTATTTCATTGCTTGTGCGCCACAATTTCTTGAAACCCATTCAGCGTCTTAAGTTCTTACATATCTTGACCACTCCAGACCTGTCGCTTTCCTCCTTTAATTCGCTCCCACAGGCGAATGTTACAAACTTTGACTAAAGTTTTAGCTTGTGGGTCTTGCGGCTGGTGATCTTTGGAGCCTCTATGAGATTGATAGATTTGATTTTGGTGGATTTAGAAGTATCCTGGGGCAAGTCACGTCGTTTCTTTTTTATCTTTTGCTTTTCCTTTCGAATGCTTTCGTTCACATCCAAGAGAAATGTCACTTTCTTGGGCCACTAAAAATCCTGTTGTCTGGGGCTTTGAGACTGTATATCCTTGATTGTGGCATATGTTGTCCTTTCTTTTCATTCTATGCGGTAAAACAACAAAAAATGTGGAGGATGCTGCTTTAGTAGTATATAATAACAGTGTGCGCTTTGGCTGTTTTTTATTCTGTACCTACATAACTTCGCAAACATCTTTCTGAATCGCAGAGGATTCCCATTACTGTGTTCTTTTCTTAATTCAACCTCGCATGTTTGTTCAACGATGCAAAGGCCTTGTTTAGTCATCTGTCGTTGCATAGTAACAGTTGCATAGATGAGGGTGTCTGTTGACGGTTTCTGAACCCTGCGATTAATCTGTAATAAAAGGACTGAGCTAGGACATTCACTTTTCCAGTACGAACAAAGAGGCTAATAATCCTTAAGGGTCATGGTAATAAGCATTTTTTAGTACTTTCACATCTTCTTTTTGGTGAATTTAAGGTGTCATGATTAACTGTGCAGGAGTTGGGGAATACTATCGTTGACAATTGCGTATTGTTGGCAACTTTACACCCTGTGGATCCTAGTCCAACTCCACGAAGCAGTCCCAGGCAAGAGATACAACAGATATGTTGAGCTCGCCCAAGCAGCATTTGGTAAGCAAGCATGGAATGTGGACTTCACAACTGATTAAGCACATAGATATGTGACGCGGTGTACTCTGCTTTCATTCCAGATGGAATCAATACAAGTCACTTTGTTCTATTGGCACTTTCTAAAGTGTCCGTACATATCTTCTCATTGAGTTGGCTTGCTTGTACGCTCAATTGTAACTCTCCAATAGGCTTTTCTTTTTTCTAATCTTGCCTATGCCTGCATATATATTTCCTTCTTTTTTGGATTGACTATAAGCCAACTGTTCAAGAATTTTACCAAATTAGCATGGTGATACATTCATCGTGAGTAATCTTTCTCAAAATGATTAGTCCACATTAATTGAATAATTTCAAACTTGTCTGTCTACAGGGGAAAAATTAGGACTGTGGCTTGCTGTCTTCCCAACAGTTTATTTATCAGCGGGAACTGCCACAGCTTTGATTCTGATTGGAGGGGAGACGATGAAGCTATTCTTTCAAATAGTCTGCGGTCCCCTCTGTACTTCGAATCCCCTGACAACAGTGGAGTGGTATCTGGTTTTCACCTCTCTATGTATTGTGCTATCTCAACTGCCAAACCTTAATTCGATTGCTGGACTCTCGCTTGTGGGAGCCGTAACAGCAATCACTTACTCCACCATGGTGTGGGTGCTCTCAGTGAGCCAAGAAAGACCTCCCACCATTTCATATGAGCCTCTTTCGCTCCCTTCCTTTACTGCTTCGGTATTTTCGGTTATGAATGCACTTGGGATTGTTGCCTTTGCATTCCGGGGTCACAATCTGGTTCTGGAGATACAGGTAACAGTTGAAATGCTTTGTTGCTTGAAAATTGGTGCTTTAATAGAAGTTATGGATTATTACCTAATGAAGATTTTGGGCTTTGTTTAGGCAACAATGCCTTCAACTTTCAAGCACCCGGCTCATGTACCAATGTGGAAAGGAGCCAAAGTTGCTTATTTCTTCATTGCCATGTGCTTGTTCCCTGTTGCAATTGGAGGCTTTTGGGCCTACGGAAATCAAGTAAATATTAATCTTTCACTTTCTCCCTTAAGATTATGAAGAAAGCATGAATGTCAAAAGATCAAACTGGCAAGAACTTTCAGACTGGACAAAATAGTCATATAATATGATGACGTCTCCCATTAACATAGCTGTGGCAATGAGGAATGCTAATGGAGATCTTGTCTATCAATGGTTATGGAATCACTAAAGCTTTAAAAACAGCCTAGAGTCATTTAATAGGGATATCTACTTCTAGAATTTATTTGTTCGTTCCCTTTTGCAGATGCCTCAAGGAGGAATCCTAAATGCCTTGTATGGATTCCACAGCCACGATATTCCAAGAGGACTTCTTGCAATGACTTTCCTTCTAGTTGTCTTCAACTGCCTCAGCAGTTTCCAGATTTACTCGATGCCCGTATTCGACAGCTTTGAGGCCAGCTACACAAGCCGTACGAACCGTCCATGCTCGATCTGGGTCCGTTCTGGTTTCCGAGTTTTCTACGGGTTTGTGAACTTCTTCATAGGTGTGGCCCTTCCTTTCCTTTCGAGTCTTGCGGGATTGCTTGGTGGACTCACACTTCCGGTAACATTTGCTTACCCATGCTTCATGTGGGTCCTGATAAAAAAACCAACCAAATACAGCTTCAATTGGTATTTCAACTGGATTCTTGGTTGGTTGGGAGTTGCTTTTAGCTTGGCTTTCTCGATTGGTGGCATCTGGAGCATGGTGAACAGTGGACTGAAGCTGAAGTTCTTCAAGCCCAATTGAGACCAACATTGAGTTTTTAACACATGCTGCCTCTTAAACTACTGCGAGACAACATGTAGGATCATATGCAATGGCAGGTTTTGTTGTTTTGTGGAAGATGTATTTCGTGTGTGTATATCTGTCTTCTTGAGTGCAGTGATGCAAAAATATCATGATTGCTCTGGTTTCAGCCACGTTTACCATTTTCTCTATGTTCAAATTACCAGTGTATGAATAGGATGTTATCTTTGCTTTTGTGGAATATGAAAGTTTTATAGTATAGAGTGCTAATTTAGGAAATAAAGCAAACACGTGAGAATAAGCCCAAGATGATTTATAATGTCAACATGCTTTTCTTTCTTGAATGGTAAATCTTGGATGAGCCATCGAATTTCTGACCTTGTTCACAGGACGGTGGAAGTGAAGATCCTCAGCCATCAAACATCCTAAGCAGCAGCAGACATCGTGTAATTTAATAACAAGCATGATATGATCATACGCCTGCTTGTTCAGGCATCATGATTTGATGGCTCGATGACGTGGGACGGAATAAATTCTGAGTTTGCGGTTGATTTTCTTTCCATCTTAGCTATCAAGGCCAAGAATTGTTCGTTGGAGAATTTTTGAATCCTTGAACCTGCATTTCTTTCTCATTAAGGACTACTTCTAAGGAAGCTTTTTTCAATTTTTGTGTACAGTCAAGGAGGGGCTCTCTGTACGGGGGTTTCAATGTGGTTTAGAATCATCTGATTTTGCTGAAAAATACTTTGGATATACTGTCTCGACATACTCTTTAGGCAAACGCTCAAACAAGCTAAATCACTTGAAATTGATTGGCCTAATGAAAAATGCCAGAGTTCAGTGTACCCATGTCGACAAAAAGAGGGCCTAAAATTTTTTTTTTGGGGTAAAATCTCAACATTAGGTACAATTCCAATTCAGCTTCATTTTTTTTTTGTCTAAAATAAATCCTAAATTTTAGATCAAGTCTTGAATTTTCCCCCAATCTCTGATTTGTCTCAGACAAAACCCAAAACTTTAGGTCAAGTCTCAATTTTATAAAGTTTCATGTAGGCAAGAATGCATCGTTGGAACGTGTTGGGGTGCTTATGGATATGGATTCCGTGGAGACGATGTAAACAATAGGCAAGAATGTGAGATATGTTAGGATAAGTAGCACCATATGTGGTGCCGTAGTTGTTAGCCTTTAGTAAGGCTTGTAATAGTGTTTGATGTAATTAAAGCTTGTGTATATGTACAAATGTTTTTTTTTTGATAAATATATATGTACAAATGTTGTCTTGTTGTTATTCGAATTCTTTCTTTATGTCCACCAGTCCATAGTATATTTATTGTATGGAGATTATATTCACTTTTGCATGTGCATTATTATTTTTTGTGGATTGGCAACAAGCCTGGGATGCCGCATTTCAAATCGACTGCAGTGTACTCGTATGATTCTGGGCGTAACACACTATCATGTGTTTAGAGTTGTCCGAGTTTGTATGAAGATACCTCGCACAAAACAAATTTGCATGTGTTGTCACTTCAGACTCAAATAATCACCATTGAAAGGCACAATCAACATTGATAAAGATCAGTGTACACATATTAGCATAAAGAGAAGGAACAAAAGCATCTGAATTGCATCTCAAACAAATTTTGTCAATCTTTGGTGTCTAATGAGTCTTTTAAGGTTCATGGGTAGAGACACACCACACAATATGAATAGGAAATCTAAGAGCTCCTAAAACATAAGAATCTGATTCAGGCAGAACAACCTTAATCCTGTCCGACCATTGACTCTAGATTCTATGTGGGTAGTCCATGTAACTTTGCAATCTATCATTCTGCCTTCCTTTCTAATAAATAATCTTAAATCATGAATTTTCTGTTCTTTTGAAGGAACTGAGTGCATTTCTTGCTTCTACTAATCCAACTAGATGAAGGGAGGATAATTCTTTCAGTCGATTTAAGGAACTTAAAACCAACATAACCATACTCAACTTTGGTATATTGTAATTGGACTAGAATGGATAATTGCCTAAGCAAACCTATCTTTGAGTCCTTAGATCAATTTTTACCCTTAAAACGATGGGATATTTTTCTTGTAAGGGCTCATGAATAGATGAACATAACAACATAATAGCATTAACCACATGATGACATAGATTGCGACACTTGAAGCAGGGTCAGCCTCTTCCTCTCTCATCAAAGTCAACAGAGAGGTGACGTCTAGACGAGTCCTACGTCTTGCTTATTACAGCATTGCACTCCACTGAAACATCTACCACACAGCAAGACTTGGAAACTCTGCCATTTACCAGCAAAACAAGAAAAAATCACTACATTACATAGGGAGTTCTTCCACTTCAGTGGCTACTATGCTCACTTATTCCAATCGTCTCGGCTTCAGCATTGCTTGCATTGGGTGAAGCTTATGAGACGTCAGTCCCACTGTATCAACATCTTCTTCCTCGCCACCCTTCAGTCGCCATTCGAACTCTTGGACTAATCTGCCAATGGCTGTACAAGATATTGACATGGCCAGAAGAGCTCCGGCACAAACCCTCTTCCCTCCTCCAAAGGCCATTGTCTTGAACAAGTCTGCTGGATCATACTTCTCATTGAGAAATCTCTCCGGCATCCACTCTTCTGGTTTCTCATATCTTTTCTTGTCCATGTCACATCCATATATATTTATAGCAATCTAGAACAACACAATTCAAGCTTTAAATTCCTCATCCAACATGCGAGACGGAACACAGATAAAGAACCATTTGTACTTATCTACCTGGCTTCCAGCTGGGACAAAGTACCCTCCTAATTGGGTATCTTCATGTACATGGCGCGGAGGAATTAATGGAACCGGACTGTGTTTTCTCAGAGTTTCATGGAATACGGCATTCAAGTACGGAAGCTGAGACAAGTGGTCCTCTGTGAGGGTTTCAGAACCACATACTTTTTGAATCTCCTGGACAAGTCGACCCTGTCAAGGAAGTCACAATTATTTCAAGCTTTAAGTACAAAAATCAGTGACGACAGAAAATGGATAAGCCAAATAATTAGCTAAACCTGGCATTTTGGACTCTTTGCAAGTTCATATAAAGCCCACTCTGTTGTGACCAGAGTGGTATCAGAAGTCTGAATGATTTGCTCCCAGAGCAAAATGGTGATCTGCTCCTCAGAAAGTGTCTGGGCTTCGGATGTCAAGAAGTCAATATAACTGTTCTCTTCCTGCTCAGAAGTTCACCCAAGTAACTACAAAAGCTAGGGCTAATTCAAAAAAAAAAAAAAAAAGCCGAAGCAGAAAAGTCAATGGTCATGTTTGGATCTGCCCCTGGAAATTCATTTATGCTTTAAACAACTGTTCAGCATTTATTTTAGAAGCCGTCAAGAAAAACACATTTGTTTCAAAACGACCAATCTTTCCAGTTGTTTCCCAATTATTTTCTCCAACATTCCAGGAAGAAAATGCAAAAATTCAAGAAATGTGTCCTGATTATCAATATAAACTGTTAAACATTCAAAATATCATGCTTTTTTTTCCCAATAAGAGGTATAATCAACTGCAGTCTCTTGAGAATTCTTCCATGTTAAGCAAAACACAGAACTGTTATTGTTTGTTTCTAAAAGTTCTCAAGGAAACTTCGAAACAAGCACTACCTCCCCAGAAGTGATTCTCCTTTTCTGCTCCTTGAGTAGGGCTTTCGCAACTGCTTTCCTGCGGAAAGCCAGTTGTTCAATCTTCTTTTCCCAGCTTTTTCTAGGAATCCATCTCAGGTAAGGAAAGAAATCCCTCCAGTCCACCTCAATTGCACCAGCCATCATGTCTGACACCATAACCTTGAACATTTCCTCTTTGGACAGTGTTCTCCCAAGTTCCTCCACATAAATGGATTTCACTTCCCGTCCCAAAGACTGAAATGCAATCATCAATTGACCCTGATCTTTTGCTTTTCTTTTCTTGTTCTAGTTTAGAAAGAATACAAAGGAATATGTAGCTTACTTGTTTGTGTGCCAGCACAAATAGTTCATTCTCAAAGACTTTCCTGAAATTGACCGCTTCAAGAGGATGGCCATCTACAAGGGCATGTAATTGTCTAGAAATGTTTTCCATCATGGTGTCTCGGTGGGATCGTAGCCGCTTCTGCATATGGATGCCCATAAAAAAGCATTTAGTGAAAGTGACAAGAATGTAGTAGGAAGATCTCTCTCTCTCTCTCTCTCTCTCTCTCTCTCTCTACATTTTCGAGAATATAGGTAAACTCTTTCGAGTTGATATCCATTCCTGTATTGATTTGTGCAAAGACATCTTCACTGTCCTTTCTCAGCAAATGGATGCTCTTCATCTATGCTGTTTATAAATGTTAGTATACACTAGCTTGTTGTTGTTCCTACTGAAAATAAACCCATCAATATTGCTGGATGTTTTCAAAATGTCCCTGATTATGGCACATAAATCAAGAGCACAAGCCTGAAGAGTCTTCCGGCAGCTTACCTGAGCATTCCCGCCCAAGACAGCTGTAAGTATGTATCGCTTCACCATCCTGTGGAATTCACCGTAGTCACTCATGGCAACCATGCATTTATCAGCTGTGAGAATCCGCAGAGCATTTGACACCTTTCTCGTTGAGATTGATGAGAATCTAGTAACCAGAGCCTGAAAAAAGAAAGGAGGATGCTTGAGCATTCAACAAACATTTTCAGAACATCCTAATAGCACACGATTTCTTAAAAGCTAGCTGCTGAGTGCAAATTGTTAGAGAAAACTCTGTTCTTGTTTTGAAAATGACAAACCTTATTATAGTCTAAAGATAGTTAGACAAAAACACAAATGCTATAGTCTGAAGACAGTTAGACATAGATGCAAATATTAAAGTCTGAAGAAGTCAAGATGCAAATGGCAAAGTCTGAAGAAGGCCAGACACAAATATCAAATTCTCATATCAAACACAAATATCAGACTCAGATGTCAAATCTGAAGACGGCCAGACTCAATGTTTAGACTCAAAGTTTAGATTGAAGTGCCAAAGTCTTACGACTACCAAACTGACTCAAATATGGAAACTAAGATACAATATATTGGTTTATTCATTTTAAGGATTTATTTCCGTTGACTCAATGACAAGCTCTCTAGTTGGATTCATGATTGATTGTTCTTAATTTGGATGCAATCGATCTTCTAAAGGCAAGTAAATTTGGAAAGCAATTACTTATGGAAACCAAGATCCTAATTGTATGGATGAACATGATTGACAGACTTTCTTCACGATCCTAAATTGACTCGAGATCTCCTTAATTGATTTTGTCCAACGAGTAGGTTGGAAGAATTCATTCGGATAGTTCCACGGTCATGTAGGTATGAATGAGTATTTAAAAGACGCTCTCTTGTCTTTCGGGGCACTAGTGATTGAGAAGAAACTTTCAAAGTTTGAAAGCTTATATTTCACTTGTCATTTATTAAGCTCAAACATTGTCCTCGAAATATAGATTCATAGTATAGTTTTGTGAGAGTAGAGAACACTTATCATTGAGATGCTCTGAATAGACTGTAATTCTCTTTTGATTCATAATGAAATCCAGCTAGTCGATTGTCAGCAAAGAGAGTAGACATAAGCTTGGACTAAGTCTAACCGCTATAAACTTTGTGTCTATTCTCTCTTCATTGAACTTACTTATTACTTTAATATGAATTGTTATATCTTTGTTCCTCACACCTAGCACTTGAAAGAATCATAATTTACTTATTTTGCGAAAAATTGTTTTTGCACCTATTCACTCTCTTTAGGTGTTCATACTAGCCCTATGAATTGGCATCAGAGTTCGTGTTACTTGCTTTTATTGAAGTGTTCAACTTCTTAACTAAATGATCTATGACTAGTATCATGGCTCTAGGTTTGATTGACGGACAGAGCCACACCATACCTCCTTACTTTGACGGAAATGATGACAATGTATGGAAGAATAAGATGAGATTAAGAGATCCTCTGGAATGGGATGTAGTAGAGAAAGGAATAAGTCCAAAAACTACATTAACCTCATGAAGAGTTAATTGGTATCAAAGCAAGTAACAAGCTTTTATTGAAGTATTTTACTTCTTAGCTAAAATATCTATGGCTAGTAGTATCATGGCTCCAGGTTTGATTGAGGGACAGAGCCACACCATACCTCCTTACTTTGATGGAAATGATTACAATGTATGGAAGAATAAGATGAAGGCACTCCTGAGATCAAGAGATCTTCTAGAATGGGATGTAGTAGATAAAGGAATAAGTCAAAATTACATCAACCTCAAGAAGAGAAGAGGCCATGGAGATGACACAATCTAAGAATGCTTTACATTATGCTTTATCTCCAACTAAATATAATATAATTTATTCATTTGATACATCTAAGGAAGTTTGGGACAGTTTACATGTCACATATGAAGGAACTGATCGAGTTAAAGAAACAAGGATCAACATATTACTTGGACAATATGAATCCTTCAAAATGAGGTCTGGAGAGTCCATCATTGATATGTTCAGTCGCTTCACGAAAATTGTCAATATTCTTGCCTATCAAGGCCAACTAATCTTTGGTCCTATAAAACTTAACAAGTTGTTGCGAGTACTTTCGAAGAATTGGAACAATGTGCAGACTTCCATTAGAGAGACTCAAAGAATTACGCCTCTCTTTGTTGATGAATTAGTAGGAATACTCCAATCCTATGAAGCTGAACAAATCAACGAGGTAGAAGATTTATGAGGTAAGAAATCAATTGCCTTGAAATCTAATGATGACTTTGATGTTGATTCAGATGAAGATATGGACGAGGAGGAGTTAGCACTAATGATTAGAAAGTTTAACAAGTTGAATAAACGAGGAAGAAAATTCAATTGGAAGAAACATAGTACAAAGAACTTCTCGAAGGAATCGGCATAAGAGGAAGAATCCAGCAAGGATGTGGTTTGTTTTGAATGTAAGAAAAAATGACACATTCGACCCAACTGCCTTTTGTTGAAAAGAAGAAAGAAAGACTAGAGAAATCTAAGAAGGCTCTCAAAAATGAAACCTGGAGTGATACTGAATGTGAAGAGAGTGAGGATGAGTATGCCAATATTCGTTTGATGGCACATTCAGACTCGGATTCAAGATCATACTCAGATTCATAAATTGAGGTCAGTAACCTTAGAATTCCTATTAAAGTTTCCAAGTATATAGATGAAATTGTTGTTAATCTTAAAAACTCTCTCAAAAGGATTTTTGAACTTAAGTAGGAGAATTTCAAGATCAAACAATAGGAGTCAAGTTGGAAAGAAAATTTTGAAATGCTTGACAAAAGTTTTAAAGCTTTGAAAGAAAATTCTGATTCCATTGCAGAGGAAAATGTTATTTTGAAAAATAATACTTCAAATATTTCCAAAAGGTTTATAAATAGATAAAAAAAGTTAGACAAAATTCTTTTTATTCAAAGACCTTATTTCAAGAAATTTGGGTATGACTCTTGAGACGAGTTCTTTAATTGATTTTCCTAAAGTGAAGGAGAGACCTAAGTAAAGACCTCCAAAGGCTTCTTACAAAAGTCATTTTCAAAAGAATTTTGTGAGACCTGCTTGGAGAAGCTCTCTTCCAAGTGCAATAGCTCCAATCATTTTCAGAATTATTGTCCTAAAAATTGGAGACCTGTTAAAAGGAACTGGGCAAAGTCCACTTTGAAGGCTAACTCTCTCGGACCCAAGAAAGTTTGGGTACCAAAGAAAACTTGAGTTATCTCTTTATTGCAGGTCACTATAAAAGACAAGATCAAATGGTACTCGGATAATGGTTGCTCAAGGCACATGACGAGATATGCAAATTGCTTTACGAAGTCCATTAAACAAGATGGAGGAAAAGTTTCATCTGGAGGAAATAGCAAAGGAAAAATCATAGGTTATGGTACTGTGAAGATTGGCCATCAACAACATTTCCTTAGTGAAAGGATTACAATCTTCTTAGCATCAGTCAACTATGTGACACGGGATTCAAGATTAATTTTCAAGGAGATATTTGCTTTGGAATCAGTCTAGACTCTACTCACCTTCACTGCACGAAGACATGGAAACATTAATCATCTAGATGTAAATTCAAAAAATTCTCAGTGCCTCATATCCATTTAAGAAGAAGCAACTCTTTAGCATCAAAAGCTTGGACACGTGAATATGAAACAAATTGCCAAGATTTCTTTC
Organism: Melaleuca quinquenervia; assembly: GCA_030064385.1. NCBI lineage: Eukaryota > Viridiplantae > Streptophyta > Magnoliopsida > Myrtales > Myrtaceae > Melaleuca > Melaleuca quinquenervia. Next base: position 15,733,083 of record CM057723.1, read on the forward strand.
AAGAAACTTGTTTGTGGTCTTCCCAGCTTGTCTTAAAAAAAACTGATTTATGCACTCCATGTGTTCTGGGAAAACGGGTCAAAAATACTTTTAAATCTATAAAAAAAGCGTCTATTAATCGAGTTTTGTAGCTTCTACACATGGACATTTTTGGACCAACTAGAATTCAAAGCATTGGTGGAAAGAAATATTGCCTAGCAACTGTGGATGATTACTCTCACTTTACTTGCATATACTTCTTGGCATGTAAAGTTGAAACTTTCTCTCATTTTTCAAAGTTTTCAAAAAAAGTTCAAAATGAGAAATGTTATACTATCTATAGTATACGTACTAACCATGGGGGTGAGTTTATTTTGGGTTGAAGTAGTTTCAACAACGTCCTATATCTTCAACAGAGTGTTCTTAAGGCCTATCTTAGAGAAAACTTCATATGAAGTTTACAAAGGGAAGAAGCCTAATGTTTGTTACTTTCATATTTTCGGTTGTAAACGCTTTATTTTTAAGAATGCTGATGATCATACTGGAAAGTTTGATGAAAGATCAGATGAAGGAATCTTCTTGGTTACTCAACTACAAGCAAGGCATACAGAATCTTTAACAAAAAGACTCAGACTGTAGAAGATCTATGAACGTCAAATTCTAGGAGAATGTTCAAATTCAGCACGATCAGACTCAACATGAAGAGTCTGAACTTATTTTAGACTTAACAAAGTCTGACTCCCTTGAAGAGACTCAGATTCCTGGTGATCAGTAACAAGCATATCAAGAAAATTCAACCCAAGCTGGGGACATGCAAATTTCAAATTAAAAGCATAAGTCAAGTCATCCAACAAAACTTATCATTGGCAACATCAACGAAGGAATTCGAACGAGATTCAAAAGGCTAGAAGAACCTGATGATCTAGCACTTGTTTCTAAGATTGAGCCAAAGACTGCAGATAAAGCTTTGTCTGATGAAAGTTGGATTGAAGCTATGTAAGATGAGCTCATACAATTTGCCATCAATGATGTTTTGGAGCTTATCCAAGGCCCAAAGGAAAGCCTATGATTGGAGCAAAATGGGTCTTCAGAAACAAGATGAATGAGCAAGGAAAAATAATCGGAAATGAAGTTAGACTAGTAGCCAAATGACACTCATTACAAGAAGAGAAAGACTATGATGAGACCTATGCACCGGTGGCGAGGTTAGAAACAATCAGATTATTACTTGCTTTTACTTGTTATGAAAATTTCAGCATATTCCAAATGGATGTCAAAAGTGCATTCCTAAATAGAGTTATTCAAGAGAAAGTCTATGTGGAAAAACCACTAGATTTGAAGATCCACGAAAACCAAACTCAGTCTTCAAGCTGAAAAATGCCTTATATGGACTAAAGCAAGCACCTCGAGCTTAGTATGAAAGATTGAGTAAGTTCTTGATTCAAAATGATTTTGAGAAAGGTAAAGTTGATACAACTTTATTTATCAAGAAAGAAAGAAATGATTTTATACATGTGCAAATATATGTGGATGATATTATCTTTGGATCTCCTCATGAAACACTTTGTAAGAAATTTTCTAGTGCAATGTATAGTGAATTGGAAATGAGCATGATGGGTGAATTAACTTTCTTTCTAGGATTGCAAATTAAGCAATAAAAAAAGGAATCTTCATCACCAAGAGAAATATGCAAAAGACCTCATTAAGAAGTTTGGGATGTAGAACTATAAGAAAATCGAGACACCAATGGGAAGTTTTTGAAAGCTAGACGAGGATGAAGATTGGAAGAAAGTTGATCAAAGACTTTATCGAAACATGATTGGTTCACTTCTTCACCTTACTACATCTAGACTTGACATTTTGTTTAATGTTTGTATGTGTACTATATATCAGTCTAATCCCAAAGAATATCATCCGAGTGCTGCTAAACGTATTATCAAATATGTTGCAAGCTATCCAAAGCTTGGACTATGGTATCCAAAAGAAGGAGAGTTTATTCTTCTTGGATATTCAGATGTAGATTTAGCAGGTTGTACTATCAACAGGAAGAACAATTCTAGTACTTGTCAACTTCTTGGCAACATGTCGGTCTATTGGTTTTCAAAGAAGCAACACACTATTGCGCTATCAACGACAGAAGCTGAATACGTGGCTCTTAGAAGCTGTTGAGAAACTGTTGTTCTCAAATCTTATTGATAAGACAACAACTGAGAGACTTTGGCATTGAAGAATCATGTACTAAGATCAGGTGTGATAATATTAGTGCAATAGATCTCATAAAGAATCCAGTTCTTCACTCAAGGGCAAAATATATTGAAATTAGACACCATTTCGCTAGAGATCATGTTCAGAAAAAGGATATTTGGATTCAATTTATTGATTCAAAGAATCAGCTGGCGGATATATTTACAAAGCCTCTAGAGAAAAGCTCATTTGAGTCTACTCGTAGCAAGCTAAATATTCTCTGTCCAATACTTTAAAGACTGGAGTGGATTAGACTCAGAGTCGTTTGTCTTAGACTCAAATTTCGTCAGACTTAAATAGTCTCAGATGCAGATATGATCAGACTCAGAAAGCCTTAGATGCATAAATTTTTAGAAACAAAATTTCTCAGACTTAGAATCACTAAACGTACAGACTCTATATTTGAAATTTTCAGACACTACGTCACACTTCTCGGTTCTAGATATTTAAATTTTCATAAGAATGGAAACGTATGTTTGTTCGAATATTTTAATGAATTGTTGTTTGAGATATTGTATCATCGCTGCTTGAATCGGTGCCACTTAATTTTTAGAAATAAGTCTGAAGAGATTTTTCAAAATAAGTTTCTTTTTTGAAAATTTGAAAAGACACCAGTTTTCCTTTTAAAACCACCGATGATGTCTTTGTTTTCTCACCTTTTCAAAACCCTAATCGGCAACTCTCTCTCAAAATTTTCTCTCGAGCTTTCTTTGCACAGTTCTCGTTTTTCTTCATTAAACTCGGTTGAAGATCATCCTAGACTGTGATCATGTCTACTCCACGGAAGTCTTACCGTATTGTCAACTTGGAAATTCTAACGGCTGTTGAAGGGCCAGTAAACGTTAACCTTACTGAAGACGATCTACAGAATGCTTCACAGAATCGACAAATGACTTCATTTGCACAGGAAATTATTTCATATTCTACTTCTCTCAGAATAAAGACTCCCCATCAACTCTGTAAATTCTATTTGTTTTACAAAATGAAAGGTATTGCAATGGCCATTGTTCACGCTTTTCTTGTTGCCAATGGATACATGAATGAAGATGTGTTTCTCAAGAGAATGGAAAGTCTAGGGATAGCACAAAGGGATCATCAAATGAAGCTCGGAAAAAATTTCCTCTTGATCCTTGATTTAGCTCTTTTGGTTAACCCAAGAGATAGGACGTTGATGAAAAATTATTCTTGAATTTTAAGTCAAGAAAAGGAGTTGCTGCTGATGTGCCGGGAACATGAAAGAAATTCTTCCATTCCAAAGACCATAACAATGCTTATTCTCACATGCTTAAGCGAGGCGTGATGAATCCTTGGATTGTAGATTTTGACTTTCTAGATAGTATTCCAATCAACTTGCAATTCTTCAATTGGAAAATTTTTGTTCCACGGTCTCCTCTGTCTGTCCAGCATCGACGACTTACTTCTACTCTAATACGTCTTCTCCTGATTGCAACAGTTTTACATTCACTATACGAGACAAAGACTTTGTTGTGAATGTTGATATTCTTGCTGACATCATTGGCTTAGAAAGAAGTACCTTTAAGCCTATCAATGTTTCTAAGAGTTATGCAACAACATTCTTTACCAAGGACAACACATCCGAGGAAGGTATTATCTATAGGATGCAAGCCTCTGATATCTCATTGCACAAGATTGTCATTAGTTGTCTTCGACCCAAGGCAACATCCAAGACAGCAGTTTCACAATATGAGGCGAAGTTGGTGTTTGCCATTGCAAAAGGATGGGGTTTTTCACTTCCGCACAATATCTTATTGCATATGTATAGGGTTGTGGAAAAGGACAATGGACAAGAGCCCTACTCGTCCTTAATTACTGATGTATTTCGACATTTTCAGATCACGCTTCCAATTTCTCTTTTCACAAGAACTATTCCTCCTATGAGAATTGGCCATAGAATGATCATTAAGATGAAGATCCCGGAACTGAGTGAGGTAATGGATATTTTCTGGGATAAGTCCCCTGGTATGTATGAGGCTTCATCTACTGGCCAGAAAAGGAAAGGAAAGGGAATTGTGTAAGAATCTGCAAGAAAGAAACTGAGTTCTTATCTTGCAAGACGAAGACACGATGATGATAATCTTCCCATATCTAAACATCTAAGTTGGCGCGACAAGGCAAGAAGGGAAGAACAAGAGACAGAGCAAAAGGACAGAGATGCAGCAAATAAAGAAGAAGCTGTGTGAAAGGATCACCAACGAAAGAGTCAGGATGACTCATTTTACAAATATGCTATTTCATTGTCATCTGATTCTAAAAGGACTTGCTGTGAGAAAGTAGGAGCACATTTAAATAGAGGAGACTGACTATTCACTTGTCGGCACTGAGACAGGGGGAGTATCTGAGGAAGCAGGTCCTTATGGTGTTTCACCATTTGTTGAGGCTATGAGAACAATATTCGCTGAGGCTAGTACTTCACCATATCAACCTACAGATCTTCCACATATTGTAGATCTCCTTTTGGAATTAAAGGCTTAGTAATCTCACATGGACTTTGTGCTTATTCAACATCACAACATAATGCAATCAGTGCTTCAACGACTTGATCATATTTCCACTATTGGTGAAATTGAGCAAATACGACAATCTATCCACAGTTGAGACATAAAGTTGAACAATTGGCACATGCCGTTCACACCTTTGGAGATTTCTAGATTGTCCGAGTTCACCGAAATCCTTCACTTTTTTCAATATTTTTTATGCTGACAAAAAGGGGGAGAGAGATTTTGACAGATTTAGAACAGATTTTTGACTTTGATCATCTTTTAAATTTAGATCTTTTTGATGATGTTTTAATGACTTTACATTTTCATGATCTTTGTTTGACCGTTGAAATGTGAACTCTTTATCCGTTCTAATCGATGACCTGAGAATGATTGACAAGAATCTACATTATTATGAATGATTGTTTATCAAGACTGACATGTCTTTTTGTGAGTGCAGATTCGATGAACTATTTTAAGATGTTATGCACTCTTGTCTTGTAGGATATAAGTGTTTAAATTTGCAGGGTAGTTTTGTTATCATAAAAAGGGAGAGATTGTTAAAGAAAACTCTGTTATTGTTTTGAAGAAGACAAACCCTGTTATAGTCTAAAGATAGTCAGACACAGACGCAAATGCTATAGTTGAAGACAGTCAGACATAGACGCAAATATTAAAGTTTGATGAAGTCAGACGCAAATGTTAAAGTCTGAAAAAAGCCAGACACAAATATCAGATTCTCATATCAGACACAAATATCAAACTCAAATGTCAAAGTCTGAAAACAGCCACACTTAAAGTTCAGACTCAAGTGCCAAAGTCTTACTACTACCAAACTAAATCAAATATGGAAACTAAGATACAATATCTTGATTTATTCCTTTTAAGGATTTATTTCCATTGACTCAAAGACAAGCTCTTTGGTATTGATTGTTCTTAATTTGGATGCCATCGATCTTCGAAAGACAAGTAGATTTGGAAGACAATGACTTATGGAAACCAAGATCACAATTGTATGGGCGAACATAATTGATGGACTTTCTTCATGATCCTTAATTGATTCGAGATCTCCTTAATTGATTCTATCCAACGGGTGGGTTGAAAGAATTCCTTCGAATAGTGCCAACAGTCACATAGGCATGAAAGAGTATTTAAAAGACACTCACTTGTCTTTCGGGGCACTAGTGATTGAGAGGAAGATTCCAAAGTTTGAAAGTTTACGTTTCACTTGTCATTTATTAAGCTCAAACATTGTACTCAAAAGAGAAATTCATAGTATAGCTTTGTGAGAGTAGATAGTACTCATCACTGATAATCTCTAAATAGATTGTAATCCTCTTTTGGTCCATAATGAAATTCAACTAGTCGGCTGTTAGCAAGGAGAGTGGATGTAGGCTTGGACTAAGCCAAACCACTATAAATCTTGTGTCTAATCTCTCTTCCTTGAACTTGCTTATTACTTTCATCTGAATTGTTGATATCTTTGATCCTCACACCTAGCACTCGAAAGAATCATATTTTACTTATTCCGTGAAAATTGTTTTTACACCTATTCACCCCCTCTAGGTGTTCATATACCAGCCCTATTACAGATTTCCTTTATTGTAAACTTCTATGAAACTTCTTCCAAAACTTCTAGACTCCACCCCAAGCGAAGATTTTGCAATGTTGTTATTTACCTTGCTCCCCGTCTAAAATCTTGTGTCTGCCACAGGGTGGGAAAGTTTTCATTTCTGGCTATTACTCACAACTAGTCTGTCAGACCCCAAAATGTCAAGAAACGGGACAAAGAGTTTCCAAAAAATTCATTTGAAAGGAAGAGACTTTTCCGATACACATTAGATGAAATAGATAAGACTCTTTCTGAACTTCAGCTTTTTTCTTTCTTGCGTTCTCAAAACATTTCCACATTCATAAGTTAATTCAATGTTTATTGACTGGGAAAAATATAGGCATTCCTGCCATGCAACTCACATGGACAAAACAAGTGGTTGACGGAGAGTCAAATCGAAGCATATCAAGTTTCTCCGATCATTTTCAACTTCTTCGCCCCTTTGACCACAGTATGCCACATTGTAAAAACGAAAGCAGTTTATACGATATGAGCTGAGTAATAAATGCAGAGACTTGTGAAGACTCCACCAAGTGAGAATTGATAACGAGCAAACTCCTAAGTTTACGTCACAGCCAGAAGCTTAATTTAACAAATGACCGAGAGCGATCGGTAGCATGGGGACAGCTGTTACCACACCATTAACTGACGCTTGAAAAACTAGCTTTGAGGGCGAGATAAGGAAAATTTCCGAAACCTTATTCTAGGGACGAGATAATATAATCTTATATGCAATTTTATATATTATAGCCTATATCTTATGAAATCACTCGCAAGGCCAAGCGGCCTCTTGGTCCTTCACTGGCCATTAGTATTACCTCTTTGGCAACTTCAGCGGAATTGAGGACCACCATAGTAGTAGAACCGGTTCTAATGGAATAAATCGGGCCATAAGTTTCAGCCCACTTTGTGAAGGTCTTGTAAGGTTTCTTCTCCTTCAGTTGAAGCAAATTCCCCACAATGGGCAACCCAGGAACCTCTGCATCGAATTCAAGTTCCCCGGGGGGGAGGGAGGAAACACGAAGTTGTCATCACAAGACATGAAAAGCGCTGACTGATTCCAATTCTTTTTATCAGGCAGAAACAAAGATTACCCGGCAAAGATGGAAGAGTCGACTGGCTATTTATCCTCTGGGTAGAGCCGAATTTCCTCAAGAAGAAAGAGAAGAGCAACAACAGTGAAAGTCCACCAAGAATGGCCGTAGTGGCAAAGGGCAAGGGCAGTTCTTGCATATCTAGGAGAGCGGACATAGTCGTTCAGATGAAGCTTGGAAGTGAAGAGTCAGTGAGCCTTGAATCGAATGAAAGGAAAAGATGACGAACAAATAGACGGCTTGAGGCTAATATTTATAACAGGAGCTATCTGCTAAAACAAAGGTCGAAGCAATTAAAAAACAAAGTAGTAGACTGAATGAAGAGATTGAATTATTTATTTCGCAATTTATTAATTGAAGCATAAAGTACGTTCGCACTAAAACAAGAGGAATCGAACGGCCGGCACTGAGCAAGAGCGGGGGAATATACGATTCGGGAGATAAAAGGCCCATCTGAGTGATCCGGCTTTAGTCGTTTTCTTCAGCTTGCTAGTTTCTTGGAATGTGAATATTTCCTCAAGAAGGATTAAAAAAGCCGACGGCGGAGAGTGAAACGACAAGCTTCGCCGGTCAAAGTTGACGGCAGCGTCGGGGATGATTGAGGGAGCACATGTACCTCGGCGGTGTCGAGGTGATACCATGGCCCAGCAGATAGTGACTGAGAGCGACTGGGAGAGTCAGTGCAGCCAACGTTCCTCTTTGTTCAAAACGACAAGATTAGAAAAAAGAAAAAAAAAACATGTATAATTAATGCCTTCAAAATACGTGTTATTTGAGTCTACCTATATTGTATACAGGTCAGGCCGAATATGAATTGTTAAAATTGGATACGGCAAAATAGGATCATGGCCGTCAATTTAGGACAGATTCATTTTCAGCCCACTTAGATCCAATTTGATAGAAAGGGTTAAATTAAGTTGCTTCCTAGCTAATTAAGTTGCATACGATCTCTCTCGTTGGTTTTTTTTTTTTTTGTCCTTTCTTTTCTCAAGTCTCCCGGGCAGAACCCGGAGAACCCTCAGACCTCTTCTCGCTTCTATTTATTTTACTCACCTCTTTTATCCTGTTCTTCTGGTATGGAAAAAGAGGAGATATAGATGTAACCCATCAATTTCTTCTTTGTTTCTTTCACTCTTTCGGTTCTTTGGGATAGCATGCAATAGGTTCAGGAAGAGTACTATATCGGTAGTACCGTCTTTGAATAGCAGCAGCTCTCTGATGGCTAGTTGGTCTTCTGAAGCATCTCCAACAGGAAGATTAGCATCCATGGGCAAAACATCACATCATATCTTGTCATAATAAACAGAACCAATGGACCGATTAATAAGGCATCGTTTTGAAATAATTACCTCAACGCCTTTCTTCAACTATGACAATTTATAAGGTGTAGGGTGCATTTTTAATTCCAATTTCAGTTTGTTTGCCCCTACTTCAGAAATTATATTCTCACAGCAACCAGAGTCAATAACTAATTGACACACCTTTCCTATGATTGTGCAAGCATAATGAAAAATATTGGTACGCAACCACTTATCTCCAGTGTCATCACGAGGAGTAATAAAATTTTTCCTCACCATAAGAAGTTCGCTTGTAACAGCCTGCTTCCAATCTCTTTTTCGAGGTCCAACTATGCAAATTTTTGGGTTTGTAAGTGGCCTGTTGGCCTCAGGGGTGCCCTAAACTAAATTGCAAAATTTTGTTTTGGACGATTCCGGACTTTTGTAAATCGCGTTTTGGTCTCTCAACTTTTAGATACTTGCGTTTTGACCTCAAAAGGAGTGAATTTTGGGCCTAGGAGCAGTTTTTAAAGATTTTCAGAAAAGTTCTTGTATTTATTGCTAAACATGGCATATGTAATGCTTGGATACAAAGGAAGCATCAACATCTCCTTTCGCAAATAATGCTAGTTGTACGTGTTGTATTTTCAGTGTACATGAAACTCTTTTTGCTTAAGCAAAATCCCCTTGATGTCGAAAGTAGCCATTGCTTGCTTTTGTGTATTCAGTTGCAATGCTATATTGTTGAGAATACAGTGATGCAAATGTTAGAAGTGGAAGAATCAAAGAATGTCAAGTTCAAAGATAAGTTGACAAGTGTACAAACTGACGATGAAGAAGAACGAGTGCTGTTGCCTATATCAATTGATGATATCTATCAAGATCGGCAACCTCAACCTCAAGTACTATGGTCGAAATATGCACATTATCAAAGGAATGGAGATACAAATCAAATTATCTCAAGGAACAGATTTTGGAGATACTGATAAAGGAATAAAGATAAGATGATACAAAACCAAAAAAAAAAAAAAAAAAGAATAAAGATCAGATGATAATTCAAAAAACAAATGCTTATAGAGAAACAATGCAAAGATCCAAATGAAGCATTTCTACTTAAGAAAGCGCTTTCTGGACTCCAAGGCATAGTTTGGATGGCACCTCATTTTATTAGTGGTATTAGCGGTAAGGTTCGAAAAGTTGAAAGAAATCGGTTGATCGACCCGAAAGTTGGAAATTACCATTTTCCCTTGGTTTGATTGTCATTTCTTTTTTCGGTTAGATAATTTTCTTTGTTATTTAGTTTTGTGGCTGATCTATTAATGGGACAAGACGCACGCTTTTGCTTTATTGATTTTATTTACAAGATTGAATCTTAGCCATTGAATCTTCTTTTGTACAAGATTGAACCCTAACCATTTGGTTCACTTGAGCACCTTTTAAGAGAAGACTTTCTACACATTTTTCCTCTCTCCTCATTGCTCCATTTAGCCACCACCTTCTCCAACTCATTTGCTCTCAAAATCTCTCCATTTTTCATTATTTCTTGCTTGATTTTCACCTTTGCTGCCACTACGGTTTTGGAGTAGCGGTTTGGAACCTATTCCATCTTTGTTTGTGCGTGTTTTAAACACATTTTTAAGGTAATTTTCTTCCTAAACTTTGATTAGGTTAAAGAGAGATTTTTGGATGCCCAAACTTGAATTTCTTGTATGAGATTGATGTGCCATAATGTAGTTGTTGTTAGGGCATGAATTAGAGGTGTTTATATGAGGATTTGAGTGAGAAAAATGTGAGTTTTGGGGGCTGCCAAGGTGAGTTCCGAATTTGGAGTTGTATGATGTCATGATCATGCATGATGATGTCACATGTGCATTTATGACCATTTATGAGTGTGAATTCATGGATGATGCAGGGAGAAGAAATTTTGGTGTTTTTATGATGTCATATGTGATTAACGAGAATTAATCGTGTGGGAAATGATTAATTGTTATGTGGCTCAATTATTAATCACATGGCCGTGAGTGAGAATTGTGCGGTGAACTTGTTTATCGAGTGGCCCGATCATTAATCACATGGCCGTGAGTGAGAATTGAGTGGTACATTTGCCTAATGAGCAGTTTGATTGTTAATCATGTGGCCCTAAGCGATCATCATGTAGTGCTTTTGTCAATAGAGTGGTTCGATTTAAATCGTATGGCTTAAATTGTCAATCATATGGTTGTTAGGGCGTGAGCATGCTTTTTTGATAGAATTGATTGGTTGCATTATCCTGAGGCATTTTGCGCGGGGTTGAGAACTAAACCTAATGCGTTTTTACGTGGGCTAACCTGATACTTTTTTATGCGGGGTTGAGAATTAAGCCTTAATCATTTTTATGCGGATTACCCTGAGGTGTGTTTACAATGGGGTTTAATTTAGCTTGATGAGATTAACTGTTGCACACATGAGGCGTGAACTTTATATGGGTTATGGCGAGTCCCATAGCTAAAACGTTTTACGTGGGTTGCAGTAAGGACCTGAGGTGTGTTTACATGGGTCGAGAAGCATCGAAACGTCAAATTGAATAATGCATCAATTTGTATTAAGTGTGATTGTGTGGTTTTGAGCTTATTGTCCTTCATATTGTTATGTGCTTTATGCCATATTTTATTATTGATTAGAATATTTGATGCTATGATTTCATCTTTTGTCCTTATTATAGTCATCTGTTAAATTGGATTAAGATAACATGTTAGGGTATTTTGGAAGTACGTTTCACCCAAACCAGGTATAGAGAAAAGACTTATTGAGATTTAAATATCATTTATTGTTTATAAACTATTTTAGAACTGCACCCTTGATATGAACAATCACCGGAATGTTTTGCGGTGCTTATGGACATGGATTCTGTGGAGATGACGTAAACAATAGGTGAAAAATGTGAGATTTGTAAGGATAAGTAGCACCACATGTAGTGCCGTAGTTCTTGATTTTTAGTAAGGCTTATAATATCGTTTATGTAATATACTATGTAATTAAGGCTTGTGTGTATTTATATGTTGCCTTGTTATTTGAATTCTTTTTTCCTATCCATCATTTCATAGTATATGTACTGTATGGAGATTATATTCACTTCCGCATGTACATTTCGTTATTATTTTGTGTGAATCGGCGACAAGCCTGGGGTATCGTATTTTATATTGACTATAGTGAGATGTTATCGTACTTGTAGGGTTTGGGGCGTGACGCACTGTCATATTTAGAGTCATTTGAGTTTGTATGAAGATATCTCGCACAAAACAAATTTGTATGTGTCGTCACTTCAGACTCAAATAATCGCTGTTCAAAGGCACAATCAACAATGCTAAAGATCTGTGTACACGTGTTAGCAGAAAGAGAAGGAACAAAAGCGTCTGAGTTGCATCTCAAACAAATTTTGTCTGTCTTTGGTGTCTAATGAATCTTTTAGGATTCATGGCTAGACACACATCACACAATGTGAATAGGAAATCTAGGAGCTCCTAAAACATAAGAATCTAATTTAGGCAGATCAATCTTAATCCTATCCGACCATTGACTCTAGATTCTATGTGGGCAGTCCTTGTAACTTTGCAATTTGTCATTCTGTCTTCCTTTCCAATAAATCGTCTCAAATCACGAATTTGCTGTTCTTTTGAAGGAAATGAGTGCATTTCTTGCTTCAACTAATCCAACTAGATCAAAGGAGGATAATTCTTTCAGTCGATTTAAGGAACATATTGTTATTGGACTAGAATGGATCATTGCCTAAGCAAACCTATCTTTGAGTCCTTATAGCAATTTTTACCCTTAAAACGATGGGATAGTTTTCTCGTAAGGGCTCTTGAACAGATGAACATAACAACATAATAACATTAACCACATGATGACATAGATGGCGACACTTCAAGCAGGTTCAGCCTCTTCCTTTCTCATCAAAATCAACAGATAGGTGACATCCAGACGAGTCCTATGTCTTGCTTATCACAGCATTGCACTCCACTGAAACATCTACCACACAGCAAGACTTAGAAACTCTGCATTTATCATCAAAACAAGAAAAATCCACTACATTACATAGGGAATTCTTCCACTTCAGTGGCTACTATGCTTACTTCATTCCAATTGTCTCGGCTTCAGCATTGCTTGCATTGGGTGAAGCTTATGAGTCGTCAGTCCCACTGTATCAACATTTTCTTCCTCACCAGCCTTGAGTCGCCATTCGAACTCCTGGACCAATCTGCCAATGGCTGTACAAGATATTAACATGGCCTGAAGAGCTCCGGCACAAATCCTCTTCCCTCCTCCAAAGGCCAATGTCTTGAACAAGTCTGCTGGCTCGTACTTCTCATTGAGAAATCTCTCGGGCATCCACTCTTCTGGTTTCTCATACATTTTCTTGTCCATGTTACATCCATATATATTTATAGCAATCTAGAACAACACAATTCAAACTTCAAATCCTCATCCAACAGGTGAGACGGAACACAGATAAAGAATCATATGTACTTATCTACCTGGCTTCCAGCTGGTATAAAGTACCCTCCTAATTGGGTATCTTCATGTACATAGCGCGGAGGAATTAATGGAGCCGGACTGTGTTTTCTCAGAGTTTCATGGAATACAGCATTCAAGTACGGAAGCTGAGACAAGTGGTCCTCTGTGAGGGTTTCAGAACCACATACTTTTTGAATCTCCTGGACAAGTCGACCCTGTCAAGCAAGTCACAATTACTTTAAGCTTTTACAAATATTAGTGACGACATAAAATGGATAAGTCAAATAATTAGCTAAACCTGGCATTTTGGACTCTTTGCAAGTTCATACAAAGCCCACTCTGTTGTGACCAGAGTGGTATCGGAAGTCTCAATGATTGGCTCCCAGAGCAAAATGGTGATCTGCTCCTCAGAAAGTGTCTGGGCTTCGGATATCAAGAAGTCAATATAACTGTTCGCTTCCTGCTCAGAAGTTCACCCCAGTAACTACAAAAGCTAGGGCTAATTCCAATATATATATATTTATTTATATAAAGTTGAATCAGAAAAGACAATGGCCTTGTTTGGATCTGCCACTCGAAATTCATTTATGCTTTAAACAACTGTTCAGCATTTAGCACTGGTTAAAATTTTTGAAGCCGTCCAGAAAAACACATTTGTTTCAAAACCACCTATCTTTCTAGTTGTTTCCCAATTGTTTTCCCCAACAATTTCAGGAAGAAAATTTAATAATACAAGAAATGTGTGCTGATTATCAATATAAACTGTTAAACATTCAAAATATCTTGGTTTTTTTTTTCCAATAAGAGGTATAATCAACTGTAGTTTCTTGAGAATTCTTCCAAGTTAAGCAAAACACAGAACAACTGTTGTTTGTTCCTAAAAGTTCTCAAGCAAACTTGGAAACAAGCACTACCTCCCCAGAAGCGATTCTCCTTTTCTGCTCCTTGAGTAGGGCTCTTGCAACTGCTTTCCTGCGGAAAGCCAGTTGTTCAATCTTCTTTTCCCAGCTTTTACTTGGAATCCATCTCAGGTAAGGAAAGAAATCCCTCCAGTCCACCTCAATTGCACCGGCCATCATGTCTGCCACCATAACCTTGAACATTTCCTCTTTGGACAATGTTCTCCCTAGTTCCTCCACATAAATGGATTTCACCTCTTGTCCCAAAGCCTGAAATGCAATCATCAATTGAGCCTGATCTTTTGCTTTTCTTTTCCTGTTCTAGTTTAGAAAGAACACGAGAATAGGCAGCTTACTTGTTTCAGTGCCAGCGCAAATAGTTCATTCTCAAAGACTTTCCTGAAATTGACCGCTTCAAGAGGATGGCCATCTACAAGGGCATGTAGTTGTCCAGAAATGTTTTCCATCATGGTGTCTCGGTGGGATCGTAGCCGCTTCTGTATATGGATGCCCATAAAAAAGCATTGAGTAAAAGTGACAAGAATCTAGTGGAAAGATCTCTCTCTCTCTCTCTCTCTCTCTCTCTCTCCATTTTCGAGTATACAGATCAACTCTTTCGAGTTGATATCCATTCCTGTATTGGTTTGTGCAAAGACGTCTTTTTCACCGTTCTTTCTCAGCAGATAGATGCTCTTCATCTATACTATTTACAGGTTTGCATACACTTGCTTGCGTTGCTATTCCTACTGAAAATAGACCCATCAACAATGCTGGATGTTTCCAAAATGTTCCCTGATTATGGCTCATAAATCAAGAGCACATGCCTAAAGAGTCTTTTGGAAGCTTACTTGAGCATTCACGCCCAAGACAGCTGTAAGTATGTATCGCTTCACCATCCTGTGGAATTCATCGTAATCACTCATGGCAACCATGCATTTATCAGCTGTGAGAATCCGCAGGGCATTTGACACCTTTCTCGTAGAGATTGATGAAAATCTAGTAACCAGAGCCTGAAAAAAGATAGGAGGATGCCTGAGCGTTCAACAAACATTCAGAACGTCCTAAAAGCACAAGATTTTTTAAAGCTAGGTGCAGAGTGCAAATTTCCTAAATCTGTTAACTTCTACCAAACTTCTTCCAAAAATTCTATACCCCAACCCAAGCGAAGATTTTGCATTCTCGTTGTTTACCTTGCTCCCAGTCTAAAATCTTGGGTCTGCCATGAGGTGGGAAAGTTTCATTTATGGCGATCACTTACAAACTAGTCTGCCTGAACCCCCAATGTCAAGAAACAGGACAAAGAGTTTCCAAAAATTTCATTTGAAAGGAAGAGACTTTTCCGCTACACATTAGATGAAATAGATAGACTCTCTTTCTGTATTTCAGTTTTTTTTTTTCTTTCTCGTGTTCTCAAAACATTTTCACATTCATTAGCTAATTCAATGTTTTTTGACTGGAAAAAATATAGGCATTCCTGCCATGCAACAACTCACATGGAAAAAACGAGTGGTTGACGGAGATTCAAATCGAAGCATATCAAATTTCTCCGATCATTTTCAACTTCTTCGCCCCTTTGACCACAGGACGCCACGTTGTAAAAACGAAAGCAGTTTATAAGATAGCAGCTGAGTAATAAATGCAGACTTGTGATGACTCCACCAAGTGAGAATTGATATCGAGTGAACTCCTAAGTTTACGTCATAGCCAGAAGCTTAATTTAACAAATGACCGAGAGTGATCGGTGACATGGGGACAGCTGTTACCGCACCATTAACTGACGGTTGAAAAACTAACTTTGAGGGCGAGATAAGGAAAATTTCCGAAACCTTATTCCTGGGACGAGATAATATAATCTAATATGCAATTTCATACATTATAGCCTATAAAATCGCCCGCAAGGCCAAGCGGCCGGCTCAGGCCAGCGGCCTCTTGGTCCTTCACTGGCCATTAGTATTACCTCTTTGGCAACTTCAGCGGAATTGAGGACCACCATAGTAGTAGAACCGGTTCTAATGGAATAAATCGGGCCATAAGTTTCAGCCCACTTTGTGAAGGTCTTGTGAGGTTTCTTCTCCTTCAGTTGAAGCAAATTCCCCACAATGGGCAACCCAGGAACCTCTGTATCGAATTCAAGTCCCCCGGAAAGTGGGGGAAAAACGCGAAGTTGTCATTACAAGACACGAAAAGCGCTGACTGTTTCCAATTCTTTTTATCAGCAGAAACAAAGATTACCTGGTAAAGGTGGAAGAGTCGACTGGCCATTTATCCTCTGGGTAGAGCCGAATTTCCTCAAGAAGAAAGAGAAGAGCAACAACAGTGAGAGCCCACCAAGAATGGCCGTAGTGGCAAAGGGTAAGGGCAGTTCTTGCATCTCTAAGAGAGCGGACATAGTCGTTCAGATGAAGCTTGGAAGTGAAGAGTCGGTGAGCCTTGCATCGAATGAAAGGAAAAGATGACGAGCAAACAGACAGCTTGAGGCTAATTTATATAACAGGAGCTATCTCTTTAAACAGATGGGTCGAAGCAATTAAAATACAAAGCAGCAGACCGGATGAAGAGATTGAATTATTTAGTTGTGCAAATTATTAATTGAAGCATGAAGTCCGTTCGCAATAAAACAAGAGGAATCGAACGGCCGGAACTGAGCAAGAGCGAGGGAATATACGATTCGGGAGATAAAAGGCCCATCTGAGTGATCGGGCTTTAGTCGTTTTCTTCAGCTGTTAGCTACTTGGAATTCTCATGAACTTCGTGCCTTCTTTGTCCTCATACAAAGTAGAGAAAGATGTCCGGGGGGAGGGCTCTGAGGATCCTTGGCAGGTGGCGACAAGGAAGAGTTCAGGGGAGGTGATACGCTTTCATGGCATCTCCTTCTCGAGATCCGGTCGCTGCTTGGGCAGGACTGAACCAGGCAAAAGGACGAGTGCCTCAAAAGGTGATGATGACTTCTTGGAAAATGATCTCCGTGAGACATTAATGGGATACAAAGAATGACATATTTTAATGACGAGTGCCCACTCCAGCGTGGGCTCCGTCATTTCTTTATGAGGTTGAGTTGGATATATCATAATAGAGTTGTATTGGATATATTACCTATTATGGATTCCAATTTTGATTAAAATGATTTTTTAATCTTATTTTTATTTCAACTTTACAATTGAGAAAACCATCGGTGCTTCTCTCGAACAACATTTATTAAGGTTAAGTGTGGGGCCAACTCTTGATTTAAAATTGTTTCTTGCCTTATTTATTCATTTATTTTTTTGGTTTTTTCCTTGGCATTTTCCATAGAAAAAACTACCTTTGCCCATCTCAAACAACATTTGTCAATATTAAATGTAGGGCCACGTCCGGATTTAATATTTTTTCTTGCCTTTTTTCTTCTTTTTGATTTTTTTCCCTCTTCTTTCTCCATGTGTAAATCCCACTCTTGATTTAGGATGATTTTTTTTTTCCGTATTTTCTTTTATCACTTTTGTTTCAATTTTTGTCAAAACCAAACTATATATGCTCCTCTCGAATACAAGTATTAAGGTTAAATATGAGGCTCACACTTAATTTAAGAACTTTTTCTTCCATTTTTCTTCTTTTTTTGGTTATTTTTTTCATTTGCATATTCCACTTTTAATTTAAGATGATTTCCTACCTTTATTTTCTTCTTTCTCTCTTCTTTTTTTTTTTTTTTGGTAAATTTCTTTCTCTCTTCTTTCATTATCACTAAAGACGAAACTATCCGTTATCATCTTGAACAACATTTATTGAGGTTAAATGTGGGAACCACTCTTAATTTAATATTTTATTGCCTTTTTTATTGTTTTTGATTTTTCCCTTTTTTATTTCCCTTTCCATTCTCACTCCTGATTCAAATGATTTCTTTCATTTTTTCTTCTTTCTCTTTTGTTTCAATTTTTCTCAAGAAAAAACCACCCATGCTCTTTTCAAACAATATTTATAAGGTTAAATGAAGGTTACACTATTGACTTAAGATTATTTATTGTCCTCTAGTTTTCTTTTCTTGTTTTTTTTTTCCTTTTCTTTCTCCATTTGGAACAAAGTAGACATGCCTCTTATTTGAAACATAATATATTTGTTGGATGGCTAACTAAATATTGTGCTGAATGTTGACACATAAATTTTGGTAATCAAAGTAGTTATTTATCGCATAGATAGTTCGAGATTGATGTCAAGTCTTGTTGATATCTAAATTTTCGCTAATTATTTTAGATTACTTGCTCACAAAATTAGGGACCGACCTCAACCCCTAAACAAAAAATAATTAGGATGCATAAAATATAATTCTTAGAAACATTCATCACATAATTTATTTTAGTAATTGCATTTGCATTAGAGAGGTGGTGAATGAATTTAAATCAGTCACATGGACTAGGCTTACACTACAAGCAAGATTCAACCAACACAAGAAAGCAAGGTTTAAAACTTTCAAGTTCAAAATTAGAGTAATTAATTTTTGATTGAGTTGGGTTTAGCACATCAAAGTTATAATGTTGGAGTTTAATCATAACAAACCCTTAAGAAATTGAGCCTTTTATCTCTAGTCACCACATGTCGGAGCCTAGCCTTTGTGGCTGCCTATCCCGCGTCCTTCTGATGTCCAATTGCATCCACCACCTCACCTAGGTGACTGGCCACCTTGCCACCATTGAAATCAGCCTCTCGGAGCCTTGCTGGAAAAGTGCCACTACTGTCGCAGAGTTGTGCCAAGTCGTGTTATGGCGTGCCGACCTAGGCTGTTTGTGCATATGTAGCGCAAGTTATGGTAAGTCGTAAGCTCCCCGCAAGCCATCACCATTGATCACTTGGGAAGTTTGGACCGAAAGTGAATTGATGCTCTAATCTTCATTAGGGCAGTTATTCACTTTAGAAGCTATGATAAATTGATTGGACTAATTAGGTTGATTCAGTGCTTTGATAATTTAGCGCTACGGAGGTATTTTGGTAATTTAGCCTTGTATGGACGTTTCGATAATTTAGCTAGCAAGGGCGTGTTGGTAATTTTAGTTTGAGTAGGAGATTGTTGGCCAAACGGGCGATCAATTAAGGTGATGGTGCTTGTAAATTATCAAACGATAATTGCAGTTTGAAGTAGGGAATCGGATGAATCTCTAATTGGTGTGCTTAGGCGGTTGACTATACAAAACAATTTGGGGATTGATTTAGAATTAGTTATGCTTCATTTGATTTTATTGATGGTTATTATTGGTTTGTATACTTTAATGATGATTGATTAGTGAATGTGGTTGAGTTGTGACTGGTGCTTGGTTGAGCTTATTGTAATTGATCTAATAGTCTGAACGACTACTAAGTTGTGGACTGATGAGTGATTGGATAGGGGTTCGAGGAAATGATTGTGCCAGGGTGAGAAGCTGTGTGCTAATTGGACCTGAGGGCCCTTGCAGTTACATGTGTGGCGAGAGAGTCGGCTTACCTTTGTTGGTAATGATTGTTAGTGTAACATCTTGATTTTCAGGCCCAGTTTGATAAAATGAGATGGGTTTTTCATCGAAGCACTTATTGTATTTTTCTCGGAGCTGATCACTTGAGAGTGAACTAACCAATTAGGTGAAGCTGTTAAGGAATATAATTCCATAAAAGTTACCTGGTAAGTTGGATTATACTAGAATTGCGTTTGGTTGATTTTAACAATGAAATTGAACTTGGATTCGGGAATCGAATGTTCGAGTGTGTCACAATTCATCTTTAGAACCTCGTCTCATCTTTTGGAAAAAATTCCGTTGAGCTAGGAATTTTACGGATTTGAATAGGTGACGATTTTAATGGAACTTGAGAGAAATGAGTGCAAAATTCGGATGAAGGAGGGGTTGCTACATTTGGGCCTTTATTCTTGGCTTGTTAGAGAAGATTAGGAGAGGAATTGATGCCAAATAAGAGTTAAGGACTGACGGGACATGTACTTAAGTGTTTCAGATATTTTGGGTTGATTTTGAGGGCTTTTTGTCATCCACCTTGGCAAAATATGTTCAGCTTCGTCTTCTTCAGCGTATTCTTCATTTTTCACTCCATTCCTCCAGTTGAGATAGGGAGCTTTCAACTAGCAGCTCAAGCAGTGGACTTGCAAGGCTTTTTTTAAGTCCCTTCCAAACTTCTTTTAGAGTCGCTACAGACTTGGGTTTTAGTCGCTTTTGCACTGCCGTCTCTGTGAATTGATTTATTTGCTAAACAGGTGAGTCTACTTCCTAATTTTTTCTTAGGTTGAAATTACACTTAAAGGGTTAGATGAGCGTTACTTAGCCGAATTTGATTAGTGTTAGGTCAAATGAGTGTTAGCGGAAGTGGTTTACTTTGGTTTAGTAGATTTTCTCTTGAATATGTTTACTGGACCCTCGCCGTTTGCAATTTTGTGGAATGAAATGTGTTAAGAAGGTTGATTCCTTCTTAAGAAATGTTTTAGACATTTTCATCTGCAACATATATTTTACCCACGATTTGGTGAATTTAAAAGAATAATATTTCAACTTCATTTAGAATAAAATGGAATTTGTGTTTTTGCTGGAACTTGTGACCTTTTGGCATTCAATGGATTTTTATGCTCTTATGAAAAAGAGTTCCTTTACAAAAGTTGTTTATCACATAATTTAGTTGAAAATAGTCAAGTTTTAGATTAAATAGACAAGTTTTAGATTTCAAACAAAGCTGGTTTTGGGAGACATTATTTCTAAAAGCAGATACAATTCTTGTGGCGATTTGAGCAAATTATTGCTCTTAATACATAAGGATTTGGGTCAAGGTATCTTCACGAAAAATGTTCGTGTAAGTGTTCTTTATAACATATTCAAATTTGAGGATTTTGTCGAACTTGTTTGATTAGATTTTTGTAATAAAACTTGGAGAAGTGTGAGTGGCCCAATTTCTGTTGATTAGGACTGGTATTGGTTTTATGGTTGTTTTTTATGTAGTGCTTGCTGGAAAGTGTATATGAGATGATATTTGATGAGTGATAACTACTGATTGTGTTGTGCAAGCCAAATGTGTGGCAAGCAAATATAAGACTAAGTGCCACACGATAATGGAAACTTCATGAGGTACCATTGCTTTCTAGCCAAGGGCTAAGTATTACGTGATAACATAAATCTTCGTGGATGCCACCTTTAGAATCTTGAACCAAAAATTGTGTGATCCACCTCTAGAACCTTGTATTAATGTCATGTGCAGTTAAGGGCTAAGTGCATGATTTTGGGAGCTTTCTAGTTAAGGGCTAAGTGCTACACGATAATGTAAACCCTTGTGCAGCCCACCTCTAAAACCTTGTACCGTTGACATGTGCGGCCAAGGGCTAAGTGCTACATAATATTGTGATATAGTGTGAGTCATTACTGAAGCCTTGAGTTTGAAGCTTGAGTGTAAATTGAACCCTTAATATGCATTTGTACATGAGCTGTAGAGTTTGGCCATCACTAGACTTTACTATCTGTGTCTGACAATATTTGCATATGACAATATTTGGGTCTGATGAAATATGTGTTTGGTTGTTTCCGAAGTTTACCCGTTTTCAGACTTTGACACAAATGTTTGGGAGGTTTAGGATAGATGGATTATTTGATAAGTGTAAGCTACTTATGGGTGAATTCCTTCTTAATCGAGGCTTTGAGACATTGTCTCAATTGAACATTATTTTATAGGTTCATAGATGGAGACATGTCTTGTGCGATAGGAGGTACATCAAGTGACGATTTTGGAGCACACCCTTTGATGGACTTGGAGCCATGGCTATTGATCCCGGAGTTCCGATAGTTTTGTAAACTATTTTTTTTGGTTTAGTCTTTTGTGTATTTAAACCTGAGGTTGTTTATAAAATATGGTTTGCATAAATTGATTGTCCTGCCGCAATTTAATCGACCACTGAGGGATGTGCATGCTCTTGAGGTTCGGGACGTGACAATTAGTGTCACGCCTCGCTTCTGAGTGCACTGAGGAAAATAGTCAACCATTGAGGGATGTAGTCGTTGAAGTCCTTACTTTGGTCGATAGAATGTAATGTCTTAGTACTTGTTGCCAACCCTCAATTCTCCAATTGGCGTTTAATCCAGTACCAAAAAAAAAAAGAGTTAACAACAACGAATGTGATATAAATCTTAGTGAATTTACATCTTAAACCCAGACTAGGGAGTCTATCGCCTTAAGGTCCCTAACCACTCATCCAAATCTTCATTGTGCTTTGCACTCCTCATACTTGCCTAATAGTTACATCGTACTGGTTTAACATCATCACGTGTGTAGTGAGTATTGGAGGTTTGTTTGTTAAAACAAACTAAGTGCTAGTTTCTAATCAAATCCATGTCTGATCGATTTTAAGTCTGATCGAATTTGTGTTTGATTGATTTTGAGTTTAATTGAATCTGAGTCTAGTCGGTCTTAGGCTCAGCGGTTTTTCAAACCCTTTTTCAAACTCTGCGATCTTTAGGCTTTGTGGTTTTCAAATTTTGACATGTCAATTTGGTAGTTACAGAAATTATTTATAAATTTGAAATGTTAATTATTATTTAACTATTTCAAATTTTGTTTGTTTCTTTTTAAGACAACCTTTGAAATGATACTTGTTCGATTTTTGCAACCTTTCTCGAAGAGTTGCATTTGTTTATTTTTAACTACTTACGAACAAACGCCTTCGTTCATCTTTTTAAAAGAAAAAAGTGTGGTCATTTT
This sequence comes from Melaleuca quinquenervia, assembly GCA_030064385.1. NCBI lineage: Eukaryota > Viridiplantae > Streptophyta > Magnoliopsida > Myrtales > Myrtaceae > Melaleuca > Melaleuca quinquenervia. Next base: position 15,755,862 of record CM057723.1, read on the forward strand.
TTCTATATTCGAGTGTGTCTTTTGTTTTCGAAAACTTCAACCATTATTCTTTCAATTGTTCCCAAGAGAGACCCTAGAGAAATACTAGAATTGCTATATAGTATTTTTGAAAGAAACTTTGTTGTATATTGGAGGATATTTAGCTTGTGACCATTAGCAACATAGTGGGGGCAAATAGATCTTTTTAAGAAAAGTGATATTACCCTTCAAAGTTCTGACCTATTGACTCAAAGGGTCTGACTTCATTGTTCTATCTTACTTGAAGTCACATTTCAAGTATTTTTGAAAGAAACTTTGTTGTATATTGGAGGACATTTAGCTTGTGACCATTAGCAACATAGTGGGGGCAAATAGATCTTTTTAAGAAAAGTGATATTACCCTTCAAAGTTCTGACCTATTGACTCAAAGGGTCTGACTTCATTGTTCTATCTTACTTGAAGTCACATTTCACCAATAGTGAGTACCCATCTAGAACTATACCATCTCGCCACACTAGTGGATACACAGGCCCATTGGCTAGACTACCATGCTATCAACTATCGACGCTCGAGTTACGGTGTATGCATAACAGGCTAAATATAGCCTAGGTCCTTATTGCAGGGCATCTCATGCGTGCAATTCGTAAGAGACCTATATTGGCCAACCTATCACAAGGTTAGGCCTTGGATGTTACAACTGGCCAACTTTACATGACTACTCAGTCTTGCAACTCGTCAACCATCACATCGACTAGCCAGCCCATGATGTTACTTGGCCACTAAACATGATTAACCTCATGGTAATAGTATGCAAATCTAGCTCGACCATCTCTATGAGCTCTTCCCTAGTAGTCAATATGTTTGTGGCTAAGACTTGGCCAACCTCTCAAGTTGCTTGGCCCTAATCCAAATCAATAGCTTACCCTTCACATTAATTGGCTCTTAAGTGTGACTGACCACTTGGTCCAAGTACATGTTCATAGCTCGTCTACTTCCACTAGCTATTGCCTAGCAGTTTATCGGTCCACGATTGAGACTTGGCACTAAGCCATCAAACCCATGCTGACCTCAGGTCAGCTATCGTGACGAGCTACCATCCAGCAATCTATCTTTCTATGACCAAGAATTGGCCCAAAGCGACACCAATATACCACCTATATCGTTGTTGAATCACGAGACAGTAAAATAAGACGGTTCACAACTTGTCTAATACCCTAACTCTATTCCATTGATATATTGCACTTCTTTTGAGGCGATTATGCACCATTGGTGACATAGGCCCATCAAATTAGGGGATTCACACCTAAGCATGCAACAGTCCCAAAGTCAATCTTCAATGGTCGATTAAGTTCGCGACGCTCCCAGGTGACATCGTCGACCAATAAAAATAATAAATAAAAAGTAGCATCAATACTTATTTTAATTAAACCCCTGACAAATCCTGAGGTATTCAAACATTCTTCGATATTAAATAAACAGACTTCTTGTCTTCTAAGAAACTTAATAAATAACCGGAAGTCGAATCTAATAAGAGTTAACCTTCATTTTTTTATTGAATTGATTAATCAAGAAAGATAATTCAAATTAACAATCAACGTTAACGCGTGCCACTAGCCTTATTTGGCCCTCAAGGAGGAATTTCCTGACATGAACCTGTAAAAATGGTTAAACAATAATGATAAGATTATTTAGTGAGTTTACACCCTAATTCCCAACTGGAAAGGGCACTCACCCTAGGTTCCATAATTCCCTAATCAATTTAAATCTCACATTTCTTGCCCGTTTTCTCATTAGATCTCTAATCCTTATTATTCTCCAAACATATTCAATTGACACTATAAAATCATAACATTTAAATTCAATTATATAGCAACCCCATCAATGAGCAATTATAAACTCGATAATAAAACAATCACAATCCAATCCAATCAACTGCCCGTTCAGTAAAAGGAAATGATCATATATCTCAAAGTTTCTAAAAATTCCAACCGCCCGAACTCACCAATTAGGGATTTGCTCGGGTCCCCAATTGAAACCATACCATTTGACAAACTACGAGTAGGGAAAAGTACCAAAAAAGTCATAAACATTTGCCACTTGTGCCAAATAAGTCCTCAACCTTATTTTTGTACCAAATGAGTCTTAAACCTTTGCAAGTTGTGCCATATAAGTTATTCCTACCGGAGGAAGCACACGTGGCACTAACGTGGCTCGCCGGCGACAACGTGGCGCCAACTTTTTTTTTTCTTCCTCTTCTTCTGGACGGGGTAGCCTTTGGGGGCGGCGGAGCCCTCACTGGCGATGGGCGAGGGCAGGGCGAGGCCGTCCTCGCCCAGATCTGGGCGGGGCAGTAGCCCTTCCCAGCGCTGCCCCGCCAAGATCTGGGTGGGACAGCCCCGGCCTCGAGCAGGGGAAAACAGACTCTGGGCGGGGCCGGCCTCCCCCAGCCCCTGCCAACCACTGCGAGGCCAGCCAACGGGGGTCGAGTTAGGCCGGCGCCACCCAGATCTAGGTGGGACAGTTCCCCCTCGCCCAGCCCAGATCTGGGCGAGCGAGGGGCTGCCTTGCCCAGATCTGGGCGGGGCTGACCTCTCTCAGCCCCTGTCGAGCATTGGAGAGGTCGGTGGGGGTCAGGAGAGGTCGACCCCGCCCAAAGGTAGCCCTTCCCTTGCCCATATATGGGCTGGGCGGAGCTGCCCCGCTGCCCAGATCTGGGTGAGGGCGAGGTCGGCCCCGCCCAGATCTTGGCTGGGCCGGCCTCTCCCGGCCCCCGCCGGCTGCCGGCCGGCCTCGCCAGTGCCTAGCGGGGGCCGAACGAGGCTGCCCTCGCCCAGATCTGGGTAACGGTGGCCTCGCCGGCGACCGGTGACGGGCGGGGGTGGCATCCCCGTCCCCCACCGCCCTCTCCCGTCGCCGGCGAGGGCTCCGCCGCCCTAAAGGCTGCCCCACCCAGAAGAAGAAGAAAAAAAATTGGCGCCACGTCGGCGCCACGTGTGCTTCCTCCAATGGGAAGGGCTTATATGGCACAATTTGGAAAGGTTTATGACTAATTTGGTACAAAAAAAGGTTGAGAACTTTATTTGACACAAGTGGCAAATGTTAGGACTTTTTTGGTACTTTTCCCACTACGAGTACCATCACCATTAATTAGTTGTCATTTGGTTGGATATTCAATTTCCGTAGTTTGCCCGAAATGTCACAAATTAATCATAAGACTCAATTTGTCCATACTTAGGCAAAATCCAGAATAATTACTTTTATATCTCCACTATAGCTTCAATAATGCTCATCTTATTAATAGTCTCACATATATTCAACAATTCAAAATCTTGCTTCTAATTTCCAAAATTACTGTTTTGTCTTTAAACTTTTTTGTCTTTAAACTTATTAAAATTTCCAATATGCCGCCCCAACTTTACCAAAATTACAGTTTTGTCCCTATCTCTACCAAAATTACCATTCTGCCCCTAGCTTTGCCAAATTTACAGTTTTGCCCCTGACTTGCCATAATTACAGTTTTGCCCCTGACTCATCTAAAAACCACTAAATCCACAATTAATCAACTAACTCAATTAATCAACTAATAGGGCGGTAACCACCCTAATCAAGAATTAGTGTTCAACTCACCCTCGGTCAGAGCTTAGTGCGCATTCATCGGCGAGTTTTCCGGCGAGTCATCGGCGGAGCCCTGGCGAGTCACCGGAGGTGCCCCGGCGAGACTACCAAGCGGCTGGGCGGGGCGGTAGGGGCGTCCATGCGCTGGATTGGCCGTATCCAAGGACGAATCGAGCTATTCGTGGCCGAGAGATGCGCTGGGGACTTCCGGCGAGTTGTGACTGGGATCAAGGAAGAGTCGGCTCGACGGCGTGGCGATGGGGAAGCTGGGGACTGTGTCTAAGGTCGTCGGGGCAACGATGGTACTACAGCTTGCCTGAATAGCGCAAATCCGACGCATAGGAAAACATGGAAGGTCGAGTGCGGCCAATTCGGCGTGGGTGGTGGCCGAACCTCACACCGGAGTTCTCAAGGTGTTGTGTTCGGCATCAATGGAATGTCTCGGGACAACTGCGAGGCCCGACATGCTCCGATTCACTTTGAACCGTGTAGACCCAGCGATAACCAAAATAAGGGATTAGGGTTCGCGATTTGGGGGCGAGACACCGCACTGCGGCGTCCATGGTGATGATGGCGAACTTCGGTGGTCCAGGCGAGGCTCCTGATCAAGTGACGCGTCCATTCGCTGGAGAAGACGATGTCCAGTGGCGAGGAAGATGAATAGTCTCCCCCTCACTCACCGCTTGCATAAACGAGAAAAAAAAAGAAGGAAAGCTAAGTTGGATCAGGCCATCGGTTACTGGGCTGCGTGTGCAAAGCGTGGATGGACACGTGTGACTAGTGTGGGCCACCGAAAATGGGGCTGTTACACGACGTTGGTGCTGTTGTGTTCCTTGAAATTCCATCTTCAAGAATCAGCCAATCGATGCTGCCATCTTCACTTGGAATGCGGCCGACAGTTCCTAAAAGAAGGCCTTGCGGTTTGGCCTTCCCTTGTTTTCCCGAAAAACTCATCGAGCTTTAACTGGTAGGTTCTCTTATTCCTTCAATCTAGAGGTTGTGCCACTACTTCTAATTGACTTTTAGGTACCCCAATACCATAGTTTTGGCTTTTAATTAAATTGATTTGGTATGGATTTGCTAAGTCTTGATCGAACTCCGTTTTACCTAAAAACAAGCTGTTGAAACCGTAGATTTTGCTGTCCCACCGTTTCGGCGATAGCCATCCCTCATTGTTGCTCTCGATCGACTCGTGGATGCCTCGTGAGTAAAACCTAGCCCTTTAATTTGATTGATTTGGTCGAAGATTGAAGGATTGAAGCTCGATTGTCTTTGCCCTTTCTCAAAACCCTAGCTCGTCGAGCTACCGTCTTCGAGGAGCAATTTCTCACCGCTCTGACCACCACAGCCACCGCCGCCACCCTTGATTGAGGCGTCGAGGGGTCCTCTTCAAAGCCCAACTGGTTGCCAACTTTGATTGGCTCGAGGAGGGAGAATTGAGCCTCAACTCAAAGATGCCTCCTCTAACACAATCCCTTAACCCGATTCTCGAATCGGTTAGCCTAATCGGGTCTGTTTGTGGGTTGTTCGTGCAATTGGAGCTGTTTCATCGCCTGCAACCACCACCCACAATCTCAACCCACCTCCCACTGCTGGGGATCGCCTTGCTTCGTCATCTCCAATCGTATTTCAACGTAATTTGAGGTAAGTGGACTCCTAAACCTCAATTAGGCGCATTTACCGTTTTAGTACATTTATTATGGATAATTGGATGATTCGATTGCATAATTGGATGGATGAGGCCAATTTTGGCTTTGGCTATTGCATCAATATTGTGGCGACTGGTTGGACTGATTAGATGGCCAGTGGGCCCTAATCGTTATTGGGATAGTATCTAGCAATTGCTGAGTTATTAATGTGATGATGAGACAAGGAGATTTAGCTAAGGTCTCAGGACAGTTGTGGACGGCTTTAATAATGTAATTGCGCAATTTATTTAATTATTCAGTTACTCAGAGCGCGCATGATTCGCGGTCAGTTTTATTCCAAAATGAGTTTGGGAACAAAAAAAAAGCTCATTCTGGTACATAATAACATTTGATAAAAAAAAATGGAAAACCAATTCTAAAATGGATTTCCATTCTAAAATTGGTTTTCGGGCAAGGATGACAATTGAAAAATTTTCATTTCTCATTCCTGGGCCGTTGAAGAGAATAGATTCTCTTCTCCACTTTGTTCTCATTCTACCCTAAATTCACGATCACATTTCCTCTCTCTCCAGACCACCTATCCTCCGTGTGACTACATGCCTCCGCCTCCTCGTGCACCTCCACCTTGTTCGAACGCCTCCGCCTCGGCCAAGGGCTCGAAATTGCATCTGTTGAGTATAACTTGGAGTGACTGGAAGATCGGGTTTTTACGTGCCGCGATTCCGCAAATCCCGCTATCAATTTTCAACTTGGTGATTGCAATGTCTAAACTATCTGCTAATTTGTTGCCAAATAGGGAATTGTCTGCCATATCGGTTTCAATCAGTGTAGGGATCATGAATTTCATGGGGTGTTGGTTTAGCACGATACCAATGTGCCATGGAGCCCGGGTGCCTCGGTGGTGTTTCTGGGGATCGAGAAGTTGGTGCTCGGGTTGCTGTTTAGGAATTCATTTGTGAGGATATTGAACCAACTCCCAATTGGGATTCTTGGCATGTTGTTGCTGTTTGCCGGGATCGAACTGGCAATGGCTTCACGAGATATGAACATGAAGGAGGAGTCTTTCGTGATGTTGGTGTGTGCTGCGGTGTCTTTGACAGGGTCAAGTGCTACACTAGAATTTGGGTGTGGGATTTTGCTGTTCTTATTGCTGAAGTTAAGGCGAATGGAGTGTTCTTTGGCAAGGTTTTTGACATCCAAGTCTAAAGATTCCGGTGATGAAGGAATCATTGTTCCTTGAGGCTACATAATTGGGATTGTAGTTGCTAAATAAGTGCATTTCAAGGAGGTGCGGATTCACCAAATCTTGTTATCAAGTTCAAAAGGCATGTTTAATGTTGTACCATTCTGGTGTTTGATAGTAGTTAGTTGATATCTGTACAAGTACTCTGTATACACCTCCTTGTGTATTAATTCATAAAATCCGGATATTAGAACGCTAGTCTAAGATGAGTCTTCATCTGCCCCTCTTGTTAATAAACTGTTTCTGACAATAGATTGGTAATCGGGAAAGAATGGTTCACTATTAAGCATCGCCACTGGTTGAATTTTCTTATCTCGACTGTTGCTCTAAGTAAGCCTAAGCTAAAGATCAAAAACTTCTCAAAGCAAATTTCTGCTCCAAGCAAGGTTGTTGTCATTTCCAACAAATTATGCAACTCCTTTTGAGAAAGAGAGGTCCATATATATACGCATGCTAGAACCAACACGATCACAAAACATCTTGACTTATTAGAAGCAAATTGTCAACAAGTCTTGTCCACGCAAGGCTCTAAGGAAAGCATTTCATGCACGTCAATTAATTCTCTTTCTCACACTACTGATTAGCAGAATGCAATGCCATTGATCTCTATGTATATATTCAAATTCAGACTCAATGGGGTTGAATTATCACCACTTTTCAATTTCTTGCTAAGTAACAGCCTTTTAGAGCCGCGGGCTTACCAAGTTTGGTATGGCAACAAGATCTTGTCTCACAGTGTAACCGGCCAAAGTTTGCTTCAGAAATAAAAGCAACATTTAATGATATCATTTAATACTGAGCTTTCGTTCTATCAAGGAAAGTTGAAGGTACTCATAGCCGCGGCTGATACATTATACTTCAAATATTGTATTTTTTATGTAACTAAAGTGAATTCGGAGTTCAATTACAATAGAAAATGTGATAAAATTTGTCAATTTTTTTACGCTAAATAATTAATATTTGATTTTATTAGAATGAACATCTTACAATCTAAAAAATTAAAAATTTCTAAAAATGAAACAGAAATAGAATTGGAAACATGAACATATTTTTTTAACCATATCAAACGGATTTCTATTTTTGAAATAGAAATTCTTTATCCGTATCAAATGCGTTTCTTTCTTCATAAACTCATTTTGGAATAGAATCAGAAAATCTAATTCTATCCAGAATTAGATTTCTGGATAGATTTGTAATCATGTGCAACCTTATTTAAATTTATTTATGTTATCATTATGGCTGACCTTAATTTGATATGCGACTTGGGGTTAGTGCCAAATCTCGCTCATGAACATGTTGAATCATAGATAGAGGGAGAGAATTAGAAATGATTAAGTTCTACATAAGAGTTAAGTGATAGGAGTTTGACTAGAGGTGACAGTTGACGGGTGAGATTTGATTAGAGGCCCTAATGCGGTAGTGTTCCTAGTTTTGGTTTAGGGGTAGGCTCACTAAAATATCCCCATATCTTACCCCACCACCACCAACCCCATCTCAGGAATCGATTATGGACTCGAAGGAGGAGCCAGTAAAGCAAGAGCATATTGAGCTAGAACCGATGGAGGAGGAACTGGAGGAGAACAAATTGATGCATGCGGCAGAAGTGGCGGTAATGAACTTGCTCCAAGGTTTGGATGACGAAGAACCTGAAGAGCCGGAACAACCCGAGAAGTCGAAGGATTTTGGCTAAACTATAGAAAGATATGAGACAGCATCAGGGGGTAATAGAGAAGCATGAGACCACCATTTGGGATTTGAACCCTAACCTCAAATGTGTTGACCAACCAAGAAGCATCGTGATCAATCCATAGGTCATTTGATTTAGGTTGGTATGTAGATTTATGTCTACCTTCCTTGGGTGCTGTGTTGCTAGTCTCCTTTTCCCACAAGCTTTTGATTGTATAGTGCGGGTCATGGTGTCCTCCTTAACTTGTTTTTTAGGTCCTTAGGCTCTGGCTGCATTTTGATGTAATTAAACCGGTACTGTAATCTTGATGCATATAAGAAAAATGATCGAGGTGTATTTATATTTTGACATGGAAGGTTGTAATCTAATTTTTCCTTGCTCTTGTTGTTGACGACTTTGATGTTTAAGATGACCTGCAACATACTTGGGACATTGCCAATCTTTTGATGTTCTTAAGAGAAGATAATCGGGGACAGCTGCGTGTCGGGGGCGTGATAGCACCCTGTTTGATTTGGTATCCAAACGAGGTTAAGACTTAGGGAAGACTAGGACTATGGAGTGATAATGATGGAAATGGTTATTAAGGATGGTGTTGACACCCACATTTCTGCTCCTTTGTTTTCTTTATTTTTATTTTATTTCATTCATTTTTGCATATAGTTAGAACATTTTGCATATTAGGAACATATCCGCAGTGATATATTTTTGGATTATATCAGGGAGGCAAATATTGAGCAAAATATATTGGTTTCAAAACAAGAAATAGAGAAAAGAGGAAATATGATTTTTGATGTCCAAAAGAAGAAAAAACGAAGGCTAAAATTGGACAGCAATATTCGGTCAATGGGGACCGAATATTTGCTCTTTTTTCCTTTAAGTGCTGGAGGCTTCGGTCAAGGAAGGGGGGTTTTTCTTCTTCGGTGGGGTGGACTTCTCCTTTGATGCAGACACAGTGAGGAAGAGATCGAAAAAAAAGGAGAAAAAAATGTGGGCAACTTTTTGGGGGAAAAATTTGGAGCCATCATCACAGAGTGCATTCGGCCATGGGCACAAAAGAGTGAAACACTGAGAGATCATGGAAAAGGAGGAAAAGATCGTGAGCGTGGGGGCTTGCAGAGGGTTGAAGTCAAAGGAAAAGAAGATGGCTTGCAGACAAAAAGCTTCACAAAATAAAAGATAGAGTCATGCACAGAGAATTTTTCTCAGGGGCAAAAGACCGAACATAGGGCGTGAAAGGGATAGAATGCGAGAACAAGGAGGGAGGCATCCACTCGAGGTCGATTCGCGGAGCTTCTTTAGTCCAAAATCTCTAGTTCCGGCATTTCGTCCACGGCACTCTCCATCCATGTCCTTCACATTGCATCGCAATTGGCGCCGGAGAGCTGACTGTTTCTTGAAATCCCAGTGCTGTCCGCCGTGCTCCGTCGAGATGAGGCAAAATGCCGAACAACTGCTTGTGAGGTTTTTGGTTGCAGGATGGCCGAGTGAGGAAGAAAACCCAAAGAGGCCGGGCCGGGTCTGTCACGGGCATGGGCACGAACTGGACTTACGTTGGCTTTGGGCCACGGCGCTGGGCTTGTGGAGATGCGTTGAGGTGACGACGAACTGGGCGTGCAAACTGAGCCAAGTGAGCTGTATTGCACATGGGCCAAATAGGGCTGACTTTGACTTTGGGCTGGCCAGTTTCGGTGGAATTAAAAAAAAAAGGAAGTTGAGGTCCAGTCCAATCTATTCTGGACCCCCAGGTGCACAGCGAGCCGGTCGGGCCCGAACCGACCCGGTTCGGTTTCCAACATGATTTTTAAAATATTATTTTCGTTAATTTGTAATTAAAAAAAGAAAAAAATAATTTTTTTTTCAGAATTCAATTTTTGAGCGTTTGATTTGTTGTTTTTTGTTTAACTTGCTTTTTGTGCATATTTAGATAATTTTGTGCTTTGGATTGATTTTATTGCATTACATGCATATTTAGATTAATTCCATGTTTAAATTGAAAATCGCATGTTTGAATTAATTGCACGTTTCTATTAATAATTGCATGATTAGTTAATTTGCACGTGTAGGTTAATTTGCATAATTAGTTTAGATTGCATATTAGATATTTTGTTAGGATAATTTTAATTAGATTGCATTCTAGGATATTATCTATGGTTGAGTAGGATTTTGGTTTAAATTAGGAATTGATATATTTCGTTTCTTAATTTAGATTATATGATATCTAGCCATGGATAATTAGGCTAATTAATTCATAAAAAAATTCCAAAAAATTTGCATTTCATATATTGCATTAGATTTGATTTGGTTAGATTTGATTTGGATTTTATTTGATTAAATAATTTATTTGATTTGATTTTGGTTAGATTTTATATGATTTGTTTTGTTATTGCATTCCTTTCTTGATTTTTTTTTTTTTATGTTTGAGTATCTGTGTGGTCACCATTGCTTGTTAGGGGTAGATCTAAAATTAATCCAACCTACCTGTCGATTTTTGGAAATAATGAAAAGGTACCGAAAGGGTGTTAGATTAATATAGCATAACCAAGTCCCCGATCCATTAGATCTCTGGTTCGTAGGAGTAAAGCATAGCTCCCGGTACTTTACATGTGTTTCTAATCGACCCACCAGAAATAGGTTAGTGGCGACTCCAAATTGAAAATTTGTTGCATGCTAAAAAGTGAAACCTAAATTGCGAATTGGTTTGGGCTTGGGAGAGCTCGAGCTAAGTTAGGCTTAGTAATCCATTAGCCGAACCCCTAGGTAATGCACTTTCGAGGAGGTCGCGACAGCTTGGCGACTCCGCTGGGGTCTTGAAATTCTTAGTGGACTTAGGCCATTTTTCATTATTTTCAAAATTTTGTTTGGCAGCAAGGATTCCGGGTACGTCCTTAACTCATGTGTTGAATGTTTTGTAGGGTTGTTTGAAATGAATGTTTGGATACTTTTATTTGAAGTGTTGCTTGATTTAAATTGATGTGCATGCTTTAATTGTTTTAGCACTACACTTTTGCACACACAACCTGCCGTTGGACCTGGGCCACATAGGATCACTTAGGATAGTATTAAGTTTGGATACAACTTCGACCACGAGGCTGCGTAGTAGAGGTTGCCCAAACTTAATCCCGAAAACTTTCTTTCTTGGTGTCAAGAGTGTTTGCCTCTGCCCGTAAGTTAGCGTCGCATCAGGGTATCATTCTTGACTGAGCCAGAGTTACGAGGGCTTGACTTAGTACGCGAGGCTGCGGCTAGTCATCCCACCCTTGTGGCTCCATTTTGCTAAGCCTTTTAGAGTAGAAATTGAGTTGTACTTTTCATGCGCATGTCTATGTATTGCCCCTTATCTATTTACGAAGTAAGCTTTCTATCCATATTCTTTGGATTTCATTTACATTTTTCTTTATACTTTGTGTCGGTCCATGATAAGTTTAGGTCAGTAATGTCTTCATGATGCTTTTTCATCAAATTAAAAAGTTCAATTGTTTTCTTTTGAAGTGGGTCACATGTCACCATTTTCTCAAGCAAATCTGTCTTTCATTTAAAAAAAAGAGAAAATAATTTAAAAAAGTCTTAGTCAAATTGAGTCATGGATCGTCTCCTCCTTCTTCGTGCATATGCTTATATGTTATTTCTTTTTTGTTTAGGTGATCACGGAGCGTCCTCGTTCACCTATTCTCACGCGGTCAAGAGCTAAAATGTCGGATCAAATTGAACTCCGTGAGCGTGTCACTAGCATGGAAGAGCAAATGAAACAATTTTTCGCAATGATGCAAGAGACGACAGCTGAACTTAGGGTAGCCCGATTAGGCTCAACCTCGGAAGCACTAAAACAGAAGGAGGGAGATAACATTCTTATGAAGTTTGATAAGGAAATGCCTCCCTTGGAAGATGATCCCATTGCCACTCGTGAGAGAAAAACCAATGTTGATGACATACACAAGACAAAGCAGGAGAAACGACTCGAGAAGTTGGAGGAGAAGCTGAGGCAACTGCAGGGCCCCTAGGATCCATCCGCAACAGATCTCTCTGTCTATTCCAAGGTGAAAATGCCAAAGAAGTTTAAGATGCCCGAATTCGAGAAGTATGATGGCACAACATGTCCAAGGGCTCACCTGCAGATGTACTTGGTGTGGATGACCCCGTATGTTGATAATATCCCTTTGATGGTCCAATCATTCCATGCTAGTCTGACAGGCCCCGCTTTGAGGTGGTATATCACGAAAGGTGTAAACCTCTTCGAAACTTGGGATGAAATGTGTGAAGCTTTTTTGAAACAGTACAAATTCATAATGGACATTACTTCTTCCTGCGAGGATCTCGAACGTGCTGAAAAGAAAAGAACTGAGTCGTTTAAGGAGTATGCAATCCGGTGGAGAAATCTAGCTGACCAAGTTGATCCCGAATCAACTGATGTGGAGTTAATGAAGATGTTCATCAAGACTCTCCCACACGAATACCACACTCGGATGATAGCCATAACTGCTGATACATTTAATCAACTCATTCTGGTGGGGGAGCAAATTGAGATCGGGTTGAGGGACGGATGATTCGATGAATTGGTCAGAAGGTTTAATGTGAGAAAGGAAAAAGAGCTTGAAGTTGAAGTTAACATGATCAGTGCACAACATGTTGGCATGCAAAAAGATCCAAGTCGTCAACGACGTGGTAGAAGACAATTCACGTCTCTCCCTACACCTTTATCTAAGGTTTTACCGGTCCTCTAGAAGAAAGGCTTGCTTTCCCATGAACCAAAGCGACCTAATACTGAGAAGTTCTCCAACTTTGATCCGTCCAAGAAATGTGATTATCATATGGGAGAAGTTTGTCACTCTACTGATGATTGCTATGCTTTGAAGTATAAAGTTTAGGATCTCTTGGATACGAAGGCATTTTCTTTCAACACTTGTCAACCAAATGTCCATTGTAATCCCTTACCCAACCATGATGGAAATGCAGACGAGGTTACTTAGTAAAGAAGTTCTTGTACTCCTTTGAGGAGTCTTTTGTTGCTTGTTAGGATTTCTTGCTTTCTATATTTTCAATTTTGTTTGAATTTTGAGCAGTTGTATTTTCATTCCAATAATGTAATTCATTTGATTAATGAAATTACACGTTTGTTTTTATTTTGAGAACATGTTGAAATACACCAAACCGGCCCGGTGATGATATCCAACAATTGAGAAAAAATCATCCGAGAAGAATTTTTGAGGGCTCGGTTTCTTCATGTTTTCTTGTTAAAAAAATTTCAAAAAAATTTCAAAAATTCAAAAAAATGTGCATGTTAGATAAACCTTTGTTTGTTTTTCTAACCTATTTACTTCATATGTCAGAGCCTAACTCATCTTGTTTGATCAAGGATTGGTACTTTCCAAGGAAAATAATTTGCAGAGATTAACATGCAAAACTATGGGACATTTTCCAATCTGGCAGAGACATTGCTTTGTTGGGTGATGAAGATTTCTGCAATCTTAGATTTCATTTATTTGGAATCAATATTCATGCACCTTCTTTGATGCAGGGGGCAAGAACAAAAATGCCGCATCAAAGACTGAATTTTTGTGGTGATAATTTGTGTGTTCATGCTTAAGAGCAACCGATGGACTTTAATTTTTGATAACTTTCTCTTGCATATGATATCATGTTCATGCTATACTTGGAAGATATTTTTGAGTGATGTGAATTGTTTGACATAGGTTAAAAATGCCTACATCTGATAAAAAGAATTTTGCATGATGATTAAATCATTTGATGATGATGCGGAATTGATTGAAAATGCTGAATGAGATGCATTGAGATGAAGAAAGGCAAGCCTTATCTATACATAGTCCCGTACTTATACACTTGTGAGATGAGCATATGAAATTCCATGTTTGCAAGGTAAAAAGTTTTCTCGCAAAAGGTACAATGACCGAAATGATGAGAGGCAGTTCATTTCTCTATCCCAAACACTATAATGAACCATTGGTTAACCCATTTGAGCCAAACACTTGTGAAGTTTCATTTCATACTACCCCTGTCAAGAACCACCCCACACTGGGGCAAACTGGAGGAACATTTGCATTATTGGTGTTGAAAGGTGTGAAATGGGTAGAAATTTTTTTGCTTTCACTTGCATCAATCTTTGAGTGTTGCTATTACATGTGAAATCAAATGTCAAATCAAGTGCCTTAGGATGACGAAGAGCAGTCATTTCTTTATCCTAAACACTCTTATCCTTTGTTAGCCACTTTGAGCCTATGATCTTTATTTCAAATTAAACCCGCATTGGTGATGATCAAAACTTACACTGGGGCATGAAAAAAGTTCAAAGCTATTTGAAATAGCAGAATACAAGAGTCACATCATGGGACTTAAGCCAAAGATGTCATACTACTCATATTTGTCAGTCAATCTAGTAGCAAAGGAAAATGGGGCAGAAAAAGCAGTGTGCCTGGTAAAAGTAAGGCCAAAGCCCAAGTTCAAAAGAAAAAGTGAAAAGACTTAGGGGCAAGAAAAAGCGGTGTGCCTGGTAAAAGTAAGGCCGATGCCCATAGAAGTCAGAGCCAAATGCTCAAATCAGCAAAAGCCAGCCCTCAATGTGGTCGGGCTTTCCAAGAAGTGTTAAATAAGGCAATTTTGCAAAAATCATGTGTCATCTCCAGTGAAGTAATATTTGAAACTCGAAAATTGAGCCAGAGAAGATTTCCCGGTGATTGATCACCAGCTTTCATACAAAACTTTGAGTCTACTTATCCATTTATTACTCACCCTTGAGCCAAGCCTACATTACATCTCTTTAAAGTCTCTTCTGATTAAGGCACTTGAGTTGGTATGAGGTTTCTAATGTTTTCAGCTTAGCTCGAAGAAGTGCGAGCAAGACTGTTTTTATTGCATTTGCTAGGTTATTGACTTGTAAACCTGGTGGCATTTGTTGAGAAGACATTCTTTCTAAGCCTTGACTCAAAGAGTTCCCTTTGCTTAACCGTTGACCAAGCCCAAATTACGGTCATACTAAAGACCTCTCTGATTGGTAAACTTGTACCGCTTGCGAGAATACTCGGACCTTTGTTGACATGATGATGGTGAGGTCGAGTGATACAATTTTTCCCGTATTAATGGCCGAGACAAAAGCCTTCCAACGAGATCGAGTGAAAGTCCTTTCTGACTACATCTCATTTGACATTCTTGAGAAGGAAATCATCTTGTTTAATGATTCATCTCAGTGGAAAATTGGTGATGCAAAATCGATGTGCATAATTTTGAACTTTGAATTGTGTCCATGCGCATCACTCTTGATAAATAATTTTTCTTCTAAGGACTAGAGAGTTTATGACAATCAAATTGTTTTCTGAGGCTTTGAGTATTTCTGGAATATTCTCGAGCTTTTCTTCTTGCAGATAATCAATCTGGCGTGCTTTCGTAGCCCGGAGTCATCTTTTAGCGATACGGCGTGCTTTTGTAGCCCGGAGTCACTCTTATCGACACGGCGTACTTTTGTAGCCCGGAGTCCCTTCATCGACACGGCGTGCTTTCATAGCCCGGAGTCATTCTTCATCGACACGGCGTGCTTCTCGTAGCCCGGAGTCACTTTTTATCGACACGGCGTGTTTTCGTAGCCCGTAGTCTCTTCATTGACACGACGTGCTTCCCGTAGCCCGGAGTCTCTTAACTTGGTGTGCTCTCATAGCCCAAGCCTCATCTTAATTAACTTGGCGTGCTTTCGTAGCCCAAGTATCTCATTTCGAGTACCTATGGCGATGTATATGTAGCTCACTTTCAAGTATTTCTCATTTGACACGGCGTGCTTTCGTAGCCCGTGGTCTCTTTTCACTAACTTGGTGTGCTTTCGTAGCCCAAGTATTACGTTGCGAGTATCGATGGTGATGTATCGGTATCTCACCCCGAGTACCTATGGCGATATATAGGTATCTCACTATCAAATGTTGATGGCGATGTATCGGTATTTTATCTTATCTTGGGAGCCTGTGGCGATGTACATGTGTCTCAATTTCGAGTATCGATGGCGATGTATCGGTATCTCATCCCATATCCCTGTGGTGATGTACAAGAATTTGGACCTTAGTCAGAATTTCGAGTTTGCATTTGCCTCTGTTGTGATCGATTGATGTTCGGGTCTCAAGCAAACAAACCAGGTAATCTTACTGTCTTTCTTTTGTGACCGAAGTAGGAGTTCGGGCTTAAGGAAGCAGTTCCAAAATTCATTCAATTCATGCCTCAACCTACCAGGGTAAGTGATTTCAGGTATACTTCTCTTTTTCTTTATTTGTATTTATCATGCCATAATTACATTTTAAAAAGTGAGAGTTGATCTCAACAAAAATATCATGCATACCATTTGCATTTAATCAGTCTGGATGTCTTCTTCTTATTTAATGTTCCGTTCTAGATGGGAATGATATTTCCTGACTTATTCAATTGAGTTAATCTGGTTAGTCAAATAAGCATTATATTCTAGAATGGTCACATTATTTGGAGAATCTACGCTGGGATTTGGACATGAATTGAGCAAATCAAGATCAATCCCTCGTCGACAGGTAAGTGACTGCAGGTATGTTTTCATCATGCATATGCATCCTCATAGCATTGCATTTTCACATTTTTTATATAAAAAATGAAAAAAAAATCTTTTTACATTGCATTTGCATAGCAAAAATTAGGTTTCAATAGTTTTTGAATGCAACCTCTGCGAGCTCACCTTCAAATAGGGGCATCTGTTGACACCTAAATTTTTGCTCCTTCATTTTCTTTATTTTTATTTTATTTCATTCATTTTTGCATATAGTTAGAACATTTTGCATATTAGGAACATATCCGGCAGTGATATATTTTTGGATTGCATCAGGGAGGGAAATATTGAGCAAAATATATTGTTTCAAAACAAGAAATAGAGAAAAGAGGAAATATGATTTTTGATGTCCAAAAGAAGAAAAAACGAAGGCTAAAATTGGACAGCAATATTCGGTCAATGGGGACCGAATATTTGCTCTTTTTTCCTTTAAGTGCTGGAGGCTTCGGTCAAGGAAGGGGGTTTTTCTTCTTCGGTGGGGTGGACTTCTCCTTTGACGCAGACACAGTGAGGGAGAGACCGAAAAAAAGGAGAAAAAAAATGTGGGCAACTTTTTGGGGGAAAAATTTGGAGCCATCATCACAGAGTGCATTCGGCCATGGGCACAAAAGAGTGAAACACCGAGAGATCGTGGAAAAGGAGGAAAAGATCGTGAGCGTGGGGGCTTGCTGAGGTTTGAAGTCAAAGGAAAAGAAGGTGGCTTGTGGACAAAAAGCTTCACAAAATAAAAGATAGAATCATGCACAGAGAATTTTTCTCAAGGGCAAAAGACCGAACATAGGGCGTGAAAGGGATAGAACGCGAGAACAAGGAGGGAGGCGTCCACTTGAGGTCGATTCGCGGAGCTTCTTTAGTCCAAAATCTCTAGTTCCGGTGTTTCGTCCACGGCACTCTCCGTCCACGTCCTTCGCGTTGCACTGGAATCGGCGTCGGAGAGTCGATTGTTTCTTGAAATCCCAGTGTTGTCCGCCGTGCTCCGTCGAGATGAGGCAAAACGCCGGACAGCTGCTCGTGAGGTTTTTGGTTGCAGGATGGCCGCGCGAGGAAGAAAACCCAAAGAGGCCGGGCCGAGTCTGTCACGGGCATGGGTGCGAACTGGACTCACGTAGGCTTTGGGCCATGGCGCTGGGCTTGTGGAGATGCGTTGAGGTGTCGACGAACTGGGCGTGCAAGCTGAGCCAGGTGAGCTGTATTGCGCATGGGCCAAATAGGGCTGACTTTGACTTTGGGCTGGCCAGTTTCTGTGGAATTAAAAAAAAAAGAAGTTGAGGTCCAGTCCAATCTATTCTGGACCCCCAGGTGCGCAGCGAGCGGGTCGGGCCCGAACCGACTCGGTTCGGTTTCTGACCCGATTTTTTAAATATTATTCTCGTTTATTTGTAATTAAAAAAAGAAAAAAAATCATTTTTTTCATAATTCAATTTTTGAGCGTTTGATTTGTTATTTTCCGTTTAACTTGCTTTTTGTGCATATTTAGATAATTTTGTGTGTTTGGATTGATTTTGTTGCATTACATGCATATTTAGATTAATTCCATGTTTAAATTGAAAATCGCATGTTTAGATTAATTGCACGTTTCTATTAATAATTGCATGATTAGGTTAATTTGCACGTGTAGGTTAATTTGCATAATTAGTTTAGATTGCATATTAGATTTTGTTAGGATAATTTTAATTAGATTGCATTCTAGGATATTATCTATGGTTGAGTAGGATTTTGGTTTAAATTAGAAATTGATATATTTCGTTTCCTAATTTAGATTATATGATATCTAGCCATGGACAATTAGGCTAATTAATTCATAAAAAAATTCCAAAAAAATTGCATTTCATATATAGCATTAGATTAGTTTTGGTTAGATTTTATTTGGATTTGATTTGATTAGATTTTATTTAGATTTGATTTGATTTTGGTTAGATTTTATTTGATTTGTTTTAATATTGCGTTCCTTTCTTGATTTTTTTTTTATGTTTGAATATCTGTGTGGTCACCATTGCATGTTAGGGATAGATTTAAAATTAATCCAACATGCCTGCCAATTTTTGGAAATAATGAAAAGGTACTGAAAGGGTGTTAGATTAGTCTAGCATAACCAAGTCTCCGATCCCTTAGATCTCTGGTTCGTAGGAGTAAAGCATAGCTCACGGTGCTTTACATGGGTTTCTAATCGACCCACCAAAAATAGATTAGTGACGACTCTAAATTGAAAATTTGTTGTATGCTAAAAAGTGAAACCTAAATCGCGAACTGGTATGGGCTTGGGAGGGCTCGAGCTAAGTTAGGCTTAGTAATCCATTAGCCGAACCTCTAGGTAGTGCACCTTCGGGGAGGTCACGACAGATGGTAAGTTAGGGATTATTGGATAGGTTAAGTTATCTACTAGTAATTATTAGGATTTGATAGTCTTATGCTTAGCCGTGTTAGCAGAGTATGAGACATGTGCAGCAAGGCCGGACATTTGACCTTGCTGGTGTTGATTTGAGCGTACCACATATGAATACAAGGTATCACACTTTGTTTGCTATAATCTTTTTGCTGTAATTTGTTCCTGGAATTTTGCTGTTTTTGTCTAATTGCCAATATTATATGTGAACTTGTTTATGGATGGGAGTGTGGCTAGAGGTGTTGGTGAAGTATTCAAGAATGGGTTCACTCGTGACTTGCTCCCTTCAACAGAGGATTGCCATGAAGGGGTCATAGTGGAGAATATGGAGAACTTGTCGTTTTTTTGTTTCTTTATTAGTTTTTATAGTATTACGTAACTTGCCGCTTCTTGATCCCGGTTCCATTGAACCACCCAAGAAATGGACTGGACTGATTGGTTGGGTCCGGTCCGATCCTAGGATTAGTTAGTCTGGTCCTTAGTCCTAAAAATTGGGAACCGGTTCCCGATTCCTAGAGGGAATTGAACCGTCCGAGGAACCGATTACCCCTAACAATTATGAGTAAAAAGACTCTATCCACAAATTTTACTACACATTTTGCTTAATTTTATATTTAAGATATGTCATTATGTTATAGGCTGTGTGTTTTAACTATTCAACATTTATTTTATTTAGTGAATCTAATAGTCCACTTTTTGTTTATTTTTCATGCCATCATTATATGATGTTTTCAAATATACTTTTTAAAAAAAATAAAAAAAATGACAAAGTTCAGCACATAAAAAAATTAAAATACATTAATGTCATGCAAAAACAAAAGAAAATTCTCCCTAAAACATCATAATTTTTTTATGCTATCTTTGCCATGATTACATGTATAATTTGCCATGGCAATTGTAATGGCATTATAAGATAATTCATTCAAACTATCTACAAAAACGCATCTTTTGTTAATTCTACTGCATCATAATTTTCATAAAATCATCAATGAACAGAAAATTATCCACTGCAATAATAATGAGTTGCATATGATACTTAACAAAAGATATTGTCCACTCAACTTCTTGGCTCTTCTAAAAATGGTTACTCTCTCGAAAGAAGTATTTTACATTCTTTGCACAATAAAATTTTTTAATTGCATCAATAATTCACTTGAAACACACACACACACACACACACACACACACACACACACACACACACACACACACACACACACACACATATATACTAAGGAATAAGTTTCAACATTT
Organism: Melaleuca quinquenervia; assembly: GCA_030064385.1. NCBI lineage: Eukaryota > Viridiplantae > Streptophyta > Magnoliopsida > Myrtales > Myrtaceae > Melaleuca > Melaleuca quinquenervia. Next base: position 15,776,232 of record CM057723.1, read on the forward strand.
ACTACGAGAAGCCCTAAATGAACTTTTTGACATGTTAGATTATTGTTCTCCGGTTGTAGTTTCATCATCAATAGGTAATTTAAGTAATTTGGATCCTCTTCACTATTTTTCTTTCATAGTGACTGCACTGCAAAAACAATACAACAAAGATGAGTAAATTGTGTATAATATATTCATCAACCATAATATCTGATCTTTGAGTAAATTCTCATAAATTTATACCCATAATCAAAGTCAAAAAATTCATAATCATGATCGCAATCTTTGGAGATAAAGTTAATAATTGGTCAAATAAGTTTAGAAGACGACAAGCATGAAGGAAACGTTGGAATGTAATGGTGTGGAAGATGCGGCTAAAGTGAAAAAAAAAGGTTATTTAAATTGAACATGAGTAGTTTTATCTTTCAATAAAATTGAAAGAAAAGAAAAGGAAAGAAAAAGTAAAAAAAATAATTTTAAATCAAGAGTGAGATCCCGAAAAGATAATATGGTCAATTCAATGTGATAAAAGATGTTAAGAGTCAATAAGGGATTGAAATAGAGCTAGCCATTTTAATAGGTTAAACCAAAAAAAAAATGTTTGCTTGAATTTTGTGATGAATTCAGCCCTACTTTTTAAATTGACCTTAAAAAGCCTCACACTATTTTTTTTTTCAGGGTAAAATAGCCGCACGCTCTTACGCTGAGTGAATTTGCCGGAAGAACGTTTAATAGGATATAAGCTCCTTCTTCATCTCACCCCATGGATAAACAAAAAGATTTTCGTTAAGTTCTCCATCAAAACGAGCTTATGCTTCAGGCCACGGAGCATATCTTATGACATGCACAATGGTCACATTCCTGACAATGTCGTCTTTTCACCTAATGCGTCAAAGTAAAGCTGTTGCACTTTCGGCGCATGAAAGGATGTTGTCCGATCATTAAAGATCGGCTCTTCACATTTGAGTTAATATCCCCCCAAACCAAAGAAGGGAGAGAAGAGCTTTCATAGGAGCATTGAAGAGAAAATAAGACAAAAGTTGATCGATTAGCATTTCGCTTTGCCCCAAATTGCGTGGAGTTCGATTACTTCATTGGGGTCTTTATTTCGACCGGAGTTTCGAGGACAGGACTGGGTAAATTGCGGTTTCGATGTGCTCCAAGATACTTCAAGTTTCGAATCTAATTTTATTTCCAAGCACCCAGCTATTGTACCTTTGTGGAAAGGAGCCAAACTTGCTGATATCTTCTGCCATGTGTTTGTTCCCCGTTGCGAACATAGTCTTTTGGGCCTGGGGAAATCAAGCGTAGATCCTTCACTTTCTCCGCTAAGAATACGAAGAAAGCATCAACATTGAAAAGATCACACCGGCGTGAACTTTCAAACCGGACAAATCAGCCATATAACTTCATGACTATGTCTCCCATTAACATAGCCTCATGGAGATCTTGTCTGACAATGGTCATGGAATTGCGATTGCTTTAGAATAACAGCCTAGAGTCATTTACTAAGGATGTTTACTTATATTATTTGTTCGTTCCCTTGCAGATGCCTCAAGGAGGAATCGTCAATGCCCTTTCTGAATTCCACAGCCACGATATTCTGAGAGGTTGAGGCCAGCTGCACCGGCCATACGAACCGTCCGAGCTCGATCTGGGTCCGTTCTGGTTTCTGGGTTTTCTATTGGTTCGTAAACTTCTACGTGGGGAATCTTTGCGGGATTGCCTAGTGGATTCACTCTTCCCCTAACATTGGCTTACCCGTGCTTCATTTGGGTCAAAAAAGAAGCCCACTCAATAGTACTTCAATTGTTATTTCGACTGGATTCTTTGTTAATTGGTAATTGCTTTTGCTTGGCTTTCTTAGTTGGTGGCATCTGGAATATTGTGCCATTGTAAAAGCAAGCGACTGAATAGTAATATCAATAAAATAAGAAAATAAATCGAACATTAGATTTTTATGATTTGATCGAGTAACCTATATCTATGAAGAAAGTCGCTAAAAATTCTACTATAAACCAAATGATACAATAGAAATCACAACCACACTCAAATCATTCAAATACTCTTAAGTATTTTTTAGCCCCCAATTATACCTAACAACTCACACAATATATGACTCTACAATTACTCACAAAATTATCTCTTAATCTTAGGAAATAATTGTACAAATCTTATTCACAAACAAGATTTAATTGATTTTAATACTCTATTGATCAGGGTATAATTTACAAATAAAAACTCATCTTTAATACTTTTCAGATAAAACATCTACTTCTTATATAAATGCATGAATTGAGTCCAAATTAGAAAATCTCTTTTTAGGAAACCTTCTCAATCTAGGCTATCACCAACTAGGAAATTTATTCAAAATAAGAAACCTACTTAAATTAGAAAACTTTCTTTTTTGATATCAACTCAAGATATCTATCCAACAATTGTTTCATTGAATAATCGAATTTCAATGTTACTCTCCCACAGCCCCCAATCGACTCAAAAACCACATATATATTCCAAGTTTAAGCCTCGCTTGAACTTCGCTATAACTATGAACCTCATCAAAATATTAATTCTACTTGCACTAATAATAACTGTACAAAGATTTTTCAACACAACCTTCTTTACTACAATTAAAGAAAAACCATTGTTGCATCCATATATATCAAGAGGTCAAGCATGCACCAGGTCAAATTTACTAGTTGCAGTAATTGTTGGCTTTATAAGCTCCACCTCACTACAAGCACCTTCTGTATCGATTACTCCGCTAGTGCTAGCTACCTCAGAAATTTCTAGTTTCAACTCCACCTCAAGCTGAACACTATTCAAATTTATATGAACACTGTCAATAACACTCCTACCTAGAAGTATTGGAGACTTGTCAAATATAATCTTTTTGCTAAAACATGCAAATTGAATTTCAACCACCACGACTTATAGCCCCGCTCACCTTGTGCATAGCCTAAGGCATGCATTTTCTTGAAGCTTACCATTACTCGCTTGAACATAACACTATCATCTAAATATTTTAATAATGAAATAATTAGCAACGCAACCTTATTGCACCTTTTCGATTCCGGCATCCACTCGCGATCAATGATGATCTATAGGTAGCTTTGGATACTACGGACATTCATGAGAAATCTCCTTATATACTAATATTAAAGACCTTTTATGGGCCGTCTCTAGTAATGTTCTACTTATTAGCTTTGCAATATGTTATGGTTCATTAGCATTAGTATGGTGTTTTACTATGCATTCCTTCGTACAAATTCATTTGACAGTTTTAAGCAAAATTTCATGCTACTATAAATTCACATATGCTTGATCATTTCATAGTTTCTTTTTCAATTAAATCTCTCAACTACTTGATTATGACAACAACATTAAAATTGTGCCTTAGCATAAGTATACATTTCATTCTCGAGTACTCATCTACATCTATTAGTATAAATCTGGCGATCTTCCTCAAAAGAAATTGCCGCGACATGTGAAAACATCTTAGTGAAATAACTCTAAAATCTCCATGATTTGTCTGGCAATCATATTAAACTGCACTTTCCACCATTAATCTAAGTCACAACACTTGCATAAATTCATTTTATTAGCAACAAAACCATATGGCAAATTTGTTTACTTATAATCTTAAAAGGCTTCAATCGCTAATGTGCCCCAAATGCATATGCTACAGTTTAAACTCTCAAATAGATGCATCTAACATATGTATGATGAATTTGTTACTTTCTCACCTTGATGCTCATATAAACCATCGTACTTGACTCCTCTGATTATTACTTCAAACCTCAAACAAGTCAAGTTAGATTTATAGAGATGCAAAATCATATTTCAAATCCTCTGATTTCATCATACTAACAGAAGAGCATGATATTCCCCTTCCAAATAGTTTTGAAAAACTTCGTCTCTTAAATAAAAATTCTATTAAATCTCATATTTCGAAGGCCAAGTATAATTACCTTCACTTCGGCCTTGTTCAAATTGGTGTTAAGCCCCTTACTAAGGAAGGCCTTAATACTTCCCTTCTTCTAGTTCTTAGAGACGCTCGACTTTTAGATTATGAAGAATCCATCTTAGCAACCATAGAAACTAGTTTGTGTAGTGGCCCAATAAATTTTGACTATTACCCTAACTTCTCCGTTTCTTTAGCTGATAAGAATATTTTAGATAGTTTGACCTTAGAGCTTAAGACCCAAAATGTCAATATGGCTCCAGAATCCATACCTATTTCTCTTATTTATAGGATTCATTATAAAGCCATGAAGTCAAACTTTGACCCAAAGGCTTTCCAGAAGAGCCCGAAGGGTAAAACCCTTTACATCCAGACGGACATAACGCGTACTAACGCAACCATTCCTAGATCCATAACCTGGCAAGATATTCATCTACCAGATCACTGGGAATTGGAACATGCCACTCCCAGTCAGCCGTCCCATAATATAGATCCAGCGAACATAGTCCAACACCCAAAAGGTAAGGTAACTATCCAGTTTAGTAGGAGTACAAACCCACAGGAAACCCCTAGAAGACCTTCCTTCCACCATTCTTCATCCAGAAAATACATAGGAGGTATTATCCCTCATCGTCATTCTTTTGATAATAGATCCGTAGATCTTCATCCAAATCTACCACCAACTATAACCCTTCTTGATAATACTAAGGGATCTGAAGCCCCTGAAACTAGTACTCGTCCTTCAAATCCTGTAGGAGTAGAAAATACCACAGGAATAGCTAGACCAGTTTATACTATTCCTCAGGACTACCCAGAACCAACCCCATATGTGGTAGAAGCTGAACAAAATATAGCTCATAGAGACCTCTATGTCATAGAAAGAATATTTGAACCAAATAAGCAGATGCTTAATAGAGAGTTCAATTCTTCTGAAAATAGTGACATTAGGAACTGGTTCTTTGAAACATTCCGTGATCATACCAAACTCATTAAAGATCAACATTTTGACTATATGCACCAGCAACAATGTCATATTTTGTTCTTTGATTGGTTTGAAGATCACTTTCTTCAGCATAAACAAATCTGCGTCATCGATCATTCTGTTCAATGGCGACTCGATGATAACACCATTGTTAAGTCCACTCATCCGCCTCTTAGGAAGTATACAATTTCCCGAGGAAACGATGAAATAGAGGCTGCACCTTTCAAGTCCCCAGAAAAGACAGATGCCTCTGGAATTAGAAAACTGATTGAGCAAAACAATTTTGCCAATCAACACCTACATACCATAGGAAAACAACTAGATAGAATAGAGACTCTTGTCCAAACAGATGCTCCTCCCACCAGGGTACAAACACCACTCTTTAGACCCTTTTCTCGGCCAAAAACCCAGAGTCCAGAATTCATGGCAGAAATAGCAAAGAGACAGGCAGCTCTCAGAGGAAAAGCAAAAGATCTTCCCACTCCAAAACCTAACGCTCTTAGTTTCCAGACAACAATCTCTAAAGGGGTTACCATTCGTGAACCCACCAGAGAACTTAATACCATAGAAAATAGGCCATCTTCACCACCCACAGTCAATACCATTAGGTGGAAAGAACCGACCAAGGCTTGGTATCCTAAAGCATCCCCAGAAGACATAGGACTTAATGAAAAGTCTATTGTTTTCCAAAATAGATATTCCCCAGACTCCATTTATGAATGGAATATAGATGGACTCTCAGACCATAGCAAGATTAATGTCCTTCACCAGATGGTCATGCTTGCTAATACCTACAAAACCCATGAAGAAACCACAGACCATACTGTCGCCCAGTATATTGTCGCAGGTTTTAGCGGCCAGCTCAAAGGTTGGTGGGATAATTGTCTCACCGATGAGCAAAATGATAGTATATTCAATGCTTATAGATTAGATGACCAAGGAAAGATCCTCCTTGATAGAGACAACGAGCCTATACAAGACGCTGTCAATACCCTCATTTATAATATCTCTAGTCATTTTAGAGGAGATCCAGAGCATATCCGTGATAGAAATTTAGACCTGCTTTCATATATGCGCTGTCGTTCGTTAGGAGACTTCCGTCAATATAGTGATATATTCCTCCAAAGAGTTTACCTTCGTCAGGACTGCAATTATCCATTTTGGAAAGAAAAATTCCTTGCAGGACTGCCTAAACTCATTGGCGAACAAGTTCGTGATGGACTGAGAGCAAAATATGGGGGAGAAATTCCCTATGATGACCTCTCCTATGGCGAACTTTCCTCTTTTGTTTATAATATAGGAACCCAGCTTTGCACCTCCATCAAATTACAAAAGCAAATGAAAAAACAAAGTAAGACTACAAGTCTTGGTGATTTCTGTATCCAATTTGATCCAACTTTTATTGATTCCCCTAAAAAAGTTTCAAAAAAGAAAAGGTGTTCAAATTGCAAATCAGCCATGTGCACTTGCAAACCATCTTTTTCGGATAAAAAGGCGCATAAGCATCATCCCAAAAATCCAAAAAAACCTCTTCACAAAAACCATCAGAAGAAGGATTTTAAGGATATAGTTTGTTTTAATTGTGGTAAGAAAGGCCACACCTCAAAATATTGCACTTTTCATAAGAAGGTTAACGAGCTAGACTTGGATATAACGGTTCTAGAACAGATCAATCAACTCATGGTTGATTCAGATGAGGAAATCTCATCAGAAGGATCTAACGAAGGACTCCAAGTCAATGATCTCGAAATACCCTCTTCTTCAAATTCAGACTCTGAACCTGAACAGGGGGACATACCCCAGATCAATGTCTTGACACAAGAAGAAAAACTATTTCTTGATGCTCTAGACAATGATTCTAGCCCCTCCTGAAAACAAAAGCTTTTGACTCAGGTCACCTCTTCTTCTTCCTCTCCTTCTATACGAATTGAAAAAATTCCTTATAATCTTGATTCAATACTTAACAAAAGTTCTAAGCCTAAGAACAAGTCTGTTAATATTAATGATTTGAGCGATGAGATAAAGCGGCTCAAAATTGAGGTTCAGAACCTTAAAGCTGCTCAAATCGAGCTCCAAAAGGAAAATCTGTTGAACAAAATCAGTATAGAAGAAATAAGAGGCAAAGGCCAAACATCCACACCTTTGACCCCTATTTCTGAACCTGATACAGGAAGACATGATTCTCAGTTTTTAATACAAGCTTTAACTGAAATCACTTCCAGAAAGATGATCATCAATGTGGTCATCAAAATTCAAGATTTTATTCTACAAACGACTGCTCTCTTTGATACAGGTGCAGACCTCAATTGTATCAGAGAAGGTCTTGTTCCAACCCGATATTTTGAGATGTCATCTGAAAAGCTGAACTCAGCTAGTGGTGATAAACTCAGAATACGGTATAAAATTCCATAAGCAGAGATTACACAGGATCATGCTTCTTTCAAAACCTCTTTTATTATGGTCCAGAATATCGATCAAAATGTTATTCTAGGCACCCTTTTCATGTCTCTTATAACTCCTTTCTTAGTCACTCCTGAGGCGGTACGTGTTTCCCATGAAACCAATGCCCCTCAAAAATCCCATTGGTTTGATTCTCCCTCGTTTAAACGAGTTTGGTGGGTTGAGAAAGAATTTGCAGACCCGAATCTTTTTGTGGCAGCACAGAAGTTATTTGGGGAGCAAGGATTTTTCACTCCCCTTGATATTTCTAAGCCGTTGGCCTTCTATGAAGCCTTCTATAAAAGAATTCTCAAAGAAACAGCCAGCGTATCCTTTACCCATTTTCCAAAAGGGCGTTCCCATGAACAACCTTTATATTCTACGGCCAAACTTTTAGGAGTCATCCACCCTAAAGATTGGCCAATCTCTCCTTTTTCTCCAGTCAAATTTGAAACTAAATTGACTGAAAACCTCAAACATAGTACTGTGCATACATATTATGACTACCAACAAGCCTAGTATGTTACCTTCTACAGACAAAATAATACATACACCCATACATGGCTTTTCTACTTCGATGATAAATTCTGCATCGAAGATTTACCCTCCTGGTTCTATGCCTGGTGGGAAACCTTTTCTCCATCCACCCATATTCTTCCACCTGAGGTCAATAAGGCTTTCAGTATATTCCTCAAAATATATAAACCCGTAGCATATCAGGAATAATATCCTCTCTTTATGCTTTTCGTGGTATACTTTCAAATTTCATGGGTTTTTGCCTGGACTCTACGGTACCAACAGAGTCCTCATGAATTGGCACTCATCAGAAAATTCAAGACAAAGTGGTGGGATAATTTCTCCTACTTTGATAAATGCTCTCCGAAAGCCGTCACCAAATGGATTGCTGCTCGACAAAACCAACCAATCTAGAGGACGAACCTGGCCTTCAAATCCTTCGCCATGGCAAAGCTCGCAGGAGCAAAGACCGACGAAGAATTTCATAACATGTTACTTCAGATATCAGCAGAGGCCCAAGAATCGCAGGATTCGGAAGAAGACTCCAATGAGCTTTTAGGCCCCTACGAAAATGAAGATATTGGTTGCAGGAATCCAGAAATCTACACAGATATCAGGACCCCGTAGGAACAGTTTATTTGTCCTTTCCCCACGTGCATCACTGTAACACTGTGCACACTTAAAAAAAAAACCCCCGTCCTCTTTCCTTAGCCTATATATATACGAACCCACTTCTCTGATGGGGGGAGGCAGACGAAAGCAAGCAAGAGGCCCTCTGAGATTCCAACTCTCCAAGCCTTCCCTCAAGTTTCTCTCTTCTCCTCACATATCGACCCCGATCTCTCTCTCATTTCTCAGATCTCACCTCGAGGCTTACATCCTAGTCCTCACATGTCTACCCATATCTCTCTCTCTCTCTTCTCAGAACCCAGAACGGTTCTTTCATACCTAGATCTACCTTCCAGATCTCACATTTCTGGCATATCACTGCTTCCTCTTGGTTCCTTCTCATAGAGCCCCCTCGGAACCTGAGTAAGTACCCAGATCTGCAATCAGATCTCCCTGTATGCACTAGAAGTTCTAAGACTCTATAGTCTACAGATCTTCTCTTATAATATTCATCACTGTAATTTTCTGATCAGTTTCTGTAACCATATCTTTCCCATTAATATGAATATGTCTTTCATATATATAGTACGTACCCATAATCACATGGCTCTGCCGTGATCTGTGGTGTGTAGTACTTGCTGTTATAATTTAATATGTCTTTCACATATATAGTACGTACCCATAATTCACATGGCTTTGCCGTGATCTGTGGTGTGCAGTACTTGTTGTTATAATTTCTGCACTTTCTCTCCTACATTGTTGGCAGGCCAGGCCGCCTTTCTTTTATGCTCTTTCAACATATAACAATTGTTTTCATGCTCCTGTTGTACATTGCCACTTTCGTCTTAGTAGTTATATACGTCGCTCTGTTTTTGCATATCATTCATCACACACGGTCTTTCATATAAGCTCCCTTTTCTATCGTCCTTTCTGTCTCTTTTGACTTAGTTCTCCTTTTGTTTACTTGCTTTGTTCTCTATCTCTATAGTCTTCTCTATCTTTGTTACCCATCCCTCAGATCCTTGGTCGAACAAATGGTATCAAAGCCAGGGAGGGTGAAGTGGGGTAGTGATTCTGGGTTCCAAACTGAGACAGTGAGTACCTCTGCATTTTGAAAAAGGGAATTTTTGGGAGGTGCAGTAAAGCCCAAGGTGTGAGGTTGTAAGTCGTTGTGACCAGTGTCCCGTTCTGAAAGTACTCAAGCAGAGAGAAAACGACGTCATAACATGGACCGAGATCGACACTTCATATCCTCTTCTAGTTCAGTAACATTTGAAACTGATGATCGAGGCTTGATACACAGAGATGAGATAACTATAGAAGATTTTAACAAATCTTTAGACAATTGGAAAATACCAAGAATCAAGTCAAGTCAGATTTATAGAGATGCAAAATCATATTTCAAATCCTCTGATTTCATCATACTAACAGAAGAGCATGATATTCCCCTTCCAAATAGTTTTGAAAAACTTCGTCTCTTGAATAAAAATTCTATTAAATCTCATATTTCGAAGGCCAAGTATAATTACCTTCACTTCGGCCTTGTTCAAATCGGTGTTAAGCCCCTTACTAAGGAAGGCCTTAATACTTCCCTTCTTCTAGTTCTTAGAGACGCTCGACTTTTAGATTATGAAGAATCCATCTTAGCAACCATAGAAATTAGTTTGTGTAGTGGCCCAATAAATTTTGACTGTTACCCTAACTTCTCCGTTTCTTTAGCTGATAAGAATATTTTAGATAGTTTGACCTTAGAGCTTAAGACCCATAATGTCAAGATGGCTCCAGAATCCATACCTATTTCTCTTATTTATAGGATTCATTATAAAGCCATGAAGTCAAACTTTGACCCAAAGGCTTTCCAGAAGAGCCCGAAGGGTAAAACCCTTTACATCTAGACGGACATAACGCGTACTAACGCAACCATTCCTAGATCCATAACCTGGCAAGATATTCATCTACCAGATCACTGGGAATTGGAACATGCCACTCCCAGTCAGCCGTCCCATAATATAGATCCAGCGAACATAGTCCAACACCCAAAAGGTAAGGTAACTATCCAGTTTAGTAGGAGTACAAACCCACAGGAAACCCCTAGAAGACCTTCCTTCCACCATTCTTCATCCAGAAAATACATAGGAGGTATTATCCCTCATCGTCATTCTTTTGATAATAGATCCGTAGATCTTCATCCAAATCTACCACCAACTATAACCCTTCTTGATAATACTAAGGAATCTGAAGCCCCTGAAACTAGTACTCGTCCTTCAAATCTTGTAGGAGTAGAAAATACCACAGGAATAGCCAGACCAGTTTATACTATTCCTCAGGACTACCCAGAACCAACCCCATCTGTGGTAGAAGCTGAACAAAATATAGCTCATAGAGACCTCTATGTCATAGAAAGAATATTTGAACCAAATAAGCAGATGCTTAATAGAGAGTTCAATTCTTCTGAAAATAGTGACATTAGGAACTGGTTCTTTGAAACATTCCGTGATCATACCAAACTCATTAAAGATCAATATTTTGACTATATGCACCAGCAACAATGTCATATTTTGTTATTTGATTGGTTTGAAGATCACTTTCTTCAGCATAAACAAATCTGCGTCATCGATCATTCTGTTCAATGGCGACTCGATGATAACACCATTGTTAAGTCCACTCATCCGCCTCTTAGGAAGTATACAATTTCCCGAGGAAACGATGAAATAGAGGCTGCACCTTTCAAGTCCCCAGAAAAGACAGATGCCTCTGGAATTAGAAAACTGATTGAGCAAAACAATTTTGCCAATCAACACCTACATACCATAGGAAAACAACTAGATAGAATAGAGACTCTTGTCCAAACAGATGCTCCTCCCACCAGGGTACAAACACCACTCTTTAGACCCTTTTCTCGGCCAAAAACCCAGAGTCCAGAATTCATGGCAGAAATAGCAAAGAGACAGGCAGCTCTCAGAGGAAAAGCAAAAGATCTTCCCACTCCAAAACCTAACGCTCTTAGTTTCCAGACAACAATCTCTAAAGGGGTTACCATTCGTGAACCCACCAGAGAACTTAATACCATAGAAAATAGGCCATCTTCACCACCCACAGTCAATACCATTAGGTGGAAAGAACCGACCAAGGCTTGGTATCCTAAAGCATCCCCAGAAGACATAGGACTTAATGAAAAGTCTATTGTTTTCCAAAATAGATATTCCCCAGACTCCATTTATGAATGGAATATAGATGGACTCTCAGACCATAGCAAGATTAATGTCCTTCACCAGATGGTCATGCTTGCTAATACCTACAAAACCCATGAAGAAACCACAGACCATACTGTCGCCCAGTATATTGTCGCAGGTTTTAGCGGCCAGCTCAAAGGTTGGTGGGATAATTGTCTCACCGATGAGCAAAATGATAGTATATTCAATGCTTATAGATTAGATGACCAAGGAAAGATCCTCCTTGATAGAGACAACGAGCCTATACAAGACGCTGTCAATACCCTCATTTATAATATCTCTAGTCATTTTAGAGGAGATCCAGAGCATATCCGTGATAGAAATTTAGACCTGCTTTCATATATGCGCTGTCGTTCGTTAGGAGACTTCCGTCAATATAGTGATATATTCCTCCAAAGAGTTTACCTTCGTCAGGACTGCAATTATCCATTTTGGAAAGAAAAATTCCTTGCAGGACTGCCTAAACTCATTGGCGAACAAGTTCGTGATGGACTGAGAGCAAAATATGGGGGAGAAATTCCCTATGATGACCTCTCCTATGGCGAACTTTCCTCTTTTGTTTATAATATAGGAACCCAGCTTTGCACCTCCATCAAATTACAAAAGCAAATGAAAAAACAAAGTAAGACTACAAGTCTTGGTGATTTCTGTATCCAATTTGATCCAACTTTTATTGATTCCCCTAAAAAAGTTTCAAAAAAGAAAAGGTGTTCAAATTGCAAATCAGCCATGTGCACTTGCAAACCATCTTTTTCGGATAAAAAGGCGCATAAGCATCATCCCAAAAATCCAAAAAAACCTCTTCACAAAAACCATCAGAAGAAGGATTTTAAGGATATAGTTTGTTTTAATTGTGGTAAGAAAGGCCACACCTCAAAATATTGCACTTTTCATAAGAAGGTTAACGAGCTAGACTTGGATATAACGGTTCTAGAACAGATCAATCAACTCATGGTTGATTCAGATGAGGAAATCTCATCAGAAGGATCTAACGAAGGACTCCAAGTCAATGATCTCGAAATACCCTCTTCTTCAAATTCAGACTCTGAACCTGAACAGGGGGACATACCCCAGATCAATGTCTTGACACAAGAAGAAAAACTATTTCTTGATGCTCTAGACAATGAATCTAGCCCCTCTTGAAAACAAAAGCTTTTGACTCAGGTCACCTCTTCTTCTTCCTCTCCTTCTATACGAATTGAAAAAATTCCTTATAATCTTGATTCAATACTTAACAAAAGTTCTAAGCCTAAGAACAAGTCTGTTAATATTAATGATTTGAGCGATGAGATAAAGCGGCTCAAAATTGAGGTTCAGAACCTTAAAGCTGCTCAAATCGAGCTCCAAAAGGAAAATCTGTTGAACAAAATCAGTATAGAAGAAATAAGAGGCAAAGGCCAAACATCCACACCTTTGACCCCTATTTCTGAACCTGATACAGGAAGACATGATTCTCAGTTTTTAATACAAGCTTTAACTGAAATCACTTCCAGAAAGATGATCATCAATGTGGTCATCAAAATTCAAGATTTTATTCTACAAACGACTGCTCTCTTTGAAAAGCTGAACTCAGCTAGTGGTGATAAACTCAGAATACTGTATAAAATTCCAGAAGCAGAGATTACACAGGATCATGCTTCTTTCAAAACCTCTTTTATTATGGTCCAGAATATCGGTCAAAATGTTATTCTAGGCACCCCTTTCATGTCTCTTATAACTCCTTTCTTAGTCACTCCTGAAGGTATCAAAACAAACATTTTTGATAAAGACGTTATATTTGAATTTATTACAAAGCCTCAAACCAGGTCTTTGAATTCTCTCCAAGAACACTCGATTGCCCAGATTAACTGTCTTATTAAAAGCAAAGAGAACCATATCTCTTTTCCCAAAGAAGAACTGGGTCTAAAAAGAATCGAGCAACAGCTTCTTGATCCCTCCATTTTGAAGAAGATTTCTGACCTCGAAAACCTCTTAAAAAATAATGTTTGTTCTAACATTCCCCATGCATTTTGGCATAGACGAAAGCACATTGTCAATCTTCCATGTGAACCGGAATTCTCTGAGCGCAATATCCCCACAAAGGCGAGACCAACTCAGATGAATAATGAGGTGATGGAATATTGCAAAAAGGAGATACAAGATCTTTTAAATAAGAATCTTATCCGGAAAAGTCAGTCTCCCTGGAGTTGTTCCGCCTTCTATGTCAATAAGGCATCAGAAATCGAACGCAGTGCTCCTCGTCTTGTCATTAATTATAAACCCTTGAATAACGCTCTTCGTTGGATTCGATATCTGATTCCCAATAAAAAAGATTTGCTTAATCGCCTTCATAGTTCAAAAATATTTTCAAAATTTGATATGAAGTCCGGTTTCTGGCAAATACAGATAGCAGAAGAAGATAGGTACAAAACCGCTTTTACTGTACCATTCGGACAGTTTGAATGGAATGTCATGCCCTTCGGTCTAAAAAATGCCCCATCTGAATTTCAAAGAATCATGAATGATATTTTCACTCCATATTCTCATTATATCATTGTGTATATTGATGATGTTTTGATTTTTTCAAAATCCATCGAAAGCCATTTTAAACATATTTCACATTTCTATAACATCATTCGCGAGAATGGTTTATCTCTTTCCCCTACAAAAATTCTCCTCTTCCAAAGAAAAATCCGGTTCTTAGGACATGACATATCTCAAGGAGCATATAGACCAATAGCACGTTCCATATCATTTGTTGACAAATTTCCTGACCAAATTACTGATAAAACTCAATTGCAGAGATTTCTTGGTTGCCTGAATTATGTTATAGATTTCTTTCCAAATATTAATATTATTTGTTAACCATTGCACCAACGTTTAAGGAAAAACCCTCCAACTTGGTCTTCCGAACACACCCAGGCTGTTCAAAAAATCAAAGCCCAAGTCAAGGAAATTCCTTGCTGCATCTTTCGGATCCATCTGCTTTTAAGATAATAGAAACAGATGCTTTGGAAATTGGGTATGGTGGCGTTCTTAAACAAAGAAAAAATGATAGGGAAGAAATTGTTCAGTTTATTTCCAAACACTGGAATGAAACCCAACAAAATTACTCCACTATCAAAAAAGAGATTCTTGCTATAGTTTTATCAATCTCCAAATTTCAGGGAGATATTCTGAATAGCAAATTCCTACTTCGTATTGATTGTAAATCTGCAAAAGATGTGCTTCAAAAGGATGTCTTGAACATTGCTTCCAAACAAATTTTTGCAAGATGGCAAGCTATTCTTTCAGTATTTGACTTTGATATAGAATTTATAAATGGTTCAAAAAATTCTCTACCTGATTTTCTTACACGAGAATTTTTACAGGGAAAATGCCCCCTAAACCCAAAAACAGAGATACAGGCCTTAGCTCAGGCTAAAGCCCATCCGATAGGTCCTCAACCACTGTATATAGGAGGGCCTTCCCAAAGACCATCCCATAGGACTCAATCTCAGTCCAGCATAGCTCCAACCAGAGGTCTTACTCCAATAAGATCCTGGTATGATATTGTACAGGAAGATCATAAAAGGATTCCTGCTACACCTTCTACTCCTCCTACACCTCAGAGGCTTCTGGCAGCACCCTCTGCGACTATACATACATCACAAGGACTGAGTGCTCAACCTATATCTTCTGCACTGGTAAGTTTTCCGGTAGGCACCATATCTCCTGAGGCGGTACGTGTTTTCCATGAAACCAATGCCCCTCAAAAATCCCATTGGTTTGATTCTCCCTCGTTTAAACGAGTTTGGTGGGTTGAGAAAGAATTTGCAGACCCGAATCCTTTTGTGGCAGCACAGAAGTTATTTGGGGAGCAAAGATTTTTCACTCCCCTTGATATTTCTAAGCCGTTGGCCTTCTATGAAAGAATTCTCAAAGAAACAGCCAGCATATCCTTCACCCATTTTCCAAAAGGGCGTTCCTATGAACAACCTTTATATTCTACGGCCAAACTTTTAAGAGTCATCCACCCTAAAGATTGGCCAGTCTCTCCTTTTTCTCCAGTCAAATTTGAAACTAAATTGACTGAAAACCTCAAACATAGTACTGTGTATACATATTATGACTACCAACAAGCCTGGTATGTTACCTTCTACAGACAAAATAATACATACACCCATACATGGCTTTTCTACTTCGATGATAAATTTTGCATCGAAGATTTACCCTCCTAGTTCTATGCCTGATGGGAAACCTTTTCTCCATCCACCCATATTCTTCCACCTGAGGTCAATAAGGCTTTCAGTATTTTCCTCAAAATATATAAACCCGTAGCATATGAGGAACAATATCCTCTCTTTATGCTTTTCGTGGTATACTTTCAAATTTCATGGGTTTCTGCCTGGACTCTACGGTACCAACAGAGTCCTCATGAATTGGCACTCATCAGAAAATTCAAGACAAAGTGGTGGGATAATTTCTCATACTTTGATAAATGCTCTCCGGAAGCCGTCACCAAATGGATTGCTGCTCGACAAAACCAACCAATCCAGAGGACGAATCTAGCCTTCAAATCCTTCGCCATGGCAAAGCTCGCAGGAGCAAAGACCGACGAAGAATTTCATAACATGTTACTTCAGATATCAGCAGAGGCCCAAGAATCGCGGGATTCGGAAGAAGACTCCAATGAGCTTTCAGGCCCCTACGAAAATGAAGATATTGGTTGCGGGAATCCAGAACTCTACACAGATATCAGGACCCCGTAGGAACAGTTTATTTGTCCTTCCCCCACGTGCATCACTGTAACACTGTGCACACTTAAAAAAAAAAACCCCGTCATCTTTCCTTAGCCTATATATATACGAACCCACTTCTCTGATGAGGGGAGGCAGACGGAAGCGAGGAAGAGGCCCTCTGAGATTCCAACTCTCCAAGCCTTCCCTCAAGTTTCTCTCTTCTCCTCACAGATCGACCCCGATCTCTCTCTCATTTCTCAGATCTCACCTCAAGGCTTACATCCCAGTCCTCACATATCTACCCAAATCTCTCTCTCTCTTCTCAGAACCTAGAACGGTTCTTTCATACCTAGATCTACCTTCCAGATCTCACATTTCTGGCATATCTTCCTCTTGGTTCCTTCTCATAGAGCCCCCTCGGAACCTGAGTAAGTACCCAGATCTACAATCAGATCTCCCTGTATGCACCAGAAGTTCTAAGACTCTATAGTCTACAGATCCTCTCTTATAATATTCAGCACTATAATTTTCTGATTAGTTTCTGTAACCATATCTTTCCCATTAATATGAATATGTCTTTCATATATATAGTACGTACCCATAATTCACATGGCTCTGCCGTGATCTGTGGTGTGTAGTACTTGCTGTTATAATATGTCTTTCACATATATAGTACGTACCCATAATTCACATGGCTCTGCCGTGATCTGTGGTGTGCAGTACTTGTTGTTATAATTCCTGCACTTTCTCTCCTACATTGTTGGCAGGCCAGGCCGCCTTTCTTTTATGTTCTTTCAACATATAACAATTGTTTTCATGCTCCTGCTGTACATTGCCGCTTTCGTCTTAGTAGTTATATACGTCGCTCTGTTCTTGCATATCATTCATCACACACGGTCTTTCATATAAGCTCCCTTTTTCTATCATCCTTTCTGTCTCTTTTGACTTAGTTCTCCTTTTGTTTACTTGCTTTGTTCTCTATCTCTATAGTCTTCTCTATCTTTGTTACCCATCCTACTCTCGTCTAAATCCTAAGCGCTCAAGGAAAACAAGTTCTTTAACTCTAGAACATGCCTTACTCCAGTCACATTTCTCATAATACCATCGTGCATTATAATTCTAACATCACAACACCTGTAACATAGCATTCAACATTGTTCTTCGACTGCACTTTAATTACATTTGTGCACTAATAAATAGTAAACAAGTTCCAATTTGGTGTAGCATACATAATCCAAAATTCATTCGTCAACTAATGAATCATCAATAATAGACATGACATAATCATAATTATTAAAATTACTAACAAGTACAGCTGCAACATAATCTGCGGACTTGACTCTACTTACCCTTCTCATTCTTCAACTTAAACCAATCATTTCTAAGATGCCCCCTCTTGTCACAGCTCTAATAGATAGCACAACCAATCCTAAACTAACTTCATTTATTCAGATTTATACTGCTTTTGCTAACATGCGTATAAATTTTGATTAGGTTTATACTATTTCTGCTACTATAAGTACAAATTCTTCTGCTATTTTCATCTACTGAAGAAATAATTACATATTCATAAGATTCTCTTTTATGGATATCCCCACTCAAAATTAAATCTTGATTACCATCCAACATCAAACTTGTTGACTAAGAGGAATTATTAGCAAAAATAAATATATTATTCCAACTATTAGGCAATGAAGATAATAAAATCAAAGCACATTCCTTTTCATCAAAATCAATCTCAACTGAACTCAATTGACTAAAAATCACATTAAATTTATTAGTATGATCAGCAACAAACACACATTTGCTCATCTTTAAGTTAAACAGACATCACATTAAGTAGACCTTTTTTTATCACAGGGGGCTTCTCATATATGTCCCATAGAGTTTTCATCAAACTCACAGTGGTTTTCTCTTTTACAATAATAAATGTGATGTTATGAGCTAACGTTAGCCAAATAACACCAAAAATTTATCTATCCAAAAATTTTCATTTAGCTCACTTCATCGACTCTAGTTTTTCCTTAGATAAGGGCAAACTTAGATTCCTTTCATACATAGAATTCTCAATTTGTATCTTTCAAAAATCAAAATCCTTCATGTAAAATATGTTGATTTTCACTATTCCATCTTCTGTCCTCATCATTTTCTTTAACTCAACCAAGCCTAGCTCTAATATCAATTGTTGTAGAAGGAAGAGATCAAATAGTAAACTAGAAAGAAAAGAAAATTGGACACTATATTATGTGGTTCAGTCAAGTGACCTATGTTCAAGGAAAGAGTAGTAAAGAATTTCACCATAGATTAAGTGATACAACATAAATTACAATGATACTCAAGTCAATCAAAAACTTTATGTGTTTTTTTTTTGGTAAATAACTTTATGTGTTTTTTAGCCCGCACTTACATCAATAACTCACACACTGTATAGCATGACATAGATACTCACAAGATTTAATTGGCTTCGAGACTCTATTGTATCTGGGTAAAATTTACAAGTATAAGCTCATCTTTGATACTCTTTAGATAGAACATTCACTTCTTATATATAGACAAGAATTGGATCCAAACTAAGAAACCTCTTTTTAGGAAACCTTCTCAAATTAGGAAGCCATCAACTAGGAAATCTACTTGAATGAAGAAACTTTTCTTTTGGGACTCAAACTTGAGACATATTATCAATTGTGATAGTGGACTAAAGCTGAAGTTCTTCAAGCCTAATTGAGACCAAAATTGAGTTCTGAACTGATGTAGCCTCCTAAATTATAGCAAGACAATCTTTAGGGATCATGTGCAGTGATAAGTATTGGAGCTCGTGGGGAGCTTGTACTGCATATGTGTAAATGTATCTTAGCTTAGGGTATCGGGTACGGCGATGCAAATATCATGCTTTCTCAGGTTTCAGTCGTATTGACCTTTTTCTCTGGGTTCAAATGAAAAGTGTCTTCAGTAGGATGTCATCTTTGCTCTTGTAAATCATGGAAGTTTTATGATGTACAGTGCTTATTCAGGATATCAAATACATGTAAACTTGAGCCCTGACTTAAATGTTCATGTACTCCTCTTTCTATGAAGTGCAATCTGTGGGGTGTTCTGAGAACCTTAGTGTAATTTCCCTTGAATTGAATTTTTCTCCCTTTTTGACTGATAAATCTTGGATGGACCATTAAATGTCTAGACTTGCTCATGGGACGGTGGAAGCGACGATCCTCAGAGATCAAACATCCTGAGCTGCCCTGGACAACGTGGAGTTTTGAGTGACATGCATCCATATAATCCCGCACCTGCTTGTTTTGGCATCAGGATTTGATAGCTCGATAACTTCGGATGGTGAGAATGAGTTTGCATCTATCTTTCTGTCCATCTTAGAGAATTTTTAATCTTTGAACAAGAATTTTTTCGTGTTAACAACTACCTCTTGGGAAACTTTTTATTTTTGTGTTTGAACAAACGGAATATGATCTAATATGTTCAAGTGGCCCTATGTACGGGGGCATCAACGTGATTCAGATTCGTCTGATTTTCTTGAAAATCCAAAGTTCTCTGAAGAGTAAAAAAGTAACTTGGATGAGCCGTTACTTCAGACACAAGTAAACATTGTTCGAAACAAACTAAACACGTGAATGCCACAACAAAAAACGCCATAGTTCAGTTACTGCCATGGTTTCTTCTTTTTAATCTTCTCGGCTTCAACATTGCTTGCATAGGATGAAGCTTATGAGTCGTCAGTCCAACCGTACTGACATTCTCTTCCTCGCCATCCCCTAGTTGCCATTCAAACTCCTGTACTAATCTGCCGATGGCTGTGCAAGATACTAATAATGCCTGAAGAGCTCCAGCGCAAGTCCTCTTCCCTCCACCAAAGGCTGATGTCTTGAACAACTCTGCCGGGTCATACTTCTCATCAAGAAATCTCTCGGGCATCCACTCTTCTGGTTTTTCATATATCTTTTTGTCCATGTTACATCCATATATGTTTATAGCAATCTAAAACAACATAATTCAAGTTTCAAATTTTTAATCCAACAAGCGAGACATAGAATTAGCATGAAAAACCACGTGTACTTATCTACCTGGCTTCCAGCTGGGACAAAGTACCCTCCTAATTCGGTGTCTTCATGTGCATAGCGTGGAGGAATAATTGGAACTGGACTGTGTTTCCTCAGAGTTTCATGGAATATGGCATTCAAGTATGGAAGCTGAGACAAGTGGTCCTCAGTAAGTGTTTCAGAACCACAAACTTTTTGAATCTCCTCTACGAGTTGATCCTGTCAAGGAAATTACAATTACTCAAGTATGATAATCAGTGACAATAGAAAAAAAATGAAAAACCTAATTAATTAGCTAAACCTGGCATTTTGGATTCTTAGCAAGTTCATACATAGCCCACTCTGTTGTGACCAGAGTGGTATCAGAAGTCTCAATGATCGCCTCCCACAGCAAAATGGTGATCTGCTCCTCAGAGAGAGTCTTGGCTTCAGATATCAAAAAGTCAACATAGCTGTTCGCTTCCTGCTTTAGAAGTTGATCCAACTTAGTACAAAAGTTACAGCTGATTCAAGAAATTAAGTAGAAGCTGAAAGGACGATGGCCTTGTTGTAACTGCCACTCAAAATGTTTCAAAAAAACGAAGAAGAGCTTTATTTCCTGAATAGTCTGACCCATCGCCCCATTAATTTATTTAAAAGAACTGGGGAGGACACTGATCTTTTAGATGCTCTGACTTTGGAGAACTGTTCAGCATTTAGTGTTGGTTATTTTCTTTAATAGCCGTCCAGAAAAACACGTCTATTTCAAAACTACCTATCTTTCCGGTTGTTTCCTGTCTTCTCCAACATTTCAGGAAGAAAACACAATATAAACATTCAATTATTGATAATTTGATGTTTTGTTCAATTAGAGCTATAACTGAGCGGCAGTCTCCTGAGCATACTTCAATGTTAAGCAAAACAGAAAAACTGTTATTTTTTTTCCCAAAACTTTTTGAGATAAATTCTCAAGAAAACTTGCAAACAAGCGCTACCTCTCCTGAAGCAATTCTCCGCTTCTGCTCCTTAAGCAGGGCTTTCACCACCACTTTCCTGTGGAAAGCAATTTGTTCCATCTTCTTCTCCCAGCTTTTACTAGGTATCCATCTCAGGTAAGGAAAGAAATCTCTCCAGTCCACCTCAATAGCACCAGCCATCATGTCCGCCACCAAAACCTTGAACATTTCCTCTTTGGACAATGTTGTCCCAAGTTCCTCCACATATATGGAATTCACATCTTGTCCCAAAGCCTGAAATGTAATTACCAGTTAGTCCTGATCTTATGCTTTTCCTTTTTTTTGGTTATTGTTGAGAAAGGATAAAAAAGAAGAGGTAGGTTACTTGTTTGAGTGCAAGCGCAAAGAGTTCACTTTCAAAGACTTTCCTGAAATTGACTGCTTCAAGTGGATGGTCATCTACAAGGGCATGATATCGGCTACAAAGATTTTTCATCATGGTGTCTCGGTGGGATCTTAGCTGCTTCTGCATATGGATGCGCACACAGTAAGTTAAAGTGACAAGAATCTAGTGGTAAGAGAGTTAACATTTCAAGAATACATCTCAACTGTGTCAAGTAGATATTCATTCTTGTATTATTTTGTGTGAAAACTTCTTTTTCACTGTTCTTTCTCAGTAAATGATAGCTCTGCACTATAACTGTTCACAACAGTTTGAATACGCTCGGTTGTTTTGTTTCTCCTACTGAAAATAAACCCATCAATAATTCTGGATAATTTGGAAATATTCGCTGATTATGGCACATATATCAAGATTGAAGAAGCTTGAAATGCATGCATATGTACAAGTGCACACGCCTAAAGAGAGTCTCCTGGCAGCTTACCTGAGCATTCGGGCCCAGTACGGCTGTAAGTATGTATCGCTTGACCATCTTGTGGAATTCATCATAGTCACTCATAGCAACCATACATTTATCATTGGTTAAGATCTGCAGGGCATTTGATAGCTTTCTCGTAGAGATTGATGGGTATCTAGTAACCATAGCCTGAAAGAAGATAGGAAGATGCCTGAGCATACGAGAAACAGTTCAAACCATCCTATTAGCACAAGAATGATGAAAAGCTAGGTGCTGACTGCAAATCTTCCTGAATCGTGTAATTATATGAAACTTCTTACAAAATTTCTAAATTTTACCCCCAAGCTTTTACAATTTGTTCTTTTACCTTGCTTGCCAGTCTAAAATCTTGCGTCTGACATGATAGAGTTTCCATTTGATGGAGATCACTCACAAACCAGTCTGCCGGACCCCGGAACATCAAGAAACGGGATAAAGAGTTTCTAAACATT
Organism: Melaleuca quinquenervia; assembly: GCA_030064385.1. NCBI lineage: Eukaryota > Viridiplantae > Streptophyta > Magnoliopsida > Myrtales > Myrtaceae > Melaleuca > Melaleuca quinquenervia. The sequence continues at coordinate 15,798,986 of CM057723.1, forward strand.
TTGATTAAAAAGGAAGAGACTACTTCAAAAGGTTGTGTCAAAAGTTCTAATGCACAATAGATCAGACAGATTTATGAATGGATAGACTTTTTAAATTCAAGTTTTCCTTTTTCATATTCTCAAAATGTTTCCATTTTCATTAACTAATTTCAACTATATGACAGGAAATATTTATTCTTCAGCCACGGAACTTCAATATTGTAATTTGTGACTCACGTCGAAAAGCAAGTAGTTTCCAGAGAGTCAAATCAAAGCATAACTGGTTTTTCCGTTCCCTTTCAACTTCTTTGTCCCTCGACCACCCAACCCACATTATAAAAGGGGAAGTAGTTTATGCAATATGAGCTTGAGTAATAAATGCAGTAACTTGTGATGATCCCACCAAGCAAGAAAGTCTATTGGACTTAAATGACAGGAGTCTTCTGTGCATAACATGGTAGAGCTGTTACGGCACCGCTGACGGATGCAAAAGACAAATAGCTTGGGGGCGAGATAAGGAAAATTTTTCAATACCTAACTCTAGGAGCGAGATATAAAAATTTTGTAGGCAATATCATTTATTATGTACTGATAAAATTGTACGAAACACCAAGCACTAAGTTGACACGGTTCTCGCCAGCCCCCTTTCATATTACCTCTTTGGCAACATCAGTGGAATTGAGGACCACCATAGTAGTAGCACCAGTTTTGACAGAATAAATAGGGCCGTAAGTTTCAGCCCACTTTGCAAAGGTCATGTGAGGTTTCTTCTCCTTCAGTTGAAGCAAATTCCCCACGATGGGCAACCCAGGAACCTCTGCATCAAAATCACGTCCCCCAGAAAGAAACAAATGCACAAAATTATCATTACGATACACAAAATTCGCTCACTTTTTCCAACTTTGTGCTCAGCAGAAGCAAAGATTACCCGGTAAAGGTGGAAGAGCAAACTGGCCATTCATCTTCTGGGTAGAGCCGAGTATCCACAAGAAGAATGAGAACAGCAATAACAGCGAAAGCCTACCAAGAATGGCCGCGAGCAACAAAAGGCTAGGGGTGCAGTTTTTGTAAATCTTGGAGCATGGACTTAACCGTTCGTATAGAACTCTTAAGAGAAAAGTCAGTGATTCTTGTATCGAATGAAACGAAACCAGATGACGAATAAAACCGACAGCATGGGGCTGATTAATATAGCAGGAACCGTTCCTTGGACAGATGGGTCGGAGCAATTAAAAAAACACAGAAACAGAGTGGGCTGAAGAAAGAGATTGGAAGCTCTTTCTCCTTAATTGATTTCCGAAATTTATTAATGGAAGCGTGGAAGAAGACGGGCAACAAAACAAGAGGAAGCGAAAGGTGAGCACTGAGGAAGGTTGCGGGAATATACGATTCCGGAGATGGTAACCCATCCGAGTGATCGGGTTTTAGTCGTTTTATGCAGCTATTAGGTTCTCGGAATCTCACGGAAGTTGTGCCTTTCATACCTTCTTCAAAAGTAGAGTATAGATGTCCCCTCGTGACCTGTGAAGACTCGGAGAAGACAGAGCAGGTGGCGACAGGACTTCTGAGGAAGTGATTTGCTTTCGGGGCATCTCTTTCTTCAGATTCTGCTGCCCTTTGGGCGTGGATAGAACTAGGCAAAAGCACCAGTGCCCCAAAAATCATCATCACCGCTCGGACAAATATTTTTTTAACAAAAGCAGGGTGATAAAACATAGGATTCTATAGATAAATATAGAAGGAAATATTTTATAGGCTAAATACCAGAGAAAGTTGGTTCTAGCATGTCGTGACAAATTTGGCTCAGCCTTTCAACTACCTGAAGAAGCACATGCTTGTGCTCCAGTGGCCTTGGTTTAGGTGCTAAAAGGAGTATAATACGAGATAAAAGATTTTCATCTTGCTGGAGAAACAAAATTTATGTTCGAACGAGCCGACACATCAGTAGATGTAGCAAATATAAAGACATGCACGATGAACATGATAATTACAATGATGTGGTTTCACCTAATACGTGTGAAGCTGTTTCTCTTCTCCGCATAAAAGGACCTCATCCGATCTTTGAAGATGGGCTCGTCCATGTTTGGGTTCATTTCTCCCCAAAGCATAGCAGAGAGAGGAGAGATATGAAAGGAAATTAACGAGAGACAAGCGAAAGGTTGGTTGATTAGCATTTCATTTCCCTCATCACATGGAGTTCAACTAGACTCTAATGGGATTTCAGTTTAGGGTTTCAAAAATCAGAAGAGGGCTGATTACTATTGTGAAAGCCATGTAATCGAACAATATAACAAACAATATAATGAAATAAATCGAACATCAGATTTACGTGGTTCAATTAGGTGACCTACATCCATGGATAGAGTAAGAACGGATTTTATCATAAATCAAACAATACAATGAAAATCACAAACATACTCGAGTCACTTCAATATTTTTAATATCATCCGATTTCTAATTATATCCAATAGCTTAAATAGTGTTTAACCTCATAATTTCTTGTGAAATAATCTCTCAACCTCGTGAATGAATTACACATGAATCTTATCACAATATTTTCTTGGCTGTAAAACATTAGTACCCTGAGGCTTTTGAAGCCCCACGACGAAGTGGCCTCTGCACATCAAGAGCGGCACCCCAGACTTCCCTGAAATAGAGTATATGTAGCCAAAGGAGGTATTCGGAGGCTGATAACATGGATTAGGCAATCCATAGATTTCGTCAGCCCAAATCCAACTGAACTTTCCTCTTTCTATTATTTCGTTTATATATCTTCTTTCTTTGCCGACCAGCTTTTGTTAGACGGAGTTAAAACTCCCACTCAAAAGTCCACGATGGACTTTCCGAATTCAGCTCCTGTCCGTGAAGCAGATTTCCTTTTTGACATCATCTGGCACGCGCATGCTATGGAAACACAAAATATTCTCTTCATGCAAGAACGCTGATGCCACTTCGTATGCCTAATGTCCTATTAGGCTATTACATAAAATATTTTTTTAATCTAATTACTAGAATAGGATATACACCCATTTTTGATGAGCAATGCCATGTCATATTTAGAAATCCGAATATTTAGCGGTGTTAAAATTATGTCTTATGTTGTAGTCAAGAAGGGAAGTTTTCTAATTCAAGTATGTTTCCTAATTGAATGAATAATTTTTTAGTTGGAGAAGTTTAAAATGATATTTCCTATTCTAGATACAGTTCTTGCTTATATATAAAAAGTAAATGTTCAATCTGAATAGTATCAAAGAGGAGTTTCTTGTGAATTATACCTTGAAGTAATTGAAATTGTTGAAACCAATTACTCTTGTGGTAAGGTTTGTTGATTCCTTCTTGATTAAGAAATTATTTTATAAGGAATTGTAAGACTAAACACTGCATGGGTTATTTGATGTAATTGTGGTTTGGAAAACACTAAAAATATTAAGTGACTTGAGTGTGCTTGTAATACCCATTGTATCACTTAATTTATGATGGAATTTCTTGCTACTTTCTCGTGGATGTAGGTCATTATGATTGAATCACGTAAATCTAGTGTCCGATTTATTTTCTTGTTCTTTTTTTGTTTGTTTGATCACTTGAATTTCACGTCAATTGGTATTAGAGCCAAACTTGGCTGACTTGAAGCAAATCAATGGCGAAAGAAGAAGGAAAATAAAAATTGACATATTTGATATGATTGACTTTGATTTATGGAAGATGCAGATTGAGGATTATTTGTACTAGAAGAACCTACACTTGCCCTTATCTGGGGAGAAACCATAGTCGACAAAGTGGCCTGGTTAGGAATTGTTGGATAGACAAGCGCCGGGTGTTATTTGGCTAATGTTGGCTTGTAACATTGCATTTAACATTATGAAATAAAAGACCATTGTGGGTTTGATGAAAGCCTTGTCGAACATGTATAAGAAGCCCTCTACAATCAATAAAGTCTATTTAATGCGATGCCTATTTAACTTGAATATGAACAAGGATGCATCGATTACTGATCATATGAATGAATTCAGTGTAATTGTTAGTCAATTGAGTTCAATCGAGATCGATTTTGAAGATGAGGTATGTGTTTTGATTCTATTATTCTTATTACCTGATATATTAATACTATTATTACTACTATTAGTAATTCCTCCGAGGCAACAAGCTTGACTTTTGATGGGATTAGAGATTTAATTCTGAGTGATAATATCCATAGAAAATAATCTAGCAAATTCGTCTCTATTACTTTAATAGGTGAAAATAGAAGAAATACCCGATACAAGTAGTAGTAGAAGTTGTATAAATTTGAATAGACGTAGTTAGTCTTGAACTCGTGGTGCTATCTATTGGAGCCATGACAAGAGAGTACATTTTAGAAGGGATTGTCTTAAGCTGAAGAACGATAATAGTAAGGGAATTAGGATAAAGTTCACTGATGATGGTACAAATATAGTTTATAGTAATTTAGATTGTGTTGATTATGTCTTATTTTTCACTGAAGATTCGTCATTTGATGAATGAATTATGGAATTTGGTTGTTTGTTTCATTTTACACCAAATGGAAACTGGTTTACTTATCAGTGCACGAATATAATAAAGTAGTCAAGGAACAATGCTGAATGTGATGTTATAGATGTCAGCGATATCATGATGATATTGTGTAACATTGACTAGTATAAGGCATCTTACAGAGTCGAAAAAGAATTTAATTTCCTTGAATACCCTATATTCGATTGGGTGTCAGTATGTGAAAGTCCATCAATGTGCCTTGATGATAATAAAGGAATCAAGTGAAGTCGCATGTATGAACTTCAAGGTGAGATGGTAACAAATTTTGCTACACATATGTTAGATGCATCTGTTCGAGAGTCGGAATTGTGGCATATGTGTTTGGGATACATTAACGAGAGAAACTCAAAAGCTCTAAGTGAAATGAATTTATTATATGGTTATGTTGCTATCAAATTGAATGTATGCAGATGTCGTGACTTAGATCAATGGCAAAAAAATACAATTCAATACATGTGTCAGAAATGCCACGAAGATTGTAGAATTAATTCACTTAGATGTTCACCAGTTGTCGTGGTTTCCCTCAAGAAAGAGTTTCAATTTATGTTAACAATTATGGATGACTACTTGAGAAAGACATAGGTGTTTGTACTTAGACATAAGTTTGATTTTGTTATCAAGATCAAGTAGTTGAGAGCTTTGATGAAAAACAAAGAGTCGTAAAATAATTAGGCATATGTGCGCTTACGGTAACATGGGGTTTTTCTCGAAGCTATATTAAATGAATTTTGTATGAAGGAAGAAGTAGTGAAACACTACATTAGTGCCAATAAACCCCGACATGTTGCAAAGTTGATGAACAAAACATTACTAGAGATCCATAAAATGCTCTCTTATGATGGTATGGCTAGGAGATTTATGATGGATGTGCCTAGTACAACAAGCTACCTGATAAATAGATCCCCATCAACGATGATTGTCGAACATCCAAAAAAGTGTGACTAGGTAATATTACTTATTATTTTATTCTTATAACATGTGGTTGTTCAAGTTATGTTTCAAAGAATGATGGCAAGTTAAAAGGAGGGTAAGAAAGCGCATATTCTTAGGTTATGTACAAGGTGAGTGAGGTTATCAATTATGGTGCATGAAATTAAATTCACCTATTATCAATAGAGAAGTTACATTTGACGACTCTCCATTACTTTTGATTAAGAGTGTTTTTTCACCTAGCACAACGCTTGTATTGCTCTCCCACAACCCCGTTTTCATGGTTTAGGCTGCTCCCATTTCGTTCGCCACTACTACGGGAATCGCTTTTGCTTTCTTTTCCTCCGGCTACTAAGATGTTTCAGTTCGCCGAGTTGTCTCTTGCCTGCCCATAAATTCAACAGCAGTTCGAAAGGTTGACATATCCGGGAATCTCCGGATCTACGCTTATTTTCAACTCCCTGAAGCATTTCGTCACTTACTACGCCCTTCCTCGTCTCTTGGTGTGTTTATATGAATTTGATCAATGTTCAACTTAAGGTGGAGTTACAAACAAAAACTGTGGAGTTAGTGGTTACTGGCGGAGTAATCAACATATTTGGTGTTGCAGTGAGGTGAAGCCCATAAAGCTTATAGTTTCTAATATCAATTGTAATATTAATGTAGAAAATGATATGTAAAAATATCAGAGAAATAAACAAAAATAATAATTGCACTAGAGATTTATGTGGTTTGGTCCGAAAACTGATACCTACATCTATAAAGAGAGCCAATAGCAAATAATTCACTATAATTGAAGAATTAAAGGTTACAATTGCTCACGATACTCAAGCGTTTCTCATATCTAAAGTAAATTCAAACCCAAAGTATTAAGATATAAAACTTACCACACAGATCGCCACATTTAGGATTCCTCTGTTCTACAAAGAGTGCTATCACCATGCATGCCTTTTTCGTCTTTGATGTTCATCCATTCTATGGAGTCTACTCTCCATAGCTTCTTCACTATTTGGTCTTCTATTTCATAAGTAAAGAAGTAACATGTGACGAGTCTCTAGTACTTCTGGGTAGTAGTGTTATTGACAGTGTTTATATGGATCTGAACGGTGTTTAGCTTGAGGTAGAGTTGCAACTGAAAGCTCCGAAGGTAATGGGTACTACCAAAGCAGTCAATGCAAATGGTGCTTGCAGTGAGGTGAAGCCTTTATAGTTGATACTTATTGTAATTGTGGAGTAGTTAATGATGCAAATGTAGTTGGTTTTCTAATGAGGTCCACAGTTATGACTATGTTCAAGTGAAGATAGCACTTGGAAAATATTTGTGGCTGTTGAGCCTATCGGGAGCTGTGGGATAGTAGTAGTGAAAATCGGATTTTAGCAAAGAGATTGTGACTTGGCATAAATATTGAGCCAATATGGAGATTAAAATTACATTTCTAGTTTGAGTCAAGAAAGAAAAATTTTCTAATTCAAATAAGTTTCCTATTTTGAATAACCTTCCTAATTAAATGGTTCTCTAGTTGGATAAGCTTCCTAAAATGATGTTATTTATTATGGATCCAATTGTTGCCTATATAATGGATGGTCCATTTGAAGAGTATCAAAGAGAAGTTTTTATTTGTGAATTATACTTTAGAGCAACAGAGAATGATGAAGCCAATTAAATCTTGTTATAAGATTTGTTGATTCTTTCTTGAGATTGAAAGATTATTGCATGAGAAATTATGGGGCTAAAAACTACATAGGTTGTTTGATGTAATTGGGGTATGGGAAATACTAAGTACATTGAGTGACTTGCATGTGGTTGTAATCTTCATTATGTTACTTGATCTATAGTGGAATTTGTTGCAGCTCTCCCCATGGATATAGGTCCCTACAATGGAAACACATAAATCTATTGACCAATTTAATTTCTTGTTATGTCTATTTCATTTTTTGATCGCTTGGTTTCCACAACAAGAAGGGAAGCAGGGAAGTCGGGAAGTCGCTTTTGGCTTTTGATGAAGCAAAAACAAACAGGCCTGCATTAATAGTCGTGACTCGAGCAGTTGAGTAGGGAATTGGCGTCCCAACAAATACATTGATAGACTTGGACTTTGGCTTAAGCTCCCTCCCGATGATCCCTGTTGACAAGTTATTGAAATTCCGGTGTATGTCCTATAAATCATTGAATACACATTTTGGGGCCAAAAGTTAAGTAAGTCCTCCGTTCACTTATCTTTAGGCGCACATATCTTACTTAAAACTTGTCATGTGGCATTTTTTGGATCCTACTAAGTTAGAGCAACTTTGGTTATCCTTAAGCATCACTCGCGGATTAGTGAAGAAGCTAAAACAGTCTCCCTCTGTAACAAAGAGGAGATAATCTAACAAATGTCACGCAGAAACGATCCTGATCATAGCAGAACATCTTGAAAAGTGGCAGCTCATAGAGATATTGAATAGTAGGAACTATTTTTTTGGCCACTATAATTTTGAAAATAAAGATTGAAATGCCCATCAAAAGTAAGTAAATTGATCCAAAACATGTAAAATGCGGTTAATCTTGCTATAGAACAAGCTATTATTGCAAAAATAGGTAAATACAACCAACTATCATTAAGAATTTCATCTTTGGATCAAAAAGCAAGGGGGAAATACCACAAAGAGAAAGTGTACCTACTAAAAAAGCAGTTTTTGTAATTGGTACATACTTTCATCAGAATTTATTATAAAACAAGCAAGCCAATTTTTGCACTAGAAGTGTAGTTCACCTTCTTCTACCATAGACCCTGTACCTTTTTTTTAGACATGTTACATTGACTCCTCGAATATCATGTAGAGACTCCATAGGATGCAGCAAAAACATTGCCCAGGATTAAAATCCACTTCAGTCTCTACTATGTTTTCCTGTATTTCAGAGCATCACCTCCTTGGCTTTAGCATTGCTTGCATGGGATGGAGCTTGCGCATAGTTAGGCTATCCACATCGACATTCTCTTGCTCGTCTTCTTTAACTCGCCATTCGAACTCCTGCACTAATCTGCCAATTGCTGTGCAATATACCAACATAACTTGGCGTGCTCCAGCACATGCCCTCTTCCCTGCCCCGAATGACATCGTCTTGTATAAGTCTGCGGGGTCGTACTTCTCATCAAGAAATCTCTCAGGAGTCCACTTTTCAGGATCCTCCCATTGTTGTTTGTCCATGTTACATCCGTATATATTAATGGCAATCTACAGGAACCACAAACATGACTTGGAATGTAACATCATATTACCGTTCAAGACATTGTAAGAGTGAGGAAAGGAATGCATATAAGTACTACTGATTTAACCTGGCTTCCAGCTGGAACAAAATAGCCTCCTAATTGGGTATCTTCATGCGCATATCGCAAGGGCAGTATCGGGACGGGACTATACTTTCTCAGGGTTTCGTGGAGTACAGCCATAAGATACGGAAGCTGTGACAAGTGGTCCTCCGTGACTCTTTCTGAGCCGCACACTTCTTCGATCTCTTTATAGAGCTGATCCTGTATCGGAAACCCAAGTTGTTCGAAAGAATGGCTACAAAACTGGGGTCCAATATATGATAAAAAAAGGCAATTAGATATGACCTGCCGCTTTGCATCTTTAGCGAGCTCGTACAAGGCCCACTCAGTTAGAACCATGGTGCTATCCCCGGTCTCGATGATAGCTTCCCAAAGCAAAATGGCGATTTGTTCCTCAGACAGTGTCGTCCTTTCGGATATCAAGAAATCTAAATAGGCATCCGATTCCTGCTTCAGACAAAGATATGAGTTGAGAAACAACTATTAAGTGTTTCTTGAAAGACAATTTAGCTTCATCACTAGGAAATACTAGGACCTCTCCTGAAGCAATCCGCTGTTTTTGCTCCCTGATCATGGCCTTCATTACCATGTTCCTGCAGAGAGACACTGCCCGGATCTTCTTTTCCCATTGCTTATTTGGCATCCATCTCAAATAAGGAAAAAAATCCCTCCAATCCACATCTATTGCGCTAGCGATTATATCTGTCACCAAGACCTTGTATATCTCCTCCATGGACATTGTGGCTTTGAGTTCGTCTATGTAGATGGATTTCACTTCTCTTCCCAGAACCTGTAGTGAAATCAATAAAGTTACATTGCTCTTAGCTTGGTCCTGTTTTGTTCATGCATTACCTGGGATAAGTTAGAGGCAGTTTACTTGTTTGAGTGCTAGCACAAAGTTCTGATTCTCGAACACTTTCCTGAAGTTGACTTCTTCTAGGGGATTGCTGTTCACATGTGCATGTAGTTCTCTGGAGAGATTTTCCAGCATGGTTTCCCGATGGCAACGCAGTCTTTTCTGCAAAGAAAATGGTTTAGGAGATAGTTCATGTGACTGCTCAAACCCCTTTCCATTTTTTCCAGGTCCAACAACTATGATATAATTGAACTTCATATTCAAGTTGATAGTGATTTTTGCTTTCTAATACTAACCAGTCTTCCTCCTATTATTCTGTGTCAGATCAATGTTGATCCTTGATCTGGAAATCTATTTCCAACTTCTCTTCGTTTGGTAATGCTGATTGGGGATTAAGATGCATCAATTTTGCTTCAAAGGTTGTACATACATGATCACTACATGTGCAAGTGAACATAAACAGTACTTTTAATGAGTATACCTGCGCATTTGCACCCAGAACACTTGCAAGAATGTATCGCTTTACCATTCTATGGAACTCATTATAGTCGCTTGTGGCCACCATACATTTATTGGCCGTAAGAATCTGCAGGGCATTTGATAGCTTTCTCGAAGAGATTGATGAATATCTAGTGACCATGGCCTGAAACAAACAAGGAATTGCATTTTCAAAACAAATTCCCTATACAGTCTCTCTCCTACTATCGGAACACATGAAGGCTACTTAGAGGAGATGCCCCATTCATCAGCAGATTAGAATGGGTTTTGTACATGATGTCATCTTTGAACCTGGACATTATAGCTGTATACTAACAAGAAACCAAATTTACGAGAGATGAATGATAAGCTTAGAAAGATTCCTACTAATAATTTTGTTCCTAGTTTGCAATGTGTATTAGTTTTGCCGCACTAGGTAAAATGAATCGGAGCCTCATTCATTCAAACAGAGAGAAGGAGCAAAATTGCTATTGCAGTTACCTCCTTTGCAAGATCAGCAGAATTAAGAACAACCACAGTTGAAGCACCGGTTCTGATGGAATAGATAGGGCCATAAATCTCAGCCCACTTCTTGAACACCTTGAGAGGTTTCTTCTCCTTCAGTTGAAGCAGATTGCCCACTATCGGCAGCCCTGGAACCTCTGCAGCAACATAGTTTTGCATTTATCAAGTCAAATCTCTGTTTTTTTAGCTTGCTTATCATTTGGTTCTTAGGCCAGCATTACATAATTAGAAGAAATGATTGATGTCATTAAATAACGTTAAGGGAGCATGTTCTAAGAAACTTTCAGAGAATAGCAGTACAGTGATCTGTCCATATCATTACTGGGCTCACAAGGGTTTCAACTTTTTGTAGCCGGACTTTTTCCCATAATTCTTATCACATGCTAGTTCAAGATACGACTACTCCTATGTTAATTTTCAGATTGAAAAGCATAAAAAAAAAGTGTAACCTCATCCATCAATTGGACAGAAAAAGTCAAACAAATTGGATTGCATAAATTACCTTTCATTAAATACCATGTGAAAGTAAGCAAATGAACTGCAATGGGAAAACTGCAGGAGAAGCATACATACTGGGCAGTGATGCGAGCACAGAGCCACCCTTATTTTTTCGGATGGATTTTAAACCTTTCAAGAATATTAGCACGACCATGGAGACACCACCAAGAATGATGGTAGTGGCAAGAGGAATGGACATTCCTTGCAAATTTTGAAGCATGCTTTTGGAGTCCTAGATTTTGCAGTAATGCAGAGAAAGAGAGTGCCCAACTCCCTGGCTATCCAGATTATATGGACAGTGCTCTGGCTTTAAACAAGTGACTCCTTTTGTTGTTTTCGGTTACTACACAATACATTGCTAAATGAGGTGGAGATTGGAAAACTATATTCTATTTAAAAAAGATCCCATATTTAATTCATCATACTCGGAGCTGTGGCGGCAGATTAATGTTAAATATAGCATTATTGCATGTAATTGTCTCATTTGAGAGATGGCGAATCTTTTAGAGCATCACTAGAGTTTCAACTAGGGAATCTCTATCAGTGCTTTCTACATGAGAAAGCATCTATTTATGGTTCAGCCAACGGTGGATGAAATGGGACCAGGAGTTCGAGTTTACGAAGGCAAGGCAAGAAAATATACCTAAAGATTTCCAGCATAATTTCTTTATGAAATTAAAGAACTTTAAAAAAATTTGGTTCCTTGTCGGGTTTGGCCACTGCCAGTCCCTAAGGTCTCTCGTGCACATATGGTTATGCCAAGTATAGAAACTTGGAGTAATGCTAAGCTTGAGAACAGTGATGAAGATGAATATGTAAACATTTGTCCAATAGCAAAATCAAAATCCCAAGAAAAAATCGAAGTAAATCATCCTGAAATCCTTGATGAAGTTTTATATCTTATTGATAAATGATATTAGTAATATAAAATTGCTCTTGATAAAATCTTGGAGTTGAAGAAGGAAAATGCTAAGTTGAGGCAGTAAGATCATTCCAAAGAAGAAAATATTATTCTTTTAAACAAGGAAATCTCACAAAACAAGGATGTCGCGACCTACCTGAACCACCCCAATGAGGGGGATAGTGACGAAGGCAGATTTAGAAGTATCGTTCATGAAGAGATCCAAATCAGCATCCCTAAAAGATGGATTAAAAGTAATGTATAATTGTAATATGATTCAATTCAATCATTACGAGCTTGATCTCTCCCACGTCCAATATATCGTGTAACGTTTAGGCGTTTTCAATTTTTAAAGGTTAATTAACAACATAAGTATTTCTAGGAGTCGATGCTAGCCTATTGAGGTCGGCTAGAAACCGTTCGAGATGTAGAAGTGTCGTCTCAATCTCTATGGAACCAGAGATTCTAGGTTTGGAGACCTGTCTACGCTAACATTTATATTAGCGTCCTTTTGATACCTAATTAATTGAAGTCCATGCACTTATTTTTATGGAGTCATTTTCATACAAGTTTAAACTAACACTAACTTAATTTAGAAAATGAACATACAATTTATTAAACGACAAGGTGTGTAACAGCCCGCTTTTGACCCTTTTTTCAAGGTCCAACTGTGCCAATTTATGGATTTAGTTAGTGCATGTTGCCTTAGGAGTTACTTGGACTAAACCGTAAATTTTCGTTTTTGGCAATTTTAGACTTCTGGAAATCGCATTTTGATTCCCAAAGAATTAGTTATATAAATTTTGGCCCCGAAATGAGTGAATTTTGGGCCTATGGTCATTTTTTAAAGATTTTAGTAGGGGTTGACTTTTGGTCAACAGTTGATTGTTAACAGGTTAACGGTGGAGGCTAACCGATGAGGGAAACTCGATAACTCGTGCCTGGACTAGTTTGACCGACATGCGAACCGATTCTCTTCTTTGCCTCTCCGGTTTGTTCTCTCTCTCTCTCTCTCTCTCTCTCTCTCTCTCTCTCTCTCTCTCTCTCTCTCTCTCTCTTAGGCTTTCGGTCAAACAATTGGCGAACACATGGCCAAGAGAGCCAATCGGCGAACACATGGCCAAGAGAGCCAATCGGCGATTAACGAGTGGCAAAACACCGAAGGAAGCTTCCATCCGTCCCAAAGGCTAAGTCGGCATATGTTCTGGCCAATGGGTGGCCGCCGTTTGTCCCCGACAAGCTTATCTCTTCCCCGACCTCGGCGTCCTCCCTGTTTTTCCACCCATGTGAGTAGCTCTATTTCGACGTTGATTTCTCCCAGCTCCAACGTCCGTTTGGCTAAACCTTGATGTCATTAGGAAGTTTGCGACATTAGCTTTAAGGCCTGACCAACCATTGTCGTCATCTCCACCTTGATCAGCGCTGGCAGCCCCCAAGAGGAGCCCCCATAGCTCGATTTCACCCCTGTTTGGGCCAAGAGCTTTGCTGCTCTAGATCAAGCAATTCGGCAATCTAGAGCCCACGCTGTTACTTCCAATGGGTTTCTAGGTAATCCTTTACCCTATGTTAAGCTTTGTTTGCAATTGATTTGGTCTAGAAATCGATTATTTCTCCCGAAAACCACGGTTTGCCCAGGGAACCCTACCCAAAGCTTTGTTCGACCACCACGCCGTTTCAGCAATTCCCAGCCATTGCCACCGACACCAATCAACTCATGGAAGTCTGATGAGTAAAACCCAATCTTTCATTTCGGTTGATTTGGTCTCGGTTGAAAGAATCGAGCTTCAATCGATTTGTGCTCTAATCGGGCCCAAGCTAACCAAGCTCGCCATTCCAGGCCGTTCTATTGCTGCCCACGATCACACACGGCTCCACTAGCCACCCAACAGCTGTCCCGACCTTCGATGGACCCCCAGATCATCGGTTGGTTGCCGAAATGGGCTCGGCCAGCACAATTTGGTCAAAGGACCGAGTCTATGGACTTCGTCGGAGCTATTGTGGGCAATCGTTTGCCTCTGCCACCTCACCCACGAGCTAGGCCGGACTCCCACGGCCAAGGGCTACCACCGGAGGTTTGCCAGAGCCTCATCGAAGCAAGAGTTCACCGAAGATGTCCAAAAGCTACCCCAGATCAGGTACATCCCATCTATGGCATCGAATTGAGGAGAGAAGAGCCATATCAAGTCCGAGCACGATTGAAAGTACAAGGATCATATTGCTATGAGCCATCGTTGCTAACCGCTAGATCGCGAGGAAATCAAGGTGAGTGGACCTCCTATCATTAGCCTAGGCCATTTTATCTCTTTAGTAGAATGATAATGGTAGACCGGCTACGATGATCGGGTAAATAGGTAGATAATTTCAAGTAGGGCCATGATCATAATTGCAGTTATGTACCTAATGATAGGAGCAATCAAGTAGCTAGTGGGCATTGATTGGTTTAGAAGATGTTGACCGAACCTACGGATGTCAATCAGAGCGCGAGAATCACTAGGTGATTGGAAAATTGTGAATAATCTATGGTACCGGATTGCCTCATAAGGAGTCTAGTGTACCCGTGACTTAATTTAGGGTTCATATGGGTAATGGATTGTCTTACTATTGTCTCATGAGGAATGATGAGACAGGTGGTGTGAGAATATGACTTTGAGCCAAGGCTCCGTCGAGGACCGATGAATTGAAAGACATAGCTCAAGAAGGTGTTGAGCTGTGTATGTGTATTGGACCATGAAGCTAATCGTACCGGTTAGCCAACATCTTGAGTTGGCTAATGATATTGATGTGACAGATTGTGTAGCCCGAGGCCTAATTTCAATCGTGGATCGATAGACTGATAGACAGCAGATTGCTCAGCTAGAAGAGCAATACGTGTGTACCTGTACCCTAAAGGGCACCATGCTTAGTTGTCACACCACGTAAATGGTGACTGAGGGTCCCACGTAAGAACCAAGAGAAATAAGAGGTTGGCTAGTGGAGACAAGTAGGGCCAAACACCACGTAAAGCGTTGGATAAGACTCGATCATAGACCGATCATCCGTGAGTAGAAAGGGGTTAGTAGCTGTGCGAGAGTGGTGCGAGGCACAATTGTCAAGCTGAATAGCGCTGAGGATTAAGCGACTCGCCAGTCATCCCAAAGAACCCTAGACTGAGCTGTATGTCAGCCAAGCCTGAGAGATCATGTTAAGAGTATGTGATACCCACAGAGGTAACCACTGTGTGCACTATGGTTGATGATATGGTGAGATGTCGACAATAGACTCGTGTTAGTTGAGTGTTGCTTGCGAGAGGTTGACTGATGGACTAGGAACCCTAAGGCGATAGCCTTCCTAGTCTGGGTATAGGGGTAGACTCATTGATATTTTTATCTCATTCTTTTTTATCACCTTTCAGGTATATGGTTGAAGGAGATTTTCAAGGTGAGTTATGTAGGAGAGGCCCAGATAGAGACCCGCACTTCCATTTATGTTGAAGGCTGGCAAAGAATCTTGGGAACGTTGCACTCATCGGCTAAAGTGAAGGAATGAAAATTAGGGACTCTTGCGCGCTCAAGAAGCGAAATGTGACAATGCGAAAAAATAAATACTCAAGATATTGAAATGCAGTGTGATAGATAAACACTTGAGTAGTTGATTGCAATTACGAGAATTTAGAAACCCGCCACTCGTCGGGTAATTAAAGATACATGACTACTTTATAAGTCTTTAAAAAAATTAAAATCGAAATGGACATCGGCTAATGACGTCAACTCTGTTTGGGCCACCTCCTCACTCAATGCCACAAGTCATAACCCAATGGAACTTGATTTCAACATTTAAACAATCATTCAATGCATTCAGTCAAACAAATCATTAGCAATACGCATATATCAAATTAAATAGATGGCCTCGCAATTCATATGAAATTTACTCATACAATTGAACTAACTCTAAATCATTCTTGTATGCTACACATCAAATCATGTGTATAGTCTAATTATACTCCAAGCATCCACATGCAATTGATAAAGCATACAATTTAGGCTAAAAAGCACCAATGAATATGAAAAGATGTCAACTTCTTCAATTTTCTCCAAAAAAGGTGTCAACTAATTGGCCTTGGCTCATTGTTGAAGCTAAAATCTAATTTTCAAGCAAGACTAACTATACTACACCAAACTACAATATTTTTATTTTTGGAATTTTTTAAATAAACATATTATTTTGTTATTTTTATAATATTAGTATTACATTATGTTTATTTTTATAATAATTTTATTATTACATTAGCAGCTAGTCGATGACTCGTCGTGGAAGCGATAGCTTCCAAGACGAAGCCAAGCCACTCATAACGATTATATTGTAGGTTCGACCCCTACTAAGCCTACCACCCCCTAATCTCCCTCGAATTTGATATGAGCTCTGTTCGATCAAAAGGCAACTACTTCCTCCTATCGTTTGTAGTAGTCCCACTTTGGTTCTAAGTCTTTGGCCTCTTGCTTAGCTCCAAACTAGGTCCGGTTCAGAACCGACGCGAACGCAGGAGCCCAGGGCACAAACACCTAGGCTTCAATTGCACTCAAGGGCTGGAGAAATCCTTTGGGTTTTGGGCCAAGGGTCACAAAATGGGCCATAAAGCTGGCCCCATTTCACAAAATTTAAATCCAATCCAAGCATTGAAAAATAAAGCAAAGCCCATATCTACTAGATTGAGAAACAAGCCCAAACCAACCACTACAAAGCCAAACCCAAGCCCCACTCAACCAAAACCAAATCTAAACAAGCCCAAAATTACAATAGACTTAACATATATATATATTTATTTAACTAACTAAGCCAGCCCAAAATGCCGGCCCAAACCAGACTCATGGTTGACTTAGCCCAAGGCCGACCATGGCCCAAACGGTCGTCTCCTCCACGGGACCAGGGACGGGGACGCGCGGCTTAAGTTGCCGCAGCTCATCCCGACCGTTCTCAGCCTTAGTGTCGGCTTGTCAGCCGCCGCAATCGCTAGTTAGTCAAGGCTAAGGTGCGGCCAAAGAGGGTGCAAAAACGAAAAGGGCTGGTCGAGACTAATTTGGCTCCAACCAATTATGGAGAAGTCTCTGGAGGTTTTCGGCATTGCTGCCGGCAAGGATGGAGCGAGGGAGGATCTTGGAGGCGGAGAGGGAGGACATTGGAGCCACCCTACCAGAAGGCGTCGGGGATGCTGAGGCGGAGGACGGCGTTAAGGGACATGGGGACGCTGATCATGTTGGCGAGCTAAAGGATGCGGAACCTCGCTGAGTTTTCAGCGTCGGGGGTCTCGTCGTCCATGGATGGATGGATGGATCAAGAGGTGCTGTTTCCAGTGTGAACTTCACCGGTCAGTGGTGATGGCGAGTGAGCCGGCAAGTTGGCAAATGTCGCAAACGGGGAGCTTCGTGGAGAGGGGGTGGAAAAGGAGACTCTGGAGTTTGCTCGCGAGCTTTTTTCGCGGCGTGGACTTCGACGTCGTACCTGGCGCAAAGGGCGCGGCCTCGTCGGCGCAGCAGATCGCCATCGCCAGGGCTTTCTTGCGCACATCGCGTTGTATCTTCATCCTCCATCCCTCTTCTTCCTCACTCTTTGTTTTCTTGTTTTCTTCCGTTTTCCCCTTTCCTGAAGCTCTCTCACTCCTCCTTCCTTTGTTTTTTCCTCACTCTTCCTCCTGTTTTTTCTCGCCCATACCTCCCTCTGTGTTCTCTCTTCTTTTCTCTGCGTCCCCAGTCTTCTTCTTCCTCCAAAACTCGGGTCCTCCCCTCCTCTCTCTCTCTCTCTCTCTCTCTCTCTCTCTCTCTCTCTCTCTCTGTGTTTCTGTTTGTCCCTCTTCCTCTTTTTCTTCTTTTACCGAAGCTCCCCCCTTTTCCGAAGCTCTCCTCTTTCTTTTCTATTCGCCCTCCCTCTTGCTCTCTTGTCCTTCTTCTTGGTCTCTGCCCTCTCCAATTTCGCCGGCGTGAATTTGGATGTGGGCCGGGTGAAGAGGACATGGTGTGAGGTTGTTTTCTTTTTCCTCTTTTTTCTTTTTTTAAACATAGTAATAGTAATAATAATAAATCCTAGTTTTTAATAAATAAAAATTATTAAAACTAAACCAAAAGTGAATTACCAGATTGGTAAAAATTAGGTGTCAAAAAGGAAAGAGGAGATTTGCTTGAAAAGGAAAATAATTCTCTAAAAAGTGGAATTTTCAAATGTTTCTAGAAAACTTTCTCTTCATCTTTAAACTTTGAAATATATTCATTTCATACAAGTTCAACATTAAAACAGATTTGGACTAAGGAAAAAATGATATAAAAAATGATTTTAAAAAAAGGTTGAGGCATCACCCTTCAAATTTCGCTTATAAACATCATATTAAAAAGCAATTTACAAAAACTTTGGCCCAAGACTTCTTCTAGTGCTCAAGCTGTTGGGGTTAAAATCATTTTAAGAATAATTGCCCAAAAGTTTAAAGAACAAGCAAAAAGCTTCTCTTGAGATGGGAGAACCTTTTAGCGTGAAAAGACCCAACCAAATTTGGGTACCAAAGAAAGCATAACATTGCTTCTATGTTGTAGGTACCAAAAGAGAAGAACAAGCGGTACTTAAATAGTGCATGCGAAAAGCATAAGACTAGAGATCTAAGAAAATTTGTTTATCTTATTGAGACAAATGATGAAAATATTTCATTAGGAGGCAACAATGAAGGAAAAGTCATTGGCAAATGAACGGTCAAAATAAGGTATTTAACCATCAATGATGTCACCTTAGTTAGAGGGTTAACTACAACAGAATTAGCATAAGCTAATTGCATAATAAATAAGTAAAAGTTCATTTATACCTATAAGGTATATTTCTTCTAATCAAGCTTTGCAGTTGCTACACATGGATATGATTGAACTAACATAAAGTCAAAACCTCAATGGTAGAAGTATTGCTTGATTCTAGTGGATGACTACACCATGTTCACTTGCGTATTCTTTCTTATTCATAAAAAAGAAGTATTTCTTCGCTTTTCAAAAATTCGCTGAATAAGTTGAAAAAGAATATGGTTATACCATATTGATTATAGGGAATAATTTGAAAATGAAAACTTATCCAAGTTTTGTGATTAAAATTGTTTTCAATACATTTTTTTCCTAACAAAATGAAGTTATAAGTAGGAAAAATCATTTCTTATAAGAAATGACAAGAGCTCTTATTGAAAGCTTGGAAATAAACGTTTGGAGAACCAATGGGCATAGAGAACCTTGAGAAATTATGGTATAAATACATGATCGACATTGAGATATACGACCATGATCATAAATTATGAAAGGTGACTTTTCTCTGTAATATAATTTTATTTTATCTATGATTACTCTACTATCACCAACTTAGAATTTGGATGTCATGTCAATTTGCTCTTAAATAATTGGTCTACCATTTAATATGTTTAAGAGAAAAAATAAACTTTTTCTTTCACATTAGAAGTCGTGAAAAAGTTGATTTACATTGCAAGAAAAACTATATTTTCTATGCGGAGTGGCATAAGGTTTACCATCAGATGAAATTAGATTAGCAATTAACTCGTCTTTGAAAGTGACACTCTTTTCACTCCCTTGTGTAGCTTGTTTCAATGTGTCTGTACTCTTTTGTAATTAATGTTACTGTTTGATAGTCTAGAAAGAATTCACCAATTGGTATATATATTTGCAGTAGAAATCATCAAGTTGCATGGTGCTTATTCTAAAATATGATACATATCTAAGACTAGATTTGCTTTGTCTAGGTAGTTAGGACAAAAAATCTTGAGAGATTCTTCCTAGTTAGCATTGAGAGAATTCTATGAAGATGTGTTTTCTTTTTGTATTTTAAAATATTTATATACTCTTCAAACCCAAAGCATACATGCGTTATTTGGATCTTGGGAATCATTTTTCTTGCTATAAAAGGCTTCCACTCAACATATGATCATTCTTGTGGGTTTTAATTATAAGATATCTGCATAAATGAAGAGAAAATTCACTATAAAGGAATTCTAAACGGAATGATACACGTCGTGGCTGATGGCGGAAGAGCAAACCTTGATAGCTTCACTTCTCTCCAAACAAAATGAAGCATGTTCAGAGATCGTGATTATGGATTAGTAAAATTAACTACATTTGATCATTGGAATTTATTATTTGAATACAATAAAAGTAGCGATGGAAACGTTTATGACTTTTTCAAAATTAGTAAGGATTATTGAGACATTTTGGTTTGCACATTTGATAGTTGTTCAAACATAATGCTCGCATGATAACTCGAAAATCATAAGGTAATTCGCTATGCACATGGTCACCACATTATTTTTTTTATCATTGCATCATGATTATACTGGGAAACTTCTTTTCATCGCTTATATATATATCACAAAGTAGGCAATCATCCATTAACATACTATCATCATAGCAAGCAAACTTCATACATAACCCCAACAATAGAAACATGATTACTATGAATGCAATCAATCATGGGTTAGTCAAAATTTGAGGGTTGGTTACCTTAACTCCACTAATCTACTATCTAAGCACATGTGGGATGAGATCATGGTTTGTTGTTCTTAACCCTAAGAGTCCACATCTTCTTTCAAGTCCGATTCTTTCGAGCCTGAGATCATGATAGGCCTTCCCAATGAGCTTCCAACCATGTGAGGTGGAATAAAGGCACTCGGAGGAGGCCCGGTCACAAAGTCGTCGAACTGGATGAACTAAGCCTCATAAAGATGAGGGACAGCATAACCACGACCCTTGTTGACCTAGACGGTGGTCATGTGCTTCTCAAGGGTTACAAATGGATAATAATCGATGACAATCTCGATCTCGGTGGTGATTATAGTGGGCATTCCAAATAAAATCACAATGTTAGCCATGAGGTGATCCTGAAAATGTTAATTGTAACATCCTCAATTTTGAGGCCTTGATAATGAAAGATGAGACAAGGAGAAGAATACTAGAATGATGTGTTTTAGTTGCATCTCTATAAGGAGTTGAGGACAAAGAATGAGCCAATAATTATGAATTTTGGCCTAGGCCTAGATCAGTTAAGAAAGAACCAAGATGATGCCAAGGAGACAAGAAGAAATCTAGTAGACTAAGTTTAGTAGCCACGAGAGAAAGAGAGAATGAGAAACTTGATTGGCAAGAAAAGAGTTTGGATGATGTAACCTTGAGGAGGTAAGCTAGCTAGATAAAGGATGAGGTCATCAAAGATGCTATCAGAGGAGAAGGCAATTGAGAAGCTATGTGTTGACACCTAAATTTTGGCATCTCATTTAAATATAGGGGTTAATTTTAATATTTGCATATAGTTAGAGCATCTTGCATATCGGGGAATATTTCGACCGTGATATATTTTGACTGCAACAGGAAATGAAATATTGGGCGTAATGTTTGAGGGAATATATGCGATGAATTTCGTGGATTCAGTCAAAATCATGAAATATGTGAGGAGATATTCTTTGATTTGATTACGTGTGAATTTTGGCAGGAAAATATCCAATGATAAGAAATCGGCAAAGATGTTTGATTTTAGGAAGATAATCGGAAAAAGAAGGGAAAGAAATAAAAATCAATCTTGCTTGATCGAGAGGAAATCAAAGAATATATTTCTTTTCCTTAATCAAAATTTGTTCTCTAACTACTATAAAAGGAGGCCTCAGAGACGATCAAGAGAGAGGGCCACACACGTTGAATACACGGCCACATTGAGAGGACTTTCGGCACAAAAATTAGAGAGAAAGTATGAGACCTTGAGAGAATTCGGTCGAGAGGGCAGCAAAAGAGACAACAATATGCAAAACAAGAAAAGGGAGTTTGCTCGTTTATTTTCATCCCTATTGAATATTTGTCTCTTCTTTTATTCTTTCTTTGCTAGCACGTACATTGAAACGGTTTTCCCGTGCAGAGAGTGCCAAGAAGAGAAAAAGGGAACAATTCGTTGAAGTAAAGAAAAAGACGCAAGGAGCCGCATAAAGGAGTGGAGACGTTCTAAAAAAAGATAAGCACTTATAGATCACTTGCGTTTTTCCTTGATTTTGCTGTTTGTTCACCAAGCTAATCAAGATTTATGGGAATTCGTTGTTTTCTCGCAGCTTTTCACTCAAGCCGCGTGATTAGCCACTTCAACGCCGAACGTCACCTCTAGTCGCCGCACTTGTTTGATGTAATCGGTTTAAATTTGGAGAGATGATCCCAAAGATTGGGTAAAAAAATTCTTTTTCCCAAGTTGATTTGAATATTTGATTAGTAGCATATTGTTGCTTAATTTGCTTGATTTGGGTGATATGCATGATCAATTGGAATTTGTTTTTCGATTCGCAACCGCGCACAATTTTTTATTCAATCTATAAGGCTTTAGATAGAATAATTAATTGAGCAGGAATCTATAAAATTGATATCTTGATCTTTAAGGCTTAAGATCAATTTATCGATTTTTATGTGCGAACCTTTGTTGGTGAATCTTGGTGCTATTAGAATTGATTTTATTTGCATGTTTAAATTACTTACATAGTTAGATTAATTGCACGTTTATATTAAGAATTGCATGTTTAGATTAATTACACGTTTACGTTATAAATTGCATATTTAGATTTATAGTTTCACATTTAGATGATTGCATGTTTAGTTTAATTTTCACGTTTAGATTAATTTGCATAATTAATTTAGGTTGCATATTAGATATTTTTGTTAGGATAATTTTAGCTAGATTGCATTCTAGGATGTTATTCTTGGTTGAATAGATTTTAGTTTAAATTAGGAATTAATATATATTGTTTCCTAATTTAGATGATATGATATTTAATTACGGATAATTAGGCTAATTAATTCATAAAAAATTTCAAAAAAATTGCATTTCATATATTGCATTAGATTTGATTTGGTTAGATTTTATTTGGATTTGATTTGGTTAGATTTTATTAGATTTTATTTGGATTTGATTTAGTTAGATTTTATTAGATTTGATTTGATTTGATATTTTATTAGATTAGATTAGATTAGATTAGATTAGATTTTATTAGATATGGTATATTAGATCTTTTGATTTGTTTTGTCATTTCATTCTTTTCTTGAATTTCTTTTTATTAATATTTGAGTATTCGTGTGGTCACCATTGCATGTTAGGGGATAGATTTAAAATTAATCCAAACTGTTTGCCAATTTTTTTGAAAATAATAAAAAGGTACCGAAAGGGTGTTAGATTAGTCTAGCATAACCAAGTCCCCGAATCCTAGATCTCTGATTCGTAGGAGTAAAGCATAGCTCCCGATGCTTTACATGGGTTTCTAATCGACCCACCAAAAATATATTAGTGGCGACTCCAAATTGAAAATTTGTTGCATGTTAAGAAGTAAAACTTAAATCGCGAATTGGTATGGACTTGGGAGGGCTCGAGCTAAGTTAGGCTTAGTAATCCATTAGCCAAACCCCTAGGTGGTGCACATTCGGGGAGGTCGCGACACTATGTTTAGCCCATCATGAGATTGGAATTAGACATATGGGCTACATATGATTTAATGACCAAGTATATAGTCTTATAGGCTAGAGAACATAACAAGAGAGGGAGAGGGAGATTCGGTCAAGGGAGGAAGAGAGGAGGATTAGAACATTAAATACCTATAGTAGTAGACCTTAGGCAAAAACTTGCTCTCCAAGTTTTGTTGGTCATTAGTGTAGAAAGAATATTATAAGAATATTCCCTAAGCTTGGCCTTCAAGTTTCTTCTCCATGCTTGGGCACCAAGCTTCCTTACCTATACAACCAGGCTAGTGATCATAGGTTATTAATGTTAGCTTGAGTTTCAAGTGTATTTCTAAACTTGTTCTTCAAGTTTCCCCTAAGCTTGCTCTCCAAGTTTCTCCCCAAGTTTGCTTAGTCTCCAAGTTTCTCCCAAACTTGGGCCCTAAGTTTGGCTAGCCTATGAGCCTAGCCATGAGCCATTAAATGTTTGTCTTGGGCTCCAATCTTCTTGTCTATAAATAGGAAGAGAGCCACATTCACTTGGAATCCCTTTTCTCAACCCAAAAAAAGCTCTCCCTTCCTTCTTGAACCATGCTGCCCAAATTCGTCACCATGTAGGATAGCTTGTTGTTTGCCTTCCAAACACCCACCAGCAGCCATTGTCTTCACCAAAACCCTCAACTATCCTCTTACACACCTTAAAACCATCCCTCCCAACAAAATTCAGCCCCAAAGGAACTCTGGTTGCTCTCGAATTAATTCGGGAAATTCCAGACTTCATTCCTGAGAAACTGCACTGTTGACCTTTTTGTTTGGCTTCTGTTGACCAACAAAACGACCTTCAAATTGAGTGAATCACATTCATTCTCTTCGTAACATCCAGAGCTTTCCAATGTATCTGGCCATGTCCCTAAACGTTCAGCCATTACTACTGTAGAGCTGCCGGAAGGTAGACGTCCAGCCACCATTCTCCAGCACGGACGCCCTATGTTGTTACACTGTTTTGTTTGTTTCTTCATTTCCTTGACTTCTTATCCTTATTTTCGATATCTATATTGAGTAAGTAGATCTTTTAACCCTTGATTATGATGTGTTGTTGAGTGATTGACTTGTGAAGTGGTAATCTTAAATTATATTTGCGCTTTGGTTTTACCAATCTTGCTGAAAATGTTGCTAATTACTTTTAAAATTTAATGCTACATTTTTTAAAACAAGTACCTCTCTTTTGTAAAGAAAATGATTTTGAAAATTGATTCATTTATGAAAATGTCTTTGATTTTAAAAGCAAGGTGAAAGAAATGATTTTTGAAAATATTTTTATTGTGTGTAATTAGCCTCCTCGTCAGATTGACTTCAGGAGAGTTGTGCCCCATGGGGTATGCCCGGCCTTAATGTCAGTAGACGCCTTAGATGAGGTTAGGTGTGATGATATGCCCGGATAGATTTTCGGTGGAATTAGTCTCCTCATCGGATGGACTTTGAGGGAGTAGTGCCCTGTGGGGTGTACTCAGCTTTTGAGTTAGATGAGTCATACTAGATGAGGCTAGTATGTAGCTTGGGCTGCAGTCCAAGAGGCGCATTCTGAGCCTATGGGTGAAGGAAGCAAATCCTTGAGGCCAAGGTAGTGTTACGTATTTTGATGTGAGTGCTTGTACAGCCAAAAAGAAGAATATTTTGGTTTGGTAGAGAGATTGCGATGAAGCGTGCCTCTACCCTTCCAATACGTATCAAGACGAGATAATAGTAAATGCATATGATATATGTGAAATCATTTTAGTGTTAATGTTCATTTTAGGTGAGTTGTTTTGGAAATTTTCAAAAATGTGTTCTTTTAAGAAAGAGTAAGGTTTGAGAAACAACTTTGTAATTTATTTGAACTTGGTTTTCAAACCTTTGTATGTTTATTGCGAGGCCACCTCCTAGACGAGGTTTAGGATTTCCACTTATTGAGTTTATCTCACCCCATGGTTATTAACATTTTTCAGGGTATAGTTCTCTTTGGTGCTCCATTCGGCATGATGGTGGAAGTTGAGACGGTGATCAAACGCTATTTTTTGTTGAGAGGTTAGATTAGAGAAGTTAGGGATAACCAACCCCCAATCTTAGTCAACTTGTAATGAAAAGTGCTTCTGGCACGTTTGGTTATAACAATCACGTTTTTGTGGTAAATTTGTTGATAGTGATCATCATTATAATAATGTGTATAGTTTTGTGCTATATGTTATGTGACTTACCTATTTAACCACAATTATTTGTCAGGGATACTTCCGCTTAATTATAGAGTAAAGATGAAAAATCGACAATTAGATCCTGGATTAATATTGTCGCAAGGAAATATGAATGTTAGGACTTATCATGGGCCCAACGGACTGGGGCATGATAATTCCGACGTAATGAACCCTTGCACTTAATTAAAATAATTGAGTACATTATAAATGTGTGATATATGGAAATGGGTCATTACATTAATAACCACGGAGTGAGATAAACAAAATTAGTAAAAATCCTAAATCTCTCTTAGGAGGTGGCCTTGCAATCATATGTAAAGGTTTGAAAACTCAAGTTTACGAAATTCATCAAATTGCTTTACAAACATTGCCTTTTCTCCAAAGAACACATTCTCAAGGATTTCCAAATTAATTCACCCATGAACCCAACATTAGTATCAATAAAGACACCACACAAAAACGCGTGCATTTATTCTTTTCTCATGTTTTGGCCATTCTTGGCCACCGGAACATAAAGTTTCAGCCCCTTGGACCGCAGCTCAAGCTACTCCTAGCCCCATCTAGCACGTCTCATCCGACACAAAAGTCGGGCACACCCCATATGGCGCTACTCTCCTGAAGTCCATCCAACGAGAAGGCTATTCAACTAGAACTCTTTTGAGCTTATCACGCCTAGCTCTATCTAGCGTGTCATCTGACTCAAAAGTCGAGCATACTCCGTAGGGTGTTACTCCCCTGAAGTTCATCTAACAAGGAGGCTAATACATCACACACAAATCACTCATTCCCAAATCATTTCTTTCACCTTATTCTTGAAATTTAAAAAAATCATTTTCTTTGACTTCAAAAAGTAGTATGAAATTTGAAAGCAATCAGTAACATTTTCAACAAGACTAATAAGACCAAAGTATAAAGATAAATTAAGAAAATCACTCCACAACTCAATTACGCAACATCACACCCTAACCAAGGGTTACAAGATCTACTTACACACAGGTGTTACCAAATACATGAAAGAGGAGTCGAAGAAATGGAAGAATAAGCAGATTAATACCCGACGTCCAGTATGGAAGGTAGCTTTGGGCGGTTCTACAATGGTGATGGCTAAACATATGGCAGCACGGTCGCGTGTGTTGGAAATTTATGGATGTTATGGACACAATGGTGGTGGTTTCACTCAAATCGAAGGTCGTGTGAACTAAAGCCAAACAACAAACTAGATAGTGTGCTATTTCGGTTGAGGAGGTTTGCAACTTCCAGGGCTGATTCAAGAGCAATCAAAGCTTCGCTTGGGTTGGAAATTTGTAGGATGGTCGGTTTTAAGGTGAATAAGACGATGGTGATGGACGTTGGTAAAGAAAATGGCTTCTGGTAGATGTTTGAAGGCAGAACAATAGCTGATTGTCTGTAGTCCAAATTGGCAAAATAGAGAGAACAATGGAAAATGGAGGAAGTGATTTGGGAAAAAGGAGGAAGTGATTTGGGAAAAAGGTGCCAAAGAAGAACTATTCACCTCTATTTACAGGCAAGGAGAATTTGTGCCCAAGTTTCTCTTACATTTAATGACAAAGAATTTGCCTAAGGTCTAATATATTAGATATAATGAGTAAAATTCTTAGGCCATTATTCAGCATTAAATGAACTAGCCTAGCCCTTCCCTCCTTCTTTAGTCGACTTTCCCTTATTCTCTCTTGAGATTTTCTCTAGCCTATTTAGCTACTAATTAAACTATTCCATCACCTAGGCATTAAGCCTAGTCCTATTATTTTAATGATTAGCCCATATGTCTATTTATCTCCTTATGATGGAACTATAGTTTAGCTTCTTACTTGTCCACTCTTCTAATAGCTCCTTGGATGACTTCATCCTATAATTAGACTTCTTGCATCAATAGACTCATATCATCTTGATCTTTAATAGCTCACATGGATGTTTCTTGTCTAATCATCATCTCTTTCTTTCATAGCCCTCTTAGGTGATTTTTCTCTAAAATTAGGCTTTGATTATCAAATTTCTCTCTCTTCCCATGCTCTTGGAACTGTTGGCCTCTTCACCCCCACATAAGGCCATCATGTCCCTCTACTTCATTTAGCTAATAGGTACTTCCTCTAGGCTTAGGTCACCATATCTTCAAGACATCTTCCTACTTTGGTACTCCTTGTATTATTAATTCCTTAGGACCAACTACTCTTGATTCTTGTCTCCTTGTCTTGATCACACAATGGATATGCAACCAAACCCCATTATTTTAGTTTCCTTCTCCTTCTCTCTCTCTCCCCCCCTCTCTCTCTCTCTCTCTCTCTCTCTCTCTCTCTCTCTCTCTCTCTCTCTCTCTCTCTCTCCTATCATCGGGCCTTGCCTTGGCCAAATGGCCTTGGCTCCTTCTTGGGCCAAGCTTTTGGCCTACTTCCTCTTGGATCAAGTCTTACTCTCTTAGATGGGTCTATCTCTGATTCATTAATTGTGTTAGAGCCCAATCTTCCACCATCTGATGCCCATAATTAATCTAATAAATTGTGTTTAAGTGTCGCCTTTCGGGGACTCAAAATAGTCCTCTTTCTAATGATGATCAATTGGGCATTGCTTTGCGAGTCCCATGACTAATCTCGTTGAGCCCCGTTGATCTTTAAAGAATTTCCTTGGTTGTTATGTAATCGGCGAGATGTCATTCTAATCACATAATTGTTCAAGATTAATTTTTGGCACTCATGAATTGGTGATAATCATCCATTGAATATGTCTTTGGGTCATCGTGTGACAGATTATGTTGGTACACGACTTTCTTGCTCGATCTTTATGGTTGAGTAATTACTCTAAGGCCGAGTACTCTAAATGATCAAGCTTGTTGATCCCACATTGTCCTCACTAAAGCATCCAACATGCCAATTACCCCGCTTCGCTATTTGAGTCAAGACCCCTTAAACCTCTTTTATTAATTGGGGCCTCAAATTGAGGATATTACAACCAAGATCCATATTTCACAATGCTCAAGTCTCAGTTATTTAGGTAAACAACTCTTTGTCATTTGTATTTAATAAAACTCTTAGTTGTTTGAGTTAGCATCTCATGTCTTATCCCAAACTCTATGCCTTAATACTCAAAACTATTTTGATAGGCTTGTTAAGTAAACCAATCTTGACAAATTGATAACCATTATTAATCCCATCTTACTCAAATAGTTAAAGACACCTTACTTTGGTAGGCTCATCTTTTGACGATTCAAGTCATGATCAGTGTATGATTGGAAATGCATCCTTTTATTACTTAATTTTATTATGGACTTTTCAATGTTTTATTAAGTGATGAATGTATGCATGATATGGACATAAATGAAACATCACTTATCAAAATAGGTACATCAATCGTATTCAAAATAATATTAATTTAATGAACAATTCCATGCATGGGTCAAGGGGGCAACACCCCCTAGCGGAGTTAAGGGGTGCCCCTCATAGGGCCAAGGGGCAGAGCCCCTTATGGCGGTCTCACTAGGGCTTAGGGGCAGAGCCCCTGAAACCTAGACATAATTCACAATTATGTTTTCTTAGGAAACTGAACCATTCGAAGCTCGCTGTGAACCCTAATAGCCCTCCCACTATCACCAACACCATCCAATTGAACCAAAATTGGCGTAGCCCCTCATAGTCCAATCGTTAAGTTTTAACTTCTACATTTTGCAAGGTTACTCTCTAGCATTTCCTACATCACCAAGACACCATTCTTGAGGGTTCACTGCCAAGCCACCAATCGAGAGTTATCATAAACCACCTTAGTCGAGCCACACCACTGTGAGACCCCTCACCGGCTGAGGACCTCGGGTCCCTTCATTGTCCAATTTGGAATCAAATCTATGAATTAGATAAAATTCTTATTCGAATTTGAATTATATGTTGTATTGCCTAATTTGAATACATTGTGATCTAACTTGCATATTTTTTTTGGGGAAATTCCAAATACATACTTGAAGTGACATTATTTTCTCAAAAAGGATATGTAGTAGATAATATTTCAAATAGGGGCTTGAAGTGCTCTTATTATTTTACATAAGGACCAGAAGTAGATTATATTTCAAGTAAGGGTCTGAAATAATTAATCAATTTAAAAGAAAGGGCCCTACACTCGCTGATGAGGGCATTTTTGTCTATTAATATTTTTTTACTTCTTTTTTCCATTCAAAAATAAAAATAATAAAATAATAAAATACATGGGAGGGAGGGCCCACCAATGGCTGCCGCCCTTGGTTGGCAAGGTCGTTGACCCCTTGGCTAAGGCTAACGGCTCCTCACCAAGCATCGGGAAGGTCGTGACCTTCTCCCAAATTTGGGCGAGGATTGTTGGCCTTTTCCCACGTTTGGGCCAACAACCCTACCTAAGATCTAGGGCTAGTGACCTCTCACCAACATTGGGAGAAGGTCACGACCCTCTCCCCAATCTAGGTGAGGGTCACGACCCTCTCTCAAATCTAGGCGAGGTTCACAACCCACCCTTAGGGAGGGCCAGCGGGATTGCCGGTCCCTCAGCAAGGGCTGGCGACCTGGTGAGGTAGTGGTCACAAGTAGGAGGGCTCTAGCCCTCCCATTGTATTTTATTTTATCTTTTTCTTTTTTTAGCCATCCCTTTATTTTTATTTCTTTTTTAATTATTATTTTTTATTTAAGTTGACTAAAATTTAAGGTTAAAATTATTTTTGGACAAACCAGAATTCTAGAGTCATTGGCAAATTGAAAAGTTTAGGATCTTGTTTGAAAGAGTTATAAGCACTTCACATCTTTATTTGAAACAATGATGACACTTTGTATCCCTATTTAAGAAGATGTCTACTTTGGGTCATTATTTGAGAAAACGATATCACTTCGAGTTCTTATTTGGAATTTCCCCTACTTGTTTTTAGTATTAGGCATAACTTAATTAGGAAACTTTCTTAATTTGATAGTGTGCACATAATCAATAGTTCGATCTCTAGAACTGAGACATGATTATTACTTTTTTTGGTAAATACTAAGACATGATTATTGATAGCACAAAAAATGAAAAATCTAATCCTTAAACCTTAAGCTGCGTTTGGTCGTCCGGGTTTCTAGACGGGATAGGACTGGATAGGATAGGATAAGAAATCCTTGGATTTCTTCATATCCTATCCATTGTTTGGTAAATTTCGGATTTAAAGTTGGATATCATCATATCCTATCCAATCTACTGTTTGGCATACTACGGATTCAAAGTCTGATATCCTTATATCTTATCAAATTTGTTGTTTAGTGAACTAAATATTTAAATTCAAATATTTTAATATAAATAATATTAGAAAAATACAAATTTGCATGTTTAATAATAAAAAAATCATCTAAACCAATAATTTTTTCAAATTAACAGATTATCGTTGAGTTTCATGATTATGCATTTTTTTCCGTTTATTTGAAGTAATTTTTTGGTTACCCCTTTTAATATCAAACGTTTTTAAAATAACCTCAATTTCAATATATTCACTTTAAAACATGAATTCTTTTTGTCTCTTACAAATTTTTCATTAGTTTCTATTTTGTTATAGATATAATACCAAATCAAACAAATGTCCAATTAGAACAAAGCATAAAGTCCAAAGTTCATTCGTTTCTTTTTTTTTTTCCAACTGTCACGAGGATACAATGACAATTAATCATATTAATAAACGATCTTTGAATAATTCGCACATATAAAGTACATTACAGTTCATCACTTTCGTAAAATTTCGATGTGAATCGGATAGCTATTAAGGAGAAGGTTTCGACATTGATATTTTCGATCAGAGCTTATTCAATTGAGTTTAAAACTTTATAAGGGTTTTCTCATTTTTTATGTTAAACTAAAAATATTTATTTTAAAATAAAAATATATAATTGGTTCAAGACTTATAGAATTAATACTATATGAAATAAATTATGGTCAAACAACTAGACATTTTTTTTAACAAAAACATAATTTTGAATTTTTTGAATTTTTGAATTTATGGTATTATTATTTTTATTATTTAGTATTTTCTAAATTTGTGAAAAAAAGTTCGAACCGAGTCAGGGAAACTCGGTTCGACTATATGACTCGAACCCAACAAAGAAGTTGGAGTAGTCTGAACACCTAGATATTTTTTATAACAAGAATGAATTTTTGAATTTTTTGAATTTTTAATTTATGGTATTATTATTTTTATTATTTAATATTTTTTTTAATTTGAAAAAAGTAAAATTCTGACCAAGTCGGGAAAACTCAGTCCGACTATATGACTCGAACCCAATAGAGAAGTTGGAGTAGTTTGTGGGTGCACGACAGAGAAAGGAAAAAAAAGTGGGATTTTGTGTTTCGGATAAAAGAAATTCTATCCCACCCTCCCCATGGGATTTTTTTTATCCGGTCTATATCCCCTCTATATCCGACATTATCCTATCCTGAACAGTTACCAAACGCGGGATAGGATAAAACATATCATATCCTGCTTTTTATCCGGTCGACCAAACGCAGCCTAAGATAAGGGTGTTGGTTTTACTTGTCACCAAATTCGAGTCGAGTAAATAATCTTGGATAAATATCTTTGTGATTGGGTGCTATCATTTGCAATGCATGTTTATCTTTATATAATTTATTTCCTATTGGAAAAATACCGAAGAGATTACATGATAGAATTAGGAAAATTACATATAAGATTTCACAATAGATTAGAATCTCTTTTTTTTTTTTTTATGTAGATTGCATGCTAGATAGTTCCTAAAAGTTTAAGATAAGTTTTCAATCTAAAAACGGAATTAGATGATACCTTACTTTAGATAATTTTTTAATTAATTACTAATTTCGAATTTCAATGAAAGATCACAAAAATAACATGTGCGTATCGGTTATCTGCATAAATTTCATGTGATATTGCCATGTCACTTGTCTTGTCAACATATTTGCCATGTTATCATTGTCATGGCGTCCATGCCACATTACCATTGCCATATCATTACATATAGCACCTTATCACCATGTTATCGTGCATGCTATATCATTTATGCCACGTCATCGATTTCATGTCATTTAGTGACTGTATATTTAGAATTATTTAATTTAGAATAGCATTCCTAGTTAGCATAGGTCATATTAATTGTCATTAGAATTAGGTCGTGTAGACACAATTAACTAGTTGTATTACATGCATTCCATATAGTTTAAATTTATAAAGAAAAAAAGAAAGAAGAGCTAATTAGAATTGCATGATTGATTAGAACATCATGCTTAGGTTAATTCTAATATACTTAGTGCTTCTAGTCATTCATCATGTTTGAGTTATTTGTTTCTTAGCATTTATTTAGTTAAATGCTTTTAATTATTAGTTGTTATTTTAATGCTTGTGCGCTAGCAAAAGCACTCCTTGCTTGTTATTAGCTAATTCAAAATTAATCCAAGTTGCCTGTATATATATTTTTGAAAAATAAAAGAGAAAAAGTATCGAAATAACGTTAGAGAATCTAGAGCAATCAAGTCTCCTAATCCATCATTTTAGATTCATAAAATTGAAGGCATTTGACTTGGATTTTTAATCAACTAACTAGGAACTTATCAGCGATGACTCTAAAATTAATTTGCCTTTGCTTGTTAAAAATCTGAATTGAAAATTGCATATTGTTACGGGCTTGGAAGATTATATATAATAATTCATTAACAAACCCATTATATAGTTCCTTGAAAGCAGAGGTTGCGACAATTAATATTTATCAACCGATTCCTATCTAACGAAGCATATGACCAATTTGTTGTTGTCTTTTTTTTTTTTTTCCATGGCCCATCTCATGGGGGATATCTAGTTCATTTTTCATAGGTTTTCCTACTCAAAAACCTTCTAGTTATAAGTTTAACATGAATGCATAACCGGTCGGCTGATTATTTGGCTACCAAGCACAAGTTTTTCAATGCTGCATCAAAGTATGGACTTTCTCGTTGTGAAAAGACTGGATGCCCCAGCAATTAACACAATTTTTTTTATATTTGGAAAAATCACATTCTGATAAGGAAGAAATTAAAATAAATATCTATAAAGTTTAAATTTATATATTTTCGTGAGAGATGGAATTTTTTTTTATTCGTTTGTTTTTTTTAAAGTGATATAACTGAATATATATTTTTTCAAAAAATGTCTTATAAATTGATTATATTTCTTCAGACCCATCATAAATGCAACGAATAAAGAAGGCGGGGAAAAAAGACTCGTGGTGACAGGTTTCCTTCACGCGCTCAGGTGGCCGTGACGGAACAACGGCCCAGGCAACCCGCGAGGACCCCCGTGTTGTGAGATGCACGTGCGCGCGGCATCCCCAACGAGCTCGAAGTGGGCGAGCTCGGCCGGGCCATGTCGATCTCTAAGATTTCTGCGATGTGAATCGTGAGATTGCGAAGGTAATGGTCTTGCGAACCTCCTCTCTCCTCTCTGGTTTCACTGTTTCGCGGGGTAGTAATAGAGCGCATTCCATGAAGTGATCAATTTGGAGAGAGAGAGAGAGAGAGAGAGAGAGAGAGAGAGAGAAGAAGAAGAAGAAGAAGGGTTTTCATGGACAAAGAAGAGACTCGTCGGAAGATGCCTAATGGGAAGAGGCCTCACTTCTTCGAGATTTATTCCTCGTCCTCGAGCTCGAGAAGGCTGGTAATCTCTCTCTCTCTCTCTCTCTCTCTCTCTCTCCATTCCCCCCCTCCCCCCCTTTTGAATTGTCTGTGATTTTTTCCCCTGTTCTTGACTTCTCATCACTGGTATTTGCTTTTCCGTCTTTTGGGGTCCGAGTGTGCCGGAAAATGGATTTATTGGAATGCTTGATGTGGACAAACGCGAGAATCAGTTGCTCCTTTGTTATACTCAAGTCCGTATTTCGTGTTTGATGGGTTTTGACATTTGGTGTCATGGTGAAGTTCTCTTCATCCTAGTCCTAGGATGAGAAAATCTGAGACCAATTTGGGTCCACATTGTTGGGTCTTCTTGAACTTATAGGGGGCAAACCAAGAAACGGTCAGGTCATATCAGCATTGGCCGTTTGTTTGTGAAGCAGACCTTCACATAATGGTATTGATAAGTCCAAAATGCAGGTTTCCTACCGCATGCTTCCGTGTCTGTCTACTTCATACACATTAATGTTGTTCGCAGACTGAATGTGTGGTTGGACGGACCGCGTTTCTTGCACTGTTTTGATTGTGATGCCTTGTGGTTTGGTTATGTCGCAGAAAATACCAGATAAGTTTGTCAAGCACATGGAAGGACGGACGTCCGGGTTAGCTCTGTTAGAAGGTCCAAGCGGTAACACTTGGCATGTCGAGTTGATTCAGGAGAGTCATGAATTGTTCCTCAACTCTGGCTGGCATTCGTTTGTAAGGGACCACTCTATTGCATCGGGTGACCTTTTGGTGTTCCGGCATGATGGTAATCTGCACTTTTATGTGCAAGTTTTTGAACAGAGCTCATGCGAAAAAGAAGCTGCATTTCATGCCATGTGCAGTCAAGATCCTAGTAGTTGTAGGCAAAACGGGGAGAGGAATGGTGAAAAAGACGAGTTCACTTATTGTTCAAACATTGTTTATGAGAGCCACAAATCCAAAGTTTGTGCCCGTGATGATAAGCATGGACGGAAACAGGATACGGCCACAAGTGCACAGCATCGTGGCACAAGTAGTGTTGGAGAGATGCCATATGACAATATTGTTTTGTCTTCTAAAGCACAAGTTTATGAAGAATCACCTGGTAATGCTCTCACTTCCCCAATTTTTAAGTCCCTCATAGCATGCCCTCCCCCAAAATGGGAACTGTACTGATTCTTCTGGAAATATCTGTCACTCACATATATAGCTGCTAATATTCTGCATCAAAGATGATGTACAACCACGTTATTCCCCATTGTTGAAGCAACAGAATCTTATATGCTGGAATTTCCACTGTGATGTTATGCATGTCCCTGGAATGTGGAAAAAAATGTGGAAAAAAAAGAGTTTTGTAGTTTCTTGGTCATTTGAAAAGAGAAAATTTATCCTAGTGGAGGGTATACAGCCTTGGACATTGCTTGGTTCCTTCAGTGCTCCATAAATCCGTAGTTTAAATGATCTTCGAAATTTGACTGCAGATATCAGGAATAGGCTCAGCAAGGGAGATCATTCAAGTTTGTCCACCAGCTCTCACCTTTTAAAGTCATTATCTGAAGAAGAGAGAAAAGTAGCTCAATCATTCAGTTCCCGTTTTCCATACTTTGTCAGAATCATGAAAAGGTTCAACATTAGTGGCTCCTATACACTGGTGAGTCCTGGAGCAACATCTTTACGTTACGAGACTCGTACTTCTGTATGATGCTGATGCAGCAAATCTGCATTATGCCAGTACTGAGACAAGTGAGACTGAGAATTTTTTTTTTTAATCATATCTATATAGTTGATGCTACCTTTGATATTGTCAGCTGAACTCCACTACATGTCTTGAGAGTTCTTCTCTTCAACTACAGACTTTCGTTCTGTTTCGGCTTGACAAACTTATTATTGGACTTGCTAATTAGACTCAATGACTGCAACTAAATGCTCGAGTCTTTTGTAAACCTTTGGATTGTGGGCTCCAGTCTTTTGCTGTTGAAATTGTTGCTTACCATAAAGACACTTTTTTTCCTTCTGTATGAGCCGGGGCATGTGAAGTTTGAAGTTTGGAAATAGATGTTTCTACTGTATTTAACTCAATGGGGAAAAGAAGTAAACGTCTGTTTCCAATATTCTGCAAGTTGCGTTTCTTTTCAGAGTACCCAATTAATTAATCACTTCCTGCAGAATATACCATATCAGTTTTCAATGGAGCATCTACCGGAGAGCAAAATAACTATTGTCCTCCGCAATCTGAAAGGAGAAGCTTGGACTGTAAATTCAGTCCCCACAACCAGAGTACACACTAGCCATACGTTCTGTGGAGGTTGGATGGCCTTTGTTCGTGCTAATGACATTGGATTGGATGATGTCTGTGTCTTTGAGCTGGTCCGTAAGGGTGAATTGCGAGTCCATGTTCTTGGGGCTGCACAGAGCAGGCCAGATTGCCAAAGCGTGAAAAAAACTATGAGCTGGTTAGATGTCAGAAATACTGCAACTTTACATGCAGGTCGAGAAAATTTATCAAAGAAAAGGAAAAGAAAATCTGCAAAAGTTAGTTCACAAATTGTTGAGAAGGTGAAGAGAATGCTTCAAGAGGCCTCTTCCTCTGACATGAAGAAGCATGCTGGTGCAACCAAGGGTTCAAGCAATGCATCAAAAACCAGCAATGGAAAGTCTGGTAAGCTTCCTATTCCTTTAGTGAGGCACTTTTTTTCTCCTTCACAATAAGCCTTTTGTGAGATGCAACTTATTTGTGCCATTTCCTGCATTTCAAGCCCGTTTTTCTTTGAAAATGCTTTACAATGTTGCGGCATGCAACTTGTATCTGCCTGAATGTGTGAATCTACTATATTATCTTTTCACCCTCTGACCTAATGAAATGGAGTCAGCCCTCATTGTTGGAGCCAGCACTGGAAATGCACGCAGTTCACAGAATGCAGATTGTTTGTCAGTAATGTTATCCCTTCAAGAAGAAAGAGTTGCTCGATCATTTGCTTCAAGCTTCCCTAAGTTTGTTCGGATTATGAAAAGATTCAATGTCAGTGGTTCATATACGCTGGTGAGCATTTATTTTAGATTTATATAAGCATGTTGCACATGCCCACACAGGCCAAAAGACTTACATATTTTGTTTTATTGTAATAGTCTTCTGGTACATTGAACAGAATACTTACTTTCAACTTTTATCATTTTATAATGCTGCTCCACTTCTGGTTCTGTTACTTCTCCTTCCTTATGTGAACAACTGTATTACCCACAAGTCACTTCTGCTACGATTTTGGATTTTCACACCATGATCCGTATTTGTTGAGCAACAGGGACACGTTAGAAACTCATAATGGCTTATTGATTGACAAACAGACAAGTTACATTGTTTTTTTGTATTCTTAATCAAAATGGATGGTCTGGTTCAATGGGAATATCACTGGTCGAGTCTAGCTTAATTGTGGGTTTGATCTTGGTTAAAAACCAGTTAAATAAATCAGTCAATTGGTTGAATCAAATCAAAATAGAGCGTGACCACTTTTCAAAATTACATTTAAATTTCATAGAAAGTGAAATAAAAGGAGAGTAAAAGGCACAAATCACAACCTTATGAAGTGTACAATGTCATTAGTTTTATATTAACAACATGTAAATGGTTAGTGAATCAGGATTATGAAATTGGTAACAACTGTAGGTAATCTAATACATGTCTTTTTCATGTTTGGTGGGGATCGTGTGAAAGAATGGCCAATTCTTCATTACTTCTGCTGGTCCGCTTTTTTAAACATGCTATTGGTGACCAAATATCATATGAACACTAGCTGCGGTTTCCATTTTCTCGCTAACTTAATTTCGGCTCTGCACCTATAGCTCTGCACCTACAGAGTGAATGTTGCTTTTTACATGTTTCTTTGTTTAGCTTCTAAAATGAGGATAGTTTTATTGTCATTACTGTTGTTTAACCTGTCACTGGAAACTCACTGAATTTCACTAGTCAAATGTTCTCATCAGACCTTTGCTTTCCAAAGCTCCTTAGTGCTGCCATGTGGTGGTTGCCCTTCAAGGGCTTGGGACCATTGCCTAATTATCTCATTGCCCATTGTTTCTTATGCTATTTGGCCTGCCTTCTTTTAGAAAATTCCGCACCAGTTTTCGATGGATCATCTTCCCATATGCAAAACAGAGATTGTCCTCAGAAACTTAGAAGGGGAGTCTTGGACAGTAAATTCGGTGCCAGATTCGAAGGGGCGGATGTTGCACACTTTTTGTGGAGGTTGGTTATCTTTTGTCCGTGGCAATGGCATCAAAATTGGAGACATCTGCATATTTGAGCTTGTGGGAAAATTTGAGATGCTTGTGCACATATCTGAGGACGGAAAGAAGGAATTAGCTCAACAGCATGGGAAGGTAGATGGGGTTCTAGTTCCTGTGGCAGCATCAGTGACCTAATCTTGTTCTTTATACACATGAAACGAGCTCAAGCAACTGCAAAAAGTTCATTATGGTAAGCTTTCTTATATGTCAAGTTTGCTTTGATATCTGAGTATTTCCTGTCCTGGGAGGAACCTTATTATTCAGTTTTAGCAGCATCAGAATCTGAAATAGGAGTGCGGCATCATTTAACCTCATAATTTGTGCTAAAGCCTTTAGTCCATAAACTAGGGCAAGTCTGAGAAATCTCTGCCCTTTACTGCTACAGTCTATGGGATCATGCCTTGGAAGTGAAATTTGATATACCATTGTTAAGTAGTCATGTGCATTTGCCATGGCTTGATTGGCCAATGAATACCACAAGCGTTATTTCTCATAGATTGCCCCCAAGCTCCATTTGTTAGTATTCCAGATATGCAATGCCTTTTACAGGTAACTTTATTTGTTGGATGATGTCAACCGGTAGTTTCTGGTCTACTTAACTATTTATGATCGAATGGTATACTTCCATTGATGTAGCTTTTGGAAGTCCTTTACTAGGAGAGGCTAGGAACAGCTTAGACTTAAACCAGGGAATCTTTCTTTTTATTAAAGTGTTTTTCTTTTGGTCCTTGTTTTGTGCTTTTATAGTTTGATGCCATCTTCGAAAGATTTCTTCTTTCCATGTAGGCTGCTTTTGGTCATTGGGACTATTTGACTAGATCAATAGGACAGGACGAGATAGGATAAGATATATATACTATCTCATCTGGTGTTTGGTGTGCGTGGATTAGGACCTGATCATAATAAAACAGATGAATGCCCCCGGTTTAGGACCTCTTGCCACTCTAAAGCTCTGCACATAGTTTGTCTTAGCGGTGGTTGTTGTAATATGGCACAGGAACACGGTTGAGTGCTTAAAGTGACTGGAAGGCACTGAAGGGGTCAGTCTTTTCTTCAGTTTGTCCTATTAATTAAAATAAAAAATAAGAGACCGATGTCGCAAATATCTGAGATGGACACAATCCATTGTGAAATTGAAAAGGTACCCTAGGCTGAGAGCAACCATCAGGTGGTCGCCATCACCAGCAGTTGGAGACCATGTGGAGGTGGTCGTTGTTATCATGTGTGAGTGTGTGTGTGTGTGGGTGTGTGTTAGAGAGAGAGAAAGAGAAGTGGGTAAAGTTCTAGAGAGTGAGATTGATTACAATTGTCCATGGTGTAATCCTTGTACACGGCGGCCATGATTGTCTTGCCACTCTCTATCCTACCCTAGTCTCTTCTTTGATGCTCAGCGGTCCTTTTTTTTTTATAATTATTTTGGATGGGAGAAAATATATCCATGCTTGTACTGCTTGACAGGCAAATGCCAGCTTGTAGCCACTTCACAAAACATAACCCTAACATTATACAGTTTGTTGCAGGAATTGGCACATTTTTGTGCAAGTAGTCTCTTCATATCCATCATAAGAGTGAGAGTATGTCAGTTCAAGGAGATGCTTTGAACAAGAATGTACATTTTTCCTTGGAGAACAAGTAGATGGTGGAAGTGTCTCAGGTAGCTAATCAGGCAAGGCCAGTGAGGGCATCTTCTGCGGCTCTCTGTAAGTGATCTCCAATCATGTAATGTCGATAAATGGTGGAATTGGTTCGCCAAGAATCTACTTTGGTTTTGGAATCGACGCTAACAATGTAATGTTGTAAATGGTGTTAATCTTGTTGTATTGTACTTTGTAGGATTGACTTTTAGAATCATCACTGGCCCAAGAGAATTGTGATTGCTACACTGCTGCTGCAGTTTACATATCCTGACTAGATGTAGTTCGATGTATATTTCCTATATCTGGAAGCTTGGCACGTGTTTGTTATTGCAATCAATGCTTAAAATTCAATTTGCACGAGAAATTTTGTCTTTTTTTTGTCAGAAAAGGGAAACCTTAAGAATCACTCACTTTCCCTTGAACCCGACAAGTCGTTTTTCAGTTGCATGCATCTGGGCAGTGATGATAGTGGTAAACTATCTAGTAAAGTATGAGTAGAGAAGTAGACGAGCCTCTCTGAATGTTGTCATCTCTACCGGCCTGGTCCATGGTTCTTGGAACCTAGTACCAGCTTAGGACCAGCTTGGTTCCGATTCGAAACTGACCCTGAACCGGTTTATCAAACTTTAACATAATGCTTAAATGCAAGGCAGACAAGTTGATTAGGACCCTTTTTCGGAAAATAGAAAGAAACTATACCCCTACCTCAATTTGAACGGTGGACTTTTACTATGCAAAAGTTTCCTCATAAACTACTTGACCATGAGCAGATCTTTTATTGCAAAAGACAATTTCCTGTCTTATGGTAATGTGGTATCCGTGACGGAATATAAAAAATTGGCAAGTTTCGGGATTTGGCCAGCAAACAATCACCCTTTATTTGGACAAAATCTCTCAATCACTAGGATTGGTATCCACACCGCATTCATCGGGAAAATTCCTGATAAATGAGATGAAGTGTTCTCATTTCCTGAAATAAAATCCTGGAGTAAGTCTTGTTTTAAAAAATGGCCTAAGGTGACCATGGAATTGCGGAAAAGGGCTTGATTTCGTCTGCCGACTAAATATTTCAACCAATCAACAGCATTTTCATTTATAAACATTTTTTTTTCCTAAAATGTCAATTAGATTAGAAGTTAAGAAAGCTGAAAGTTTTTTTCAGGAAGAAAACAAAATTCAAGTGGGAGACCTGCCTCCTTGTGGCCACCACCCCATCACTAGTTGTGTGTTAACGACGGCCATCGGCAATGGGACAGCTACACCGCTGGCAATGTGGCGGCGCCCACAAGCAGAGGCTTGGGGGCTTTTTTTTTTTTGTTTTTTATAGCCTTTTTCCTTTTTTGAGTTCGTATTCCTATGGATTTGTTTTTTAATTTTTAAACCCAATTTTATTAGAATTCGCATCAAAATGATGTCGCTTTAGTGTTTTACTTAACTTTAACGCCATGTGAGACCACATGTGGGAGAGATAAGAAAAATTACATTAGCATTTTCAATTAGTTAATTTGGGCGAAATTAGCGAAAATCAAATCCTAGGCAACTACTAGCGAGTGTCACCTTACCCAAGTTCTTGTTGGCCATGAGTGAGGCAACCCTCGCTTAGAGCTAGCAAGGGCCCACCCTACTTGAGGCTGACAACACCAACCCTTCACTATGGCTTTCGAGGGTGGCTTGGCTCAGCCCTTGTCAGGCATCATGGTGGCTGGCCATCACCTGAGATAGGGCTAGGAAAGAAGAACCAAAAATAAAAAAGGAAAAAAAGAAAATAAAAACTAAAAGACAAAAATGCACTTGACAATCCAAATGGAAAATCAAATTCTCCTTTAAAATTGATATAAAATCAATTTCAGACCTTCATTTGAAATAAGATCAACTTCATGACAATGTTTGAGAAAATGAAGACACTTCAAACCCTTATTTAAGAGTAAATTCACTTCTATCCTTTATTTGAGAAAATAATGACACACCAAGCCCTTATTTATTATTTTCCCTCTTTCATTTGGTTTATGTTAAAATGTCAAGCCAATTATATAGTGTGACACTTTATAAACTGCTGTCCAATGATCATTCCTAGTTAGTTTTAATTGGTGTAGGTAATTACGCTTTATTGCCATGCTACTTTAACTCCACTCGTTGAATAAGGGTCCGGATTATCTTAAGAGGTAGTCGATACTCTTTACAATGAATTCAGCATACACATGGCAGAACAGAAAGCAGCATTATCCACTCGGCTTAATGACATGAATATCATGCGCTAACTTCATACCTCTCTCAGACCTCAGCTAAGATCAACTGTTACCAATAAATATAACCCCCGGGTCAACTGTAGCAGACAACAGACACGACGGTGGAAATATCAGAAGAGCCAAAATGTCCACGTAATCACAAAATCTTCACTAAGTCCTCAAATCGGTTTTAGTGTTGCTACATGCAGGAACATCTTGTCGGAGTCAACGACTGTCAAAAAGTTTATCTCAACCTGCTGGGAAAACACTTCCTAAAGTCATCACACAAAGATAATCGTGAAGTGCCAAAATCAGAGCCACGTGCCGTTGATGAAGCACAAGCCATGGGAACGGATGAGTTAAAAACCCTGCATCTTATATCTCAGGCAGAGGGTCTCTGGCAAGCAGAAAAGAGTTGCCAACTGATGAAGGCCATTGCCAGCGAGGTGAATAGTTCAAATCCCACAACCTTAGGAAAGTGCCACCCCAATCCTCGCCTCAAATAGCTGCGAAGACCTCAGTTTAGCCCGATAACAAGGGAAAATGACTCGGAAAGTAAGAAGTTTGATGAAGAATTATGATAGAGGGACTCAAATTGGTTCTTTGTATTCAGGGGATTCAAAACAATAGAGGACACACTTGCTAAGATCAAATAAAAGACCTATGGAAATGAAGGTCATGGTACCAAGAATACCAGTTAATGAATGCTTAGACCAGGTGAGAAGTCCACAACTGTATGCTAGCAAAAAGGGAAGAAAAAACCCATCCGCTACAGTCTTTTGTCATTATTTTAAAGGAGAGTCGATACTATAGACTAGTCTAGATCATGCAGGCAATAACAATATTCTAAGGTCACCGACAAGAGGATAAAAAGGCACACCTCGTGATAGATGGCATGGTCGCTACAATCCCAGCACATGCGTATATTATGGGGATCAGAGTCTTAGGTTTGTTCTTCCGGAGCCACATCAAAGACCCCAATGCAGCCAGGGATATGCTAAAAACCTGCATTCCGAAAATCAGGAAATTGAACCAATAAATTGGAAATAAATAGATCAGACTTCTAATCCCCTTACAAGTCTCACAGCCATTTTATCTATATCCAAACCCTTAAAATGATGACAAAGAGCACATACCAGGTTAGCATTGGCTTCAAGACCTTGCAGGATGTAATCCCAAGTAAACTCCAATCCCCGGGCACCAACCCAAAGGGGTGCCAGCCTATGTAGGACAGAATCGGCAAAAGCCCATCCTACAAATAGTTAAGAGAGAACCTTGTTTAAATCATCTTCTCCTGCCATAAACTGACTGGGCTGGAGGATCAAGGTATAGCTATGAGATGCACATTATCTTTCCATAAACAAAAAGAAACCATAACATATCACTTGACTTGATGAATGCGTCACATACCAAGGCCTACAGCTTGGAACTTATGGTTTTGTGAAATATTCCTATGAGTCAGCTGTGTTAAGG
Source organism: Melaleuca quinquenervia (assembly GCA_030064385.1). Classification (NCBI taxonomy): domain Eukaryota; kingdom Viridiplantae; phylum Streptophyta; class Magnoliopsida; order Myrtales; family Myrtaceae; genus Melaleuca; species Melaleuca quinquenervia. The sequence goes on from CM057723.1 coordinate 15,842,933, forward strand.
CAAAGTAGAGCCCTGCTACATCTATAAAACCAATCAGAGCTTTCAGCAATTCCTGAAAATAAGCATGGCAGATTTAGAATGAATTTGGCTAGCAAATGTCACACAAAAAAAGTCTAGTAAGATGAGACTCTGAATTAATTTCCTTTTCAATTCAATTGCCAATGGAATAATGCTCTCCACCCAAATCTAAGCCCAAATAGCAAATAATCATGTATATCACAAAGGGACTTGGGGTAGAGTAAAACAGCTCTCACTTGAGGAAGCAGAAGAAGTATTGCAAGAAAACAAAGTCATGGGTTCAGTGATACTGGGGCAATGCACATTTTCAGTACTATAAAATATGAGGGATTCAATCAAAGTAATGTCCAATGTTAGCCCAAATTAAAGGTGCAAATAAAATCCGATTGAGCAAGGACTGAGAGGAGAGTGCAAAAGGATACCTGGTAAGGATCAAAGCTCTCATTTTCTGATACTTTGAGAAACGTTGCCAGGCAAACCAGCTGTGGGTTATTAGATAAAGGAAACCTTCATGCAATTAGCACATGATAGAAGATTGAAAAACTTTAATCTCAAGTATAATCTGTTGGTGGACCAACCTTAACTAGAGCTGTCCCAAGGTATACAAGAGCAGCTTTGATGGAGGTTCCCAGTGTATCATACTCGGATCTGCACATAAACTCATTAGTGCAAATGTCAATTTAAGTCATGACTAAACACACACTTATTACTTTAATACACAGTCATCATCCTCATATATAACCCTCTCCACAAAGCACATACTTCAACTAAAATTATATACATGCAGAAAGCAACAAAATCTGAAGAAGAATAATAGAACCTATCAACTATAGAACACACTAGAAGGACATGCCAAACCGTTCTCTCTAGTGGCTCCCGAGGTACATCAATCAAACATCATAGTTTGCACTCAAAGTAAGCAAGTTCCAATAGTTTTCACTCATCCCTCTAGAGTACCTGAAGGATCTACTAAAACCTTATGAAAATTACAATGAACTCTGCTATTCCACAGCTACTCATCATCAAACAACTTGGACATTGCTTTCATTTAAAATGCTTGTGGAGCTTGGTGTTAAAATCTAGATCTCTTTGGATAGCCTAGCTTCATGGTTATCACCTTAGCAAAAGCTAGGGTGATAACCTTAATTGTGCTCCAATTTTACCTTTGCTATGAGAAGCCGCTCCAAGTGCATGCTATCAGTAAGCCTTTTGTTAAGTAGATCCAAGTGCGTGCCCATTGGAAGTCAATCTATTTCTTTGTTGGTATGATAATTACCACCCTCATGGAATCTTGTCGGAGATTTACATATGAAGAATAGTCTATGATGCCGCTCAGAATCTTAGTTCAAAGGTATCTGCTATTATCTTAGGTTCTGGTTGAAGACAGTCCTGATGCTCGATCCTGATAAGTTGGCCATACAAGCTACATTGCATGGTATGCTCATTGGGGATACTTCTCTTGTTGATAAAATTTTCTGCACTGTTTCTCTTCTGTGTTTATTAAATTCTTCTGCTGCTTACTACAATGTTTGAAATAGGAATCTAAGGTTGAATGGGTTACAAGGTTCTATAGTTTTCTCTTAACATGCCTAAATTCTGTGTCATTCGCGGTATGCTTACATTTGATAGGATTAGAAGATGGTCCAATCTTGCAAATGGTTTGATCAGCTGTTGTGCAAGCAGTCTAATGGATTTGAGCTCACTCATCGTTGAAGTGAAGCTTCGGTTCCCAGAATTGGAAAGAAATGCTTCGGCTGTGTCTTGTTGAAAGGATCCAGGAGATTGGTCCGTTACATTTGAACAGATAAAGATCTCTGAAGGGTGCAGACACAAATAATTTTTTGTTAAAATTTGCTTAGAGTAGCTGCATTTACCTTATCTGGAGAGATAGCAATGAGATAATCCATTTTGAGAACCCACCACCTATTGGTCAAGTAGCTAAGTTGGTTGTGTTTGCTATTAAGCGCAAAGATGAGAGTCATATTGGGTTTACGAATAGTGCATTTCTAATTTGCACCTTCGGCTTCCTACTCAATGGAAAATTTCCTTGTGAAGTCTTTCTTTTGTGTAATGACGTAGTCCCCTCATTAGATGATAGTGATACTAAAATTTCCAAGAGTAGTCACAGTTCATTGTCTTGAGCATATGGATTTGAGGCAGGTCTAGTCCTCCCACAATGAATGTTTGCAATAAATGATTACTAATTGTAAAGAGAGAAAAGAATAATAAAAAAAAAAAGATACAAAAAAGGAGATCTGGAACTTAGCTAAATCACCAACTGAGTGCCACTCTCTCCTCCTTTCATAATCAAGCAATTATCTTTCGAGCCCATCAACATTTCCTCAATCACGACTAAGTCAATTTCGGCACAACCGAAACAAGCAACAGGAACCCAACCCTTCACGCTATCACTGTCACCGACGCATTCCCAGGCACTCAATCATAAAGCAACTAGCCATCGATGAGCAATTACCGAGATACAGAAGCATACTTTCTTTTCCAATCAGGATCGGAACTCAGAAAACAAGAACACAATCAACACGCGACGGCTAGAAAGCACGCGAGAAACATCCCTAGGGTAATCGAACGATGGCGATCGAGACTTACAGGGGAGTGGCAGAGTAGTACACGGCGTGGGGGCCGAAGGTGAGGATGGCGCAGTTGAAGAAGTGGAACACCGTCATGCTCTCTCGCTTCCCTCTTCGACAAGAGGAAGCTAAGCACCAATGATTTGAGAAGCGGCGCTGCGTAAAGCGAACAAGAGGAAGACGAGGAGGAGGAGGAGGAGGAGGAGAGCGAGATCGAAGCTAAGAACCGGAGAGACCGGCCGATGATTTGCGCAACTTTCGATTTCCAGAATGGGTCGTCCGGATCTCCTCGATTTACGCAAAATGCCACTGGGTGTTGGGCCTGAAGCTTGGGCTCCTCTCGGGCCCATCTTTGGACAACGCAAAGGTGTCGCGGCCTTTCGGTTGGGGCCCAGATGGGATCGTCTCGACCTTGGGCTCAAATTAGAGGCCATCCTTGGGCGGGTCGGGTGGATTCGCTCCCAACTCTTTTGCCATGTCGGGTCGGGCGTGTGTTCTTCAACAGGACGGTCCCATGGCATGGGACAACCCGGGTTTTTTCCCATGTGAGACCTCTGCCCGAACCCGCCCAATTTTCCTTCGGCCTTTTGCGGGGCACAGGTGAGACCCTAATTAAGCACCAGACGAAAAAAATGGAGAGGATGTATGGCATTTTGAAAGCCGCCACATAAGGCTTTTGGAGCAATAATTGAGTGCTCTCGGTGCCTATGAGCTGATATGAAGCGCCAAATTAGATGATTTTCATACGAGGTTGCCAAATTCGATTGCTTACGTTAACGTAGGCCGATATGCGCATTATGGGTTGTCCCCTCTTTGGAGAAAAGATAAGTGGGAGGACCCCCTTCACCTTTTGGTACACTTGCGAGTGCCATTGTCCAATCGAAGCATGCACTAGCCGAACACAAGACATATTTACTTCAACTAGAATCGGTCCATACTCGGCCAGAATCCAACCAGAGATAGAAACATGAAGCACGAGGAAGTATGGGGCGCTTTTAATGGTTCATTCGGACTTACAAACACTGCCTGACAAACCATACTTTGGTCAAATCAAGTACGTAGCAAAGAGGACGAGTATTAGCATCCACCGGAGGCCATCGAGATCAATGCCGTCTCTAGTGGGTCTACATTGAAGATAACTATGGAGAAACCAATAGGGAATGCTCGACATTCTTCTCATGTACAAGGTAGGACAATAGCATGGATGGTCATCAAATTGAAAAATTGAAAAGCCACACATCTATCTGATCATACATGAAACTTGTGCAGGATACCCTCAAGTCATGTTTATTAAAAGATATATATATATATATATATATATATATATCTTTCAAAAATGGAAGATTAGTACGAATTGTATGAGTGTGAGTCCCATGATTGAAAATCTCTGGCGAAAGATTGCACGAGTGTCTTTTATCCCCGGATGAAACTCCAATCCATGTTTCAACCATTTTAACCTTTGACCCCATCCCTCTCTCCCTGACTGCACATGGTCTGCAAATGCTCTTGTGTTTTTTAACCTTTTCAAGTCCTAAATGCCATAATGCTCTTTTGCAGGTTTGGACTTTTGGATTGGACCCATTTTCATATGATTCTCTCTCCGGGAAATCATTCATGTTTTTATTTCATCTGCTTGTCTGTTTGAACCCTTTGTTCTTGTTGTTTTCCCCTACAGATCGGTCCACGAGAAAATGATAGACTAACGCATTTCTTCCTGCAGTCTAACAGAAATCAAACAGATCCTTGCCCGAAGAATCTTTCACAAAGTATGCCCATAAGATCTGGATTGTCAATTTCGTGGGAGAGGGTTTCAGTGTGTTTAGTTTGGTGCCCAATTGAAGATCGAAAAGTGAGAGAGCTTAAAGAAACTAACATCTAAGATATGAGAAATTTTCACACTGATGCAAAAATTAGAAGATGTACGAAAGTTACATAGATATACTCAAAATGGGTATGGACCATTGCTAAATCTAATGCCAGACTCGATTTATGCAAGATCGGATACTTGCTCGGTTCATTCGTATCATGACTGCATTCAATAACTTCTCCTCTACTAATGAGCATGACAAATAAACAGAATAAAAAAAAAATTCTCCACGACAACCCTAGAATCCAAGCAACAGTAGGACATAACATATACCTGAATACATACACACAATTATGTTACTTGTAGGGCCATTATAAGCGAAGTTTGGTCTTTTGTGGTCCAAACGTCTGGTAAGAAGAAAACGCAGAATCAGACTATCTTCAGAAAGGAAGAGAGGCCATCATTATCAGCGGCAGCTGCACAAAATTTTCAATAAACGACAAGGGAGACTGCGAGAAGCTGGGTTCAAGCCTTGACCACGCGAGACTGAATTCAAAAACAGCTAGATATGATAGGTTGCATCCACTCTCGCATTTTTACCTTCTAATCCAAAGTGATCCAGTAATTCCATGGAAGAGAAGTTAAACTTTATCTCATGAACTGAATGATAGAGAAAAATTGATATAAAGGAGGTAGTTTTGAGAGAGGACCAACGACTTGGTATAAACATGTTCCAGCAACCGAAATTATTATTTCCTCGAAATGGTCCCAAATGAAGGGACATGATGTTCAAAGGTATAAGTTGCAGCAATGGACCTCCGGGTAGGATTTTTCTTTATAAAAAGGTAAAACCGGACATGTCATTTTCTTCTTTTGGTCCAGGCAGCTTTACCTGTATGACATCAATTTCAAAACCGAAAATGGCCAGACCCTGACCTCAGTGGCCAATCTGAAATCCCGTCTCTCTCTCCTCTCTCTCTCTCTCTCTCTCTCTCTCCGGAACTTGAACTGATGATTCAACAAATCCAGCCATGGTATGAACTGGTTTCCGTGTGGGTCCTTTCCATTAGAAATATAATCCACCCTTGAGAAATTCAAGTGCTCCATGAATGAGAAAAAAAGACTATCGAGCTCAATCAGTCAGCCTATGAGTGAACTGAAAGTCGCCAGGTAATTGCCCCGACAAGAGCTCAGTAGGGTATGAAAGGTCCTCTTGTTTCCTTGTCAATTTTCTCTTATATCGTGAAATCCACTTGGGGCAATCTTTGTATTTCTCTTCTTAGCTAGGACAACCTCTGTCAAATACATACAATGTTAACATAGTTTTGATAAATAATTTGACCTGATCTTTTCATACTCATTTCTCTATTGGTGCACAAAATGTGTCGATTTTCTTGTATTATCGATGTAAATCACACTACAACACGTCATTTGCTTTCATTTTACTACTTCTCTGTGTTCTCTCGATGGAAACAACTAAAAGCAGACATGTCTCCACTCTCTTCTCTTTTTCCCCCGAAATTGGGTCGTCTTCTGCCTTTTCTCCTTAGCTCCTCCATCCTTGTTTAGATTACTGTTCATGTACGGCAACAAAGTAGGGATTTCTTGAAAGACATGAAACATCGTACGATTTACAGTCATTTAGATTCCAGTGAACCTGATGGTGGTGATCATGTCATGGCAGAGAGAAGGAACAACAGAAGAACAGTCAGTACTGTGGTTTCTGTGCTTGTGCTCATAACCAGTAATCAGAGAGCAGTTGAGACCGAGCCAGCGCACGCTTACCCATGAACTTTCAGGGATGGAATTATCAGAGGACGAAGGGTTTACCAATAAAGTGGTTAGGGTTTGATTTTTGCATGTCATCTTCGGATTTCCCTGCATGGCATGACCCGTCCTTGGGGAATGTCGATGCTTTCCATCTGCCAACTCTTAGCTTCATTTAGGGAATTTGATGAAGAATTAACTTTTGTCTGGTATAATGTCTCTGATCAGTCTCTGACTTCATCATTCTTATCACGTTCTTTTCTTCGAGGCGTGCATGTATTAATTAGTCAATGTTCAGGGTTAGGCTGCTAGTTGACCAGTCCAATCTGCTCATGTTCACCGTAAAATCCAACTAACAATCTCTCCCTTGGAACAAAGAAAAAGAAATCCTAACAAATATTATTGAAAACTCCTCCCTTCGCTATGGATGTCAGTCTACTCATTTTATAAGGTTTTGCAGTAATATTCCTGGGTTTGTTATTAATCACTACCCTCAATCTTTTTTCCATAATGTTTTGCTGTTATATATAGATGAAAAGAAGAGTTATCGCTTTAATAAAGTATTATTGTTGTAAATCTCCTAAGTCTGATTGGTGAAGGAGAAATTATCCACTTTAATCCCCAATTTATTGTACATATACTAATTTAATTTTGAACTTTTTAATTTTATCAATTTACTTTGAAATCTTTGTGCGAAATGCCAATGTAGTTATTTCGCTTAATTTTGGCTGAAATATATAACATCAGTCAGCGATGAATAAACCGCCATGTTAGTAGTTTCTAACGAAAATTGACCAAATACATTAGGGTTTCGCACAAAGTGCTGGGACTAAAATTGACAAAATTTAAAAAAACAGTTTAATAATATCTATTCAATAGATTTAGGACTAATTAGGTAATTTTCTCGATTGATAAATCTTGCTATTAGTGTAGAGCAATGCGGAATACAATATTAAAGTATTCATCGTAATCTTCTTAAATTTGATTTTGGTCCAGAAATGTTTCAATTCAAGCAATAGTAGTTCGTAATACTTGTATAGTATGGGCTACCAATAACCAATTCATTCAACACCCCTTCGCAATCAATGTTGTTTTGAAAATATCGGTCTCCATTTGATGGTGATCTAATGATAATCCTCATTCAGTTTTGTGCTCTAATATATAAAACGGCTTGAACTTTAGCCGTGGAAATTGTCATTTTTCCAAGTAAAGGTGAGAAAAGCTTACCCCAACAATGGTGGACCATGTAGAGTAATTCAATTTGTATATATATTAAGATGAATAGACTATGAATATAGGTGACTCGGCATTTTTGATCCATTTTCAGTGTTTTTTTTAATTGTATTAAACTTATTACTTGTTTTTTTTTGGTAAAGTTATTAAAGTTATTACTTTATTATTACTTTTTATCTAAACTTATACTACTATTTTGCTAATTCTTAAATTTGTATATAGATATATATGTATCATATGAACAGGATTTGAAGAGTAAAAAGGCTTTTTCATCTTTCCCCATTTCACTTTTACATGTTACCCTCTTTATGTTTGTCGCATTATGTTTTTATCGTACAATATATTTTTGGCCTAACCTAAGTTCAACCACTCATAGTGCTAATAATATTATTTATCATAAAACTGTTCATTTTTGTGATCATCTGGGTGTTTCATGTCGACTAATATTTACAATTTATTTTTTTATATTGCAAACAATAAATAATGAAATTATATGATTAATTACGAGTCCTTTTGCACCCTAGAGTTTTATGTATGAGGGGCTTTATTAAAAAACAATTTAAGCACTTTCTAGAAAATGAAAGATGGTATGATTTTTTATAAACTTGGGTCTCTACAATGATCAATTACAGTTGCAAATTTTATTAGATTGACTTTATGCACATTTTCTTTTGAACATAGCGAAATTTAGACATCACATGCAGTCTTTCTTTTTTCAGAAGAATTATTTGGTTTTTCAGAATGACAAGATCATCAGGATTTTATTTTCGTTTCCTGCATTGCACAAGGTAACATTTCAGTATATTCAAAATCCACATTGAAATTTATGAGCTTAGATATAAAGGATTATGACAAGCACATTGGTTGGAGACCCTCATATATGCAGTTGATATCTTCAGAAATCGAGAAGCATCCAATCATAATTACATTCTAATAGCGCTCATGAATCAGTCATTTGGCAAGTGAATTGGTTTGCAATGATGCAGAAGGTGAAGGATAATGTCATTCCACGATGCTCTGACTTTGTGGGTAACACAATTTAGATTTATGGGCTTTCTAGATGCTAAGGAATGATGTTATCTCAAAGTCAAAAATGTGTGGGGGATAACTATACCTGACCTATTGAAGTTGCTCGTGGGAAATGTATATGATATGGTGGAGGCTTCAAGTTCCCAGGGTTGAATTTCTTTTTACCTATGGGGAATTAGGGCTTTCGTAAGTGCACATGGCATTGATGCCCCCACCTTAGCCGTCCTTGGAAAGCAAAGCTTTATCAACCACATGCTTATAAGATTCTCGTGTTCAAAATAATACATTAGTAAATGACAAAAAAATGAAATGATTTGCTTAATTTCATAATCCGTTGAAAACAATAGAATAAAAGAAAAATGACGAGAGTGTTGTATAACTATAAGGAATCACTGTTATTTTATTTTGAAAGTTTAAGTTGATCATAAAAAATACACATGATCTAATGTATAAATAATTATATTATGCCATATACAAAAGTTGTTAATCCATATTCTATTGGGAAAATTACCAAAAAGATTCTAAATAAATTGCATTTTGATTAATTTAGTTATAACATTTTAATAGTGTCAATTTAGTAAAAAAAGTACTTTCACATTTTGCCAATTAAATCTATCTAGCTAATTTTGCCCAAAATATCTTTGGCGTAGATGTCCTTTGTCCAACATGGCAATGTTGGCATTGACACGAATCTTTTTTTTTTAATTTTTAATTTTTTTTTCAAATTTTGTATTAGATTTTTATGATTTTTTTCTTTGTACCTTATTTTCTTGTTGCCTTCCTTGTGGCAAGGATCGAGACCTTCACTTGGCCTTGCCCAAATTCGGGTGAGGCCATTGTGGCTTAAGGCAAACCTAGCCCTACTCGTAGCCACTTGCCTTGCCTGAATCATTGTGAGGCATGATTGTAAGTGAAGATGGCCATCGATTCACCAATCCCAGGTGAGGCCACCTTGGCTTGGGGCTAGTAAGGCTAGAACGAGGCTTGCCTCACCTAGATTTGAGCAAGGTGACTTCGCTTGTAATTGAGATGGTCTAACCTAGTGGTTGGCAAGCAGCGATGATTGTCCCCAACCGTATTGGGGAAAAAAAGAAGGAAGGAAAAGAGTGAAAAAAGGACAAATAAATAAAATAACATAATTAATTAGTTAAAAATATTTTAAAATTTTAAAAAATTATTCATGTTATTGCTGACCGTGCCATGTCAATAGTTGGCATTCATGTCACTGATTTCCTATTAAAATGGCAAGATGGGCTCAACTAGTAAAATATGAAAATACTTAGAATTTAATTGACACAATTAAAATATTTATGACTAAATTGAGAAAAGTGCAACAAGTTTAGAGTTTTTTTGGGGGGTAATTTTCTCATATTCCACCATGTAAGCTTTTTTTTTTTGGTAATTTCCACCATGTAGGCTTTACTTTAACTAAATTAAAAAAATATATGTGACATCAAAATGACCTAAAACTGGAGGATGTGTATACATATAATATTTGGTGACTATCTTCACTTTCGTGTGTTCTATCAATAGTTTCCCTAAGGTGGACTTGACATCAACATCTTAAAAAGGCTCCATGAATCTATGATAAACGCAAGGTTTCAGTGGCAAGCACATAATTAATCAAGATGTGTGGCTCAACCGTCCAAATCTAGGTGAGTTTTCACCCGTGCAATTCAACAGAGGGACAATTCAATGGATACTAAGGCTTCATTCGTTTCACAAAACATAACTACTAGGAGATCATTTTCCAAATTTTTCTGAGTTTGTTTCACTAAAAATAAAATAGTCAAGGAAAATATCTTTCAGTGATGAAAAAAACACATTTATAAGTAGGGAAAATATTTTTTTTATTTTTTTAAGTGAAAAACATTTTCCGTCTTTTTTGTTTACCTTTAAATATCGCGGTTTCTAACACCTCGACCTCGCTTGAGGCTGGCGAGCCAGCGGGTTTTGACAAACGAACACCGGAAAATAATTTCTTTGAAAATATTTTTTGAGAAATGAGAAATATTTTTTTCTCAAAAAATATTTTCTAGAAATGTTATATTTTCCGTAAAACGAATGAAGCTTAAGATTATTTTTTGGGGGGAGGGGGGAGAGTTATTTTAGGTACTCTCCACTTTTTTAACCCACTTTATAGGACTCATTAAATCAAATAGGACTATGTCTTGAGACCCTCATTAATACAAAATGGTCAAGAACAAATTTACCAAACAGATTCTCAATTTAGCAAATAACTTTGATAAGTATCGACTTTGATTAATGATTCTTGTGGCACTAAATTGGCCCATAATAATCCTTTGAAAAGGGAAAAATCAATTAACAACCATCAACAGCTGTGTCCCTGTTTTGAGGGTTATGATTGCAGCAATGAGTTTGTGTCCTCCCCATGTGTAAGTGCTACCTATTTTAAGCACGCCATTAATTGCACTTGCTGGAACTGAGTTCCAGTCACGTTCTTACTCATTAACTCATTATTACAATGACTACTATGTCATCATCATCATCAGGCAATAATAGCAACTCTTTGCCAGTCATCGCCTCTCCCTTTCCAAGAGAGAGCATCTTTTCTTGCCCTAGTCGACATAGAAGAACTCTATCTCTCTCTCTCTCTCTCTCTCTCTCTCTCTCTGATAGAGATTAATCAATTGCGACTAAAGAAGAATATAATACCATTCAATGTGATGCAATGTCGTGGGGCACATCAGCCTAAACGGCGGTGATTTCGGTGATTCCTTGCTTTCTTTTTTGTCGTTGTTAGTCAAATTCGGAGAGAGAAGAAGAAGGTGACATTCAAATTTCAAAGCAAAACACATGCATCGCTGTAACTCATTCTCTCACGCCAATCAACCATAAAGAAGCTAATATTCTTCCGATTGGTATGGATTCAATAGAATATTAGGGCCAAAAGCATGAACTTTGAGATTGCTGTTTAAATTATTTTATCGAGCCATTTGTGTTCGGAAGTAATGCCCACGAGTGACTGTATTAAAATACTTTACTTTGCCTTTTTTCCAATTTTATTTATTTTCTATAAGTCTATTTATTTACCCTAGAGCTAGGGCACGAGTAGTTTCACCTAACCATCGTGTGGCCTATAGGCATGATCTAAGAGTAGCCACAAAACCACAAACTAACTAGGTATAGTAGCTGTTTGACTTTTGGTCAGCGGACCAATGTGTTCTATGGTTTCTCTTCTAAAGCTTCCAGAGAAATTTATGATCTGGGTTTCTTCGGTTTTGGAACCTTGACATGGCCATTTTCATTGGACATAAACATCCAAAAGTTCGGAACCCCATGCAGAGAAACAATAAAAGGTCATATAAGCATAAACTATATACAAAAGTAGGAAAGGAAAAAATATACGTGAAAGGCAGTAATAATCCGTAAAATTTTATTTTCTATCATGCTACTAGGGCAAGGTGGTAATATTAGTGCGAAGAGGTCGGTATTTTAGTAGTTTTATCTCTGCAGTTAGCATATGCACAAGGCATGAATCACATATAATAGAATGAGTGACTTTGGATTTAAAATCTTAAGTAGCACATGTCTGTCTCAATCTTCACTAAATCTGATATTCTCTTCTGGTTAAACAATAAGGCAAGCGTTTTTTTTTTTAATTAAAAAATTGGAATACACGGGGACAGGGCAGGTGTCTTAATCAAGAAAATGCTGGGTGCCAACTTGCCCGGACACTGCTTATATTCACATTGTTTTGACGTGAAACTGAATGATCCTCCTTTGACGGAATATAGTAGTAGGATAGACAAAGTAGAGCTAAGAAGTGTTCCTCCAATACGACAAACGCATGGAATATGGAATATATAGCCCAAGCATTTGACAACATCACAAGCAAGCCGCAGAGAGAGAGAGAGAGAGAGAGAGAGAGAGAGAGAGAGAGAGAGAGAGAGAGAATTTATGAGGCCTAATAGAGAAATGAGAAGAAAACAAAGGGTTTTGCATTTCCCGGAGAATCTAGAGCGCATAAGGCGCTGACCATGGCTTTGAGGAACCATTAATTTAAGCTCACATGATTTGAACGCATTCAAGTCTTCCGTTTGTACCTTTCTGCGAGGAAGAAGATAAATTTAAGGGGGCATTTTCTAAAGTAGCTCGAGGGAAGAAGAGTCCACGCCCAAGGGGGACTTATTTAATGCTGAATTAAGCATAATTAAAAATGGGAAATAAGTTAGAGGGTTTGTCAAATTGGTTGAGACTCGACACTAAACAAAATCATGATTCAGACTCGAGTTTTTTGGATTATTCTTTGAGCCATCTAACAATTTTTCCCTAGAATTACGTGTTGGGAGTAATAGAGAGATTGTCATCATTCCATGAGATTGATAGATTAATGTAGGTGATCTAGGTAAGCAGCTAACAAAGAACTGGAAAAAGAGGGGAATTACATGCAGATGATAAACCAAAACCGGATTCAACAAACGGAATAAGGTGGAAGAGAAGCGCGCGCGCGCGTGAGAGAGAGAGAGAGAGAGAGAGAGAGAGAGAGAGAGAGAGAGAGAGAGAGAGAGAGAGAGAGAGAGAGAGAGAGAGAGTTGAGAACAAAAAAGGAAGGGAAAACCGAGAACAAACACGAGCATCTTCCAGTCTTGTAAAAAAAAATTTCCATCAGCGGCTTCATACATAGTTTGTTCGAGAGAGTAGACACAGCTATAATCTCGAATCAAAGACAAATAGAGCGGTTCATGTAACGAAAATCTTTGCATCCAATACAGCACGCTCCATTCTCCCACGAACATATTAATGCCCCATTAACTTAGGCCACATGATGACGAGTCACGTGAGGGGGGAGGAGGAAACCCCACGTTGATGCCGAGGGATATGGTGGGGTGGGGCTCGACGGGGATGGAGACGATGATGATGGTGGTGGGGTCGGGGCCAAAGGGAATATATTTGGACACGGAGAGGGAATATTGGGCCATGAGATCTCATGAAGACAATACGCTAGACGTTGAAATTGTATATTGTACGTGTTGGAGTGCCCACTAGACCTGCGGTTGCTTTTCCAACGAGCCATCATTCACTGCTCACGCGCTATCTGTCGTCCCTCCAAAGTCTACCATCGATTTTCTTTTTTCCTTCTCACGGAAGATTGTCATGAGCACCTCATTGTGTCCCTGAACCCATTGAATTTGGTTGTGTCGACCTATTGACTTGGGAATTGTTTTGAGTGATCGGATGCCCTTTTGAGAGAGGTGGTTTGTTCGGTCCACGACTTCTTTTAGCAGGCGTTGGAGCAACTTCGCGTGAGTTGCGAATGCCTCTTAGCTGTGGTCGCCTCTTCCCCATTGATGGTGGCGGCAATAACGGAATATGGGACGTGGAGGCCGGCAAGGGTTGCGAAGTAGAGAGAGAGAGAGAGAGAGAGTGCTCTACAGTTGAGGGAATAGGAAGGTGGGTGCTGCGGTGGCTAGTGCAAGCGAGATGAGCACGAAGCGACATGAGCTACGACACAGTTAGCGATGGGAGGGAAGGCTGAGATGGTGTCCGGGGATGATGCGGCCGAGGAGAAAAAGATGAAGAGGATGGGAGGAGAGGGGATGAGGGACATTAGCATTTCTCTTGATCGAGCGTTTGTTGGACATGTGACACAAATCTAACGATTGATAGAATGGTAATAGGCAAATGGATATAAGATATGAAAACATTAGCTCGCACCCAATTGAGGAGGCCTACTAGGCCTTATTGAACCAAGAAGAGTTGGAGACTTAAAAAAGGTTGGCATGTATGATCAAAATGATCAAGCTAATCAATGTATGACTTTTCTACACCACCCAACAAGGACCATCCTATCAATCAAAAGCAGTCTCGATTAAAATTATTCCAATAGGACTCTGTAGTGTATCGAGAATACCGCCCGCCTTCGAAAATGCACTAGTGATTGAATGATGGACTTACAGTTTGTAGCAAAGAGATGGTAGACACATGCTTTTCTTAATTCTTCAAATCTTAGCTGTGACCATGTAACAACTCCACTGCTAAAAAATGCGAACAGCTCCCACCTAGTATAGAAGTCCTATCACGTGACATTGAGGTCGGAATCTTCTATACATTGCATCTTCATTTAAGAGGGATCTTCAGCTTTAAGAGGAAGATCTTCCCGGTCCTCAAAAGTTCGTAGTCACGAGTGTCAAGCATATGAAACAAATGGGATGATTGAAAGCTTTGTATGTGGAATGGTTTTCACTCCATTGTAAGGCATGTAATGCTGGATGTGATATATGCACTCTATTTGAGAAAGATTGATCATGGTTCCAGCAACAAGCTCCCAAGAATCTATGGAATTTTACATAGACGTGCATTTCTTTCTTTAGTTTATTGCTCACGAGAGCTCAGTTCATCTAATCCTAGACTAAGTCCCGACATTTGCGCTGGGGCTTCGCACGTGTCCAGCTCGGTACATACATAAGACCGACCACGTATGGACTAGTTTTGGGAGTGAAGAAAGCATGGACAACATAGAGATTGACTAGTCATGGCAATTAGTCAAAGTGGTGGCCACCCAAAAATCATAGCTCGAGATAAAAACTCCCTAGAAGTCTAGTCTAGTCTAGTCTATAATTGTTGGATATTCCTCTTGATAAAAAGGGACGTATGACAAAAATTCTTGTTTGCCCTAAACATTGTAAGCATTTCTCACATCGCCGGTTGGCCATTTATTAATTCAAATGGTATGCATTATCCTTTTCCCAAACAAACTATAGTGATGCTTTCTTTTGTGGATTGAAGTCATACCTTAATAAAATGTATTTTTCGATCGAAAGAGCTAAATGAAGTTTCAATAGACGTTTTGCATGTTTTGAGAGCAAGCTAGGTCAAAGCGGATAGACGTATAATCAATCCATAGTAGCAATCCATATGCACAAGATAAATTTTTGATTGGGTGTGAAATTAAATTCCTTCCTCCCAAAATGCTAGCTCATCTAAGGTGAGTTTGGCCATCATTGATGGAGATGCGCATGGTCACATCTGCTTGGGAAAAAGCCAATAATAAAGGACAATTTAGATACAGGGATATTTATAGGCCTGCTAGTCAATCCTCGTTCACGAAATAAAAATGGGAATATTCTAAACTCATTAAATGACATAATTGAAATTTATAAAATTCAAATGCAACCGTAAAGAGAAAAGCTTTTAAAAGGGATTTTTTTCCCCAGGGAGGGTGTCACTGTCCATCAAATGTAAGAAGAGAGAGACTAAATTCCTTCCCATATATTCCATTCAACAGCAACGCCCCTCCACTTTTCTCTTGCTATCATTCCAACCATTCCCATCATGAAACCACCATTTATCACATCCCTGCATCACTCCCCTTATTTATTATTTTCTTCTTTTGCCTTTAAAGATAAGGAAGCGGTACCTGCTCTCTCCCCCTCTCTCTCTCTCTGAGGCCTCTGCACTCACTGCATTGATCCTTAAATATACTTTCTTTCTCTTTTCACTAGGTTTTGCCTTCAAAAGAGCTTCATCCCAGAAAAAAGAACTTTGGGTACTTTCTCTTTCTTCTCTCTGCATTCATTCATTTTCTTCAATTTTTCTTTTAATCCCTCGCAGGGTGCTCTCGAATCTGTCTCTATTTCTTGCACTGATCTCTATTCAACCTAGAGAGAGATCCTACCAAAAAGCCTATAGTGTTCCGTCCTCCTCCTCAGTCTCTCTTCTTTTTAAACACACCCATGCAAATCATAGGGTACTCATGATCTAATCACCACATCTATCATTCCATTGTCAGCCTTTATATCTCCTGTTGATACTCCCTCTCTTTCTCACATTCTTTACTCACCAATTTCTAGTTTTCTTCGATTCTCCTATTTCCTTGTTAAGACTGTTATCACTGAGCCCTCGTCACATTTTCCCTTCAAAATCCATAACTTTCATTCCCATGTTTTCTAGATCAAGAGCCCCGATGACAGCCCCACCAACTTTCCCCGATCTTTCCTTGCAAATTAATCCTCCAGGCGTTCCAGATACCGGGAAGATGGTTGCCGTTAATGGTTATGATGATTTTGCAAGGAAACCATTCTGTAGTGAAATGAGCTCAACCACCGACTCTGGTAGCAGCGGAAGCGATTTGAGCCATGAGAACAATTTGTTATCACAAGAGAGGAGCTTTTGTCATGGTCATGGTGAGCCCACATTGAGCTTAGGGTTTGCAATGGGCGATGTGAGCCATTCAACCTTGCAGCAACCACCAAGAAACCTCAAGCACCACCACCACCACCACCACCACCACCGTCCTCATATATATGGCCGCGAGTTCAAGCGGAGTGCTCGAGTCACAAGCACCATAAAGAGAAGTGTCAGAGCGCCCAGAATGAGATGGACTACGACTCTCCACGCCCATTTTGTTCATGCAGTCCAGCTTCTAGGCGGTCATGAAAGTAAATCCACGCACACATCATGAATATGCTTTCATATCACATTTCGTTTTGAAATTTCTTGACTTGGACAAAAGAACCAAAACAGAAAAAGCGAAAAAAAAATGGAAGATAGAAGGTTATTCTTTTGCTTATGCGCTCCACTTATTTTGACTCCGAACAAAGGTAATTTGAAATGTGTCGTGGAGAAACTTAATCTGATGGAATGTAATTTCACAGGAGCCACCCCAAAATCTGTACTGGAGCTGATGAACGTGAAGGATCTAACCCTAGCCCACGTGAAGAGTCACTTGCAGGTGGGTGTTTGCTCTTTGCGTTTTACTTCTTGTCTGTCTCTTTTCTTTTCTTTTTGGAGAATTAGTTTCTCCCAAATACTTGCTTGATCTTATGAATTGAGAATGACATTTATGATTTCTATAAACTTTTTTTTCTGTCTTTTGTTGTACTCCATGATGTTGTGCAATTTGTAGTCGGTACTGGATTACAAGAGGTAAGGACAAAGGGGTAACAAGAGAGCTCTCTCTCTCTCTCTCTCTCTCTCTCTCTCTCTCTCTCTCTCTCTCTCTCTCTCTCTCTCTCTCTCTCTATAGCTATAGGGCATTAATCTTAGCATTGTGGACTTTAATTTCTCTCATTTATTGATTTCTTTTCTATTGTGGGTTTTGATTTTCCTTGCAGATGTACAGAACAGTGAAGAGCACTGACAAAGGGCCGTCAGGTAATTGTGGATTAATTCTCCTCTAGCTCTGGATCATCACATTTATTCATCCACCTTAATTACTTCTCACGTTTCCTCTGAGAGAGCTTTTTGATCTAAGTTAGCTAGATGCAAATGAAGGAAAGATAGGAAAAAACTCAATGAAAAGACAAAAAAAGGAAATGGGTTTTGAGACTTGGGCTAACTTGTACATGTGAAAGATTCACCTGAAGGAAGGCTTTTTTGAATGTTTGCGTGATGAATCTTTCAGGTCAAGTGCAAACACAAGACATTAGCACAAAACATGTAGACGCAGGATCATTATCTTCCGAGAAACATGAAGACTGCAACAACTCCTCTTTCAAGCCATCATCCCAAGCAAGTTTTGAACAAACGCAAGGGTTAGTTTGCCTTTTCATCTGAAATTTCAGTTTGATGAAAATAAAATAAATAAAGGAGAAGGAGGAGGAGGAGGAGATCCACACATATTGACATAAATGTGTCTCCTGGTGATGGGAAACCGTAATTGTGTCGTGTGCAAGAGATGGTGCTTGTTTTGTTGTTGGTAGTGTAAATTATTGGATTGAGAAGCTCGAACAGGTGCATTGAGTTTGGTGTACACAAAAGGTGCCTTAGTTCTCTAGATAAGGCCATCTTTTTACGTGCTTGAACTTTATGACAAGGTCAGCATATTATAGATTAAAACCCCGCGTTAAGGTTCCAAGGCATGCTTTAAAGTCAAGGGTTTTTGTTCAAATCTCGAAAACACTGAAGTCCAACGGGCGTTTGGAAGCTGACAGGTGTTTAATGACCCCATTAAGCATGTGTTTCTTAGCAAGTTGAAGTCTCACTTTTGGAAATTTATGTTCTTCTTAAACCTAAGACTCGCACATACGAAATATCAATGTCATACCACGTTAGGCTAAATTCATCTTGTTCCATGCGTGACTCATATTGCTTAACCTCGCTCGAATGAATTTTTAATCAGTATAGTACCTTTAAATATTAAAGAGAATTCTTTTGCACCAATGATTTATTAATTTATCACACGTCTCACCTTACCAAACCCAGGCGTGAAATTTCTTCTCCCCCCGAACCAAATAAATTTCCACATATCAGTTGCACATAGATTCATTTCATAGGTAAATCATAGAGATTTCTTTAACTCTTGGACCTTTGTGCAAGCAGAGGTTTAATGTGGTTGCAATCAATGGAAACAAGCGGAACGAGTGATTCGGATCCTGAAAATGCTTTGACATATGATTCCCACTTCAAAGCAAATGACACCAAGGTAAATTCAAAAGAATTGAAAGAGTACCAAACAATGTCTGGTCCCAGAAAGATACCATTCCTCATAAATTTAGTTTTTCTTTGTTGTTAACTCTCGTTTGCTGTCAATTATTTTATTTAGGTGGACGGACAAAGGATTATTGACCGACATATGTCTGAAGATGTGAAAGAAAGACTGGACTCGAGCTCCTTGTCACCACCTTCGGGGGATGCGTTGGTCAATCTGGAGTTCACTCTCGGAAGGCCAAGTTGGCGAACGGACTCCACCGAATCTTCGCCCGAGTTAACCCTTCTCAAGTGTTGATCCATCAATCAATCAAATTGATTACCTGTTTTAATTATGAGGAAATGGACGAATGAATTATTTGAGCGTGCTCTGTTTCGTGCGTCCATGAACTTGCGTGGCGATTTCCTTGAAATTTCGTGTCGATTGCTAGGGCAAAGAAGAAGGGCAGGCATGACTAAATGTCGCGACACTCGCTAGTTTCCAAGAGTTTACAAGACAAAGCATAAAGGATTTTCAAGCGGTCATTATTTTTATTTTATATTTTGCATAGTATGTCAAATTATATATGGCTTTGTACGAGAGAGATTTGTATAAATAATTTTCCGTCGCGGCAAAGATTTGAACCATAGTCCATGGTCCACTATTGGTCCCACAAAAAATTCTCTAGCCATGTCAGGAAGGGTCGCGTCTAGGAGCAATCTGGTGTAGTTTTCAATCTTCTTCCATCTGCACAGCGCAATGTTTTCAACACGTTACTCAAGCCCACCTCCCTCGTCCTGACCTTCGCAATAATTCTGGCCTGTTCGTTCCTAGCGACGTACTTATATTTTTATGTGTACTTGAGTAAAAAATTGAAAGAAGGTAAGACATTGGGTTATAAACTAATAGAAGTGACACACGGGGTGATGACCGTTTCTAAAGGACCATATGATCTATAATGCACAGGTCCCTCCATAAAAACCCAAATGAGCTCATAAAGGGTCGCAACTTCATTGAACATGTTGAAAGTACGGTATGACTTTAGAAATTTTCGAGTTTTCACCTTCCATTCATTTAAATTACAAGATATAAAGGATAACTAGATATCAACTTCAATCATGCCCATGGAGCTATGGTATTGAGACCAAGCCTTGGGCGGTCGCTCCCACCAGAATATTCCAAATCGGAGGAGGTTGCCCAGGAAGGCACCTCAAATTGCATTTACATGTGCGTTTTAATGTTTAAGTCTAGTTAAATGATAACACGGCGTATTTGCGTCCTTCAATAAATTATGAAGTTTCAACTGTTTAAAAATGTAATTGATTATTCATTATTATAGTTATATTCTAATTTTCTTTTGTCATAAAGTACTTTTTAATGGTTTTCACGTTAGGAGGAGACGGTTGCACACTTGGCATGCAATTCCAAGTCAAATGTTGGAGACTTTTAACTGAGACACTGAGTATCGACTACCCAATGACCTTCTTTAGAACTATTAAGGAACTATGCATAATTTATATTTACATTGTAATGCTGTTAGATCACCATTTATCATGAAGATGGAAGTATGATATGCCAACTCTCTATAAACTCTAGAACCTACAAGTGCAAAATGAAGGTACAATAAATGACTTCACGTGTAGAATTAGCATGGATCTCCATGTTTTTCCATGCTGGCCAACCTCAGAGCTTACTAACATGGAGTGTAGTTTTGACTTTGACAGTAGGTGAGATGTAGGTGCAATTTAAGCAAAAATCGAGGGGTTAGTGTTATGGCAAACCAACAATCCACTTTGGGCTATATCTTTCCCCCCTGTCGGTTGAAGGGAACTTCCTCTAACCTTCCTTTCGACGAATGAATTACATGTATGGACACCATCCATGTATATTTAACTAATAATAAACGTAAATTATGCCTATGTAAATAACAAAACATAAGTATGGTCGGGGAAAAGTCTTTCAAATTAGAAGCAAAACATAACTCATTCACGCCGTACAAGTTTGATGTCGTCATTTCCATGAAAACGAGAATGCCTTCGTTTTGCTGTGAACAAAAATGGTGTTTATCATCTACTTATCAGTAAACAGATATGCTTGATTCCTAGTCGACATCGAGTGACATCCAGAAACATAAAACGTTGCACTAAATTTTTTTTTTTCCTTTGGGAGGGTGGGCGAACAATCAACATGAGGCACCCTCTCCGATATCATCATTGCGGGTTTGTCCGAAAGTGGAGGGGAAAGTGGTTCCCTCACGCAGGATTACACGATGTACATGCACGAAAGCTGAAAAGACTCCAGACAATTCAGAGTTTTTGGGGGTGTCCCAATAGAGGACACACATTTTCTTGCTCCCCATCATGATTTATTATCATGTTATTCCGTGAGAAAAGATTCTCGACAACATTTGAAAGTACGTTGCTTTATCTTTGGGGTATCTAAAAATCCCCCACACAAGTTTTGGTCCACTTTTCCAATTTGAACTTTAGGGCTTCTTTCTTCATGTTGTTCAAGTGATTGTTCTCCTTGTTTGAGATTGGGGTCTCTAGAATTAGGTAAAATCATTTCTTAAAAATTGGACACGTCGGAAAAAATAAAATTCATTGTTTGGAGTTACTTATTTTTATTTTCCCCATTTCTTTCCTTTTATTCCACTCTTCCTTTTTCCCAATTTTCTCCCTCGCTCTTTGGCAGAGTCCATTGTGCATGACCAAGCCTTGTCACGCCCATATGAGCCTCTGCCGCCCAATCAACCCCCGCCATTGCCTCTCAATAAGGCCAACAAGGCCATTAGCCTGTCCTTGAGCCCCTATTGTGGGTGGTTTCTATCCCCTCTCTCTCTCTGTCCTTGCGTGTTGGGTAAGCCTAAGCTTGCAGCCTGAATCAAGCGTCACTAAACCTAGTCTAGCCATCATTGCTCAAACTTGGTGGTCCCAGCCCACTAAGCCTTGTCCTCTATCCATAACAGAGGACAAGACCAGCCTTACTAGTGTCG
The DNA here is from genome assembly GCA_030064385.1 of Melaleuca quinquenervia. Taxonomy (NCBI): domain Eukaryota; kingdom Viridiplantae; phylum Streptophyta; class Magnoliopsida; order Myrtales; family Myrtaceae; genus Melaleuca; species Melaleuca quinquenervia. Next base: position 15,864,742 of record CM057723.1, read on the forward strand.
TTCGAGGCCATTCGGCAATGCCCACAGAGAGAGAGAGAGAGAGAGAGAGAGAGAGAGAGAGAGAGAGAGAGAGAGAGAGAGAGAGAGAGAGAGAGGCTTCTCAAGCCAAGCAGCGGCAATTAGAGGCGCATACTACAGCGAGTATAGTTTTAGTGTAGAATCAAGAACTTGAGAACATGATCAATAGAAACCGATATGATTCCAAGTTCTCAAATATGCCTGTTAGGTTTTAGGTTTCAAATTTTAAGAACTTGTTGGTAGATTTCAGATCCCTAAACTTGAAACCTGAAACCTAAAATAAGTTTTTGTATTTTTCTTGCTCTATATTTTCCCCGATCCTATGCCGTTCTATGGTGTTTGTTATGAGTAATAATGCGGAACCATTAGTTGAATGTCCATTATCAGTGATATTTGTAACTGAAACTTTTCTTAATGTTTCATTTTTCATGTGTTCAAATATGAGTTGTCATCAATAGATTATAGTAGTAAATGATGATCATTAAGGTAGATGATTTACTACAATAATTCAATTGATTATAAAGATAGAAAATGTTAAACCCTAGAACCAACCTTAAAACCTATGACAGGACAGGTTTCAGGTTCTAGCGTATGCATAATAGAAAGACATGGAACCTATTTTAATGGGTAGGTTTTCAAAAGGGGTATCAATAGGTCGAGTTGGGTCGAGTTCTATAATAATTGACTCTGACTCAAAACACTATATGGATGTAACCCAAATATTTGGATCAGGTCGGACTAGGCCAGGTCATGTTTACTTTATTTTTATTTTTATTTTTATGGAGATTAAGATGAATACCCATATTAATTTTTTGGATCAACCTAAAGCACGACTTGACCCAACTCCACTTGGAAAATTGTAGTGTCAAAACATTTAAGTAAAATACCCAACCCAAAAAGTACCCGAAACTTCAAGTCGGATTGGGTGGGATCATGCTTTGAATTGGGCATGTTGTTTGATTTTGATATCTCTAATTTCAAGTTTTAGGTGGAACATGTAAGGAACCTAGTATCACTCACTTCTAGCACAATAGGATGATGCTTGACGATGGCACCAAGGTAGCAGGTTTAGTGGTAATGGTGTATTAGTGGCAAAGATGGAGGAGGAGAGAGGAAAGGGGAGGAAGTGTCTTCGGTATTTGGTTTAAATTCTCTTAAGGACACGCGTGCTTTGATTCAGGTTACTTTTAACTTTAGCGGACCCCAATTCCTTTATTGGACATTATGTTGTACCTAGAGACCTGATAATTGGCCCGTCTGCCCATTCTTTGCCTGCTTTTCGAGCGGCAAAAAATTACATGACAAATCCTTCAATTGTTTGGTAGATCATGCCAACAACTTCACGACGAAGAAGAACGTTATAGTGCACAACTTTGCCAAAAGTATATTGTAATCATCACGGTGACGATTCTTCAATAAGTATTATTTATGAAAGAATTTCATCAATAAGTTCGAAGCAAGATAATTAAGTATACGAGTGTCAATTGAGGCCCCCCTGACAAGATGTCCTCCAATCTAATAAGTGAAACTGATCCAGAATGTCAAGTTGTTCTGAAGAAAATAAAATAATGCTGCTAATTGAGGAACGATAAAAGATCCAAATCTCCTCTTCTTGGGGGACGTTTGGTTGAGTTGGAAAGCAATCGAATGAAAATTACCAACAAAATTGCTGCATTACACGTGAGGGAAGTGGAAATGAGTGAAAACAAATGGGAATTAACAACAAGTGCAAGTTATATAAGTGGATTATTAACTCACCTTTGAAATTGGTAACTTTCGTCTAGAAACAAATTCAATATGGTAAGCACAGTTATCTAATTTGCTATGTTTGTAAGTGTGCCTGGCAAGTGGTTCCCGACAAGAATGTTCCAATAACCCTTAAATTCAGTAGTAGATGATTCAAGTACTCTCAAGCACAAGTGCGCCCGTTAATTAAGCAGTAAATAACCCACGAAATAACAAATTTATAATTCTCAAATCTAGTGTCCAATAGTAGATTATCGGGCGCTTTACAAATGTTAGGAGTAAGCCCAAAAAGTAGTTAATAATTAACCGATGTAATTGTTGCTGTACCACGTTCCATAGATGGGTTCGTTTTATCCTTTGTAAGTTACCCAATAAAAACTGAATGTGACCTTTCTAAGTTCTTCAAATTGCCGTTAATTTATGGCAATAAAGAGGGCCTACTTTCATAAATTATTTTAATTTCGATAGTAAGTTACTAAATTTGAATTATTAAAATGACAAGTTCCTTACTTTGTTGGTAACCTACCAATTTCGAAGTGGACATTGTTGTGGCCTACCCAAACTTTCCCGCTAGAAGGATACAATGCTAAGGTAGGTTTAGAGATATATCTTGGAAAAAATATCCGAATTAGCATTCCTAACAAACTGTTTTAAAGCAACACTTAATCATAATCTAATTTGAATCGTCCATCATGAGCTCGGACTTTGCCAAGTCCATGCCTCACATGACGTTAAGACATTTTTGTTTTTTTTAAGGTTATTTAATAACCTAAGTATTTCTAGGAGTCGCTACTAACCTATTAGATAGAGGTATGGGAGGGTCGCTTCAATCCCTATGGAACCAGAGCTTGTTACTAAGGTACGCGGATTTGTTTACACTAACAGTTTATATTAATGCCCCTTCTATAGCTAAGTAGTTTGCTGTTTTAATTTAAAATGGTCACACATTCTTACTTATCTTTTAAATCCTAAAAAGTCATCTAAAGGCACTAAGTGTCCATGCGATTGTTTTTAGGCAATCCAAGCTAAGACTAAATTAATCTAGAAAAGAAACCAACAAGCAATCAATTGAAGGTCAATGCTAAAATAAAGACTCAAGATTGAAGTGCGATAAGATAAATAAACACTCAATTAATGGAATGCCACTACCCAATGACGAGAAAGTAAAACCTACAACTCATCGAGTAATTAAAAATACATGGCTTCTTTATAACAGTTTATAGATCGAAATGGACATTGGCCAAATGATATCAACTCCATTTGGGCCACCTCCTCGGTCATTGCTGAAAGCCATAACCCAATGGAACTCGATTTCAACAATTAGATAATCATTTAATACATTCAGTCAAGTAAATTATGAGCAATGCGTAAATCAAATTAATGACATGAAATTTACTCATGTAAACTCAGATCATTCTCATAAGCTACACATCAAATAATGCATAGAGTCTAATCATTCATCCAAACATTTACATACAATTGACAAGGTATACAATTTAGGCTAAGAAGCACCAATGAACATGAAAACATTGACGGACAACTTCTTCAGTTTTCACGAAAAAGGTTTTAATTAATTAGAAGCCCATTCTAAAGCTAAAATTTGATTTTTCAAGCAAAGACTAGCTTCATTAACCAAACTTCATATTTTTGATTTTTGGAAATTTTTAATAAAAATATCATTTTTCATTTTCTATTATGTTATTATTATTTAATATTATAATGTTATAGCCGGGTCAGGCTCTAATTGGACCCAAGTCTCTGAGGTCAAGTTCCAATAGCAGGCTAGACCCAGATCTCTTGAAGGCCTGGGTCCACAAAAGGGGTCGAGGCCCGGATCCCTTAGTAGCCTGGGCCTGGGTCAAAACCTGGGCCTGGGCTCCTGAGAGACGGGCCTAGGTCTGGGCGCATAGAGAGGAAGACCTGATCACGGCCCTAAACCAACTGGGCAGCAACTAGCTTGGCCCAACTTCACCCCCAGGCCCGAAAGAAGACAGGCTGGGCCTGGGAGCCACCTGAGCCCAACGGGAACAGGCAGAGAATGGGCAGCCTCAGCGCCGCTTAAAGCCTCCTCTGCTCAATGCATGACGGGCAGCTAGGGCTGAGACAGGCGGCAACGCGGAACACCCCCCCAGGCGAGCGAGGTTGTCCCGCTTGTAGGCTCCCGTCCCGACGCCGCACACGGGAGAACCGCCGGAACTTAGGGAAACAGCCCACTCCTAAGGCAAGCTCACTCGTACATTTCATCGAATGAGTGGTACGCGAGTGGAGAACAACATGCATCGGAGATGGTCGAGACTAAATCCTGGTCTAATGCACAATGGACAGAGGGCACATGCACACGATGCAAGACGCAAGTTGCGGGACGAAACAGGTCTTATTCCCAGAAAGGACGAACGACTCTGTTCTGGCAGACCGGAACAGAGCGTTCGGTATGCATCAGTGACTCCCTACATAGTTCGAAGGTAGCAGACGACGGACGTGCTCGAGGGAGGTCGAGTCGAGTCACTGACGGCCCACGAAATGCTCCGAACCGTGATTCTCTAGAAGAAATAGGGTCAACGTTGGCTTACCGGGAAATGGCGAGGGCAAAGCATCTCAGGACGGTGTGCGCGACGTTGTGGCCGATGGTACTCATCAGGGTGGTCTCCGATGGCACGAGAAAGCCACCCTTTCTCCTTTTCTCTAGCGTCCCATCCCTGTTCTCCCCTTTCCCACTCCTTATTTTGCTTCTCGCTTTTTTGTTTTTTTTCCTCCTCCCTTATGTTCTCTCTTTTCTCCCCACTGCTGAATGACTGCCCGCTCTCTCCCATTCTTTTTCTTTCTGGCTTGCCTGCTTCTTGCACGTGCGCAGGGGAAACATGGAGAGGAAACAGGTTGGGCGTGATAGGCTGGGGGAGATGGGCTGCGGGAAAGGAGCCATGGGAATAAAGAGATGGGTTGGGAAGCTGGGCCATTGGCTTAATGAGAGAAAGGCTGGGGGAATAAGTGGGCTTGCGCGAGCAAGGCCTACACAATTGTGGGAGAGGGCCGGACCGATTGGGCCCGTTCGAAGGGGCTTTTCTTCTCTCTTTTTGTTTCTTCCTTTTTTCAACCTTTTCCTATCTCTTTCTCAGTAAAAAAGAATATAATTTCTTATATCAAAAAATTAAGCCAAAAGTGAATTACCAGATCGGCAAAAATTAGGTATCAATAGACTTACAATATGTGTTTCAGAATTACTAATGTCAATGGCAAGTATTTGTTATGAGTATCAAGGTTCTACACTTATCGGCAAACTTACGCGCCTGAAAAGCAAATCTATATTGGTAAGTTATCAATGGGCCTAAATCGTGCTATGTGAAATTATTGATTATAACGAAATAAAACGAGTTGTCCAATGAGGGGTCAAAAGACTTAACTGGAAAAACCATTGGGCTAGCTTGGATCAAAATAGAGCTAGCCCATTTTTAATCTTAAACCACTGGACCATTTTTCTTCTTTTTCTGGGGCGATGGGTTGGGCTGGTTGACAATTGACCTATCCATAACTAAATGTCATAGACATTCGCTAGTTTCCAAGAGTTTAGAAGATAAAGTAAAAGCTGAGTTTTAACTCGATTATCACTTTTTGTTCTATTCTTTGCCTAGTATGTCAAATAACATATGGCTTTTTACAAGGGGGATTTGGATAAGCAATTTGACCAAAATATAGGACATGGTCCATTAATAACAATGTTAGTGAAATTTCTTTTAAGAACATAGATGGTATGATTAGGAAAGGTTGTGAAGAGTCATTTATTGATTTTGGACAAGGAACTTAATGATAGAAAAATTAAAGATGCGAAAATTGGAGGCAACAATAGATAACTATATCATTACATAAAAGTAAAGATAAAAATAAATTTGCAAAAAATATTGAGTTTTGAGGGATATTATAAAAAGTACAGTATGGCTATTTATAATCCACAATCAATGGTCATAAGCTATCATTGATTTAAAAGGATAACTTCATAAAATTTTAGAAAACAAAAAACAACTTCCTAATCCTATCTAGAGATTCACAATTTTCTATTATCTAGTGACGCTAATCTAAAAAAAAAAGGTTAAACCAAGAAAAAAAAGTCCAAACCCACATGCTTAAAATATGTTATGCCTTCTTCCAACCCAAGTTTTCTCCACTTCTTCTTCGTCGAGGTTAAACGCTTAGACTCAATTGCTTACAATTTCACAATCCCTAGTTTCTTGAGGACCACCTTCCCATCAGCCTTGCCGTTGCTCACTTGCCGCCTTGCAGCTCTTCATCGGCCTCCCTCCTTTATCGCTCTAACCGGAGGTATGTGGTAATGCTTCATTACAATTTAGTTTGGACTTATGCATTTCTTTTATGCACCATGCTCATGGGGTCCTATTCTTTGTGACAGTTAATTTTTGCCCAATTTGTGTCGAGTTTTGTGAAAATAAACAGTTCTCGAATATAAATCCCCAATTTGTGAAAATAAAGCGACCTCCCGCGCTTTACTTGGCTTCCATCCGGTTTCTAAAAAAAATAGCGGAACCTCTTAAAGTAAAAACAATTTTCATGATTAATCAAGGGAGTCAAGTTGTAATAAGAAGAGTTTAGGAGAGAAAGTACCAAGAGCAAGTGATGCCTCGCGTACGTGCACTTAGCAATCTATCAAATCTCCTTAGTATTTGTCTTGAGAAGGTTGTAACAATAAAATATTGTTAAGACATTATTTTTTCTCGTTAACATGGAGCATTCAAACATTAAGATAAGCATAATGTAGGCATCGCTAATGGCATCCCTTGTTAGGGCAGTAGAATTGTCGGCATTGAATTATCTAGTCTTGTAGGATGGTTCTTCCCTTAGGTGTCGAGATATGTATGATCAAGAAAATAACTCACACTAGCTTTAATGGAATTCGGTTTGGTCTAGAGGTGGCAAATTGAACTAGCAGCTCATTTTTCCACTCATATTTGCTGGGCACATTTATAATGAGAAAATTGTCCATTAAGTCCATAACTTTCTAACTATGGCCTGACATTATTATGCAATATTTCATTTTACAATTGTAAGTGTTATTTAAACCCTATAGTTTACGTGGAATACCAAGTGAAGATGTTAGGACATTGAAAGAAAAGCTCCAACAAGAGGTAAACAATTTTTCTTATGTACGACAAGATTCCTTGGACATTTATGTGAATTTATGTGAATTTGATATATTTAGGTGACATGTCAATTGAAGTAGAGGAATGTGATGAGATATGCTTGAAGATGGAGTCACCAAGTCATAGATGTGAAGAAGAATCACAAGAGTTCACTAATGTATCCACTAATCAACATCCTTTTTTTAAGAAGCGAATAGTGGATAAGTCCGCTGTGTGGGATAATTTTTTGAGAATTGTAAATAATAAGACAAAAAAAACATACATGGTGAAATGCATTCATTATGAAAAGGAGTACTTGTTTTCAGTTGATGATGGTACTTCAACAATGTTAAAGCATTCTAAAAAATGCAAAAAGTATCCTTTCAACATATATAAGAAGCCAAAATTGCTTTTATCATATAATATGAATGTAGCTAGTAAGGCTGGAAAATATACTAATGTTGGTGCTAGTAGCGATAATGTTTTATCAACGTGGAGGTTTGATCCATACAAATATAGATATGTGCTTGCTCAGACGATTATAGTCGATGAACAACCATTTTCTATGGTTGAGCATGTCCGATTTTGTGATTTTGTCACTGAGTTACAACATTTTTTCACACATGTGCCCCGATTTACAATTGCTAGAGAGTGCTTAAAGTTATATCTCAGTGAAAGAAGTTTCTTGAAGACTTACTTTGGTAAACTTAAGTCAAGGATTGCACTCACAATTGATACATGGACTTCTATTCAAAACTTGAACTATTTATGTCTTACTGCACATTTCATTGATGAAGATTGGAGATTATATAAAAAGATCATCAATTTTGTGGTGATACATAGTTACAAGGGTAGAGAGAATGAGAAAATAGTTTAATAATGCATTTACGAGTGGGGAATAGAAAAAAAATGTGTCTACAATCATGGTACATAATGCAAGTTCGAATGATGTTGCCATTAACTATTTCAAAGATAAATTTTCAAGAGATAGGTCATTGGTGATACACTGCTCATATATTAAACTTGACTGTAAAAGATGGCTTAACTGAGATACATGATTCTATTGTATGTATCCGAAATATTGTTAGATATGTGAGAAGTTCTGCCGTGAGATTTAAGGCATTTCAATCATGTGTTGAGACTGAAAGAATTACCTAGAAGGGTTCGGTTTATTTAGATGTTGCCACTAGATGGAACTCAATTTATCTCATGCTAGGCACGACTATAAAGTTTTAAAAAAGCATTTGAAAGGATGGCGAAAGACGATTTATGTTTTAAAACTGAGATTAACAATAATTCTCCTAAAAATGAAGATTGTAAAAATGCCATTATTCTTTCCAAATTTCTGAAGTAGTTTTATGATGCTACCAATCAGATGTCAGGGAGTTTATATATATATATATATATATATATATATTATTTTGAATGATTTTTTTTGAGAGAATAACTACTTTATATAAATATTTGAAAGATGAGAGTTATACATTTGATCCTAAATTTAGAATTATGGGTACGAAGATTAAATAGAAGTTTGATAAGTATTATGGGTGTTTAGATAAAATAAACATAATAGTGTTGATTATTGTGATGTTAGATCCTATCAAAAAGTTGTATTATATAAAGTTTTGATATGAGTAAATTTATGATGATGAAGCAAAAGTTGATGAAATGCATGGCAAGGTAAAGTATGTGTTAAAGCGTTTATATACATTTTATGAGAAATTTTTTTATGATCATAATAATCGGTATTTGGGCAATCAAACTATGACTGTTAGTAATAGTAGTGCTTCCAATGCTGATGGAAATGATTATAATAAAGAAGTTAATATCAAAGTTTGGCTTCCATGAAAAGAAAAGAGGATGAGATGGCAACAATTCAGAGCTTTATCAGTATCTTAAAGAGAATGTGAAGCTATTTTTAATCTTGATATTTTGATGTGGTGGAAGAGTACTAGATTAGAGTATAAAATACTATCATTGATAGCTTGTGATGTTTTGTCAATTCTTATTACTATTATTGCTTCAAAGTCGGCGTTTAGTACATCAGTTCATGTGTTTGATGGCTTTCGAAGTTTTTTGACTCCTAAAGTGGTAGAAGTTTTGATTCGTACCCAAGAGTGGTTGAAAGCTGCTTGCATGCCTATCAATGTTGAAAAGTGTATTTGTGACATCCTGAATTTTGACCCTGTCCAAAGTAAAATGAATTAGGCTTTTCACTGACGCACCTATGGTCTTTCTCTCGAAGCTGATCACTCGTGAATTAACTAACCTATCAAGTAAAGTTGTTAAAGGATACAGCTACTCGATAAGCTAGATTGTACTAGAATTACGTTTGGTTAATTTTAACAATGAATTGAACTTAGATTCAAGAATCGAATGTTCGAGCATGTCATGATTTACTTTTAGGGCCTCGTCTCATCTTTTGGGAAAATTCCGTTGAGCCGGGAACTTTGCGGATTTGAATTGGTGATTATTTGAATAGAAATTGAGGGGAATTGGTGAAAAATTCGTATGAAGGAGAGGTTGCTGCATTTTGGCCTTCATACTTGGCTTGTTGGAGAAGATTGGGAAGGGAAATTGCTGCTAGTTAATGGTTGAGGATGGATGGGACATGTACTCAAGCGTTTTGGATATTTTGGGTTGACTTTGAGGGCTTCTTGTCCCCCTTCCTGGCAGAATACGTTTAGCTTCCTCTTCTTCAGTTTCTCCTTCGTTTTTCACTCCTTCCCACCTCCATTCCTATAGCTGAGAAACGAAGCTTTCAACCAGTAGTTGAAGCAATGGACTTGCAAGGCTTGTTCAATCTCTTCCGATCTTCTTTGAGTCATCGTGGACTCGAGTTTTAGTTGCCTTCACGTTGCCGTCACCGTGAACCGATTTATTTGCTAAATAGGTGAGTCTACTTCCTAATTCTTTCTTAGGTTGTGATTACACTTAAGGGGTTAGATGAGTGTTACTTAGTTTGATTAGATTCGTGTTTGGTTGGAGTCACACTAGTGAAGGTGGTTTACTTTGGTTTAGTGATTTTCTCTTGAATCTGTGTACCAGACCCTTACTGTTTGCCAATTTTGTGGAATGAGATTTTCTAAGACTTTGTAGTCAATTCCTTCTTAAGAAATGTTTTAGACTTCTTCAGCTATAACATATATTTTATCCAATATTTTATGAATTTTAAAAAATGATACTTTAATTTTGTTTGGGACAAAACGAAACGACTGTTTTTGCTGGAACTAGTGATCTTTCAATGTTCAACGGATTTTTATAAACTCTTAATATTCAAATTTTGAAAGAGTTCCTTCACAAAAGTTGTTCTTCACATCTTTTAGTTGAACATAGTCAAATTTCAGATCAAACGGACAACTTTTGGATCTCAAACTAAGCTTTTTGAAAGACGTGATTTCTGAAAACAACATAGTTTTTATGATGATTTAAGCGATTTACTGCTTTTAATCAAGAAGATTTGGGTCGAGGTATCTTGACAAAAAATGTTCATTTAAGTGTTCTTTATGACAAATTAAAGTTCAAGAATTTTCTGAACTCGTTTGATTGAGTTTCTGGATTCAAACTTGGAGATGCGTGAGTGGCCCTGTTTCTGGTGTTTGGAACTGGTAATGATTCTATGGTTGTTCTTGATGTCGTGCGTGCTAGTCAACATATATGTGATGATATGTGTTTGAGTGACGACTGTTGATTGTGTTGAACTAAGCCTGAGGTGTGAAATTCTATGCGAGCTACCTTGATGCATGAACTACTACGCGAGGTTATGGTAAAGAGATAAGCTTGAGGCATGAACTACTATACAGGCTACCCTGAGGCGTGAACTTCTATGCTAGGTTTAGTTAAGCCTGACGAGACCAATGTGTTGAGCTTGATAAGGCCAATGTCGTATACCTGAGGTATGAACTTCTACGTGGGTTATGGCGAGTCGTACACCTGAGGCATGAATACTACATGGGTTGTGGCTAGGACATGATGCGTGTTTACATGGGTTGAGAAACGTTGGAATTCAGTTTGAATGTATATTGAACAATTGATTTGCTGTGCCTTATCATGTCCATGAAATCGTGTGACATGGAATGCGACGTGTCATATCTATTTGGCCTTATAATATAGACCTTTATGAGTAATTGATGACTGATGTGAAGTGTTCCAATCGTTAAAGATGTTGGCTATATGCATATGTACATGAGCTATAGGATTTGACCGTCACTAGACTTTGTTGAATCTAACCGTCACTAGACCTTGTTGAGTCTAACTTGAGATTTGATTTTGACCTTTTAAGTTTGATGCTAAAGTTTGGCCGCCTTCAGCCTTGGACAAAGACGTATGGAAATATTAAGAATATGCATATTATTTATTGTGTATAGGTTACCTTTGGGTGAATCCCTTCCTAATTGAGGTTTAGGGGATAGACTCGTTGAACAGTTATAATTTTGCATGTCTTTAGATAGAGGTACGTTTTGCACAGTAGGAGGTCCCGCGGGTGATGATTGTTGAGCACACTTTTGGAGGACATTGAGGCCGTGTCTATAGATCCTAAAGTTTATATAGTTTTGTAAACCATTTTTGATTTGGTCTTTTGTGTATTTAAACTCGGGGTTGTTTATAAAATATGTTTGGTTTAAATTGATTGTCCTTTTTTTTTTATCTCAAGTTTGATTTTTATCAAGGGATTATTTAATTTGCTTCCACATGTGCGTAATCGATTGGGTCGGCGACGCGTCCTTGGAACATTATAATTTAGTCGACCATTGAAGGATGTGCACGCTCTTGAGGTTCGAGACTTAACCTACCTGCTCGATGAGTCTTGGGATAGTTAGTAGGAAATACCTTTTTCTTATACTGATGCATATGATTGATAGTTGATTGGTAGATTGATTTGTAAGGTCACTAAGTTTCGGTATTGGAATTAGGAAATAGGATTTTATAAAGATCTTACAACATGAGTGATGAGGATTCCTTGGAGGAGGACTATAGTAGTCATTACTTGGGATAGGGCTTTGACAGTCACTACTTGAGGAAGAGCGCTGGTTCAGGCTAGCATTAGTAGGATAGTACCACCGCTAGTCGATGTTGGTGCTGCTACACTTGGTAACTCTAGAATCAATAGGATTATACAATATGCTTAAGACTTTAGGAAATCTGATAGGGCAATAGGTTCAGAGTCAAGCTACCGCTACTGTACCAATTGAGGTTCCACCTGGGAACGTGATGGCTGCACAACCGATGCATAAGCTCGTGGAGTAGTTGCTGAAGTTGAAACCAACGAGGTTTATAGGAGTAGGGGATCTCGAGGTTGCAACCTTTTGGATCCAAAACTTAGAAAAAGCCTTTGCATTATTAATGTGCCCGGAGGAAGAAAAAGTGGTCATTGTAGTCTATCAGTTGCAGGGTAATGCAAGTACTTGGTGAATGGCCACCAAAGGAAGGGTATTCCTTGAAAGTGTGGGTTCGGAGTAGAATGCCTTCGTGGAGGTGTTTAATGGCAAGTTTTTTTTTTACTCTACCAAGGAACATAAGATGGAGGAATTCTAACACCTTCATTAGGGTTTAATGTCGGCAAACCAATATGAAGCAAAGTTTGTAGAGCTATCCCAGTATGCTCCAAAATTGATTGAAGATCTGGTAGATCGAGCAAGGAGATTTCGAGATGGACTCAAACTGGAGCTAAAGGACCCATGGGTGTCGTTCAATCTAAAGGGCTATAATGACATATATGAACGAGCACATCTGATAAAGAGGAACCTGAATGAATGAGCTGCCGCATCTAGATCACGGTTTGGGTTAAATAGGAATGGATCAATTTGGGAAAAAGCCAATGATTGGAGGGAAGTATCCCATTTTGCCCAACAGAAAGGATGGGATTAGAAAGTCATTGCCCAACTTGAACGGCGTATGTTATTTCTATAAGAGCATGCATGGTTCTTCCCCATGTCATAGTAGGGCGAGAGCTTGTTTTCAATATGGCTAGCATGGTTACCATATCATGAATTGTCCACGCATGCAGATGGGACCCCAGCTGTCACCACCATCGCCTATAGGTCAAAATAAAAGATATGCATCACAGGGTGGTTTGAATTGGCCTCTAGCACAAGGAAAGTTGCATGTTGTCACTCGATGAGAGGCAAAGGACTCACCAGACGTGGTCAAAGGTACAGTCTCGCTAAACGACCATGCTACTTATGCTTTATTTGACCTTGGAGCTACTCATTCATTTATTGCTGAGCAGTACGTTAAGTTGGTGTGATTAAGTCCTAAACCATTAGGAGTATTAATTTGTATATCTACCCCATTAGAGGATAATGTGTTGTCTGCAATAGGTTGTCTTGATTGTAAGTTGGTGAGAGAGAAGGAAGATAGATTTGATAGTCCTACCCATGTATGATTGTGATGTGATAATTGGCATGGACAAGCTCGCCAAGCAACGAGCTACTATGGATTATTAATCATAAGGTGATTTAGTTTAACCCATTAGCGGGTGAAAGTTTCGAGTTTATTGGAAGCAGAGGAGGATCCTTGATTACCTTAATCTCGTTACTTGAGGCAACTCATTTATTGGACAGAGGTGGCCAAGGTTACTTGGCAATTGTCATGGATACAACAATTGAGGAGCTGAAGATGGAGGACATTGCAGTGGTACAATAATTTACTGATGTGTCCCCAAAGGAATTACCTGGTCTGCTCCTAGAAAGGGAGGCCGAGTTCGTGATTGAGTTAGCCCCCAGAACAGAGCCAATTTCTAAGGCTCCTTATTATATGACGTTATTAGAATTGAAAAAACTGAAGGTACAGAAGTTATTGGACAAGGGATTCATACGTCACAGTGCATTACCTTGGGGAGCACCAGTTCTGTTCGTGAAGAAGAAAAATGGTTTGTTGCGCCTTTCCATCGGCTATTGGCAACTCAGCCAAGTGACAATCAAGAATAAGTACTTGTTACCGAGGATTGATGACTTATTTGACCAGTTGCAAGGAGTGTCGATATTTTTTAAGATTAACTTGAGGATAGGGTATCATCAGTTGAGAATCAGAAAGGAAGACATACCGAAGTTGGTGTTTCGTATGCACTACGGTCATTATGAATTTACCTTGATGCCGTTTGATTTGTCCAACGCCCCAGCTGTTTTCATGGATCTGATGAACCGTGTATTCAAAAAGTATTTGGATCAATCTATGATCATGTTCATCGATAACATCCTAATGTATTTGAGAAGTCCAGAGGAGCACGAAAAATAGTCAAGGATAATGCTTTAGACTTTATGGGAGCATAAATGATAAGCTAAGTTCAGCAAGTGCGAGTTTTGGTTAACTCATGTAACTTTCTTTGGACGCATGATTTCAGGTGAAGGGATTTCCATGGACCCGACTATGATTGAAGCCATGATCAACTAGCCTAGACTATTGACAGTAACAGAGATCATAAGCTTTTTGGGATTAGCAGGTTATTACATACTATTTGTGGAAGAATTTTCAGCGATAGCCATGCCACTGACTTGATTGCTGAAGAAGGAAGAGAAGTTTGTATAGATGAATAAATGCGAGCATAGCTTTTAAGAGTTTAAGCAAAAGTTGACTACCGCACCAGTGCTAACAATTTCGTCTGGGTTTGGAGGATACAAGATCTACAGTGACGCGTCATTCAAGGGACTAGGTTATGTGTTAATGCAACATGGCAGAGTTGTTGCATACGTGTCCCATCAGTTGAGACCTCATGAGTTAAATACCCAACACATGATTTAGAACTTGCAGTGATTATATTCGCTCTTACAATGTGGAGACACTATTTGTGCGGAGAAATGTTCCAAATCTTTAGGACCACCAAAGCCTTAAGTATTTATTCTCTCAGAATGAGTTGAATATGAGGCAACGTCGTTGGATGGAACTTCTTAAGGACTATGATTGTGACATTCTGTATCAACCTGGAAAAGCTAACAAGGTCGCAGATGCATTGAGTCAGAAAAAATTGATTGCGCATATGGTGATTTAGGAATGGATCTTACTCAAAGGAGCTCGAGATTCGATTTTCAAATTTGAGATAGACCACCCTTAGAATTGAGCCAGAAGTGCAAATAAAGATAAAGACGTTGCAGTTGATTGACCTTGAGATCCAGAAGATTCTACAAGGAGATCCAAAAAAGAGAAAGGCCGACTTTCATGTTTCCGGAGATGGAACACTAAAGTTTTGTGGATGATTGTGTGTACTTGGCGATGTCGATCTTAAGGAAGAGATTTTGTTAGAAACTCATAGTAAGAGTTACAGCATTCATCATAGTAATATAAAGATGTATCGAAATATGCATTAACATTATTGGTGGATCGGTATGAAGGTGGATATTGCCAAGCATGTCACCAAGTGTCTGACGTGCTAGCAAGTGAAAGCATAACACTGTAAGCCAAGAGGACTGTTGCAATCTCTAGAGATTCCTGAGTGGAAATGGGAACATATCACAATGGACTTTGTGATGGGCTTACCAAAGAGTCAGTGAGGTAATGATTCCGTATGGGTTATGGTTGACATAGTGACGAACTTTGCGCATTTCATCGAAGTATGAAAGAACTATGCTTTGGATAAGTATGCTGAGTTGTATGTGCATTCGAGAATGTGTCTACATGGAGTACCAATAACAATTACATCTGATTGAGACCCGAAATTCATAGTAGCCTTCTGGAAAAGTTTGCAGAATGCCTTAGGAACAAAGCTATAGTATCATACGGCCTATCATCCTTAAACGGATGGCCAGTTCGAGAGGAAGACATGCTACGAGCTTGTGTGTTGGACTTTAAAGGGAGCTGGGAGGAATGACTTCATCTAATAGAGTTTGCCTATAACAATAGTTATCATTAAAATATCTAAATGGCACCATTTAAAGCGTTGTATGGTAGGGTGTGTAGAACTTCAGTTTGTTAGGATGAAATGGAAGAGAGAAAGATTACCGGCCCACAGTTGTTCAATAGTTGGTGGATGCTGTCGCTATTATTTGCGAAAGATTAAAAATCGCTCAAAGTCGCCAAAAGAGTTATGCTAATAAGTATTAAAGACATTGGAATTCTAAGTTGGTGAGCACGTCTTTTTGAATGTGTCATCGAAAAGGGGTACTTCATGCTTCAACAAGAAAGGGAAGTTGAGTTTGAGGTACGTCGATCCCTTTGAGATTTTGAAGAGAATATGGATTTTGGCGTATCACCTTGCATTGCTGTCGAGACTAGCACAAGTATATGATGTCTTCCATATGTCAATGTTGAGAAAGTATGAACTTGACCTAACTCACACACTGAATTTCGAAGAATTAGACGTGGATGATAGAGTGTTGTATGTGGAGATACTAGTTCAGATTATGGAGAGACTAGAGCAAGTACTGTGAATCAAGACAATTTCTTTGGTCAAAGTGGTTTGGCAACACCACGGGACAAAAGGAGCAACATGGGAAAGTGAAGAATCGATGAGACGTCAATACCCCTCAAATTTTTAAGAAGAATTGTGATGGTTTAAATTTCCAAGATGGAATTTTTATAAAAGGGGAAGAGTTGTGACATCCTGAATTTTGACCACATCTGAAGTAAAATAAAATGGGCTTTTCATCGACACGCCTATAGTCTTTCTCTCGGAGCTAATCACTCACAAGTTAACTAACCTATTAGGTGAAACCGTTAACCCTAAAAGCTACCTAGTAAGTTGGATTGTACTAGAATCACGTTTAGTTGATTTTAATCACGAAATTGACTCGGATTCAGGAATCGAATGTTCAAGCGTATCACGATGTACCTTTAGGACATCGTCTCATCTTTTAGGAAAATTCTGTTGAGCTAGGAACTTTGTGGATTTGAATTGGTGATGATTTGAATAGAACATGAGGGGAATGGGTGTACAATTTGTATGAAGGAGGGGCTGCTGCATTTTGGCCTTCATACTTGGCTCGTTGGAGAAGATTGGGAGGGGAAATTGCTTCTGGATAAGGGTTGAGGACGGATGGGACATGTACTCAAGTGTTTTGGATATTTTGGGTTGACTTTGAGAGCTTCCTGTCCCCCTTTCTAGAAGAGTACGTTCAGCTTCCTCTTCTTTAGTTTCTTCTTCATTTTTCACTCCCTTCCACCTCTATTCCTCTAGCTAAGAAACGGAGCTTTCAACTAGTAGCTCAAGCAGTGGACTTGCAAGGCTTGTTCATCCTCTTCCGAACTTCTTTGGATTCATCGTAGACTCATGTTTTAGTCGCCTTTGTGCCGCCATCACTGTGAATCGATTTATTTGCTAAACATGTGAGTCTACTTCCTAATTCTTTCTTAGGTTGTGATTACACTTAAGGGGTTAGATGAGTGTTACTTAATCTGATTAGATTAGTGTTCGGTTGGAGTAACACTAGTGAAGGTGGTTTACTTTGGTTTAGTGATTTTCCCTTGAATCTATATGCTGGACTCTCACCGTTTGCCAATTTTGTGGAATGAGAATTGCTAAGATTTTGAAGTCGATTCCTCTTGAAAATGTTTTAGACATCTTTAGTTATAACATATATTTTACCCAAGATTTTATGGATTAAAAAGAATGATACTTCCGACTTCCTTTGGGACAAAACAAAATGACTATTTTTGCTAGAACTGATGATCTTTTAGTGCTCAATGGATATTTATAAACTCTTAGGGTTCGAATTTTCGAAAGAGTTCCTTCACAAAAGTTGTTCATCACATCTTTTAGTTGAACATAATTAAATTTTAGATCAAACAGAGAAGTTTTGGATCTCAAACCAAGCTTGTTTTGAAAGACTTGATTTCTGAAAACGGACACAGTTCTTGTAGTGATTTGAGCAATTTACTACTCTCAATCCAGAAGGATTTGGGTAGAGGTATCATGATGAAAAATGTTTATTTAAAGTGTTTTTTTATGACATAATAAAGTTTGAGAATTTTCTAAACTTGTTTGATTGAATTTTTGGATTTAAACTTGGAGACGCCCGAGTGGTCATGTTTCTGCTGTTTGGAACTGGTATTGGTTCTATGGTTGTTATTGATGTCGTGCGTGTTGGTCAGCCTATATGTGATGATATGTGTTTAAGTGATGATTGTTGATTGTGTTGAGCTAAGCCTGAGGAATGAACTTCTATACGGGCTACCTTGAGGCATGAACTATTACGCGCGATTGTAGTAAAAAGATAAGCATGGGGCATGAACTATTACGCGAGGCTGTCGCTCACCTAAGGCATAAACTTCTATACGGGTTATGGCGAGTTGCACACTTGAGACGTGAACTACTACACGAGTTGTGGTGAGGACCTGAGGCATGTTTACGTGGGTCGAGAAACATTGTAACTCAGTTTGAATGTGAATTGAACTATTGATTTGCCACGCCTTATTATGGGTTGAAATTATATGACATGAAATGGGACGTGTCATATCGATTTAGCCTTATAATCGGGACCTTTGTGAATGATTAATAACTGATGTACAGTGTTCCAATTGTTAACTATGTTGACTATATGCATATGTACATGAGCTATAGGATCTTATTGTCACCAGACTTTGTCGAATCTGACTGTCACCAGACCTTGTTGAGTTTGACCCTAGATTCGAGTTTGACATTTTAAGTCTGATATTAGAGTCTGGCCACCTTCAGCCTTTAACCAAGATGTGTGGAAGAATTAAGAAGAGGTGTATTATTTGATGTGTATAGACTACTTTTGGGTGAATCCCTTCCTAATTGAGACTTAGGGGGTATACTCGTTGAACAGTTAAAATTTTACGGATCCGTAGATGCAGGTACGTTTTGCGAGGTAGGAGGTCCCGCGGGTGATGATTGTTGAGCACACTTTTTGGAGGACATCGAGGCAGAAATGTCAAAAGCGCGATGCCGCAAGCCGCTGCTTAGGATGCACGAACCAACAAGTAAGTGAACATCCTAATCCTAACCTAGATTGATTCATCACTTTAGTAGATAAGCTAGAGTAGGTGAATAGGTGAATCGGGCCAAATAGGGTTATGTACTTGATTGAAATTTTGTGTCCATTGATGGGAGCTAATAAGTGGCCAGTGGGCCTTGATTGGTTTAGGAGGTCGATGGAACCTTACAGGGTGTCGATCGGTTTGCGAGGATCATTAGGTGATCGGTACATGTTATGAATTAGGCGATAATTGATTGAATTGATCAGGTGGCCTATAGGTCATGATTAGTCGAGACGATCGATTAAGCCCTATAGGGTGTCGATCGAACTGCTTGGATCACTAGCATTTCCTTTGAATGATGATGCAGTTGTTAGTACCATATGGCCCGTGAATGTGTAGGTGTGCTCGGCAGATAGTTAGGGTTTCAGGTCGGTTACGGCCTTAAGTATTTAATTGTTATGCAATTTATTTATTTTATTGTTTATTATTCAATTAATGGTGTATGATTGTGGTGATTGAATCAACTTGACATGTGCAATGGCTTAGTGCCAAGTCTCTGTCATGGACCGGTTTACTCATATATAGCTTTATGTTAATTGTGGTCACAATGTGACAAGCTGAACGGTTTTGGGCCA
Source organism: Melaleuca quinquenervia (assembly GCA_030064385.1). Taxonomy (NCBI): domain Eukaryota; kingdom Viridiplantae; phylum Streptophyta; class Magnoliopsida; order Myrtales; family Myrtaceae; genus Melaleuca; species Melaleuca quinquenervia. The sequence continues at coordinate 15,884,138 of CM057723.1, forward strand.
AGTCTCGATTGTGGACCAGTTGATTGATGGTTTTAGTTCATGAATGTGGTTTAGATATCAAGGCTAAGCATGGAATTGGTCAAGAAGTGGAATGAGATTATCAAGGTCACAATAGGAATGTTGGAGATAAAGGTCCCAAGTGAAGGTTAAGTGGTCTGAGAAGTTGGTCAGAGAAGTTGAGTATGGCTAAACGATAGATGAGACATTGGTAGGGGTTCAGTCATAGACCGATTGCTTGTATGTAAAATGGGGCTAGTTGCTGTGTGAGAGTGGTGCAAGGCACGATTGTGGGCTAGAGAGCCCCGAGGACTGAGCGGTCCGCCAATCGTCGTAGAGAACCCCGTAGATTAGGCTATATGCCAGTCGGGCCTGAGATGTCATGTTCGAGAGTGCGTGGTACTTAGAGTGGTAGACACTGTGTGCATTATGGTCAATGACCGAGTAACGTATCAACAGTAGACCCGAGTAAGTCAAGTGTTTCCTGTGAGGGGACTGATTGACAAATTCAGGACCTTAGAGCGATAGCTTTCCGATTCTAGGTTTTTGGTTAAACTCACTGAGATATTTATATCTCACCCCGTTGTCATTATCCATTTTCAGTTACATGGTTGAAGATTGTCTTTGGAGTTAGGTTCCATCGGAGTAGTCCGAGTGGAGACCCGCGCCTCCGTTTGTGCTGAAGGCTAATGACCTATTTGGGACGTCACCATTCAATGGTCGAAGTGAAGGAAAGTAGTGAAGATCAGGGACTGCCGCGTGCCCAAGGGCGGGGTGTGACAGGGTCTTGACAAGCATGCTTGCCACATCATCTTGCCACGTCACCATGAGTATCATGTCATCGTCACATCATCATGCTATGCCATGTCATCACTCCCATGTCAATTAGTGATAGCATGTCTAAGTTCATTTTACTAGAGTCGCATGTCATGCTAGGGTAGTTGCATATTAATATTAGCCTGTCTCTAAAAGTAGGTCATGCAGCTAAATACCATGTCATGTTAGAATAGATAACATTTTCTACGTTGTTGCATTTAAAGTAAGCTTGCCTTACATGCATTGCACATAATTTAGTTTTCATTTAAATAACGAAAAAGAGATTGATTGAAATTGTGTGAAAATCATACTTAGGTTGGATATGTCTTTCTAATTAACATTGTGACAAGTTGCTTCTACTTCGAGGTAAGTAAATTCATCTCTTCTTCTAGAAATTTATTCATTACTTTAATTATTGGATGTTAAATTAATGGTTATGCACCCGTATGATCACCTCATGTGTTTGTTGATAGTTTAAAATTAAATCAAACTACTTAACAAAACATATTATAAAAGAGAAATGATATCAATAAAGCCTTAAAACAATCCAGCATAATCAATTTTCAGAATCCATTTAATCTTTGATTCGTATAAGTAAAGTAATTCTCATAATACTATTTATGAGTTTCTAATTGGCCCAATAAATTAGTGGCCATTCCTAAATGGAATTGATCGTGTATGTTAAATAAATTGAACTTAAGTTAGAAATTGATATGGATTTAGGGAAACTTGATTTAGTTGTAAATTTAATAATCTATTAGTTAGGCCCTAAGCGGTCTACCTTAAGGGAGGGTTGCAACAATAATTAAATGATATTCTCTCCAAATCATGCCTTGGATTTAATAGGTTATCGATATAAACATCGCTGGCATATAAGTGTAACTAGAGATAAGTATGGCCATTTCCCATAATTGTAATTTCTCAATCAAAATTTTGATTGAGAAAAATATTACCCCATCTAATAGAAATAATCGTTTCATCTAGGAATAGTTATGGATGGTGTCTACATGAGAACTTATTGTCATCACTCAAACATATAGATGTAAATAGTAGAGCTTATTAAGGTGTCTCATATGATTTGCCTAACGGGCCATATAAGTTTTTTTTTATTATACATTTAGTCTTCATTCACTTAAGAGTGCGACTTTGTAATTTGGACTATCTAACATAATATCATAACTGATCTTACCCCCAACATATTTTGCATGTATTGCCCCATTTATAAAAAATTAATGCGTCATTTCTAATCTGATTTACATGGAAGAGGGAATATCAAGGTATCACAATAATTAATCTAGGAGTTTATATGTTCTTTGCATAGATTTTCTAGAGGTTGTTTGTGGAAGACGAAAAAGAGGCTTTTCCTCTAACCGTGTTTGTTGCAACGAGTCATTTCGTCAATGTTGTGGAAAAGCACTCTAATGGACAAAGAAATGTTGTATGATATTTCATGCAGCGCCCAAACCTAATAAGTCAAGGATGGCCACGTACAGCAACCTCTCCTTAGTCATCACTCGTAGGCCAGAACCATCCCACATTAATTAAAAGAACATAAGGTGTTAATCATGTGACTTCCATATAAGTTTGAATTAAATCATTAACGTCATCTATGTTTCATTCATCATGATTGGATGAAGTGTTTTTAACCCTCATTTTTTCGCTAAAAATTTTTTAATCATCGCCTTGATTTGGTAGGTTTTTCAGCCTGGCCTAGCTCATCTTTTACGCATGCTGGATTTCGTTGGTTTGCGCAGATCCGGATCCTCTGACCTCAAGTCAGGGGATGCCCCCATCATAGGAGGCCCTCTTTAAAAAAAATTGATTTTTTTTTTCGAGAAAGCAGGTCACCCCTATCCTGAAAGGAACGGATCAGGGGGATCTAATTCCGGTTTGCGCGCAAGTCTGTAATGCTTCCGTCCTCTGACTTCCAAATGGATTAAACAACGAATAGAAGGCAATGATGGAGCGGTGGCTTGGCTGAAGGGAAAACAAGTGTCTCCCCGGGAAAACTTGCTGACTGAGCTAAAACAAGCGTCTCTCTTTTGAACCTAATGCCCACGGTCCACTCAAAATTCTAACTTTTCTAATATCATACATCAAATTTTATGGAGTATATTTTGTTAAGCACTACCCTTATACGATCATTAGATAATCAACCAATGAAAATTTATACATTCAATATGAAGCTTTGCTCACAATATATGTAAATTGCGATCAATCATTTGAAAATCGGATTATTCCTTATGGAAGACTCAACAGATATTTAGTGCAATTTGTAAATTGAGATTTTAGAGTAGGAATAAGTAGACAAATCAAGCTATTGACTAGGCAAGCTCTTTAGAGATATTATCAAATGGGTTTATTTACTTATTTTTCACTCTTACTTATTGTTTAATGGGGACTTTCAAATAATGATCACTTTAAGCTACACTTTCTTTCTTAAGGGCTAAATCCTAGAAGAATGCAATTCCTTTGCTTCAAATGATGTATATAATGCATAGCTAAAAAAACTATTAAAGTTGACAGTAGTGCTAGGATCATAATTTAATCTTTTGTAACAGACCTAAGACTTGTAACCCGAAGATCGTGTACTTAACTAAAAAGGGGCGGGGAGACCACATCATTAGGTAAATGTCCTAATCAACAGATAATATAATCAATTTCCACGTCATTAGGTAGGTAATCAATCACCACGTCCACGGATAATATAATCAATCACCACGTCATTAGGAAGGTAAATGTCCTAACCAACCAATAATATAATCAATCACCTCAGGTTAGCCATTATTGCTATTTTTTATGGCTAATCCAATCATTTTATGTCACTAAAATGTTGTCTTGCCCCTTTATGAATTTGTCAGCAAATGGCCCTTTCGATAGCTAATTTGGATCCTTTGAGTCACGTTAGAGGATCTCCCTAACATAGGGGGGCCTTTCGATCTAAATCGGACAGTCCTCATTAAAATAAAAGAAATTTTTCTTGGAAAAAGTGTTTTATTTTTCAGCCGTCTAATTCAAACTGGATGGCTAAAAATCGAGAATGTCACCCCTGTACTATAGCTAACAATCCATTTCATTTGGTAGCAAGTGGAGTGGGGCCACTATTAAACACTTAAAACCTTAACTTTATTTTTAATACACTATTTCTTTCATATCATGTCTCATTGGTGTATTCAAAATAAAAATATTGTATTAATCAAATATGGCCAACGAAGGCTCTTGTTAATCAAGCCATAACTATTCACATAAATTCATTACCAGTTTCAATTATCCGATCAATATACTTTAAAAAAAAGACCCCTACCCAACTAGTGAGACTAATTGAAAAGCAAAAGGATATATAGAAAAAAAAGTTATAGCTTAATGAAAACGACGAAAGCTCTTCCCAAATAGGACAAGAGAAGCTGTTTTTTTTTTAATACAATGAAACATATGCAGGTGTTCTAAAACAATTAGGTTATGAAATAAGGCCAAAAGAGCTGTCTTTTAAAGAGCCTGAGAAGGGTAATCGCACATATTTCAATTGCTAGCTCTTTTGATAGTACTCCACCTACATCCTTATAATAAACCGCCACCCAACTAATGAGCCCAATTGAAAAGAAAAACAACATATGGAAAAAATAGTCATGACTTTATCAAAACGACAAAAGCTCTTCCCAGATAGGACAATATAATTTTTTTTTTCTTTTTCGGTCAAGAAGAGAAGTTGATTTACGATGAATTGAACATATGCTGGCGTTCCAAAGTAATTAGGTTATTAAATAGGCCAGAAGAGCGGTTTTTGGAAAAGGTCGAGAAAGGTAATCGCACATGTTTTAATTGATAGCTCTTTTGACAGTGCTGTGCTATAGCCTTATAAGATTTTCTTTTCCTTTTGTCAATGAGAAACAAATTCGCAACTTACGTCTATCTATAATAGGCAGTTTATATTATCCCAAATGAAAAAAGAAAAGAAAAATCAACATACAATAAACTAATATGTAATAAGCAAGTGGTGCCTCATTCCTTGCACTACCCTTTGAGAATTATGACTAATAAGAGAGTGACTCTTCGCCTCAAGTTTAAGAGGGGTGGCCATTGGGTCGTGATCATTATTATTAGGAGTGACTAGATTCACGGTGGGTAGATTCCAAACCTAAATCCTGTACTCAAGCCTGTTATAAACAGTTCCCCATTTTTGGTTTATACACCTCACCTTGTGTGCATTGGACCATTTACTCGACTCACCATATTTTTCTGGTTAGGTTCAAGGGTAACCCTGTTTATATTAGAATATATTTTGCAACCACCATCCTATACAATTTCGAATTTTATATTAATACACGAGAAAACAACATAATTCTTCTAATTTATACTGAACCATTAAACACTTATAATTAATAAGTGAATAAACGTTAAGACTTACAATATAAATTATCATAAAGAAAATTGTAAGATAAAACAAAAATCATAATATTACATATACATTAGCAACAAACATGGAATGGATGAGACTTACATCGTGGGCCCCTCCGTGCACAAGTTAGGGGCAAAGAGAGAGAGGACGGGTCGATAGAGAGGTGAGATAAAAAGAGAGAGAGAGAGAGTCAAAGAAGAAGGAGAAGGTCGGCATAAAAATAGGGAAAAGAAAGGAAGAGAGGAGATAAAAGAGAGGAGAGGGCGGGGGTTCGGCGGATCAAGGGGAGGAGAGAGAAGAAAAGAAAGGAAAGAAAGAAGAGAGGAGAGAGAGAAGAGTCAACGCATGGGAAAGAGGAAAGGAGAGAGGAGAGAGAAGAGAGAGAGAGAGGGGAAAAAAGGGGTTCGGTTGGCAGAGAGAGAAGAAAATAAAAAGTAAAAAAGAGAATAGAGAAAATAAGAGGAGAGAGAAGATACGGCCAAAAGGGGAGGGAAAAAGAGGAGAGATGACATATGGGGAAAATAAAAAAGAAATGGGCCATTACAAGTTCTCAAATCAATTTCTAAACTAGTCTAGTCGATTTGGTCCCCAAGTGAGTAATCTCTTGGAACTGGTTCAAATCGGTTCTAAATTTTGAGAACCAATTTCAACGAGAATTGGTTATTGATCTTGTTTTTTGATGGACCTGTTCGAGAATCGGGTTTATCTGGTTCGGTTGCACACCCCTAATTGTTATGGATATAGTTTCACTATGTTATAGATGGCTTCTTTCCTTTGATGAAATCAAAGAACAAACAAACGACAAGCCTAACAATGTGTTGCACAACCTTCGAACATGATTTTGAAATAAGTATAGTTATGACTTCTTATGGGTGTTCACTGACAATGGTTGCAATGAATGGAGCATGCATAAATAAGATATATAATACAAATTTTTTATTAATCTCTATTTTTTTATGCTGGAGGGAAGTAGTAGAATGTCTATTTTTTTTTTTAAAGTTAATGATTAGCAGGAGATCACATTTATATAAACAAATCTTAACAAAATGGAGTGGAACCTAATATACAACTTAGAAGTGGAGGGAGATCACATTATACAAAGAGTATATAAATCATGAAGATGAATAATGTGATATGCTTTAAACGAAAGATTTGTTTTGAGCGGAATAGAACATACTTCTATTTCCTTACTATAGAAAGTGATTTCTAGTGCAATATGAATTATTATTTTCAATTTTTTAATTATTTGGTGGGCCTATGCCGACAGTTGTGAACCATGATTTATTCATTTAATCTTTTTTAAAAGTATGGTTTAATTATCTAGACTTACCAGACGTCGACGACCCAATGTTTCTTAACTTAGCGAGAGTCAGTATGCCAGTTCATACGCATTTGCTGCAATAATAAAAAATTCTTAGCTTGATCGTCGGTTCCTAAAAATAGACTACTATAAAAGCAAAAAAAGAAAAGGCCAAGTTTTCCGCAAGCGGTTGTCGCTAATTGAAACGGGTACAAAGGATAAATTATCCACACACACATACACACACACAGAGATTGAACGTATTTATGTTTGTGCATTTGTTCATGTCACGTGAAATATTTGGTTTTCCTTGTGAACTTTCATTTATCTTACCTCCTATTTTTCAAATTTCATAACTTATCCTTAAATCAATTTGCATAATGGTATTTACTTGAGCTCATACCCATATATAACATTAATCTAATACATTGAAATCACGTATTGTTGTGTGAGCTTGTTGTTGAATTACAATTTACTGTGGGAATAGGTACGCTGATTTAAACCATAGAACATGACAACCTCGTGGTAAGAGGACTACATTATCTTCTATAAGATCATGAGTTTGAGTCACCTTGAGAGTGATGAACCTTCTAATAGTTTGTAGGTAGGTTTGTTTTAACTCATGTGGAGAGAGATTTTAAGTTTTGGCATGCCGATTGAATGGAAATAGGTTGACTCATCAATCTTGGACCTTAGGGTTTCAAGGGGCAAAAGTGGTAATAGTTCAAATTAAATATTCTGTTCGGTGTACATGATGTTATTGTTAAAAAGAGAGTATTGTGTGTTCATCCCTCTCCAACTTTTTATGGGAAAATGGAGTTCTAAAGTAAGAAAAGACATAACCTAATGGTATAGTTGTGTTAGTTGAGAGATTCTCCATCATCGCTGAGGTTGATGGTTCGAAACCTACAATTGCTAGTGTTTTAAGCAGGGTATCATGGTGCTAAAATCATGTGCTAGTCTCTCTCGAGATATAGGGACCCGGTCTTTTGATGCTATCTAGGCACAGGGGCAAATGATAGATTCCTTGTTGGAAGATTGTTCGTTTCCTTATATTCCTCGGTTATAAAAAAAACATAAATAATGTAGAAAATTCGTCTATGAATAGTGTCCTTCTCTATCCCACAATCATCATCAACTAGAATCATGCAGCTCTTTCAAAATCACACTTCACCAAAAGCGGCCATAGCTGGCTTCTTCGCCTTATTCACCTTCCTCTCTTTTTTGATAGCAAGAATTCTTCAGAAGAAACGGACCAACCGAGATCCACCACCACCATCAGCGGCTGGTGCATGGCCCATAACTGGGCATCTCCATCTTCTCGGAGGCCCGGATCCGGTGCACATAACCTTGGGTAGGATGGCGGACAAGTACGGCCCTATCTTCTCCATCAAGCTCGGCTTGCGTCGGGCCATAGTGGTGAGCGGCTGGGAGTTCGCCAAAGAGTGCTTCACCATCAACGACAAAGCGTTCTCCAACCGCCCCAAGTACCTTGCCGCTGAGTTCCTTGGCTACAACTACGCCATGTTAGGGTTCAGCCCGTACGGCCCGTACTGGCGGCATGTGCGCAAGATCGCCACCCTTGAGCTCCTCTCGAATCACACCCTTGAGAAACTCCGGCTCGTACGGCAAGACGAGGTAAGAGCCTCCATAAAGGAAGCTTTCCAACGGTCGAACGCGCAAGAAAGCATGCCGATCGAGATGAAGAGTTGGTTCAACTCCCTAACCTTCAATCTTATCTTTAAGATAGTGGTGGGGAAGCGATACGAAGGGACGACGGCATCAGAAAAGAACAAGGAAATGAATGACAGGTGTCGGATCGCACTGAGGGACTTCTTCGAGTTGGGTGGCAAATTTGTCGCGTCCGATGTGTTGCCATTTTTGCGGTGGTTCGATATCGGAGGTTATGTTAAGGCGATGAAGAGGACGGGCAAGGAATTGGACGACGTGGTCGGTGGGTGGTTGGATGAGCACAAGCGCAAGAGGGCTTGTGGAGAAGTCGAAGGTGACCGAGATTTCATGGACGTGATGCTTTCCATTCTTGGTACCGCGGACGAGCTCCCCAGTTACGATGCTGATACAATCAATAAGGCCACATGTCTGGTGAGTTTTCTCTAATTTGGAGAATTTATTATGTGACCCGTAAATATATTAAAAGTGATGCTGAATCGTTATAAGTACTCACTTGGATAAATGGAAAGCCTTGATCTAGAATTCAGCCTTTTTTTATAGCTAGATTCAGGTGATTTCTTCGGTGAACCGATCATGATCATTGTTTAGAATTGATGAAATTGATTATCGACTAAAATTACGAATAAATATTGAGATGAAGTTGATTTAGTAAATGATGGAATGGATTATCAACTCAACTTCTGAACTTTCTGTTTTAACATCGTCAACAACCGAATATTTTCTTGGGTCATAGCACGAAGAATAACGGAAATTGAAAAAGTAAGAGAGAGAGAGAGAGAGAGAGAGAGAGAGAGAGAGAGAGAGAGAGAGAGAGAGAGAGTGACACATCAACTAAACGAATTGCTTTTCATATATCAAGAATATAAACCTTTTTCTCTTCATATAACAAATCAAGGTTGCTAGACTTCTGATAAATTCATTAAAAATTGAACTATCTAGCAAATCAAAGACTTCCATCCCGAATGATTTGGACGTGGTCAATATTTTGTTTGCATAGAAATTCAATTCAATTCGTTCATGTATTAAACAATTATATTCAGGAATTGTTTTATCTAATAAAAGGCACCTTTGAACTTGAAGTTTAGATCGACGAGAGAGCCAAAGAAAATTGACCAACAGCCGCAAACATCTCAACCACCCTCTATACTTTCCGGAATTTCCTCAGCATAATGTATGAATATTCTTCTTTAGAACCTTATTTTGGTCCGACTTCTTTAATGCCAACGTTGGATCTAGTAGATTGTCTCATGGTATCATCCAAATCATTGATGTAAATCGTTTGGACTTATGCCAAAAAGCCAAAAGATGATATTATTTATCATTACCGTCAAAGATCTTGTCTAGATTCATCTTAAGTATCTAATATGGATCGCAAGTTGAATTCATAAATCGTAAAAATATTTACTGGAAATTTGCACTACCCGAATAGAATAAAAGAAAATTATATATGATTCAAATTGTGAGAAGAAGGTATGGTTGTTGCGGCAAAAACCATTATCCTTACTCTTAACTATTACCAAATTAAATTTAGATGTCTTGGAAATTCTCAGTTGATTTGTAAGAGCTATATACTTCCGTCAATTATGACATACATATTAAGTACTTAATATGTATGTGTTTTCGTAGGCACTTATATCGGCTGGCACAGATACCACGGCAGTCACATTAACATGGGCTCTCTCCCTTCTACTCAACAATCGCCATGTCCTACGGCAGGCCCAACTAGAACTCGACTCTCTCATCGGACGAGAGAGACAAGTGACCGAGTCCGACATCAAGAACTTAGTCTACCTCCAAGCGATCGTCAAGGAGACGTTGCGTCTCTATCCCGCCGCCCCCCTCTCCGTGGCCCATGAGTCTGTTGAGGACTGCACGATCGGCGGCTACCACATCCCCGCGGGCACGCGGCTCCTGTTGAACCTCTCGAAGCTCCACCGGGACCCGCGGGCGTGGCCCCATCCTCTCGAGTTCCAGCCCGAGAGGTTTCTGACCACGCACAAGGATCTAGACGTTCGGGGTCAGAATTTCGAGTTTTTGCCCTTCGGAAGTGGCAGAAGGATGTGTCCGGGAGTGTCAATGGCTCTTCAAGTGTTGCATCTTGCGCTCGCGACTTTGCTGCATAGTTTCGAGATTGAGACTGCATTGGATGGACCGGTAGACATGAGGGTAGGTATGGGAATCACTAGCCCTAAAGTTACTCCTCTGGAAGTGATTCTCACTCCACGCCTTCCTCTCCATCTCTATGTTTAGAGCTTAGGAGGGTGAGCTAATCTTTATGAGAAACACAATCAGCCAAAAGTTCGTGTCCATCATCAGCTTTTCAATAGCGTAAGAGGGTGCATTTGTGTTCTCTTGCGAAGACGCGTTTACTTATGATGAATCTTATGTGTACAATATTTCTCAATACCCCTTTAAGGAAGACTTCATTATGCTTGGTCTAGACAGCACGATGATCACCATAAACCCAGTACAGTGCATGAGTGATTATTTTCGTTCTTTGCTTGCAAGCAGAGAAAAATGTCAGCAAATAATCAAATGCACGTTCTAAAATATATTGGAGAACAGATTCATAAGTTGTACCATCTAAAATAATATTAATAATAATAAACGCAATATGAAGATGATAAGTTCTTAAAATGTCAAGTGCTTTGAGGTAAGCGAAGCGAATAAAGACAATCTGGGAGGATTTCTACATTAACATTAATAACTTGACTAAACTAGCAAGTTGTTGGGCAAGTTGTCTTCTCCTAAACTTGCTGAACAAGTTGTCTTCATAAACTTGTTGGGGAAGTTTTCTCCTTTTCTCCACCTTCCCATACGTAGCTTTCCTCTCAAGACAAGACAACTTCTTCTTCTCCCCCTCTTTTCTCATTTTCTTTCCTCCATTTGCTGCTCACGCCCACTCCCTTGCTGCTCAAACACCACCGCCAAACCAGCCAACCCAAGCTCAGCTAGCCGTGCTCCAACACTCGCCTTCGTGCCACCGCCGTCGTGGACCCGTTGGTTCGCTAATCCCGTGAGTCTACTTTCTAATCCTCTCTTAGGATGTTGATTATACTTAGGGGTTAGATTAGTGTTGATTAGCTTGATTAGAGTGGTTTTGGGTTAGATCAACACTAGGGAAGTTGATTTAGTTGAGTTTGACAGATTTCTCTTGAATCTCTCTACTGGATCCTATTCGTTTGCCAATTTTGTGGAATGAGATTCACTGAGATTTTGAGATCGATTTCTTCTTGAGAAATGTTGTAGACATCTTCAGATATAACATATATTTTACCCAAGATTTTATGAATTTAAAAGGATAATATTTCAACTTCATTTGAAAGAAAACAAAACCCCTGTTTTTGCTGGAACTTGTAATCTTTTGGTGTTCAATGGACTTTTATCAACTCCTAGGGTCCGAATTTCGAAAGAGTTTCTTCATGAAAGTTGTTTATTACAGTTTCTAGTTTAACATAGTCAAATTTCAGAGCAAAGGGATAAGGTTTGTATCTTGAACCAAGCTGGTTTTGAAAAACGTGACTTCTGGAAACGGACACAATTCTTGTAGCGTTTTGAGCGATTTACTTCTCTCAATCCAGAAGGATCTGGGTTAAGGTGTCTTCATGAAAAATGTTCATTTAAGTGTCTTTTATGACATATTAAATTTTGGGAATTTTTCAAACTCGTTTGATTGAGTTTCTGTATTTAAACTTGGAGACATGCGAGTGGCCCTATTTCTGCTGATCGGGACCAATATTGATTTTGTGGTTGTTCTTGATGTCATGCTTGCTGAACAATGTATATGTGATGATACGTGATTAAGTGATGACTAATGATCGTGTGTTCCGATTATTAATCGTGTGTCCGTGTATGATTAATCACGTGGCCATGAGTGAGAATCATGTGATATATTTGTCTATCAAGTGGTTCAATTTTAAATCGCATGTCTTGAATTATTGATCGCATGCTTGTTGAGGCATGAGCATGTTGTATTTATGAAATTGATTGGTTTTATTACCCTAAGGCGTGAACTTTACCCGGGGTTGTGGTAAAGAGATAAGCTGGATGCGTGAACTTACGCGAGCTACCCTGAGGCGTGAACTTCACGCGGGGTTGTGGTAAAGAGATAAGCCTGAGGTGTGAACTTATGCGGGCTACCCTGAGGCGTGTTTACGTGGGGTTTAGTTGAGCCTGACGAGGCCAACTGTCGCACACCTGAGGCGTGAACTTTACACGGGTTGTGGCGAGTCGCACACTTGAGGCGTGAACTTTACGCGGCTTGTGGCGAGGACCTGAAGCGTGTTTACGCGGGTCGAGAAACATCGGAACTCAGCTTGATTGTGAATTGAAACATTGATTTGCCGCGCCTTATTATGGGACGAAATTGTGTGACATGGAATGGGACGTGTCATAAGGATATGGCCTTATAATCGGGACCTCTATGAGTGTTGATAATTGATGTGCAGTGTTCCAATCGTTGGACATGCTTGCTATATGCAAATGTTTATAAACTGTACTGATGTGCAGGAATGTGCTAAGATGAGGTAAGCATTGTTTGATGTATGTTAAGCCACCTCTAGGTGAATTTTCTTCTTAATTGGGCCGTAGGGGGTAACTCGTTGAGACATTGTCTCAACTTAACATTATTTTGTAGGTCCCTAGTTGGAGGTACGTCCCATGCGATAGGAAGTACCGTAGGTGATGATTTTGGAGCACACCTTTCGGATGGACCTGGAGCATGTGGCTGTAGATCTCGGAGTTTAGATAGTTTTGTAAATCATTTTTAGTCTTTTGTGTATTTAAACTAGAGATTGTTTGTGAGAATTGGTTGTCCTACTTTTCTATCCCATGTTTGATTGTTGTCAGGGGATTGTCTAATTCGCTTCCGCATGTGCATAATCGATTGGGTCGGCGACGCGTCCTGGGAACGTTGCAATTTAAATAGACCATTGAGGGATGTGTGCGCTCTCGAGGTTCGGGACGTGACACTCCTCATCCAACCCATGTATTCAATCATGCAATTAAACCATTCAATGTCTTTCAATTAGGCTAGCTAGCCTCTTAATCATTCTCCCTATCATCTCATCATCGATATTATATACTCGGCTATACTTGGCCCCATTCATCCAAACACACAATCCAACCATTCAAATAATTTCAATAATTCTACTAAAACAGTAAGTGCGCCTAATATAAGGTTAAAGTCCACTCACAGTTTGTTTCTCACAAATCACGATCGGCTCACGGCGACACGCTTTCTCATACTTCCGATTGTGCTCAAACTTGGTACGGCTTTCCAATTTCCAATTCGACACCACATGAGGGATGGTCTAGCTCCAAGACATCTCCAGCAAGATTTAGGTGAGGCTCCAACGAGCCCTCCAGTGGCAGTCCTTAGCCGTAGGAGGCTGGTCGAGCTCGTTGGTGGTGTTGGCCAGTGAAGAAACGGCTTCGATCGGGCTAAGATCTGATGGAAATACTCGTTTCTCTCAATCGGGTATGGAATTGGGTCGACAGGGGAGGCAGTCGGGTCGTAGCTCGATTCACCCTTTGTAGGCCAAATCGGTGATAACGACTGGCTGGGCTTTGTAGAGGAAACTCTCACAAGTCTTTTCCGACCGGTGGCAGCAACTGAGGTGGTCGGAGGAGGAAGAAACAACTCACTGATGGCGGAGGGTCATGGCTAGGGTTTTAGAGAGGGCAACTGGACTTTGGGACTAATTTATCTCAAATGGCTTGGTGCCAACGGCCACAACCAGTAGATTTGGGTTCAAGGGATTCCCAGGAAGCTTTCCTAAGTGGTGGCCGTGGTTGGGTGTCATCAGAGTGCGCATGATGGCCACTCATAGCCACGCCGACAAGATGGGTCTCTCTTAGCTTTAGGGGTTCCTCCGGTGGCTTCTGAACTAAATCAATCGGAACGACGGCCACCACGGGATCGAAATAACTCCTAGGGATGGCTATGAGGTAGTGGTTCGACCTGGGCATCGCCAGAACGGCCCAAACTCCGACGAGCCTAAATTTGGAAAACTTGGTGAATAGTGTCGCAAGGGCTTCTTTCAGGGGCTCCCAACAGTGAACGAGGTGGAGACAAGGGTGGCGGTTGGTCGAGGCTAATAGGTGGTGTCACATGGAAGCCAACGCCACCGACAGCACTCCAAATGGTGGCCGGACGAGGGAGAACAAGCAACGCGAAGGGGAGTGCTCGCTCGGGTGGGAGAATAGTGGGTAGCTTGTGTGGGGGAAGAAGGCGCATCATCGAGGCCAGCTGGTGGCCACCCATTGGCCGTCACTTAGGGTGACTGGATGCCTATAGCCATCGATGGGACCGTTCCTGCACGTGCACGCCACGTGCTTGACAAAAGGTCGGAAAGAGAGGCAGAAAGGAAGAAGGGGCTGGACTAGGCTGGTTCTCCACAGGTCGAGTTGGGTTTACTCCGGATCCGGATCGGGTCTGACTGGTCCTAGCCGATCAACAATTGACCATGGACCGTTGACCAAAAAGAAACTTTTCCAAATTCTTCTAAAATTGCCCTAGCTCCAAAATTCACTTCTTTTGGGGCCAATATGCAAATATCTAAAAGTCGGGGAACCAAAACACGATTTTCAAAAGTCCGAATCATCTAAAGCAAATTTTCGCGGTTAATCTGGGATACTCTCAAGAGCAATGGGCCACTAACTAAATCCGTAAATTCATTCAATTGGACCTCAAAAAGTGGGGTCGAAAGCGGACTATTACAGAATACTTTCATTATGCTTGGTTTATAAGACTTTCATTATGTTATAGAAGACTTTCATTAAGCGCACGTTGATCACCATAAACTCAGTGCAGTGCATGCGCTATTATTTTCGTTCTTTGCTTGCAAACAGAGAAAAATGTCAGCAAATAGTTAAATGCATCCATTTACTTCTGAAATATATTGGAGAACAAACTCATAAGTTGTACAATCTAAAATAATAATAATAATAATAATAAACACAAACTAGATATGATAAGTTCTTGAAATGGTAAATGCTTTGAGGTAAGCGAAGCGAATAAAGACAATCTGGGAGGATTTTTACTTTACTAGTAATAATTTGTTTAAAGGACCGAAATTAGAATGGGTTAAATTAAGATAGAAAAATTCATCAATTAATAGTAAGAAATATACTAAAGAACAGAAATTGGAGCACTCCAATAAGAAGTCACATTGGGCTTTTCCCAGCACATCTCTTGACGAAAATGTTGCATCGCCTCCCGATTGCTACCCAAAACTCCAAGATGATGGAACTTTTAGCAAGATCCCTCAACTACCCTTCGGCTAAAGGAATGATCCAACTATAGTTTGCTCTACCACATAACCTTACCTTTCAATTTGGGTGCACCTACTCCAAAACAACTAGTTATGCATCGAGTGAAAATACAGCAATGTTATAAGTGTAGAACCTACTGTGGCGCACAACCTGGCCCTTGCGATAGCACCCCCTTGTAGACTAATTACTTACTGGGCCTTCTAAGAGTGGTCCTCACACCTCATACATTAACACACTAGATGCACTCATCCAAGAGATAAACTATACCTAAGTGTTGCGCATTTTATACCTCAGCTAGATGAATGCACTCTTTCTAAATACAATCATTTATATTGGGGAAGAATCATACAACGATTAACCAAGAACTAGACCAAATCCAGGATCAATATCGCCCGCCCCCCCAAAACTAAATTGAGTGAAATCAACTTAACCCTAGCAACAAATAGCCAATACAAGTTCGCAATAAATAAATACAATGTTGAATAATAAAGCAATAACATCAATATTTACGTGCAAAACCCAATGAGGATAATCTATTCCAATAATCACCAAGAATAGTCAGATACACGAAGTATTCTTTTTTAGTTACACACTAGAGGCTCAACATCACCAAAACAATAGTGTTTTCTCACCACAAAAGGTGGATTCACATAAATGAAGCAAGAACACCCACACCGCAATTGGAGATTTTGGAGGAGATTCTCAATGATCAACTTGTAATCCTTGGTCCTAAGAACAATATACTGAAATTTGAGACAATTCTATCAACGTTTAGCCTTTGAATCAAAACTGCAAAATTGTGCCCATTTTCTTCCTCTAACTCTCTAGTCTCATACTGTCGTTCTTTTTTTCGTCTTCCGTAAGGTTACAAAAACCATCCCTCTTTTCTTTCTTTTATCGTTTGACTAATCTCTTTTTTATAAGTTAGTGGGGACCTACAAATGAGGTGGATCCGGCTAATAAATCTCGCTCTTCACCTCATGTGGGGAGTTCCATCATGCCCACTTTGTTTCTATAAGACCCGCTTTGTTTCTATAAGAGTCAAGTTTCACCATGGGCAAGACTTTGGTCATCATATCATACCCATTGTTATCAGTATGAACCTTCTCAAGTAGAAAGAGCTTCTCTTCTAATTTCTTACAGATCAAATGATACTTCACATCAATATGCTTCGCTAGTGAATGCAATACTGATTTTTGGTAAGATTGATAGCACTCATGCCATCACAATACATAACAAACTTCAATTGCTTCAAGCCAAACTCTTGTAGGAATTTATGCATCCATAAGAGTTCCTTACCTCTTTTGATGATATACTCTGCTTCAGTCATAGACAAAGTGACATATATTTTGCAATTTGGATTTCCACGAGATAGCTCCCCCTACAAAAGTCATTCTATAGCCTAAAGTAGATTTTTGAGAGTCAACGTCACTAGCATGGTCCGTATATACGTGGCCACTCAGTTGAGACTTTCCATTTCCGCAATACAAGCAATATTTGGAAGTGCCAGTAAGATACCTTAAAATCCATTTCACAATGATCTAATGCCCTTTACCTGTATTTGAGAGAAACCTACTCACAACACCGACTACATAAGCAATATCCACTCTTGTACAAATGATGGCATACATCAAACTACCAATGGCTGATGCACAAGGAATCTTCATTATCTCTTATTTCTTTTTCTCACTTGTAGGACAATCTTCACTACTTAACTTGAAATGACTAGCAAGTGGAGTATTTATCGGTTTATATGTACTTATGTTCACAACACCTTCTCATTGTAGATCTATTGGGATAGCCAAAATTTAATGTTCTTTCTATTACAAGTAATTTTCATGCCAATTATTTGTTTAGCAGGATCTAAATTTTTCATTGCAAAAGCTCTACTTAACACATTTTTCAAGCTCTTGATTTTCTTAGCATTAAATTCAACAATCAACATGTCATCTATATAGAGTAGGAGGATAAGAACATCAATATCTGAAAATCTTTTCATAAAGACGCAAGAATCAGAGTTGGTCTTACCATAGCCATTATTTTTCATGAATGATTCAAACTTCATATACCACTGTCTTGACATTTACTTGAGACTATATATGCTTTTTCTCAACCTATATATAAGATATTTCTTGCCTTCAACTTTGAAACTCTCCGATGTTCCATCTATATTTATTCTTCTAAATTTACATGAAGAAAAGATGTCTTTACATCAAGCTATTCATTTTTTAAATTCAAGGCTACGGCTATCCCAAGAACAAATTGACTAGAAAGCATCTTTACAACTTGTGAAAATATTTCTTCAAAGTCAATTCATTTCTTTTGATGAAAGCCCTTCACAACAAGCCTTGCCTTGTATCATGATTGCAAACTACTTTCTTCGTCTTCAACTTGTACACCCACTTATTATTGTTGTCAAAAGGAGCTTGTTAATGAGGACCTCCCATGCACCAGTTAACGAAATATGTGATTAGTTTATTGAAAATTGTAACTTTCTTTATATACTGGAAACAAGAAATTAGTGGCAAATTCCTAATCAAATTGATCATTTCATATAAGAATAAGCTTCAAGTATACTAGTCCATTATGATTCATTGGCTCCATGCACTTTCACTTGATACTTGTTGTAATGATGAATGGCTTATCTTACCGTGACTTCATTTGACTTCTCAAAACTTATGTCAGCTCATTTGTGGAGGCACAAAGAATCGATTGTTTTCTCGACAATGCTAACAAAAGCTCGGAGTGAGGAAGTTAGGACAAGTTCTCACAACAATTACCTATTCTACACTTCACATAAACACCACCAAGTATAGTAAGCGATGATTTATCTTGATAGGGCTGGAAAAGGAAAGTTGAAGAGGAACTCGAAAACTTTAAAATTTCCCTCTTGTTGCCTTCTTGATAAAATTCTCAAGGTAGATTAATTTTCCACCCTAACTTCCATTCTTCCCAACCTCTCTTGATCCCCAAAATGACCTTCGAATTAGTCTAACCCCCCCCCCACCCCCCCCCCCCCCCCCCCCCCCCCCAAAAGAAAGCGCCTTCTCAATGGTCACGCTTCTTAAATACGACAAAAACCGAGCTTGAGGTCTCTGTCACGGCTGACCTCACTTCTTCAGCTCTCTCCCTCGGGTACCATCTAAAACCCTCTTCTTTAATATTTCTTGCGAAGGGTAATTGTCCAACCTCCTTTGCCGAAACACACGTTTTTAGCGTGATGAATTCCACCGAAATAGCACGTCTTCCGCCATCGATTTCCACTTTGTTTACCGCAATCTTCAGATCAGCAATCGGTTCTAATCCGGAGGAAAATGACAAGCCTGTGCCGGAATCTTGTCAAACTCGAGAGCGATTGAGTTTCCATCCCTCTTACGATTATTTTATTGACACTAAAGCGGTGTGGACGGTCAAAAATGCTTAACAATGCTCGATTTTTGGGTAAATATAATATTAAGTCGATGGCAGCTCGCCTAGGTTTTTGAATTGATCTTCTGGGGCAGCCTGCTGCTGACCTTTGTTATCGCCTGGTGTGTCCGGCTTGAATTGAATTAGTCCAATTTCTAGTCATCATATTCTTGGCTTGTTTAGCGGAGAGCACATAACTCTGCTGCACTGCCGGGTGCCAAGTGTGCTGTTGATTATATGAGTGTGTTTACCGAAGAAGGTTATCCAGGATTTTAAGTCTGACATGAAGCCCTGGATCAGTAGATGTGCAATTTGTTCAGTGCATAGTTTGCCTGCTTCGTTTAAGGCACTTCGCAGAAACTTTGATTGTGTGATTGCCTAGTTTCAATCCGTTGCAAGTTTGTGTTGGTTGAGCTCGATTTATGGCTGGTTTACTTGTCGTACAGTGAATGCAAGCAGTCAAGGGTAAGGGAGGAGAAAATATTCAATGGTTAGCAAGTGCCATGTCAATTGCCGAAGTGGTGCGCATTTCTTACTTATATCCAATTATAAGTCGACACGTGTCTACTGAGGTGAAATAAAAAATAAAAAAATATTTTTTTTATTCCTCCTTCCTCTCTGCAGATCTGGTTTCCAGTGAGAGTTGTTTCGAATCATTTAAATTTTATTTATGTTTAAAATGATTTGAATGATGAAATTAACGCGAGCCTTTGTAAAATTGCCTACCTTTGTGGTTTTCTTTTTTATTTTCCTTTTCGATTTTCTATGTTGCTCTCCTATTGAACGTGAATAATTGTTTCCGTCGTCTTATCTGGTTAGGTTTATCCGGCCTTGCATGGTGATGGTCTCACTTGGCTTATTACGTACTGGACAGTAAGAAATTAAACATCAATAATACAATGATCATGATTTTTTTCTATGAATAAAATTTATTGCAATAAGCTAACTATGCCGTGTGAATTTTTCCAATTGGTCACGTATTGGGGGGTAATAGGGGAATGGTTTCCGCGACGGGTGCTTCAACATCCTCTGTCCAGGGTTCGTGCAAATACATAAGATATTGACTCCTAACAGTCCCATCAAACCGACGTCCACATGTGGCGGACAACAGTACGAGATTAGAGTCCATGTCGAGCAGGACTCTCGCGAAGGGAATTGGTGGCTCGTGGTGAACCGAGACATCGCCATCGGGTACTGGCCGAAGGAGCTGTTCGTCAACTTATGTACCACCTAATGCAGCTGTCTCAATTTTCTTAAGTACCAACTAAAGAAGCGTCGCCGGGTAACGACGAATCTGCAGTCACCACCAAGATCTATTATGCCGGCCATGCCTGCTCGCCAACGAATCGGTTGAGCCTTACTTGATTGCGGGAATCAATGAGAATTTAATTAAGTCAAAAGATTTAGACGCCACGAGTCCGGAAGCGGAATATGGATGAAACGCCCCAAGCTCTTGTTCTATCCATGCAGATATCTCCACGACCCTTCTCTTCATTCACAAACATGGAGTCCTCTTTCTCGTTTCCAACCTCTGCCCTCGCCGGCATGATCTTCGCTTTCGCAATGTTTCTCTATTTCATCGCTTCGCCACTGACAAGAACAAAGAAAAACAGAGGAAGTGTTGACGGCCGTAAAGAAGCCTCCTTGCCTGAAGCCGGCAATGCGTGGCCTTTGATTGGCCATCTCGATCTCTTAGGAGGCCCGGTGCCGCCCCATATAGTCCTAGCAAACATGGCTGACAAGTACGGGCCGATCTTCACAGTCAAGATGCGTATTCATCGGGTGTTGATCGTTAGTAATTGGCAGTGCCTTACCGTGAACGACAGGGTCTTTGCGACTCGACCCAAGTCTGTTAGCTCCGAGGTGATGGGCTACAACTATGCCATGGTTGGCCTTGCTCCCTACGGCCCTTATTGACGCCATGCGCGTAAGATCCCCATTCTGGAGCTCCTCTCCAACCGCCGGTTGGAATTGCTCAAGCACCTCAGGGAATCAGAGGTCCAAGCATCGATAAACCACATATATAAGCTATGCATGGAAAACCCCACTGGAGCACCAAAGAAGGTGTTGGTCGACATGAAGCGATGGTTTGGTGACATAACTCTAAATGTGGTGGTTAGGATGATAGCTGGGAAACGATATGAGGACAAACGAGACGAGAAGGGTCGAGAGGCTTTGAGGGAGTTCATTGATTTAGCAGGGAGGTTCATAGAATCTGATGCATTCCCGATTTTAAGGTGGTTGGATTGGGACGGGTATGAGAAGAAGATGATTAAGACGGCCCAAGAGCTTGACCGTGAAGTTCAAGGATGGCTAAATGAGCACAAACGCAGAAGAAACACTAACAATACACGTGGGAATAACAAGGACAACGACCAAGATTTCATGGACGTGTTGCTCTCCAGTGTAAATGACGCCGAAGAACTTCCTGATCACGATGCCGATACTTTCATTAAAGCAACATGCGCGGTAAGTTTATTTAGCATAATCATTACCGCAGATTCAATAGAAAGCATTTGATACGGTAGATTTGATTTTTCGAAATTCACAAATCAGATTTTAGTGTACATGACTTGGATAAACATCCATCTAAGTTTTGTTTTGTATAAATAGTCCTGGAGGCATGCCCTGTGTTTTCTAAAGCCTTTTTCCTTGATTTCAAGAACCAACTCTTTTTCCCCGATTTGGGCGAACATATGGCATGCATAAGAAAAGCTTTACACAGACCCTCAGTATCCAAAACAAGAAACTTTAAGTGGGCACTTTGTCATTCGTACACAAGTACAAAAAGTGCCTCGTAATGACACTGGTCCTTTCGCTCTCCTGTCGCAGTGGGATAGACTTCTGGCACAGTGTGCATTAGGATAAGATCATAGAAAATTGCTCTGGATTCGAAATGTCTCACCCACAATGAAAAGAAAAAACTTTCGACTTGCAACCAAACAATAAAAAATAAAAACAAGAAAAAGATCAAATAAGCTCCGATAAGACAATCCTTTAAGGTGGGGGAACAGAGAAAAACAGGACAATAATGCCAACGATGATAGAATGGCTAGGTTCTTTCCCTACAGGTGGAACAGATCAAATCATGTAATTCAACTGTTAGAAGATCGCATATAACACACAGTATAAGACCTAATTGTTTTTCTCTAAGAAAGTTTGCAGTCACATGAAAAAAGAAAAACGCCCTTCGAACTTAAGGGCTATCATGAAGCATTTTAATATCTCCTAATGTATTCTGATCAGTTCAAGAGTCTCATTGACTTTTTAAAGTGAAACACAGAACAGACAATGTCATTATCCCATGGATTGGTCGACAGCATACACGTCAAACCATTTGACAAAAGATTAAACAAAAGTACTGATTCATATTTTACACCTAAGGCATCAAGATTCGTCATTCAAGTCGTTGACAATCCGTTACTTTGCAAACGCTCATTTTAGCTGGTTCAGACACTACCGCAGTTTCTTTGACATGGGCCTTGTCTTTGTTACTCAACCATCGTGAAGTCCTAAAGAAGGCCCAACATGAACTAGATACTCAAATCGGTAGAGAAAAGCCAATAAAAGAAACGGACCTCAGGAATTTGGTCTACCTACAGGCCATCATCAAGGAAACCCTGCGTTTGTATCCAGCAGGCCCACTTGGCATCGCACACAAGTCCATGGAAGACTGCATTGTGGACCTATCACGTCCCAAAGGGCACTCGTCTCCTCTTTAACTTCTTCAAGATCCATCGAGACCCAAAAGTATAGCCGGATCCTCTTAAATTCCGGCTGGAGAGATTCTTGACCACCCATAAAGATTTCGACATCCGAGGTCAAAATTTCGAGCTGATACCATTTGGGAGCTGCCGGAGAATGTGCCTTGGAGTCAATTTAGCCATGCAACTACTGTCATTGTCCCTTGCTGCTCTTCTGCACGGGTTTGATGTTACAACATTGGCAGATGAACCGGTTGACATGGT
The DNA here is from genome assembly GCA_030064385.1 of Melaleuca quinquenervia. Classification (NCBI taxonomy): domain Eukaryota; kingdom Viridiplantae; phylum Streptophyta; class Magnoliopsida; order Myrtales; family Myrtaceae; genus Melaleuca; species Melaleuca quinquenervia. The sequence goes on from CM057723.1 coordinate 15,906,990, forward strand.
TGAGGCAATCGGAATGACAAATCTCAAAGCTACCCCACTTGAAGTCCTCGCAACTCCACGCCTACCGGAGCACACATACCAATGACTCTCCTCTAATAATGGCTAAATACTCAGGCTCAACATCTGAAGAGCCTCTCTAGCATGTACCCACTCAAGTGTCTTTGCTTTTTTTTTTTTTTTTGCATTTCTTTATTCCAAATTTCTAGGCAAGCTCCCTTACATATTTCTATTGGCAAATGAAAGTACCATCTTTTGTTATTTCACTTGAAGTCTAAGGAAGATATTCTATTTTCCTATAATACTCATCTCGAACTAACTATGCATGATATAAGAAAATTCTTTGCACACTTGCTTGTTAAATGAACTAAAATATGAATATCTCTCTAGATTGGTTTCACAATATAATACCATATTGTCACATCCTAAAGGATCTCTCAAGACTGCGCGTGACACTTAAGACCGACCGAAATAGAAAGAATTGAGTTTTGATCAAATTGAGCTAGCCACAAAATAGACAATTGGAACAAACCAAAGGGAAAGAAATGGAAATTGTGAAATTTGAGAGCCCCGAAGACCCCGTCGTGAATATGTCGTCGCCCTGAGCTCTATCCATCTATCTGAGGCATTTGAATTTGAGGCAATATAGAAGTTTTCTAAACTATTCTTTTGATTTAGAAAACGGGTGAGACCAAGATTCAACATTTGAACTTGATTTCAAAATTTTTAGAATTGATTTTCTAAATTGATTATAACGTGACTAGATTTTGAGTCTTGACCTCGAAACTGTCTAGTTGACCCTTTTGACCTTTAGATGGAGACGAGTAGACACGACACCGAGATCAACGAGTCATCACCAACGCCGACCAGCTAGTGCCACCGACTAACCAACGCCAACCGGCCAAGCCGCCGATGACAACGTTGGCCACCGTCTGTTCACCCTTTCTCTCCTTCCATTTGTCCCTCCACTTGTCATTTTGCATTTTTGATTTTTAAAAAGGGAAAAAGGAGACATCTTTTAGAGGTTTTGTGACACTTGGCACACATGCAAAAAGGAAATTAATATTTTAATGAGAGAATCTTACTATATAGTATTTTAATCAAGGGTTATCTTATATTTATTAAATTCATTTTGGACACATTTGACAAATGAGAACCATGCACCACCCTTCTTCTTTCTTTTTCTACTTCTTTCCCTTCTTTTCTCTTTGACCGAACCTACTCCATTTCCTCTTGATTTTCAGCCACTTCATGGATTAAAATAAAAGATTGACTTTTATTGACAAATCACTTGCCATGTGGTAAACATGCAAGAAAGGTCTTGAAATAAAAGGTTTAAGTTTTAAAAATTGAAAAACTTGCTCCCTACTTCTCTTAATTTGTCTATTATCCCTTGTCTTTGATCCTATTTGATTTAAAAGGGAAATTAAATGATGATTATGGCCGAACCACCCCTCCTTTAAACTTTTCAACCACCTCTTCAATTTCAAAGGAAAGTCAAGCTTTTAGGAAGCCTTTTTGACACTTGTACTTCATGCAAGAAAATCTTGGCCTTTGAAATAAGCATTTGAACATTTTGAAAGGGACTTGGCTAAACCACTTCTCCCTCTTCTTCCCCAATTTTTGGTCGAGTCTTGAATTGAAGGAAAAGGACAAGCTTTTGAACCTCCTTGACACTTGTCTTTCATGCAAAAGAGAGTTTGACTTTGAAAATGGCAATTGGACACCTTGAATGGACCTTGGCCAAACCACTCCTCTTCTCTTCTCCTTGGTTGTCTTCTCTTTGCTTGTCTCTTGCATTTGGATGTCTTATGGTTCCAAGGGAAGTCATGATAGCCTTCTTGGAAAAACAAGGACCAATCTAACCCTCTCATTTTGCCCCATTGCTTGTTCTAATCAAAACAAAACCTTGTGGAGTCCAAGAGGAGCATGAAAACCAAACGCCCCTTCCTTCTTCCCTCTTCCTTTCGTCCTCTTCTCTTGTCCATTCCTCCTTGTCTTTTCCCTCTTGTCCTCTTACCTTTACTTCTTATTGTTCAAATCAAGAAAGGGAAGCCATCATGATGACCTAGGGAAGGAAAAATCTGAACCATCCCTTCCTCCTCTCTTCTTTTTCTCTTGTCTATTCCTCCTTGTCTTCTTTTCTTTTGAATCAAAGCTATGATGACAACTTGGAGAGCAAGGCTGAACCAACCCCCTCCATCTCCTTTCCTCTTGTCCTTTTCTTCTTGTTCTAGTTCAATTGGAATCCCAAAGAGCCATCATGAAAGATAGCTTTCTTGGAGATTGAAGAAAGCATGCAAGGCGACTCTCTCTTTTTCCCCCTCCTTTCCCTCCTCTTTTCCTTGTTTCACACTAGACATCGCCCTCTCCTCTCTCTCTCGCAACAAGCTCTCTCCCTTCTCTCTTCTTCTCTTCTTCTCTTGTTCATCATGACCTTCATCTTGAGAAGAAGGATGAAGCCACTTGGCTTCCATGCACCAAGAGGAGATCACTTAGGCCATCATTTCATGGAAACTAGGCCAAGCTTTTCCAGCTTTTTAGATGGAGTTTGGGCAACCAAGGGAGCCGGCCACCACCTCCATTCTTGGCCAATCGGAGTTACCTCTTCCTCCACCAATCAACGACCATGCATGGAGGAGCTCCACCGCCACTTGTCACCTCCAATGGGGCAGCCAAGAGCCCTATTTGAACTACCCTTCCTTCTTCAATCTCCCACTTTACTTCTCAAACTTTCAAGATAGAAAGAGAGTGAGAGATTGAGACTGAGAAGAGCCAAAGCTGCAACCATTCGTCTGCCAAGCCACTGCCGTCTATCGTCCTCCGTTCGCCGTCCTTCACCAAGCCAAGACCGAGTCACCACGGCCGTCACACTTCTTCTTCTACTCCTTTTTCTTGTCCTTGATCATAATTCGTAGAAGAACCGTCGACATCAAGCCGAGATCAATGAGCCGTCAACCTCCTCTTTGAGTTCAAATTAATACCGGTTTAAGCAAGTGACCTCTAGTTCATAAGCTAGGAGAGTCCTCGTCTCCTAGGATTATTTTCCTTGTTTGGAAACCTAAAATGGTCCGTGTTTTGACTAGACGGCATGCATTTGATGATGGTATGATTACATGCATCATAGGGCCGCTTAGTGTTTGAGAAAGCTCTAGGATTGCATTAGCTTTCAAATAGTAGGTTGCATGGATCAATGTTTAGCCGAGTTAGCATGGAAAAGGACATGTGCAGCAAGGCCGGGCATTGATCTTGCTAAGGATAAGATGGTGTCTGATGTTGTACCTATGCAAGTATGGCATATTTTAGTTGATATGCTATGGCAGTATGATCGAAAGGAACATCATGACGGATACACTAAGCGATATCCACTGGTGATGAATTAGAAGACTTACACATTGGTACTAATGACACCTACTGAAGTGCATGAAGATAATTGAAACTACAACATGAGGTTGAAAAAAAGAAAAAAAAGTGATAAAACTAAGGGGTTGCATAGAAATTCAGAAATGCAAGCAAAATAAGAGGAAAAGAAGAGTGGAGTAGTAAAAACTAAGGGAAAAAGAGAGAAAAAAGAAAAGAAAGAAAAGAATTTCTATGCAAAATCGAGTGAAATGATGAGAGCTTTAATTCTGGACCGACCAATACTTATATTTTTGTACAAAAAGGCACTGTTTACTACTAATGAACTTAACCCAAATTTACCAAGTTATGTCGTGTATTAGTTACAGGAATTTGAAGATGTCTTTCCTAATAGGTTTATGGAGGTTTACCACCGATTATATGCATAGAGTATCAAATCGATTTGATTCTTAGTGTACCATTACCTAATCAATCCATGTATCGAAGCAATCTTGAAGAGATAAAGTAACTTCAACAGCAAGTTAGTGAATTATCAAAGAAAGTATATGTGAGAGAGTCTCTCAGCCCATGCGATGTTCCTGTTTTGATAGTGTCTAAGAAGGATGGGTCTTGGCAAATATAGGTTGATTATCGAATAATCAATAATATAACGGTAAAGTATCGACATCATATTCCTAGGTTAGATGACATGTTGGATGAATTGCATGGAGTTTGCATATTTACTAAAATTAATCTGAAAAGTGGTTATTATGAGATTAAGATGAAAGAGGGGGATGAATGGAAAACTGCATTTAAAAACAAGGTATGAGTTGTATGAGTAGTTAGTCATGCCATTTGGCTTAACAAATGTACCTAGTACTTTTATGCGACTTATGAATCATGTTTTACGTGTTTTTATTGGTCGATTTGTACTTGTCTACTTTGATGATATCTTGATATATAGTTGAAGCATTGATGACCATATTGAGCATGTACGAGCTGTTTTACAGATTTTAAGGGCTAAACAATTATATGCTAACCTAAAGAACTATTGTTTTGTAACTGACAAATTAGTATTTCTAAGCTTTGTTACTAGTGTTGATGGAATACAAGTTGATGAAGAAAAGGTGAAAACAATCCGTGAATGGCCAACACCCAAGACAGTAGAAGAGGTACATAGCTTTTATGGTTTAGCCAATTTCTATCGTGAATTTGTAAAAGATTTCAACACCATCACCGCACATTTAATCGAGGTTATCAAGAAGCACGCGGGTTTACTTTTGAGATAGAATACAATACTTCTGGTACATGTATTAGAGCTGTGTTGATGAAACAAGGATGTCCCATAGCATATTTTAGCGAGAAGTTAAGTGGAACATCATTGAATTATTCGATTTACGATAAGGAGATGTATACTTTGGTGCAAGCTCTAAAGACTTGGCAACATTACTTATGGTTAAAGGGGTTTGTGATACACACTGACCACGAGACTTTAAAGTATTTGAAGGAGCGGCAAAAATTAAACAAAAAATATGCCAAATGGATGGAGTTCATTGAGACTTTTCCATATGTAATCAAGTACAAAAAGGGTAAAGAAAATGTGGTAGTCGATGCACTTTCTTGAAGGTATGTAATTCTAACTACTCTGGGAGCAAAATGTTTAGGTTTTGAGCATATCAAGGGTTTATACACTAACGATGATGATTTTGGGAGAGTATTTGAAACTTGTGAGTATGTTGCGTTTGAAAAGTTTTATATATCTTCGTGAAAAAAGTTGTGTGTGCCCAAATACTCTTTGAGTGAGTTGTTAGTGTAAGAGGCACATAGTGGTGGTTTAATGGGGCATTTTGGAATCAATAAGACTTATGAAGTGCTGTATGAATATTCTTATTGGCCACACATGAAACGAAATTAAATTTGTAAGAGATGTATCGCATGTAAATAGGCTAATTCTACAACTAAACCACATGGTTTGTATATACCTTTGCCTATTCCGACGAATCATTGGGTTGACATTTCTATAGATTTTGTGTTCGGATTGCCTAGGTCAAAGCATGACAGTGATTCTATTTTTGTAGTTTTTGATCGATTTTCAAATGGCCCATTTTGTACCTTAATATAAATTTGATGATGCGTTGCATGTTGCTGAATTGTTCTTTCGTGAGATTATACGTTTGCATGGCATGCCTAGATTTGTTGTTTCTGATCAAAATTATAAATTTCTTAGCTACTTTTGAAAGAGGTTAGGTACATAACTTTTATTTTCTACTACTTGTCATTCACAAACTGATGGTCACATTGAAATAGTTAATAGGACTTTAGGGACATTATTGCGTGATATCATTGCAAAGAACATTAAGTTTTAGGAAGACTGTTTACTGCATGTTGAGTTTGTTTATAATAGGAGCGTGTATTTTGCTACTAAATTCACACCGTTTAAGGCTGTCTATGATTTTAATCCCTTAACTCCATTTAATTTGACCCCTTTGCCTATTGATGAGCGTGTGGATTTAGATGGTGCTAAGAAAGCTGAATTTGTAAATGCTTTGCACAACAAGACACGGCTGAATATTGAGCACAATAAAGAGCAATATGCAAAGCAAGCCAACAAGAGGCGTAAGAAAGTAGTGTTTGAGCCTAGCAATTGAGTTTGGGTTCATATGCGCATAGAGCGTATTCCCAAACAACGTCGTTCTAAATTTCTGTCACAATGGGATGGACCATTCATAGTGTTGGAAAGAGTCAACGATAATGCTTATAAACTCAACCTTCCGTTTTCAATATTTTTTATTTGACTCTTTTTGATGCAAACATTGATTTGAGGGAAAATCCTTTGCATAAGGGAGGGAATGATGAGGACATTGAACCCAATCAAGGAGGAAGTGTTAGGGATCCATTATTCTATTTGTAAAGCCCAATCACTTGAGCAGGAGAAAAGGAATTCAAACAGACTGTTGGCATTATGGTTCAAGATATTTGGCAATGAGACAATTCGGATTTGAAACTCAAATATTCTAAAACTCCCTAGCGTAACATGATTATTTTTTGTCTAGTGAATTCCAAAGGAGTTTCAACTTGATGAACTTCGAATTTGCTCAAATTTAGATAGACACTTGAAAACGGGCCACTGATCAATACACACTACTTTAGTAGTGCTTGGTGACATTTTTTAGCAATTTGAAGTCATTTATATTGATTTTTAGGCCATTTCCATTTTGGAACGAGTTTCTATTAATTATGGTTATTTTTGTAATTATAATCATAGTAGAATTAGGATTAGGACTTTTTATTTATTTATATTATTATTTTTAATTCGAATCTTAATAGGATTAGGGTTAGGGTAACACCCTATAAGGTAACTTATAGGTTTCTAAAAGATAGACAATTTTACACATAATTTTATACAAAGAGGTTTTCTCCTTTGAGTTTTTTTTACTAGATCTTATCAAGATTTCCTTGTGATAATCGAATTTAACTTATCAAATAAGATCGTGAATTATCCTATTCAAGACGTTGTAGCATGGATTGGTTGACACCGTCAAAAGGTTGCATTCATTACTAAAATTAGCAATCACAGGTTTGATTAGGGATTAAGGTGAGCAATTCAACTTACGGATCTTCATAAAACGATCACTTCGGCTTCAAATATAGAGATATATATCAAGGAGCCTGTGGGTGATGGTCGTCATCAGTGGAGCAACTCCAATCAACTCTTGGTGTGTGCAACCCGAAAGGTAGGGAGTTCAGGTCCAAATTGGGCAAAATTGGGTCACGGCCAAATTCAAGCCGCTGGCACAAAATAGACAAGGAGAACATATTGGGCAATGATCATAGGGAGCCCAGGAACATTTCCTAATCGATGGCAATGTCTGGGTAGCCCCGAACAGCACGCAATGCTCGCGCATAGTGCTCCCGCCAGGAAACAGGGGAATTGAGTGTCATGCGGCAACCGACGGCTTCCAAGACAGTAACAATGGCAACCAAGGGCTCAAAAGGGCTGAGGGGACGCCTGAAGACAGGAAATGACGGCAAGGCCTTAGTGCAACAGAGTGACACGGACAACAACTGTCGTGGCCGTGACTTCGGGTAACTCCTAATGGCTCCAACGACGGGCTAAGAGAGGAAGATGTTGTAGGGAAGCCATATGAGGCATTAGCAACTTCAAGTGGTGGCCGGGAGACGAAAACAAAAGGCGAACAAAGGGCCACTCGCCTATGTGCAAAATAGGTGCTCCACGTTCCACGAGATTCGAGGGTAACAATGGCCGACCGGAGGTCATAAACCAAGGGCGAGACATTCGTTCGGCAAAGGCAAGTTTGTGGAGAAGAGGTCACTAATTGGCTCCGGCGTGGTCCCCCATCACGCGTGTTCAGCAATTGTTCAACAAAATGATGTAGAAAGAAAGAAAACTGACAAGGGAGGGAGCCGATTCCTACATGCGGTCAAATTGTTTTACTCGCGGTCGGACTGGTTCATTCACGAAAAGGCCGGTTCACTTGCGGTTTCGTTGCCTTGGGCTGAAAATTACAAAAATGCCCTTGGGCCAGTAATTTGAACTATTAAGGACCAAAATGCAAATAACCAAAGCCGAGGGACCCATTTGTAATTTTTGAAAGTCCAAAGTTGCTCAAAACGAAAATTGACGATTTAGTCCGAGATATTTTCAGGGCCTACGGGCCACTAACAAGCCCTCAGAAATGATCGAAAACAGGCCATTACAACCCTTGCCCGAATCTAGCAAAAGCCTTCATGCCCTTGCCTACAACTATTGAGGCAGGAGTGGCCTTGGTCAATGTTATCGTAGCCCCATTGGCGAGGCATGTTCTTGTTAGCTAAAATGAAAAAATAAAAATAATCAAAATGCTATTAAAAACTGTTATCGATAGCCATGTCCCAAAGGACACTCATTGTCAATGATTTCTAACCAAATTGGCTAGATTGGATTCAATTAGCAAAATATGAAAATATTTATAACTAAATTTACACAATAACAACAAATTTAAGACTTTTTCTTGTAACTTTTATGATAATCATAAATCAAAACTATAAAGTAGATTTTATTAAGCACTACCTTCAAGTATTTATTAGGTAATCAAGCAATGAAAATTTACATATTTAATATAAAGCTTTGCTCACAGCATATGTAAATTGCGATTGATCATTTGTAAAACGAATTTGTCCTTATCGAAGGCTCAACAAATATTCAGTGCCAGTTGTAAATTGAGATTTCAAGGTAGGAATAAGGAGAAAATTCAAGCTATAAAAATATCAATTTAAAGAGTAGTTAGGCAAACATACACTACTACTAGGAATTCTACTCTTTCTATTGAATAGGCGAGCTCTTTAGGGATATTATCAAATGGGTTTATTTACATACTTCACATACACTAAATCAATTGGAAAAATATATTTATGACTAAATATACACAACTATAATAAATTTAAGACGTTTTCTTATAACCCATTTGATTATCATAAATCCAAATTATACTGCATATTTTATTAAGCACTACCCATAGGTAGTCAATAGGTAATTAACCAGTGAAAACTTATACATTCAATATGAAGCTTTTCTTACAACATATGTAAATTGGAATCGATCATTTGGAAACTGAATTGTTCCTTATCGAAGGTTCAAAATATATTCAATGCAATTTATAAATTGAGATTTTTAGTTAAAAATAAGTAGATAAATCAAGCTATAAAAAATCATATTAAAGAGCAGTTAGGCAAACATACATTTGTACTAGGAATGCCACTCTTCCCATTGACTAGGTGAGCTCTTTAGGGATATTATTGAATTGGTTTGTTTACTTACTTTTTACAAATGGAATCAATTGGCAAAATATGAATATAGTTTAACTACAATTGCACAATTACAATGAATTTAAAACTTTTTCTTGTAACTTTTCTCATTATCATAAATCAAAATTATATTATTATGCACGACACCTAGGCAATCATTACGCAATCAACCAATGAAAATCCATGCATGCAATATGAAGCTTTGCTCACAACCTATGTAAATTGCAATCAATCATTTGGAAACCAAATAGTTCCTTGTCGAAGGCTAAACATAATTCAATACAATTTGTAAATTGAGATTTTAAAGTAGGAATAAGTAGACAAATCAATTCCATGTCAGTTAGTGATAGCATGTCTAAGTTCATATTTTTAGAGTTGCATGTCATGCTAGGGTAGTTGCATATTAATATTTGTCTGTCATTAGAAATAGGTCATGTAGCCAAATATCATGTCATGTTAGAGTATGGGCAATTATCGAAAAAGTCATAAACATTTTGTAATTTTGCCGATACAGTCATAAATCCTTTTTTTTTTGCTAATTTAATCATAAACCTTTTGAAATTTTTCCAATTCAGCCCTAAGCCTTTTGAAATCTTGCTAATTCAACCTTGAAAATTTCAAGGTTTATGACTAAATTGGCAAGATTTCAAAAGGTTTATGACTGAATTAGCAAAAAAAAGTTTAGAACTAAATGGTAAAGTTGCAAAAAGTTTAAGACTTTTTTGACAATTATCCATATTAGAGTGGATAACATTTTCTATGTTGTTGCATTTAAAGTAACCTTGTGTTACATGCATTGCACATAGTTTAGTTTTTATTTAAATTTAAAAGAAAAAAGATGGATTGAAATTGTGTGAAAACCATAGTTAGGTTGGATATATGTTTCTAATTAACATTTTGACGAGTTGCTTCTACTTCGAGGTAAGTAAATTCCTCTATGATTTCAGCAACTTATTCATTACTTTAATTATCGTATGTTAAATTAATGGTTATGCACCCACATGATCACCTCATGTGTCAGTTGATAGTTTAAGATTAATTCAAATTACTTGCAAAACGTATGTAAAAAATAAATGATATCAATAGTGTGTTAAAATAATCTAGCATACTCAATTTTTCGAATCCATTTAATCTTTGATTCGTATAAGTAAAGTAAATCTCCTAATACTTTATATGAGTTTCTAATTGACCCACCAAAAAATAAATTAATGGCAATTCCCAAATGGAAATGATCTCGTATATTAAACTTATTGAATTTAAGTTACAAATCGATATGGATTTAGAGAAACTCGATTTAGTTGTAAACTAAATAATCTATTAGTCAGCCCCTAAGTGGTCTAACTCAAGGGAGGGTTGCAACAATAATTAAATGATATTCTTTGCAAATCATGCCTAGGATTTAATAGGCTACCGATATAAATATCACCAGCATGTAAGTGTAACTAAAAATAAGTATGGTCATTTCCCACAACTGTAATTTCTCAATCAAAATTTTGATTAAGAAAAATATTACCCCATCTAATAGAAATAACCATTTCATCTAGCAATAGTTATGGATGGTGTCTACATGAGAAGTTATCGTCATCACTCAAACATATAGATGTAAATAGTAGAGCTTATTAAAGTGTCTCATAGGGTTTGCTTAATGGGCCATATAAGTTTTTTTTATATACCAAAACTAACCGGAAGTTGTCATGCCCGCTCCTGGACACACGGCAGTCCCCGATTACATTCTCTTCTAGCCATGGAATAGTTATGCAACATCTCAAGTAAGTTGCTGGCCTTCTTAATTATCAGAGTCGTCAACAACAAGAGCAAGGTAAATAAATTACAATTACAACCCTCGTCGTTATACTATAAACATATAACATTCTATTAATATACATTAACTTTACAAACACCAGTTTATATCCACTAATATACATCAGATTCAAAGACCTCAAAACACACTAGGAGGAGACCATAACCCGCAACTATACAATCAAAAAGTAGCGAGGACAGAAAAAGGCATTACAAGAAACAACGAAGAGAGGCCTAAAACTAATGACCAATCTAAGCCATATGCCTTAGGGGTCGATCGCACTACCCCCTATGCCTCCAGCTCGTTCAGTTCCTACTTGTTCAGCTCCTGTTTTCTCGGCTCCTCCTCCTCAGTCGACTTCTCTCCTGGTTCCATTATCATTCCTTAAATGGGGTTTATGGTGATAGGGTGAGATATAGGGATATCTTAGTGAGTATCTCCCCTATACCAAAATTAGGAATATTATCACCCTAAAGTCCCTAATTGTGTCCCTAGGGTCAAATATCATTGCTAACCGCTTAGTTGACACTTTATTCACCTCTAATAATCGTACTCGCTCACCCTGATAGTTTTTTTCACACCCAATCTACCTACAAGTCAATTAGTCAATGACAAAGACTTGGCACTAAGCCCATTCGCCCGTCAAGTTAGGGTTAGCCATATGATTAAATAACCCAATCATAAATAAATTGCATAATCAATTAAGACTGTCTACAACCGGCCTGTGATCCACACTAATCTCCTTAAATCATCGTCCCCATCATAACTCAATTATCACTAATTACGATTCCATCAACCTTCCATTAGCTATTTTGACTTCTCACCAACGATTAGAGCCCACTAACCTCCTAATCGATCCTTCCAATCACTGCATCATGGATATCCTACACCCGACCATACTCAATTCCACCATCCAGTCATGTAGTCAAGTCTTTCAAATATCTTTATATTTCTACTAAAGGGATAAGTACGCTTAATCAAGGCATAAGAGAGCCACTCACCTCAATTTGCATGTTTTAGGCGATGGGCAGTGACGCAGTTTTTTTCCCAAAACTTCGATCACGCTCGAGCTTAATGTAGACCGTCTATTTTGATTCAATAGCGCAACTGGGTGGCCTAGCCTCAGTGGAGTTTGACGACAACTCGAATGATTTTTCGGTTGCGGTCTAGTGAGATTCCTACAAGGGTTCAAGTAGATGTCCTCGGCCATAAGGGATGATCCGAGGATGTGGCTGCGATGGTGCAGGTTGGCAATGACTGAAGCAGCTCCGGCGAAGGTTCCTAGACCCGATTTAAGACTGCATGTGTCTGATCGGGGCCGAAGACGGTGGCTGGATGGCGATGGCAATCTCATCACTGGTCGAAGGTGGCTCGAGATGACGCTGAGTGGCTTGGCGGCTCGTGGGTGGCTTTGGAGGTGGCCAGACAACCCTAGAAATCGATTTGAAGCATCGATGGAAACCCTAGATCGACGAAATGACATATATTAAATTATGAAGCTCGACAATCCAACCAGAAAACAAGGACTTACTCGAACTGTGAAGGCCTTTTTGGGGGTTCTTCGAGGCGCTATAAGCAAACAAGGTGGCAACGATTGGTTGGGTCTTAAAGAAGACGTTGCAAGCTTCACAACGACACCAATATCAAGTCAAACATAGGTTGAACAGGATGTTATGGCAACCACAAGTTGGGCATTCCCATGGGTGAAGAAACGGGGGAGGTTCCATAACTAGGGGGATAATCGCGCTTGTCGATAACAAACGACGGCCTCCCATTGGCTATGGGGCACTCCAACTAGGTTCTAGGGGTAGCCAGTGTTGCAATTTGGGATTGGTTTAAAGGGTGAATGAAAAATTGTTCTCAAAAGAAAACCCTTTAGTGGAATGTGGGTCCCACATGGATAAAACAACTTTGAGTTGGTAGTGAAAAGTGTAGAAACACTTATCCCACATAAAATAGAAAGAAGGCTCTGAAGTGTTATATATGTGGTTACACTCCTTAAGAGTTATAACGTTTAAAGACAAACACTATACTTTATGCACATGCGCAGGGGGTGCAATTCTATTCTCGACGAACACGAAATTGGGCGCGAGTGTACAACCTGCATACACGAATGCAACCCCAAAAAGTAGGCTTCAAGAAAAGCCACTTTTTGCCTTATGGATTAGCAATTTCCAACTCAAAACTGTTACAAGGTTGTAAGAGTCGATTAATGACGTCGGTTACAGATTTGATGTTGTAACCGTAGACTTGATTCATCATTAATTTGTAACGGCTAATTTAGTCAGCTTATTAATCCCTTAACGTTTGTAACGGCTGAGTTAATGGCTGAAAAATGTTTCCCTCGCATATTTGTTTTATAAAAAAGGCTCTTTCATTCTTTGAGAAAAGAGGCCGAACATTCCTTTGAGAAAAAGAGCATTGTTTTCCCAATTTTCCTGCATTGCATTGTTTTAGACAATGTTGAGCAGAGAATATTGTTCAGGTTCGCTGAAAGCCTCGAAACTTTGTTGTTCGTTGCTGTTGACTATTATTTCCTGGGAGACAGACGTCCACGTAGCCTCACGTGTACTAGAAGGAGCCTCATTATGTACTGGATGGGACGAATTTATTTTAAGAAAAATGTGTCAAGCACAGGCATCGGTTACCTTATTCTATTTTCTTTCAATCTTCTTGATGTATCGTTCTATGATACTTATATATCTTATTCATAGGAATTGATGTCTTTTTGAATTGTGTATGTAGAGCAATCTCAAAGTGGATTAGGAGATTCATGCAAATCCTCTAGTGATCAGACTAAAGATGTAATCAGACTATACAGAGTCTGGAGACCACTAGACTCAAGGGACAAAGTTTGAAAATAGCTAAACTTTGCTGTCGTACTTTATTCTTATGCCATTTGAATCTTTCTGTAGACATCCTCCAACAACCTTAAAACGGATTCGTCAATTCAAATGGTTGTTGAAGTGATTGATGTCACAGTTGACAACATCACCAAAGAAGTTGTTCGTGGTGCAATCCAACAGCCTAAATGGTCTAATGTCCCTACTGCGGTAGTTGTCCACCATGGTGAGAAACTTGAGAAGTTCAACCAACTGAACTCTAAAAGTGGTGGTAAGAAATTTGAAAAGTTCAACGGATCGAACTTTAAACGGTAGTAACAAATATGTTGTTTCATCAAAGAAATATGAATCTTGCGAGATTCTTGATGGAGGAAACTCCTAAGTTATCTATTTAAGAAATGTATAAGCAAGTTGTCAATGCGCTTGAAGCTTGGAAATATTAAGACTTCCTATAAAGGAACTATGTTTTAAGTGGTATGAATGATTACTTATGCAATGTCAATTGTGCAAAACAGATAGTGAATGATCTAAGGAAATCATTGGTCCACAAATATAAATCAGAGAATGTCGGAGCAAAGAAATTTGCTATCGGGCGGTTCCTTAATTTTAAAATGATGGATTTTAAGACTGTGATTAGTCTAGTGCACGAAATCCAAGGGGTTTTACACGAAATCCATGCTAAAGGAAAGTTTGGAATTCCTCTATTAGTGGATCCATTGTGTGTTATGGAGTCTAGGGTGACCTATATGAAGGTCATGATGTTGGACATCCAGGACATGGTCGAGGACTTGTTCGAGAACACCTATTGAGTAGCGTATGGCATGTGAGAGCTAATTGCTAAGGTGCAACAGCTGAAGTCACATGTTAGAGAGCTCCAAGTGAAGGTGATGGGGACGTTCGTTACAACGGAAGAAAATCTGAAGAGGATGGGCGACTTCCTTTAAGGCCATGATGTTGGCCGTGCTATATGAAATGGAGAACCTTCTTGTCATGGTCAGTAGCTTAAACTGCTTATGTTGATTTGGATGTGCTCTAGGTAGAACAACCTTTAACGATGCTAATCTGGATTGGAGAATGTAGAGACCAATTATGTTTTGTGATTTTCTCTAGCATTGTACGCTGAAAGTTTGAGGTTGGTATATTGATGAAAGTTGTTTCTTTCATTCTTGTATATAACATATATTTATTTGGAAATTTTCGGGACTACTTTGGGCAATACTTTGTTTAAATTCCAAAAAAGGGTTCAAACTATTTTCAGAAAACTAGTTTTGACCCTGAGTAAAGTAGCCTCATTTTGAGCATGTTTTGTTGTGAATTTGAATTGATGATCTTCATGAGTTTTGTAGCTCACATCTAGGGCTACAACATGTTAAAATTTCAGATTCATACAATGAGATCCAATACCCCTTTAACATGCATTTGTGTCCGAGTTTTATTTGAAATTGACATTGTTTATCCAATCTAATGGATGTCTGGTTTTGACACTCTTACTCAATGAATTTGAGGTCGATTCCTCATGAAAGTTGTTCAAATATGTCTTAAATATTTTGTGGTGAAATATCATAATTTTTGGATAAATAAATTTTACTTTCTGATATAACAAAGTGAACAACTTATCTATGCAAACCAGCAATTATTGATGTGTGCATACTAAACATGTACTTGATTGACTTGATGCTCATGTAATATGCATATGTGTGCATTATTCTATGATGATTGTTCTTACTGTGCATGTGAGTGTGAGACATGTACATGTGCTATGAATGGTAGAGAAATGAGCAATATTACGTGGATATGATCCATAACGCCCCTATATGGTAAGGACTCCTCACGAAATGTGGGAGGAAAGCTTTTTTGTCAAGATTACCTTTTCAATAAGGTACCTCGAAAGAAAGAGGATGAAACCCTTTATGAGTTATGGAACTTAATGGAAAGGTAGAAAACTATCTTATAAACACTTGCGAGTGTGGGGGTATCTTGCAAAAGAAGCTAAGTTAGAAACCGAATGCTTTAAACCATGGTATTTTTTATGCCTCCAAATGGGAGATGCATGGATACCTAGAATTGGTGTCCGATGATCACATGAGTCACACGGATAGAGTCAATGTCGTGTACATCGAAAAGGAGATGGGAATTCTCTTGTATACATGGATGGCATCTTGGCTTTATACTTGGAGCTATGAGTGAATCTTGCAATATCATTTGCAAATTTATGGATTCATATGCATTAAGTTCACTAGCAATGCGCATGGAAACGACACACGTGTTGATCATTGTGATTTATGTGTCAAAGGTGGACTTAGCATTGGCCTTGCAATTGAGATGGTAGCAGCCTTGTGGCTGAGATGGTGGCGGCCTTGTGGTAGCACAAGGTGTTTGCAATTGAATGACTTGAGATGATAGCATTGGCAATTGTATATGCATACTATGGTTGTGATTCTTGTATTGAATCCATGTAAAATTGAACATGCGTTCACATGGTAAATAGTATGCGAATTTGCACGTGTGTTGCGTATATGCGTTTGGAAAGTCATGAGGGTAGACTCAGAATTTCCAAACTGAAGACATTCTGAGATTGTAAACGTTATGAGTCTGAAGACTGTTTGAGACTGAAGATGGCATGAAACTGTAGATGGTTTGAGACTAAAGATATTCTGAGTCTTAAGACGTTCTAAGTCAATAAATAGTTTAAGAAAGTAAACGGTCTAAGACTGAAGACAGTCTGCGTCTAAGGACGATCAAGTTTTTCAGTATGAATACTCCGCCCTTAACCCATAGATTATGAATTTTCCCGAATTGTGCACTCATAGGGCCGCAAAGATAATTGACTCGAGGAAAAAACAAAGCCATGAAGGCATTTGGAGTCCTAAAGTGGACAATGTTATTATTAGTGGTGAGGCAAAGGACGTGATAAATGTATCAACGTTTGAAAATGGCTATGTCATTATGTAGATGACATATTGATTGTTGGTAGTGATGATAAAATCTACCAAATGTGTGTTGAAATCAAGAAATGACATGAAAGAATGTCAGAAGGTCTTATGTTAAATCGGTCACACTATGTGGACAAGATTCTTGAAGAATTCAACATTAACAATTCTAGAAAAGTCTTCATCTATCTAAGGACAGAGATAAGGGTATCTCTCAAGTAGAGAGCTCTAAAGTTATTGGAAGACTAATGTACTTGATGAATAGTACTAAACCAGATATTGAACATATGATTGGTAGATATATGAGCAATGTGAAAGCTAACCATTGGAAAAGCAATAGTAGAAGTACTGAGATACTTACGATATACTCAAAATAATGATTTGCGATGTGAACTAGATGTATGAAATGAAAGACTCGAAATCTACAAGTGAATACAAATTCATTAGCTAGTGCAGCTATATATTGGAAATCCTATTATAGTTAGATCCACAATGAAAGCTTTATAGCTTTGAATTGATGTGGCGAAGAGGCTGAATGGTTAAGCCATTTAGTAGAGGATGTTCCAAAAATGAAAAATATGTGCCACTAATCTGTATACATTATGATAATCAATGTACGCTTGGAAGAGCACAGAGTGGCATGACAAATCTGGATATATATGTCGTAGACATAATATCATTAGAAAACAACTCTCAACTGTGATTATTTCTATTGGTTAAGTAAAGTCAAAGGATAATAACTAACAAGATGGTTAAACAAAAAGTTAGTTGAGAAGTTAAAAAGAGGAATGGGACTAAGCCCATAGTGGAATGATGAGTATAGAGGAAAACCCAACCTAACTGACTGGAGATCCCAAGATCTAGGTTTACAAAGGGACAACCTATCATACAGACTCATTCAGGTCACTGTGGGGGAAACACCCTCAACCCATTCATATTGTCTTGAAAGTGACCATATACAAGAAAAAGGATATCAAAATTGCTTTATTGTTGTTTAAGAAGAGCACATGAATTGCTCAAGACTTAAGGCAATTTGTTTTAATGATAATTAAGTTGAGCAAATGAGTTACTCGATACTTAAAAAATCACCTATGTAAGAGTGAAGTGAGGCTGCTTCAAAGGAGAATTTAGGGGCTAAATTCTTCCTAAGCTCTCACAAAACTAGAATGACGTTCATGGCCAAAACGAATATCGCCATGAGAGCTAAACAAAACGATTGATTCATGTGTGAATGTATTGATCTTCACATAAAATAGCAAGACAGTTTTCAAGGACATTGCGTCTACTAATCTGCTAGTGAAGTACATATACTTTCACAAGGAAAGGTTTACAAGGGAAGATTCCTACCTATCATATGCAAATATCGGATGCTAAACATTGTCGTAGTATCAAAATGAAAACAATTTTCATTCATGTAAGGGATTGTTGGAATTTGGGATTAGTTTAAAGGGTGAAAGAGAAATTGTTCTCAAAAGAAAACCCTTTAGTGGAATGTGGGTCCCATATGGAAAAAGCAACTTTGAGTTGGTAGTGGAAAATACAGAAATATTTGTCCCACATAGAATAGAAAGAAGACTTTGAAGTATTATATATGTGATTACACTCCTTTAGAGTGGTAATGTTTAAAGACAAGTACTATACCTCACGCACACGCATAGGGGGTGCAAATTCGATTCTCGATAAACACGAACCTAGGCGTGAGTGTACAATCTGCGTACACAAATGCAACCCCAAAAAGTGCGCTTTGAGACAAGCCACCTTTTGCCTTCTGTATTAATATTGTCCAACCCAAAACTATTACAGGGTTTTAACTGTAGATTAATGACATTAGTTATAGATTTGATATTGTAACCATAGACTTGATTGGTCATTAATTTGTAACGGTTGATTCAATCAGCTTATTAATCCCTTAATGTTTGTAACAGCTAACTTAATTACCGAAATACGTTTCCCTCACATATTTGTTTTATAAAAAAAGGCTTTTTCATTCTTTAAGAAAAGAGGCCAAACATTCCTTTGAGAAAAAAAGCTTGTTTTCCCAATTTTTCTACATTTTATTGTTTAGACGGTGTTTAGCAAAGAACGCTGTTCAAGCTCGCCGAAAGTCTTGAAACTTTATTCTTTGTTGTTGTCAACCGTTGTATCATGTAGACAGACGTCCACATAGCCTCATGTATACTAGAGAGAGTCTAATTGTGTACTGGAGGGGCAAATATGTCTTAAGGAAACTGTGTCAAACATAGATCTTGGTTTCCTTATTCTATTTTTTTCGATCTTCCTGATGTATCATTCTATGATACTTATCTATACTATTCATGTGAATTGATGTCTTTTTGAATTGTGTATGTAAAGCAATCTCAAAGTGGATTAGGAGATTTGTGAAAATCCTTCAGTGATCACACTGAAGATATGATCAGACTGTGCAGAGTCTGGAGACCACTAGACTCAAGGGACAAAGTTTGAAGATAGCTAAACTTTGCTGACATATTTGAATCTTTTTGTAGATATCCTCCAACAATTACAAGCTTTTCCCAGCGATTGGCCAGCGATTGGCCGGCAAGTGTACTGTTCAGTGACGTGTCTCCAAGGTGTTCGATGGCTCACCTTAGAGAGAGAGAGAGAGAGAGAGAGAGAGAGAGAGAGAGAGCTGTGCACGCACGTGCGCTGACTCACGCGATTTGACCAGGTTGCACGAACCAGGTCGAGTCGCGCAAACCTAGGTCGGATCCGATCCGGTTTTTATAATAAAATAATCAATAATTAAAATAAATTTAATAAAAATTGAGAAAATTAAAAAATTTTAGAATAGCTTCCCAGGGATAAAAATAGGTACTCGTGGGCCAAAACACGATTGACTAAATTTTTGGGAGTCCAAAACTAATTTTTTGGAAATTTTTACATTCATACGAAAAATGACAATAATTACCGGGAAAATTCCTGGGGCCCTTAGGCTATGATCCACACCTATATTTTTATACAGTAGAGTCTAGAGGTGGCTGGGACGCGGCTGTTACACATTTAGTCTTCATTGACCTAAGAGTGTGAGTTTGTAATTTGGACTCTAACATAATATCATAATTGATTATACTCCAACTTATTAATCTAGGAGTTTATATGTTCTTTGCATAGATTTTCTAAAGGTTGTTTGTGGAAGACGAAAAAGAGGCTTTTCCACTAACCGTGTTTGATGCAACTTTCGTCAATGTTGTGGACAAGCACTCTAATTGCCAAAAAAATGTTGCATGATATCTCATGCAGTGTCCAAACCTAATAAGCCAAGGATGGCACGTACAGTCACCTCTCCTACCTTGCTAGTCATCACTTGTAGGCCAGAACCAGGCCACATTAATTAAAACGTCATAATGTGTTAATAATGTGAGTTTCATATAAGTTTAAATCAAATCATCAACGTCATCTATTGTTCATTCATCGAGATTGGATGAAGTGTTTTTCTCCCTCATTTTTTCGCTTAAAAATTTCGAATCCTTGCCCTGATTTGGTAGGTTTTTCAGCATGGGCTAGCTCATCTTTTATGCGTGCTGCATTTCGTCGGTTTGCGCAAGTCCATTATGCGCCATCCTCTGACTTCCAAATGGATAAAACAAATGAACGAATAGAAGGCAATGAAAATGGAGCGGTGGCTTGGCTGAAGGGAAAACAAGTGTCTCCCCGGAAAACTTGCTGACTAGGCTAAAACAAGCGTCTCTCTCTTTTGAACCTAATGCCCACGGTCCACTCAAAATTCTAACTTTCTGATATCGTAAATCAAAATTATGTAGTAGATTTTGTTAAGCACTACGCTCATACAGTCATTAGGTAATCAACCAATGAAAATTTACACATTCAATATGAAGCTTTGCTCACAACGATAAGTAAATTGCAATCAGTCATTTGAAAATCGAATTGTTCCTTATGGAAGGCTCAATAAATATTTAGTGCAATTTGTAAATTGAGATTTTAGAGTAGGAATAAGTAGACAAATCAAGCAATAAAAAATCATTTTAAAGAGTAGTTAGGCAAACGTACACTGCTATTGGGAATACCACACTTTCTATTGATTAGGCGAACTCTTTAGGGATATTCTCATATGGGCTTATTTACTTATTTTACACATTTACTTACTGTTTAATGGGGCTTTCCAATAATGATCACTTTAAGCTACACTTTCTTTCTTCAGGGCTAAATCCTACTAGAATGCAATTCCTTTGCTTCACATGATGTATGTAATGCATAGCTAAAAAAAACCTATTAAAATTAACACTAGTGCTAGGACCATCATTTAATCTTCTGTAACAGACCTAAGACTTGCAACCCGAAGATCGTGTTCTTATCTGAAAAGGGGCGGAGACCACGTCATTAGGTAAATGTCCTAATCAATGAATAATATAATCAATCACCACGTCATTAGGTCGGTCAATGTCCTAATCAACGGATAATATAATCAATCACCTCAGGTTAGCCATTATTACTCCTTTTCTTATGGTTAATCCAATTATTTTATGTCACTAAAATATTGTCTTACCCTTTATGAATTTGTCAGCAAGTGGCCCCTTTGGTAGCAAGTGGAGTGGGGCCACTGTTAAACATTTAAAAAGTTGTCTTTATTTTTAATACACTATTCCTTTCATGTTATGTCTCATTGGTGCATTTAAAATGAAAATATTGTATTAATTAAATATGGCCAACGAGGGATCTTGTTAATTAAACAACAATTATTTACATAAATTCATGACCAGTTTCAATTATCCGAACAATATACTTAAACCAAAAAACAAAAAATAGACCACTACCCAACTAATGAGACTAATTGAAAAGCAAAAGGATATATAGAAAAAAGAGTTATAGCTTAATCAAAACGACAAAAGCTCTTCCCAAATAGGACACGAGAAGCTGAATTTTTTACAATGAACTGAACATATGCAGGTCTCCTAAAGCAATTAGGTTATTAAATAAGGCCAAAAGAACTGTCCTTTAAAAAGCCTGAGAAGGGTAATTGCACATATTTCAATTGCCAGCTCTTTTGATAGTGCTATGCTATAGTCTTATAAGATTTTCTTTTGTCAAAGAAAATGACTAGATTTTCTTTTCCTTTTGTCAATAAGAACAAATTCGCGACTCATATCAATCTATAATAAGCAGTTTATATATTTTCAAATGAAAAAAAAAAAGAAAAATCGATATATAATAGACTCATAAAATAAGCAAGTGGCGCCTCATTCCTCGCACTACCCTTTGAGATCCCAATTTATGACTAATAAGAGAGTGACTCTTCGCCTCAAGTTTAAGAGGGGTGGCCTCTAGAAAACTTTTCCACCCTTCCACCAGGTCGTGATTGTTGTTATAGATAGAGTTTCACATCATGTTATAGATGGGTCCTGTCCTTTTGATGAAATCAAAGAACAAACAAACGACGAGGCTAAGAAGGTGTTGCACAACCTTCGAACATGATTCTGAAGTAAGAACTAAGTTTAGTTATGACTTCTCATGGGTGTTCACAGATGACATGTTCCAATGGTTGCAATGGATTGAGCATGCATACATACGGTGTATAGTACAATTTTTTTAATCATTATCTATTTTTTAATGCTGGAGGGAAATAGAAGAATGTCAAGTCCAATAATTTTTAAGTTAATGATTAGGAGGTGATCACATGTATATAAACAAAACTTAACAAAATGAAGTGGAACCTGATTCTAATATCTTCTTACAATGTACAACTTAGAAACTTAAATTAGTAAGTGGAGGGAGATCATATTATATAAAGAGCATATAAACCATAAAGATGAGTAATGTGATATGCTGTAACCGGGAGGTTTCCCTTCCAATGCTTTACCATAGAAAGTGATTTCCAGTGCAAATAAGAAATAATATTTCCAATTTTTTAATGATCTAGTGGGCCTATTCCGGCAGTCTTGAACCATGGTTATTCATTTAATCTTTCACAAAGTATGGTTTAATTATCTAAACTTACCAGACGTGGACGACCCAATATTTCTTAACTTAGTGAGAGTCAGTACGCTATTTCATATGTATTTGTTGCAACAAGAAAAAATTCTTAGATTGATCATCGGTTCCAAAAAAAAAAAAAAAGACTACTATAAAAGTTAAAAAAGAATAGGCCAAGTTTTCCGTGAAATATTTGGTTTTCCTTGTGAATTTTCATTTATCTTACCTCCTATTTTTCAAATTTCATAACTTATCCTTAAATCAATTTGCATAATGGCATTTACCTGAGCTCATACCCATAGACAACATCCGTCTAATACATTGAAATCACGTATTGTTCTGTGAGCTTGTTGTTGAATTACAATTTACTGTGGGAATAGGTACACTGATTTAAACAATAGATTATGACAACCTAGTGGTAAGAGGACTGCCTTATCTTGGGTTTGAGTCACTTTGAGAGTGATGAACCTTCTGATAATTTGTCTATAGGTTTGTTTTAACTCATGTGGAGAGAGATTATAAGTTTTGGCATGCCGATTGAATGGAAATAGGCTGACTCGCCAATCTAGGACCTTAGGGTTTCGAGGGGCAAAAGTGGTAATAGCTCAAATTAAATATTTCATTAGGGGTACATGATTGTTATTGTTAAAAGAGAGTATTACGTGTTCACCCCTCTCCGCCTTTTTATAGGAAAATGTAAATAATGAAGAAACAATCTATCCATGACAATGCGACTATAAATAGGTGTCCTGCTCTAACCGACGGTTATCATCAACTAGAACCATGCAGCTCCTTCAAAATCACACTTCACCAAAAGCGGCCATAGCTGGTCTCTTCGCCTTATTCACCTTCCTCTCTTTTTTGATAGTAAGAATTCTTCAGAATAAACGGACCAACCGAGATCCACCACCACCATCGGCGGCTGGTGCATGGCCCATAACTGGCCACCTCCATCTTCTAGGAGGCCCGGATCCGGTGCACATAACCTTGGGCAAGATGGCAGACAAGTACGGCCCTATCTTCTCCATCAAGCTCGGCTCACATCGGGCCATAGTGGTGAGCGACTCGGAGTTGGCCAAAGAGTGCTTCACCATCAACGACAAGGCGTTCTCCAACCGCCCCAAAAACCACGCCGCTGAGTTCCTTGGCTACAACTACGCCATGTTCGGGTTCAGCCCGTACGGCCCGTACTGGCGGCATGTGCGCAAGATCGCCACCCTAGAGCTCCTCTCGAACCACACCCTTGAGAAACTCCGGCACGTGCGGCAAGCCGAGGTAAGAGCCTCCATAAAGGAGGCTTACCAACGGTCGAACGCGCAAGAAAGTATGCCGATCGAGATGAAGCGTTGGTTCAACGCCCTAAACTTCAATCTTATCTTCAAGATGGTGGTAGGGAAGCGATACGAAGGGACGATGGCATCAGAGGAGGACAAGGACCGGAATGACAGGTGTCAGATTGCGCTGAAGGACTTCTTCGAGTTAATTGGCCAATTTGTCGCGTCCGACGTGTTGCCATTTTTGAGGTGGTTCGACGTCGGAGGTCATGTTAGGGCGATGAAGAGGACGGCCAAGGAATTGGACGATGTGGTCGGTGGGTGGTTGGATGAGCACAAGCGCAAGAGGGCCTGTGGAGAAGTCGAAGGTGACCGAGATTTCATGGACGTGATGCTTTCCATTCTTGGTACCTCGGACGAGCTCCCCAGTTACGATGCTGACACAATCAATAAGGCCACATGTCTGGTGAGTTTTTTCTAATTTGGAGAATTCAATAAAAGCGAAGCTGAACCATTAGTAGTACTCACTTGGATAAATGGGAAGTCTCGGTCTAGAATTCATCCTATTATTTTTGCTAGATTCAAGTGATTTCTTCGGTGAACCGATCATTGTTTAATATTAACTTATTTTCCGCATGTATCGTCTATGTCTAAGCTAATGAGTTTTGACTCAGGCTGTCATCAGCTTAGAATTGAAGGTTTTCAGTAATGAATGCTGCTTTATAGATCACAGACGCAACCTAAAATTACGAATAAATGTTTGAGATGTTAGTCCTGTGTTTATGAAGTTGATTTACCAAACGATAAAATTAATTATGATTGGGCATTTATATTTTGAACAAATGCCGCGATCAATAGATCATTAGCCAGTTTTATAATCAGATTCGGCATCCATATTCTTATCGTTAGATTTTCGTGGATCATAGCACGTAAGGAAATCGGCAAATGAAAAAAGTAAGAGAGAGAGAAAGTGAAAACCCTTAGATTTTCGTGGATCGTAGCACATAAGGAAATCGGCAAATGAAAAAACTACGAGAGAGAGAGAGAGAGAGAGAGAGAGAGAGAGAGAGAGAGAGAGAGAGAGAGAGAGAGAGAGCCCCATTTAATTTGAGCTGAGCTCGTGTTTTGCAGCGTATTGTTTATAACCAGTGATAATGAATATTACTAATTTAACTGTTTTAAATCTCTAACGATTAAAGGGTCATAAATCAGCTTTGTTTTATTCTTTCACAAATTTTTTCTTTCGAATTGGTATTAAGAAGAGTCGTTGATTAAAAAAGACAAATGACAAATCAACTAAATGAATTGCTTTTCATATATCAAGAATCTAAACCTTTTTTCTCTTTATATAACATACCAAGGTTGATAGACTTCTGATAAATTCATTAAAAAATAAAACTATCTAGCAAACCAAAGACTTCCATCCTGAATGATTTGGACTTGGTCAATAGTTTGTTTGCATAGTAATTCAATTTCATTCGTTCATGTATTAAACAATTATGTTTCAAGAATTGTTTATCTAATCAAAGGCACCTTGGAACTTGAAGTTTAGATCGACAAAGGAGCCAAAGAAAATTGATCAAAAGCCAAAAGTATCTCGACCACTCTCTGAACTTTCAGGAATTTCCTCAGCATAATGTTTGAATATTCTTCTTTAGAACTTTTTTTTGTTTGGTCCGACTTCTTTAATGCCAACGTTGGATCGAGTCTATTGTGGTGTGCTATAATCCAATTCATTGATGTTGATGACTTCCATAAAGTCATTATGGAAGTCATTGTTATTTGGACTTCTACCGAAAAGCCAAAGATGATAATATCTATTATTGCCGTCTAAGATCTTGTCTAGATTCATCTTAAGAATTCAATGCGGATGCCAAGTTGAATTTGTCAATCATAAAAAAATTTGCTGGGACCTTGTGGTACCCGAATAGAATAAAATAAAATTATATATGATTCAAGCTGTGAGAAGAAGCTATGGCTATTGCGGCAAAAAACATTATCCTTACTCTTAACTATAACCAAATTAAGTTTAGATGTCTTGGAAATTCTCAATTGATTTGCAAGAGCTATATACTTTCGTCAATTATGACATAAGTGTTTTTGTAGGCACTTATATCGGGAGGCACAGACACCACGGCAATCACATTAACATGGGCTCTCTCCCTTCTACTCAACAATCGCCATGTCCTACGGCAGGCCCAACTAGAACTCGACTCTCACGTAGGACGACAGAGACAAGTGACCGAGTCCGACATCAAGAACTTAGTCTACCTCCAAGCCATCGTCAAGGAAACGTTGCGTCTCTATCCCGCCGCCCCCCTCTCCGTGCCCCATGAGTCTGTTGAGGACTGCACGATCGGCGGCTACCACATCCCCGCGGGCACGCGGCTGCTGTTGAACATCTCGAAGCTCCACCGGGACCCGCGGGCGTGGCCCCATCCTCTCGAGTTCCGGCCCGAGAGATTCCTGACCACGCACAAGGATCTAGACGTTCGGGGTCAGAATTTCGAGCTTTTGCCCTTCGGAAGTGGCAGAAGGATGTGCCCGGCAGTGTCATTCGCTCTTCAAGTGTTGCACATTGCGCTTGCGACTTTGCTGCACAGTTTCGAGATTGAGACTGCATTGGATGGACCGGTGGACATGAGGGCAGGCATGGGAATCACTAACCCTAAAGTTACTCCTCTGGAAGTGATTCTCACTCCACGCCTTCCTCTCCATCTCTATGCCTAGAGCTTAGGAGGGTGAGATATCCTTATGAGAAACACAATCAGTCAAAAGTTTCTTGTCCATCATCATCAGCTTTTCAATAACGCAAGAGGGTGCATATGTTGCGAAGACACGTATTTACTTATGATGAATATTATGTGTACAAGATTTCTCAATGTCCCTTCAGGAAAGAATTGTTATGCTTGGTCTAGACGACACATTGATCACCATAAACCCAGTGCAGCGCATGCCTGATTATTTTCGTTCTTTGCTTGCAAACAGAGAATTTTATGGAAGAAAAATGATAGCAAATAATCCAATGCACACATTTACTTCCAAAATATATTGGAGAAAAGATTCATACGCTATATTACTATAATAATCATAAATGATAAATGTACCAAAAGTCCTACAACTTGACACGAAAGTGCAAGCGAGTCATAAAACTTGTCAAGTTAATTTGATCAAGTGCCTTCGTTAGTTCCATCCAATTAGACAAACGAAAAACGCTGACACGATATTTTTTTTAATGTATTTTTTTAAGAAACCTAAGCGAAGTGTCGGCCAAAATTAAAAATAACAATTAAAAATAACCTGATTACATTTAAAAAGGAAAACAATTGAAGATTTAAAAAAACAAAAGAGAGAAGAAGGCCAAAGCCCTGGTCGGCGACCACCGCCACCGCCATCACCAAGGAGGGTTGACAAGGTCACCTGGCCCTCGCCGGCCCAAGGCAGAGCCTTGACGGCCCCTTGCAAGGGCCTACCAGCCTAGATCTAAACAAGGTCACGCGACCTAGCGGTGATCGGTTCCCGGTTCCCTTAGGAACCGTTTCTTTATTCTTTGGAACTGGGAAATGGACCAAACCAGTCTGGCGGTCCAGTCCGGTTCTTGTCCCGTCCGGTCTGGTTCTCGGGTGAGTAATTATCAAATACCGCTACCAATTGACTGGGATAGGAAGGTAAATAGAATCAATTTCCAGAAGCTTGAGGTTGTTTGCAATATTGCCTGACAAGTAATAAACCATGTCCCAAATATCAACAAACCATCAACAGGAAAAGCAAATGATAATCAATGAGAAATCATCACCAGAACTAATAGGAACCCACAAAGAGAAAAATATCAGCAGATTGGTGCAATGTAATGAACTCATGTGTTCTTTTTTTAATAGCAAAAGGAGACGATCAGCTCATGCGTGATAAACTGATAATACTGAAGGTGGTGAATGGTGATGTCCAGATCGCAATTTTCTGAAAAAGAAAGAGGCGTAATTTTTTAATAAATAGTATCGGTTGGGTCCGGATTGACAGTTCCATCTCTGGAACCGGGAACCGGACCGAAAATTCTCGGTTCCATTTCTATGAAACCAGAAATCAAATTGTTATGTTTTAGAACCGTCTGAAATCGATCGATCCAAGCGATTTCCAAACGAGCGATTTTGACTGCTCACCCCTAACACGACCCCATCTAGTGCCAGCAAGGGTCAGCGAGACCTCGCCGCCAAAGGTCGTGCGAAAAGGTAATTAAACTCCCCTCTACTCCTCTTATTTTTCCTTTTTGTCTTCTTTATTTATTTTCTCTTCCTCCGCCTCTTTTCTCCGCCGAAAACCTCTGGACTTTTCTTTCCCTCCCTTTTCCTCTTTGATCTTCTTTTTTCTCTTCTCTTGCTTTCTCTCTCCTACTTTTCCTTCTTTTCGGCCGAACTTCTTCTAGCCCACGTCTCCTCATCTCATCCCTCCATTTTGCTTTCTCTTCTTTTGTCTCCTCCTCCTCCTCCTCCTCCTCCTCCTCTCTCTCTTCTTCTTTCTCTTTCACGGAAGAAACCCACTTCTCTCTCCTCTTTTTTCTTTTACCAGACTGCATCCAGGATATGAATCCCCTGCCCGGAGTAATTATCTGAGCAGGGGTAATCTGGATATTGCAGCCATCCAAATGAAGAAAAAAAAAACCCTCACCCAAAAAATCAGACGACTCCCATCCCCTGATCGGAGTGGAATCCAGTTAGGGAATCCGGATCCCTCCATCTACTCTCGTCCCCTCTAATAGGACTTTATTCGTTTCACAGAAAATAAAGTATTTTCAGAAAATATCTTCTACGAAGTCATTTTCTCGAAAAATGACAATATTTTCTGATATTCGTTTGAAACTTAAAAATTTTTCGAAAAATATTTTTATTTTTTTTTATTTTTTTTATTTTTTTCTTGTTCATGGATGCCATTTACTGCTGCCATTGCCCTACCGCCGACCAATGGCCGAAGACCGACAGCGGCAGTCCAGTGGCCTACGGCGGTCCGGTGGTCCGGATGTATTCTCACCAGTTCCAGCAACTTGTGCAATTTTCTCCAAGAGTTTAACGGTAGTCTCGTAGTTCTTTCTATCCTGGTTTATTGAGTTCTTTATCTTCGAAGAAATTCTCTCTATTACAATTGAAGACCGGAACTCCATGGACCCCAGGTCGTCGATGATGTTGGCGATCATCGTCTTTACATTCAAGCCTACGTTGAGATTGACCGACTGAAATGAAGAGATGGTTTCAGCGATCTCTTTGGCCAATTCCTGCATCTGAGCGAGGACTCTGCTCGAACGGAATATAAGGCGGATGCGGCTGCCGGATTTGCAATCTTCGATGACATCACATGCAAGACGTAGCTGGGAATTCAATTTTTGCAGTGCGGTTTTTGTGAACTCCGAGCCGAGCTCGGCTTCAACCTTGCCGGCATCCATGGCCTGGAGGATGCCGATCAGTCGCGATATGCTTCTGGAGAACTCCTGAAAGCTGTCCTTCACAAGTACCATGTCCGGCAACCAGCAGCCGGTGGAGGTCCTGCAGCCAGCGGCGGTCCAACAACTGGTGGAGGTCCGGCGGCAAGTGGCAGGTTTATTGGTAATTTGTCAACATCGATGATTGATTGGCTTCTAGAAGATGTTTTCCTCTTTTCAAAATTAGAAATCATTTTCCTTAATTTTAGAAAGAATCTTCTCATTGATTGGAAAATATTTTACAATTACTCTCCGAATACCACAATTTTTAGAAAATATTTTCCGAAAAAATATTTTTCGTAAAACGAATGGAGCCTTAATCTCTTTTTTTTCCTCTTTTTGTCCCTTCTTGTATACAAAAGAAATCACAAACCGCAGCTCTCATTCCTTTCTACAATGCATTGAATAAGCTTTTACCAATTTGCTCACTCAAACAACTAGACATATACATATGTCTTCAAGAATCATGCCTATTTTATATGACCAAAAATCTTCAGAATTATAAGACTTATTGCTTAAAATCCTAACATATCTAATTTTGGCCATTAAAGAAATAGTGGACCCAGCCAAAATTACATGCTCCCAAGCCCTCAATTAAATTTAATGCCAATCAGTTAAGTACATCCGCTATCTGTCTAATATGAAAAATATAAGAATGGTCCTAATATTTATGTACATATTTAATTAATATTGATGTTTAAGGATCGTCGTCAAAATTCAGGTGTCAGCAACTAATAATTTAATCCAGACATGAAGATATCATTGAGATGGAATGGTAATGTTAGACAATAAATGCTTCTAAGTTAAGGGGTCTAGATTTGAGATTTAAATGAAAATTAGTGATTTGTTTACAAGATAAAAAAAGTTCGAGCTACAATTGTCAACATACCAAATTTGTCAAATTTGTCATCAACAAAAAAATTTGATCCCAAATTTTTCATTCAACATAAAGTTTTTTCTTTGTGGTGGTTTTTTTTGGGGGGGGGGGGGGGGGGGGGGGGGGTTGAATTAGCTTGTTCCGTAAAAGAGTCATCAAAGTATGTAATGTGTTTTCTAAGAAAAACACGGATCGGATACGCAAACGTCTATAAGTAATCGGAACTTGTGAAAGAATACAATAATAATAACAATAATAATAATAATAAAATTCTTCCGTTTTGATTTTCTAAGAAAGCACAATCGATGGTCCTTGCCACGGTGTGGAGCCCTCAATAACATCGTCTTTTAAAATCTTGAAAAGCAAGTTTCGCAGTGAAATATAATAATATTCCGAAACATTTTTCTCCCGGGGAAGCATACAGCTGTCTCAATCTTCTCCAATATCACCTAATTCAGCGCCGGTAATGATGACTCTGCGATTCTGCGGTCACCCACCATATTTATTTTGCGGGCCATGCTTGCTGGCTGACGAATCGGTGGACCTCAATCAAAAGAATTAGCTCTTGTTCTATCCATGTCGATATCTCCACAACCCTTCTCTTCATTCACAAACATGGAGTCCTCCTTCTGGTTTCCAACCTCTGCCCTCGCCGGCATGATCTTTGCCTTCGCAATCTTTCTCTATTTCGTCGCTTCGCCACTGATAAGAAGAAAGAATGACAGTGGAAGTGTTGACGGCCGTAAAGAAGCCTCCTTGCCTGAAGCTGGCGATGCTTGGCCTTTGATTGGCCATCTCCATCTCCTAGCAGGCCCGGTGCCGCCCCATATTGTCCTAGCAAACATGGCTGACAAGTACGGGCCGATCTTCACAGTCAAGATGGGTATTCATCGAGCGTTGGTAGTTAGTAACTGGCAGATAGCCAAGCAGTGCCTTACCGTGAACGACAGGGTCTTTGCGACTCGACCCAAGTCTGTTAGCTCCGAGGTCATGGGCTACAACTATGCCATGATTGGCCTTGCTCCCTACGGCCCTTTTTGGCGCCATGTGCGTAAGGTCTCCATACTGGAGCTCCTCTCCAACCACCGGTTGGAATTGCTCAAGCACGTCAGGGAATCTGAGGTCCAAGCGTCAATAAATTACATATATAAGCAATGTATGGAAAGCTCCACTGGAGCACCGAAGAAGGTGTTGGTCGACATGAAGCGATGGTTTGGTGACATAACTTTAAATGTGGTGGTTAGGATGATAGCTGGGAAACGATACGAGGACGAACGAGACGAGAAGGGTCGAGAGGCTTTGAGGGACTTCTTCGATTTAGCGGGGAGGTTCATAGTATCTGATGCATTACCGATTTTAAGGTGGTTGGATTTGGACGGGTATGAGAAGATGATGATGAAGACGGCTCAAGAGCTAGACCGTGTAGTTCAAGGATGGCTAAATGAGCACAAACTCAGAAGAAAAACTAACGAGAGACAGGGTAACAACAAGGACAACGACCAAGATTTCATGGACGTGTTGCTCTCCAGTGTGGATGACGCCGAAGAACTTCCGGATCACGATGCCGATACTTTCGTTAAAGCAACATGCACGGTAAGTTTATTGAGCATAATCATTACCCCAGTTTCAATAGAAAGCATTTGATACGGTAGATTTGATTTTTCGAAATTCACAAATCTGATTTTAGTGTACATAACTTGGATCGACATCTATCTAAGTTTTGTTTTGTATAGATAGTCCTGGAGGCATGCCCTGTGTTTTCTAAAGCTTTTTTCCTTGATTTCGAGAACCAACTCTTTTTCCCCGATTTAGGCGAACACATGGCATGCATAAGAAAAGCTTTACACAGACCCTAAGTGCAATTAAGTGCGTCAGTACACAAAACAAGAAAGTTCAAGTGCACTTTGTCATTCGTATGCAAGTATAAAAATTGCCTTGTAGTGACACGGGTCCTTTCACTAGCCTGTCGCAATAGGATAGACTTCTGGCACAGTATGCACCAGGATAAGATCATAGAAAACGGCTCTGGATTCAAAATGTCTGACCCACAAAGAAAAGTATGAACTTTCGTCTCGCAACCAAACAATGAAAATAAAAACAAGAAAAAGATCAAATCCGCTCCAATAAGACAATCCTTTGAGGTCTGGGAACAGAGAAAAACAGGAGAATAATGCCAACGATGATAGAATGGCTAGGTCCTTCGCCTACAGGTGGAACAGATCAAATCATGTAATTCAACTGTTAGAACGTGGCATAAAACACACGACATGGGATGTGACCGTTTTTCTCTAAGAAAGTTTGCAGTCGCATGAAAAATAAAAAACGTCCTTCGAACTTAAGGCGTACTATGAAGCATTCGGTATCTCCTAATGCATCCCAATCAATTCAAGTCCCATACGTATTTTGAATGATAGTACAATGTATCACTGAGTTTTTAAAGTGACACAGAACAGATAATGTCGTTACCCCATGGACGTAATATAACTTTGTTCCTTGTTATTGATGAAGGTCACCAGCATATACGTCAAACCACTTGATGAAAGATTGAACATAAGCACTGATCCATATTTTACACCCAATGCATCAAGATTCGCCATTCAAGTTGCTGACAATCCGTTACTGTGCAGGCGCTCATTTTAGCTGGTTCAGACACTACCTCAGTTTCTTTGACATGGGCATTGTCTTTGTTGCTCAACCATCGTGAAGTCCTAAAGAAGGCCCAACATGAACTAGATACTCAAATCGGTAGAGAAAAGCCCGTAAAAGAAACGGACCTCAAGAATTTGGTCTACCTCCAGGCCATCGTCAAGGAAACCCTGCGTTTGTATCCGGCAGGCCCACTTGGGATCCCTCACGAGGCCATGGAAGACTGCACAGTGGATGCCTATCACGTCCCAAAGGGCACTCGTCTCCTCATTAACTTCTGGAAGATCCATCGAGACCCACAAGTATGGTCGGACCCTCTTCAATTCCGGCCAGAGAGATTCTTGACCACCCATAAAGATTTTGACATCCGAGGTCAAAATTTCGAGTTGATACCATTTGGAAGCGGCCGGAGAATGTGCCCTGGAGTCAATTTAGCCATGCAACTAATGTCATTGTCCCTTGCCACTCTTCTGCACGAGTTCGACGTTACGACATTGGCAGATGAACCGGTTGACATGGCTGAGGCGATTGGAATGACAAATCTCAAAGCTACCCCACTCGAAGTCCTTGTGACTCCACGCCTTCCATAGCAGACATACCAACGACTCTCCTCTAATAATGGCGCAATGCTTAGGCTCTACATCTAAAGTGCCTCTCTAGCATGTTCCCACTAAGGTGTCTTTGTTTTCTTGCATTTTTAATGGAAATTATGGCCCCCCAAGATGGGCTATGTGTTTAGGGCCAGCCAAAATAGGCCAAGCCTAAGATGGGACCAAAAATGAAGGTTATTGTGATAGACGTTACAACCGCAAGAACAAAAACAACGAACGTAGGCTTTTCAATATCGTTCTCCCTCAGATCTTCCTCTCTATTTTGATGATTCTTGGAATGAATTCTTAGGCCACAAGGGGATTTTAATCTGTGCTATCAATGTATGTTCGATTGTGTGATGTACCTTTCGATTAGTGAAATAATAGATCCTGCGTATATCTTCCGCACATTCGTAATCGAAATTTGTTTCCGATTTTTGAGGATTTTGGTAATCTGAAAATTCCTTACATTGGTATTAGAGCATGCGTTGTTGTTTCCCAATCAAAAAGTGATTGTTTCTACAAAATATATTTGAATTAAGGCTCCATTTCAAGTTTAACGATCGTACTGTTCATATGCTGTATTTTGTTTTTCATTAGATGAAAACGTGTTTTGCTTGCATAGTTAGAAAGTAATCTTCAATACGAACATTTTGAGTAGTCTCCAGCACTGAGAGGCCACCAGAAAAGGCTATACGCACCCCACGCACCGGGGTGGTTTCGAGATGGGGACAATGACGGTTTTTTCGTATTTTGTGCAAAATTAGTTTGAAATACGTAGTATGTACATACACCATTAGGACATGCTCGTTGAAACGATAATTTTGATAGGTGGCCCGTTGGTGCATGTGGGCCTCACGCACTAGTGGCACACGCGAGCCGTCCCGACCCGAGAAAACTATCTAGCCCGACTCGTTATCTGACCCGTGATCTGGCTCGTCATTGATTGTTGACCTGTGTTGACCATTTGACTCGTTCTCCATTGACTTTGACCATTTACCAGTGTTGACTTTCCTTTGGTTGACATTAAGGATTTGTGTAACTTTTTACGTTTTGCATATGTTGCAATAACAATGTCACACATTTTCATGTGGACGCCTATTCATACATAGACACATGAGCACGAGGAAAGATTAAGGCATTTGGTGGATGAGCTGAATGTTTATCATTGGGAAAAACGGTGACCTAAATGTTACTCATTTGGTTAATGTGAATAAGATGATATAAAATATCTTCTGGAATGACTATTTGATGCCATTATTGAGAAGCTTAATGTACTAATTAGTATCCTCCCACTTGAATGGCAAAGGGTGATGGAACGCCTATGAGAGGTGAACATCTCGGTCTATAACTAGCTTGTAGAAGCTTTGGTCAAGGGGTACCATAAGATTGAGGTAGCGAAGACTAACATCCTTAGGGATAAGTATTATTTGGCGTAGAACAAGTGTGCCATGGAGGAATTATTAAGGAAACTCAACAGACTTTCTTGATTGCCAAAAAGAAGGGTTTTCCACAAGTTTTATAATTCTTACGTGATTATCGTTTAGCTTATAATACGTAATTTTGCTTTATGTTAGTTTATGAATATGTTTTTTTTCTTTAAGATGTTATTGTTCTTGTTCTCTCCTTATGAAGTATTCATATCTTCAAGAAAATAGGATATTCTATGTGAAAATTAATGTTGGTTGTTATTGCTCATTGTTATTTAAGTGCAATGATAGTGGGAGGTTCTAAAAGGTTTTAGTAACTTTAAGAGAACCCGGTTTTTCGTGAAATGATTATGTTAATGACGATTTCAAGTTGGAATTTTAAATGATGATTAGGAACATAGTAAATTTTCAATTTTGAAATCCAAAGTGAATTTATCTATTAACATAATTAGTTTATGAAAAAGAAATGCTTAAATAATTGGCATTATTGATTCGTATATATGTGTCTAATATGTTTATATACGATGGCATCAGCGACTAATAGTGTAGTTGCTAATTTGAACAAAGTAGAGAAAACTTAACAGTGACAATTATGACATTGTCTTATGGAAATCCACTATGTGTTAGAAGAGCAAGAGGCCCTTGAAGTTCTAAACTTGGTTATGGCCAAGCCTAAAGATGAAAATAATGCTCAATATAAAAGAATATAATGATACATTTGCTCAAGAGGTGCCTAACCTATGATCATTGGACCCGAACCCAATTAGGGCAAATTGGGTCATGTCCGATTTCTAGCTCCCTGTGCCAAATCATTGACGGCGAACGGCTAAACAATGACTAGGGGACACCCAGGAAGGTCTTGGAGGTAGTGGCGGCGGATGGGTGTCAGCGGAAAAGGTCCAGTGATCGAACAAGGACGACGAGGGTTTTAAGGCAAAAAAGTGGCTCAAGGGCAATTCAATGATTTTGAGGTCCAATCAACCACAACGAAAGCCACCATGGGGTTGAGGGAATATCAGGGACGCGCTGGAAGCAACGACATGGCCTAGGTGTTTCTGGAACGGCTAGACTCCGGTGGTTTGCTGGAAAATTAGGGGGCAACCGAACTATGGGGGCTTCTTCAAGAGGCTCCCGACAACAGTGACGATGGCGAAGGACGCGACGGCTGGTTGGGATGGAGAGAGAGCGTTGCAAGGAAGCCAACAAGGTTAACGCCACGTCAAACAGTGGCCGAAGCAACGAGATACGACAACGAGAAGGAAGGGTAGTTGGCAGGTCGAAATACAAGGGAGCCCGAGGCTGGAGAGAGGAAAACGAGTTGCTAGCGACAAGTGGCAGCCAACCAACTGCTGTGACGCACACCAATGGGATGCCTTAACATTAGTGTAGGCGTGCCTTGCGGCCGGTTGGCAACTGGCCGCAGTAGGGGCCTCGTTCACGCATGCTCGCCACGTGCTCGGCAAAATATCTGCGAGAGAAAGAATTGGCCGAGTTGGGCCGGTCAGCTCACGATCAAACCGGCATAACTCGTGGTTGGACTGGTCCTTGCAGTGGCAAGCTGGTCAATATTGACCCTCAATCAACTCTGGCAAAAAAAATTTAAATGTTGGGGGACCAAAACATAATTTCTAAAATTCGAAAACACCCGAGACGAAGTTCATGGTTTAATTGAGGAACTCCCAGGGCAAAAGACCACTAACTAAATTCGTAAAGTTGCACAATCAACCCCGAAAAAGGGGTCGAAAGTGGGCTGTTATACGCCTAGTGGCTGGGAAGCTCTGATGGCCCTCGTCGGCCTCAACTCGTCGGGCAAACTGGGTTTTCAAAACAAAAAGAAATAATTTTTCATAAATGTGTCATAAAAATATAAGTTCATGATTTTTAGTGTTGCAAAAAAAAGTTTATGATAAATACGTCACGATAAGACAAGTGCGGAGTTTTTGATGTTACAAAAAAAATTTGGGTCAAAGATGTCAAGAAATATATAATTTATGATTTTTTGTTGTGTTATTCCTTCACAATATCAATTTTACTAACAGTGTCTCGATATGTATTACAGTTTTTCGTAAGAAAAGCGTGGAAAGGCAAAGCGCGTATGTGTGCACACGGAATGTGTATTTAAAACATGAAAAATACTCCGTGTTGATTTTCTGAGTGGCACGTTGGACGGCCCTTGTCGCTATGCGGGGCACCAGACAATCATGGGACTTGGGTCAGCCTTACATGCACTCCCCTCCTCCTCAACAGGAATCTCCTTAGTTGGGTTGATGTGGTCACATCATTTCTAAGATTTCTTGCAATATGAGGTTGAATGGCATAACTACCTTCCTCCATTTGAACTCCAATTTCTATCATTATGCTAACTAGAAGGTTGGAGGGAGTTTGGTTTTGAAAAGAAGATAGGCCGATCGGCGGACCCCTAGATGTAGTAGCTAGTGAGCCACTTCTTATTCTTCCACGAAGTGATGTTCTATGTGAATCTATGTTGGGAAACGACTAATACTGATGTGGATTATTTTTCTTTTTCTTCTTACATCTTTACTTTTTTTAAAAAAAATCACCTGGGTTGATGGAGGGAGAAAAGGAGAAAAAAGGGGAACGAAGAAAAAAATAAGGAAGGAAAAATCAAAAATTGAAAAAAAAATTGAAACTATGATTAAGAATAGTATAGATTAGTGCCGACTGTGCCATGCAAGAGATCGGTATTCACGTCAATGATTTTACATTAAAATTGACCAAATGGATTCAATTGACAAATTGTGATATGTTTTAAGATTTAATCGGCACGATTAAAAAATTGATAACTAAATTGGTAAAAGCGTATCAAGTTAGGACTTTTTGGACAATTTCCTAATGACCGACAAAATAATTCCGACAAACATCGACTTGTCTCGGTTCTTTTGCTACTCTCACAGCTACTGGTGAAAAAGGCAAGAGCTATATCGTCAAGATGCCCATGGCCACACGATTCTTGACGAGAGTTCTCAATCGATTCATATAAACCCGATTCAATGGATCGATTTTTCAAGTCCATAGACTGATAATCGAACCTTCTAGCTCGGTTTCCGGTCATAGGGCAGTAGTAGGTTTGAGCGGCACGTGCGTTGCGGGTTTAGTGAAGAGCAATCACTGAAATAGTGCAAAGAACGAAGAATAAAATAGTACCAGCTGGCTTAGATCACATGATACGAGGGAGCCTAATTTGGCGGGACGGCGTTCAAGTACATGTGATTAATGAATATTTAGTCTAATCTCCTCCTTAATTAACTAATAAACTCGACAATTATAATGAGAAAAATGGTAAGAGGAAAACAATTTTTTTTTGAAATCCCTGGTTAAGGACCACCGATTTCGGCCTTAAGTAGATATTTTCTTGCGTATCTTGCAGCCTAAAAATCACTGTAGATAATGTCGGTCAAGCCCATTATCTTATCAGATTAACTGTCTCTGTCACGTCTAGTTCAATCTCAGAATCGCTTAAGTTCTAAGGATCGTCATTTACAATTAACTTATCCTTCGTCTCGGTAGACCGATTAAAATATGATTTTGACTAACTGGTCAACTCAAAGCACAACCCTATTTACAGACATGACATTGAACCGGCAGCTTAGTGCCTTGTAGCTGTCTGACATAGCAGGCAGTTTATTACAACACACTTCACACAAACCAAGCTACAGCAGACAAACAACATCAACACCGCAGTGTCTTACAGCCAGCCTAGCTATAACCACAAGTTTCTGGTGAAAGGAAAAGATAACACACTTATTTACAATATCAGAGCCTGTTCTAACTAGTTCAAGGGTCTATCACGCTGCCTTCCTTTGCTTCCTTACGCCACTCGATGGGATCATGACAAACGGCGGGGTCCTCCGGGTCCTCGTGATGGTCCATGTAAAATACTAGGGGTCCTCCAACTTCTCCTTCAAAACGTTTCCAATACTCGTGGCCTATCCACCTTTTCAACCTGGGATGCCAATCCCATAACATAATCAAGTGTTTCTCTGCTATTCTTCCAGAGCTAGACTCAACCCTAGTAACTAGCCATTCAGACTCTTTAGGCCGAGTCCGATCCATCTCCTCTCGGAGTTTCTGGTCAAACTCTCGGGAAGCGTCCCTCATGATCTGTTCCACCCTCTTCTCGGAACTTTCCTCCAGCATGTAACGCATCGTGGTCGGACTGAGACTCCCCTCTTTCTCCTCCTCCTCGACGTGGTCCCGTTCTAGCTTTGGGTCCATAATCGGATCCTGAAAGGGGGTCATAAACGATGAGATATATCTCAATAGCTAATTCTAGATTACACCTGCGAGTCGTGTGTTATGTCCTATTGAAGTCCTATAAGTCAACAACAATCCCTTTTCTAGTCACCCAAGTAGACGTTTCTTCAAGTATTACCCTCCGAGGTGGTGTTCTACAAAAGAGGTTAGACCGGTATCCGATAATAATAAAAGATTCACATCGCAGAGGTTTCCGTAACTAGGAGGTATCGTAATTCTCCATCGATTCCTTCTTACCTGCGGAGTCATGGGTCAACGGCGTCTATCGAACCGCCACTTGCTATAACATTATCTAGTCTCTTATTTATATTAAACAGGTATATACACAACGAGGTTAAACATATCTTCAATTATACATAATATAAGTTAAATGTCACTATTGATTAATGACTACCTCTACCTCGAGTAAGGTACGTACCTTGACTAGTGACACCTGGCGCCTGAGTAGTGGGTATTGAGGTGGTCCGAGGTCTTCCAGCGACAAAAGAGCTCGAATCTATGTGACTGGAATCACCGAGTTCGGCTGGTCACGGGGCTGAGTTTCGAGGGCCGCCGGAGTCGCTCCGGTGATCTTCGTCGGAATTCAGCGGCTCCTCCGTGAAGAGCAAGCCTCGGGCAACCTTTTTCGTTTTCTCTCCCAGTCCTTTTTCGCTCTCTTTCGCAACCTACAACCCCTCCCCGATTCACTCCCGGTCAACGAAGAACGGCAGAGGAGAGAGGACCTCCAGCCGTGACATGTGGCTTCCCGAGCTACGTGGAGGCTCCAACATGGCCCTAGTGGCGTTAGCAAGGCTGGACGAAGGGCTGGGACGCGTGGCTCGCGGGGGAGAACGCTGGCTGGCACTCACGAGCTCCTTTCCGACCGCCCCCCGCCACGTGTTCGGTGAAATGCCCCAGTGGAACTCAGCTCCAGGCGGTGGACCGGTCTTTGGCAGCGAACCGGCCGGTCTGGCCTCTTGCCTCCGAACCGGTCAGCGTTCGTTCGGTCCGTGGACCGGTCAAAGCCGTCCGTTAACCGGTCAACGTTTTTTTTTTAATTGGCTTAACAATCCTAACTCTCTTTCTCTCATTTATTGTTATACCCCGGCTGTTACAGTCTCGATCAATTTTATGTTGCATTTATATGGGGCATAGGGAATCCAATGTTCTCTTATTGGTTTCCTTCCCCCCCCCCCCCCCCCCCTCCAATAAAAAAAAAAAGTAAGATCTTAGGGCCTCAACATTAATTCTAAAATATTGGGTTTATTATTAGATATATATACATATATGCGTGCATGTCTACATATATATCAAGTTATGCTCATTGTAACATGAATATCCTTAATTTTTTATGTTAATAAAAACTCTAAACTTAACAATCATAGGCTCTTTTTGTTTGTCATAAAAAAGCTAGAATTTATATATTATTGATGCAATTGAAATGTAAGGTATATATGGGTCTTCTCGTAACATAAAAAAAGTTGGGTCAATTTTTTCGCAATGAAAAAGTTCGGAAATTTCTAGTGATAAAAAGATAAAGTTGTGAATATTTACTTTACAATTGGCATAATATTGAGTTTTCCGTGGCATCTGTCCTATATTTATGTACAATTAGAGGGATTTTCCTAACAAAAGTGTCTCGATAACATGTGTTGAAGTTTTAAATAAAAAAGGATTATTATTGTTATTGAAGAGCAATGCCCCTTATTTTTATGTCGGAAGAATCAAATCGATGTGCCACGAATATAAAACGGGGAGGGTCCCGGGCACTCGCAAATCACAGCTGTCGAGGGGAAGGCAAAAAGCATCTCGAGATTCAGCGCATATTTGGTGGCTCACGTGCCGGATCTGCTCCCCCTCCTTTCTCTCCCCAATGCGGCGCCTAATCCCAGCTGAAGACGACAACGTCGGTAATGGATAGACTCTTCTCATGAATGGATCCCCTGTAGTAATACATAACTGTAGGGGTGACATGACCTCACCACAGCCGTCCTCGGACGGCTATGGTTTTTTTCATCCCCTATGTCACGTCAGACCTCTCCGGATCATCTGATTTTATGTCAGACCATCCTTATCAATCTCATAAATGGATCACGATCCTATCCCCACATGCTAATTCACTGACCCCACAATATAGTAAGTCGGCTGCCTAAAGTAATCGCTTATTAGTGACGACTTTTTTTTAAAGGGGAAAGCCACAACGCAGTGCAAGGTCCTCAATGCTAGGTGGCTATGCATCAGACCTAATCTGTGAAATTGATGCATTAGAATAATCAACACATTATAAGTAAATTATTAGCCAATGATCCGTATTCAGGAATAATAAAGCACCTATACCAGTTAAAGTTGTAAAATATTTGGAGCATCTTAGTTTGATTAATCATCAAAAGGTCTAATCATTCAACGTTTTTTTTTCTATTTTTCATATGATTATATCAAAATATTTGCACATTCTAAATTTTCTAATTGATTGAGATCATGGAGAATTTAGGGGTGAGCGATTGGACTGGTTCAATTTGAGAACAAAACCGAACTGAACTTATCCGACTACTTCCAGATGTGACTAAAATTGACCGAAT